>OZ010676.1:63677364-64896531 GCA_963932185.1 Troglohyphantes excavatus | reverse complement strand
GTTTATCTAGTGTGCTGAACAATCATAAGACCACGCAATAGACGCCGATGGAAATTGAGGATAATTTAAGACGACTTTCGTAATTTAGTAGCGAATCTAACAATCCTCCTATCACGAGATCACTACATCTTTACATTGATCAAGTGCTCATGACGATTCGAATTTTCAGTCCTCTGATTGCTAGCCTGGTGTTGTACCTCGAGGCCACTCGCCTCCCTCATAAGTTTTTGAAGAGTAGTAAACTGAAAAAAAAACATAAATCAGTAAAAATATTATTATTACAACAAGCGAACAAACCGAACACTGAGAAATTTTATAAAACAACAACTTTAAGACTACAATTATTTTAAGGAGTGTTTATTTTTAAATACAAGTAATATTAAATTTTTTTTTTAATTTTAAATTAAACGTTTCAAAAATTATTTATTTATCAGTTTGGTAAATTCCTAGTGTACGGTGCCCCGTTGTCACCAAGTCCAAAAATTGGCGCCAAGGTAAAAATGACTTTTTTTTTTGTCGCCAAATCAAAATGGCTGTTTGGTTTGGTTAATTAAAGTCTAACTAGAGCTGCACAGTGGGCTGTTGGCGACGGTTCGGTGCCTATCTCGAAGGAAAGACCCGGGAACGAATGCCTCGTATTTTTGAACCATGGACAGATGACGCAAAATGGCGGACATTGCGTTGGGCCGGAAAGTCGATCATGGTGCTTACAGGCGATCCTTCGGGCAGTTGTTTGGGGCATTTCGATGGCACTCTTAAGTGCACACGCGTACCGCGCGCTTAAAGTCACAGACTCCTGCCGTCGATTTTGTGGTCTCTGGCCTTCGGTCTCCGACTACTTTTTTTTCCGCGGCTGTACAACTAATAATCAGGAACTATATTAAAATTCATAACTTTATTTTTTATTACAAATAGACAAATAAAAAGACACTTCTGAAAGTCTTCTTTTCATGTCCACGTTTCTTTGCAATTAGTCAAAATCACCATTTCAAAAATATTTAATAATTATATCCTTTTAACTAAACTAGATGGCGACTCTACCATCTTCAAAAATATTAAATAATTATTTCCATTTAACTAAAACAGATGGCGCCACAAGTCTTCAAAATATTAAACCCGTCTTCAAAATATTAAAACTAATCAATTGTTTCCATACACCTTCCCCCTCTCAATGACGTAACGAATTGTTCCAATCATGTTCTGAGCCAGATTGTAAAAAATCTTTCACTTTTCTCCACACTGGCCCAATACCCACACCTAATAATTTATTCTAAATACACAATCTACAACTCTTTCAAAATATTAAAACTAATAATAATAAATTATTTCCATTACAACATGGCGAATCTAACATTTTCAAAAATATTAAATAATTATTTCCATTTAACTAAACTAGATGGCGACTCTACCATCTTCAAAAATATTAAACCTGTCTGCAAAATATTAAAAACTAATAAATAATTATTTCCATTTAACTAAAACAGATGGCGCCACGAACAGTAGGGACAACCCCCATCACTGTAGAATGTTCTAGAAGAATCCTCACGACGGCCCGTTGCCACCGGTTCCCCCTCTCCGTACCATGACAACACTCTCGACCAATAGGGACGAAGACAATCCTATGACATTCCCTTACGTCACAGCACGCGTTGATTCATGTTCCGATCACTGCAGAATGTTCCAGAATGTTCTAGAAGATACTCAATGACATCCCGACCAATAGAATGGCGTACACGACTTCACTTATACCAGTAAGAACAGATATCCCCAACAGCCTCATCGCATGGTTAGATCAATACTCGACTATCACACAGAAGGTCCGTGGTTCGATGACCGGCCTCGGCCAAATATCCATCTTAACCAAAAAAAAAATTCCAGAAATTATTCAAGTAAAATGAACCCACCACAATAATTAACTAAAATTCTCCAATTAAAAAAATAAAATAATTATAAAAATAAAAATGGCGTCCTCAGAATATTCCAGAAAGTATGACGTGACACCTTCCCCAAAATAATTCACTAAATAAAATTGGCGTCCTCAGAATATTCCAGAAAACCCTCTCTTCCCATCGTGACGTCATCCCTATACCCCCTCTACGAGCCCGAGTTTGATTTACAGATGGCCATACATCTTTCTATTGTATTACCCCAGTGCGGGTGTATATTACTACTATGGCCTCAGACACGTGATTTACTACCTCATTCCATTTATAATTTTTTTCTAGTTCTTTCATGAAAATATCCCGAACTTCATGAATTAATTTTATATGATGCAACTGTTTTTTGAAACAATTTTCTAAATGAAATTTTTCGTATAAATATTGGATTGATTAGGATGAGTGGAAGTGGATTTTCGAGATGGTAAAATAATTTTGGAATTATTTTGTTTTTTTTTGTTAAACTACGTCGCACTAGAGCTGTACAGTAGGATATTAGTGACGGTTCGGGGCCTATCTCAAAGGAAAGAACCGGGAACGATGTCTCGTATTTTTGAACCATGGTCAGACGGCGATGAAACACCTGAAATTTTGGAAAGGGTGGTACTCTATATAGAGGTGTTAAAAAATCTATTGTATTGTTATAGACGGACAGATAGATAATTGGTGATAGAGTATATATATATATATGTACGAGAAGAGGTGGATATATAGTATATAGAGTTGGTTAGAAGTATACGATCGTTTTATTTGATTGATTCCTTCGATTTGAAACATTTATTCGATTTGTTCGTTTCGTTCGATTTTTTCAATTCGTTTGATTTTTTTCAATTCGCGCGAGATGTTCAATTCGTTCGAATTGAACAATTTGTTCTATGTGATGGATTCGTTCAATTTGATCGTTTTAATTGAATCACTTGACTGACTTGATTTCATGGATTTATTCGATTTTGTCTCTTCGCCCGATATATTCGATTTCATCAATTTATTTGATTCCATCGATTTGTTCAATTTGATCGATTTGTTCGATTTGTTCAATTTAATCGATTTGTACGATTTAATCGTTGTTCAATTTCATCGATGTTCGATTTCATCGATGTTCGATTTCATCGTTTTATTGATTCATCATTTTAATGATTCAATCGATTTTATCGATACAATCGATTTATTCGATTTCAAGGATGTTCGATTTATTCGATTTCAGCGATTTGTTTGATTTCATCAATGTACAATTTCATCAATTTGTTCGATTTCAGCGATTTGTTTGATTTTATCGATGTTCGATTTTGTCGATACAATCGATGAAATCGAACATCGATGAAATCGAACATCGATGAAATCAAATATCGATTAAATCGAGCAAATCGATTATATCGATAAAATCGATTGTATAGATATAATCGATTGTATAGATAAAATCGATTGATTTTATCGATACAATCGATTTTATTGATACAATCGCTTTTATCGATACCATCGCTTTTATCGATTTTTTCGATACAATCGATTTTATCGATACCATCGCTTTTATCGATACAATCGGTTATATCGATACAATGGATTATATCGATACAATGGATTATATCGATACAATCGATTATATCGTTATAATCGATTTGTTCGATTTCATCGATATTCGATTTAATCGTTGTTCAATTTCATCGTTGTTTGATTTCATCGATGTGCGATTTCACCGATGTTCGATTTCATCGATTTGTTCGATTTCATCGTTGTTCAATTTCACCGATGTTCGATTTTATCGATTTGTTCGATTTCATCGTTGTTCGATTTAATCGTTGTTCGATTTCATCGATGTTCGATTTCATCAATGTTCGATTTTATCAGTTTGTTAGATTTCACCGGTTTTGTCGATACAATCGATTTTGTCGATACAATCGATTGTATCGATGAAATCGAACGAATCAATGAAATCGAATTAATCGATAAAATCGAACAAATCGATTAAATGGATTGTATCGATAAAATGGAACAAATCGATGAAATCAATTGTATCGAACAAATCAATAAAATCGGACAAATCAATAAAATCGGACAAATCGATAAAATATACAAATCGCTGAAATCGAATAAATCGATTTTATCAATGAAATCGATTGTATTGAGAAAATCGAACGAATCTTATAAATCGATAAAAACGAACAAATCGATTAAATCGATAAAATCGATAAAATCAATCAAATCGAATAAATCGTTGAAAAAAAAATACCCGATGAAATCGAACGAATTGATAATATCGAACAAATCGATGATATTGAATGAATTAATTCCATCAATCAAATCTAACGAACTAAAGGCTGAGTGGATAAAGGCGTCAGCTGGAAATCAAAGGGTTCCTGGTTCGATCCTGTGCGACGGACTTGACTAAGAAAAGTAAAAAAGTAGTGATCTTATGATCGGAGGGTTGTCATGCAAAAAACCAGGAATGTCGTCCAGAACATTCACAAATATTATCGGCGTGTATACGGGACTGGTACACGATAAATCTGATCGGGGTCCAAAGTCTCGACGTCTATTGAAGGAGTTGGGTGCCAGCTGAAGTGTTGTCCTCGTCATCTGACCATGGTTCAAAAATACGAGTCATCGTTCCCGGGTCTCTTCTTCGAAATAAGCCCCGAACCGTAGCCAATTGCCTACTATGCAGCTCTAGTGCGATGTTAATTAACAAAAACCAAAATCAAACTAATAAACTAAATTAACAATTATAAACGAATTGATCAAAACGAACAACTTGATCAAATCTAAATATTCGAACAAATTGGACGAATGAACCCAGAAAATAGAATATAATATTTCTTTCTACAGTAGGAATCTGATGTCGCTTGTATGTCAATGTATTAAGATTCTATGGTCCATATTCTACTTAATAATTACACAGCTACTAAACATGGCGCAGTCTAGGTGGGGTTGACTGAGCGTAAAACGTTTACACATTTACTATAATTTCCAAATCCCAAGTCAATCGCGAACGTTTTTTATTCATACATTTTGAAAAGTAATCACGTGTATGAGACCATACGTTCTGAGATGTTTGTAACACGATGATGAAATTAAAACTAAAGAAATGTCTTTCAAAACGAGAAAACTGGCTTTAAACATGTAGTTTTCTTTCTTGAAAATCGGAAAAGCCACCGGGCTAAAATGCCGATTTCGGATAAATTCGGCAACTGTGGTTAGCTGGTAATAATAAAATTCCTAACAAACTCAAGAAAACCATGTTAAAGCTAGACAAAAATTAATAAATATGCAAAAGAAATGCATTTTTAGTCACCAAAATCGGAGTAATCGCGGCGTCAAATTGCCGATTTTTGACAAACTTGCATCAATGATTACCTATTGACTACCAAATAGATGAAGAATGAGTAAAAAGAAAGAAAAAAATTCGCTATTAAAGTAAAAAATTGAGCTCTAAATCCAAAAGAGAAAAAAATTATCGCCAAAGACTGAAATCTGCCGTGGAAGCTGTATAAAATGCCGTTTTCGTTTAGCACTAATTCCCTTCTCAAAGAAGGTTCTGCTAATTGTTTTATAGTACTGTATTTTCAAAGAACAGGTACTGAAATGTACTATGGAGTTAACAAAAGAGAATCGATAACAAAGAAACGTCTGCGGAGATTTGTTTAAACACGAGTAACTTATTGCACATCAAGGGACTATTATCGGGACTTCTCGCCCACCCCTCGACTTTCTTGAAATGAGAGAAAAGTAATTTTCTAACCTAAAAAGAATCTGCAGAAAATGTTCTAAAGTAGTGCAGACATTAAAAAAATCGTATTGTAGACTTCTGCAAATATTTGTCTGCAGACCTTTGAAAAAATCTGCGTCGTACGACGCACGTCGCCGCGTTACTGCTTCCGGGCCTAGACCTAACATAAGTTTAACGCAATATTTGGTGTCAGTCTGAGGCAGGTTTGCTTTTTGTCATCCTTACAGGTAAGGCAAGGGGAAAAGAAGGGGAGGGGAGAGGCAATACATTTGCATTTTGTATTATACACACATATATCTGCAAACTTTTACGGTTTGTCAGTACCACGTATATATTCTAGACATTTTTTACAATTAATTTATAAAATTGTAAGATTGTAAGAGATAGTTGAATGTGTATGAATAGTTCTATTATAAAATCAAATTTTTTAATATGAAACATTTGTTGATAACAAAATCTGCAGATTGTTGCTGCAGTAGCGGATCCAGAAAATGCTTAGAGGGGAGAGGTGCGTATACATTGAAACCTATTTTTTACATCTTAAATTTATTAAAATATTTCGTTTCAGTCTCACGTTGTAGGTTTTGGTTTTGTCAAAAAAAAGAAGGGGAGGGGTGTAACAAGCGATGCGGTTGGAAGAAATTGTTTACAAAAAAAAATCAATAAATAATATTCCAACATCTTGAATAATTGACCAACTAAATTAGATCTTCGCTGCTAAACATAAATTTCTGAAAGCAATTTTAAATTGTAGAAAAATGAAAAACGAATCGCACGTTCATCTCACAAACATCAATGGTTTGTTTAAAAATGCGTTTTTAAAAAAAATTGCATAATGAAACGTCTTAAAAAAATTATTTCTAATATCTAGCAAGATTATGCTTTTGTAGCTTGGTAATATGGGTGCTTGACTTCGGAACAATAGGTCGCGGGTTCGATTCTCGTCGGGGACCACACAACTGGTTTCCCCACTGGTTCGTGGGACCAAACATCTAGTTGTTATTTATTACATTAGATTTTTTTACATGTACCAAAAAAAATCATAATAAAAGTCATAAAAAATTATTATTTAATATGAAAATACAAAGAAACAATTATTATTAATTCACAATGTGGATGATATGCGATTCGCATACATGCCGTATATATAGAATATGGAAGCCGCATACATGTGGCATATACCAGGTCATGTGCGAGGCGCACACTGTAAAAAATTACTGTAAAAATACAGCATTTTCTTAGCATAAATACAGCGCACGTTGCTGTAATTTTTTACAGAACGTTCTGTAAACACAATTTACAGCACATTGTGATGTAAACTGTTTCCGAAAATTTCTCGGAGCCCGTCTGATGCGTACCATGTAATATTATTAACGAATCAGCTTCGAGACCAGTACTTTCAAAGAACTTATAATTTTAAGAAGGTTCACTTCGACAAAGCGTAGAGGCCTCCGTGGCCGAGCGGTTAAAGGCGTCAGCTGGGAATACGAAGGTTCCCAGTTCGATGCCAGGCGATGGACTTGACAAAGAAAAGTAAAAAGTAGTGATCTTGTGATCGGAGGGTTGCCATCTTCGCTACAAAATACTAGAAAAGTCGTCCAAAACATCCGCAAAAAAAACCGGCGTGTATACGGGACTGGTGCACGATTAATCTGATCGGGGTCCAAAGTCCCGACGTCTATTGAAGGCGTTGGGTGCCAGTTAAGGTGTTTCCTCGTCATCTGACCATGGTTCTAAAATAACGAGGTGCATGTATGAATGTGTGTATGAATGTGGTGTGAATGTGTATGTGTTCCCTGGTCTTTCCTTCGAGATTGACCCCGAACCGTCGCCAATAGCCCACTGCGCAGCTCTTGTGCGACGTTTTTTAACAAACCAACCAACCTGAATTGAAACGTTTCATGACTCAAAGAAGAGTCCAGATTCGCTACAAAAATACTAGAAAGTCGTCCAGAACATCCAACAAATTATACTGGCGTGTATACGGGACTGGTGCACGATAAATCTGATCGAGGTTCAATGTCCTGACGCCTATTGAAGGCGTCGGGTGCCAGCTCAGGTGTTGTCCTCGTCATCTGACCATGGTTCAAAAATACGAGGCATCGTTCTCGGGTCTTTCCTTCGAGATAGGCCCCAAACCGTTGCCAATAGCTCACTGTGCAGCTCTAGTGCGACGTTATTTAAACAAACAAACAAATCAAAGAAGAGTTGCTACTCTGTGAAGTGTTGACAGTCAAAATCGTTTCATGATTTCAATGTGCAATAAATATAGGAATAAATAAAGACATTTCCTGATATTTAGGGAGCCCCAGTTGCTCAGTTCGTAAGGCGCTCAGCTACTAATCAGAGGATTGGTGGTTCGAATCCGTGAAATGGACTTGACATAAAAAAGTAGTGATCTTGCGATCGGAGGGTTGCCAACTTCGCTACAAAAATACTAGAAAGTCGTCCAGAATATCCAACAAATTATGCTGGCGTGTATACGGGACTGGTGCACGATAAATCTGATCGGGGTCCAAAGTCCCGAAGTCTATTGAAGGCGTTGGGTGCCAGTTCAGGTGTTTCCTCGTCATCTGACCATGGTTCTAAAATAACGAGGTGCATATATGAATGTGTGTGTGAATGTGTTCTCGGGTCTCTCCTTCGAGATAGACCCCGAACCGTCGCCAATAGCCCACTGTGCAACTCTAGTGCGACGTTAATTAACAAAACCAACCTGATATTTAGGGTAAGTGACAAGCAATGTATTATTAATATAACCAATTTAAAGCGCACATATACTTCTGTATGTTGTTTTCTGACAACGCGACTTCTTTAGGCTTTCCAAATAATTGAGGTTCGAGTAATCTAAGTACTGGACTTGGAAGCTCTTTGTAGTTTTTTCATATTCATATATTTTCCTTCAACGGAACACACGATTATATAAGAGAATTGATAATAAAGCCGATTTTCATTATTGGGGATCGTTTGTCAATGTTTTAAAACCCAGAGAAATATTTATTTGATGTGCAAGATTTTTTAGCTTTGATTATTTAAGAATAGCAGCAATCTGTATTTTTGGAAAATTGTGTAACAAAAACCTCGGTAAATAAATACCTAAAGAGCCGAAAAGTTACAAACATTTCGGAAAATATTTAAAAAACGCACATTCATAAAATTGTTCAAAACATCTTTTTTAACTAAGATAAAGTATAGTTGTAATCTTATTAGTCTTTTCACACAAAAAATAAACCTATCAGCTTATCTTAATTTGCTTATATGAGCAATTAGTTGAATTTGATAAAATCTGAAACTTTTAAACCTTGAACCGCATGTGGCATACAAATATAAAATTATCAATTTTACTAAGTATGAGTATTCTAACAATATTTTCTGGAATACTTTTACATTCGTTACTAGTTTTTAGAAGGAAACTAAATGTATATAAGCATAATTTTTATTGTGAAATTATGTGTTTTAAATTTTATATTTGCTAAATGATTAAAAAATAATAAATAAAAAATTTTGAAACGTCTAATTTAATATAAAAAAAAAATGTGATATTACTTGTATTTAAAAATAAACACTCCTTAACCTTTACAGGGTGGGTGGCCGATATTTCGGCCAGAATCCCATGTTAAAATCAAACACTCGCCTTCTACTTGTTTTTCATAAAATTTCTCAATGTTCGGTTTGTTCGCTTGTTGTTATAATAATATTTATACTGATTTTTTTTTTCAGTTTACTCCTCTTCAAAAACTGCTGAGGGAGGCGGGTGGCCTCGAGGTACAGCACCCGGCAAGCAATCATAGGACTGAAAGTTCGAATCGCCATGATGACTTAATCAATGTTGAGATGTAGAGATCTCGTGATAGGAGGATTGTTAGATTCTCTACTAAATTACGAAACTCGTCTTAAACTATCCTAAATTTCCATCCGCGTCTAGTGCGTGGTCTTGTGATTGTTCAGCACACTAGATAAACTTTCATCAAATTTGCTAAAATCGAACCTAATAAACTTAGTCTTCGAAACATTTAAAAATCATTACGCTGCAAATTTTTACTTAAATAGAAAGTTTAATTTACACTATTATATACAAAATTATTTGCTATTTGAAAATTAGATTGGTAGGAAACGTTAGTAAACCGTCATAGCCTATGATCAATTGTGCACCGCGACCGATCTCGTCTGTCTTTCGACCTCATCTTCTTTTTGAAGCGCGCCGGATTATATTTTTATTCAGTTGCGGTGTGCGCTCTATTTGCATAATGCTAGTTTGTGCATTGGCAGTTTGTAGAACCCGGTGATATCTCCAATGCGACAACCTTGCGTCTGGTTTGGTTTGAATAACGTCGCACTACATCTGCACAGTGGGTTATTTTTGACGGGCGCCTTGTTTGGAAAGTTTTTGCGGTACTGGTGTTGTACGCCGCTACAACACCAGTGCCAGTAATAAAATTTCTCAATGTTCGGTTTGTTCACTTGTTGTTATAGTAATATTTTTACTGATTTATGTTTTTTTTTTCAGTTTACTCGTCTTTAAAAACCGATGACGGAGGCGGGTGGTTTTGAAATACAGCACCCGGCTAGCAATCAAAGGACTGAAAGTTCGAATCGTAATGAGTAATTGATCAAAGTTAAAATGTAAGATGTAGCGATCTCGTGATAGGAGGATTGTTTGATTCGCTACTAAATTACGAAAGTAGTCTTAAATTATACTCAATTTCCATCGGCGTATATACCGGACTGGTGCACGTTAAATCTGATCGTGGTCCAATAGTCTGACGCCTATTCAGATTGCGTCGGGTGCCATCTCATGTTTGGTCCTCGTCATCTCACCATGTTTAATAAGTACGAGATAGCGTTCCCCGGCCTTTTCTTCGAAATAACCTCGAACTATTGCCAATAGCCGACGATGCAGCTCTATAGTGATGTTAACCATACATCAAAAACTGCTGTAAAATAAAAATTGGCATACGTTTCTTAAAGAAATTAATATACAAGTTTGAATATAGCGATGACAGCCGATGACTCTTCAAATTAGAACTTTGGAAATATGGCTCAATTTTCCTGTAATGTTATGGACATTTCACAGATTATTTTAAGTAATAATTTCTTTAGTAACTTCTTGCCCTGCCTTGAATCTAGCAGCTATCCTTCAAATCCCTCGGTAAGTTTGTCTATTCTTCATTCTTCAAACGTAAATGAGGAGTTAAAAAGAGTTTGGCAAACTGAAGAGTTGCCTATTTACTGTTAAATTTCTGAATAAAGAAGAAGATTTCTGCGAAAATCATTTTGTCGAAACTCATTCTATTAACACGTAGTGGAACTTCCCGAGACAAAAAGTTTCGTATTCCGCGTGTATGCCTTCCGTATGCCAGCCGATTTTTCGTATGCCAGATGTATGCCACAAATGCCCTCGAACTGATTAACGCGGAGGTGGTATGCCCGGTGTATGCGAACGGCATATGCTTCCTATTACGATCCAGAGGCAATAATATTAATATGCCGCGTGTATGCGTTTCGTATGCCAGCCGATTGTTCGTATGCGAGATGTATGCCATCAAAATGATGACTTCGGAGGTGGTATGCCCGGTGTATGCGAAAGGCATGTAATGCCGATTTCGATCTAATTTATTGCGACATTAATGTTTACAACTATATAATTGTGTAAGTTGATTTTTCTCTAGTTACATTCCCGAGACAAAAATATTAATATGCCGCGTGTATGCATGTCGTATTCCAGAATGATTTTTCCCGAGACAAAAATATTAATATGCCGCGTGTATGCCTTTCGTATGCCAGATTGATTTTTCCCGAGACAAAAATATTAATATGCAGTGTGTATGCCTTTCGTATGCCAGCCGATTGTTCGTATGCGAGATGTATGCCTGTTATGCCATTGAAATGATGACTTCGGAGGTGGTATGCCCGGTGTATGCGAACGGCATATGCTTCCTATTTCGATCCAATTTATTGCGACATTAATGTTTACAACTATATAATTGTGTGAGTTGATTTTTAAGTATCTCCAGTTACATTATACTTCTTTGAAACCTTTGCATTATAGTAATAGATTGAGGATGATAAAAATCATAGTGGATTTGAAATGGGAATAAAAAATGGTTTTATGTGTGTGTGTGTTTTTAATTTAATATATTGTATGTTTTTAATTTAATATATTGTGTGTTTTTAATTTAATATATTGTGTGTTTTTAATTTAATATATTGTGTGTTTTTAATTTAATATATTGTGTGTATAATTATATATAATAATTTGTGTAATAGTGAAAATCAGAAAAAAGTGTAGCTACCTAGTTCTTCCACCTATCCCTTCAAATAATGTATGATGCAAAAAAAGTATGATATTTTTAAATTAGAAAAAGTTATGCTGATAAAATTGCAAATGCTAATTTGAACATGATTTGTGAAGCAAATTGATTTTTAATTTTGAACTATAACATATAGGTATTTTATTTATAAAACATAGCTAATGTGAAAATAGCGCAGCATTCAATAATAGAAAAGAATCAACTGTTTCATTCGAATTAAAATATAAATGAATATTAAAAATAATTGTAACATTTTGTGAAATAACTGTTATATGTTTGTTATTTTTTAGTAGATTTTGAAATTGCCTTTTTTATATGTTTTTATCTGAAATTTAAATTATATATCAGAATCCAATTAAAATTTTTTTTTAAGATTCCTTTCCGCATGATTTCTACATTTTTATTTCATTATTAAGGTTATATAGCTTGGATTTTATTTTCTTATCTTGAAAACGACACTTGACACTAGTTATTAAAAAATATTACCATGTTGCAAAATCGCCTCAAAAAATTATTTCTGCATATTGGGGCGCTCATATTCGCCTGTGTCACAATTGTAAACATCTAATTAACGTTGAAATTTATTGGATGTTTACAACTATATAATTGGATGTATAAGTTAAGTCCAAGGTCTTTCGGCAAATGAAGTCTGTCTTCAGAAGGGCCCCATTGCTCACATATAGAACCATTAACGTCAAATCGAACTTTTTACAAGTAATTTCTTCAGTGACGGCTAAAAAGAGATACTTCACTTCCACTTAACGATTTATAGTAAGGGTAGGCGAACGTCCTTTGAGCATGCGCGGGTGAAGAGTACCGCGAAACAGTTTGAATCATCTATTACGTCACTTGGAGTGTTGTGCTGTGCAACGGTCGTTCGAAGTAATAGAAATATACCAATTCTGTTGAAAAAAAGGCGGCTTTTTACCCATATAAAGTGGACGAAAACAAAAAGAAAGCACTGTTATACCTGCTAATCTCATTAGAATCTAGTTGAGGGACTGTGAAACTGTGCTGTACGATGGAATACTGTAAACGGTTCAGCCAAATACACAGCGGAATACATCCCACAGTGGAGAAAGGGGCAAGCTTAACATGAATAATAAATTCGTGTGTGTCCTCAAATGGAGTCCCAGGACGGGAATGAAATTATTATGGAAGGTGCTGGGGGAATCAAGGTATGAGTTACCAAAATACACATTAGGCCCGGGCCTAGAGGCCACAATTTTTATTTAATTAATATTTATTTGGTAGTGTTTTTCATGTCAGAATCATTAAACTTTGTTTGGGATGTTAGTCATTATTTTGCAATGATAGATATCAGTTTCTTGACATGAAAAATTTCATTTATACTACGAAAAATATTCCCAAAACAAATTTATTATTCATGTTAAGCCCAAGAGCAGGTTTCAAATTTTAAGGGAGTATAAATCTTGTGAATATTACATGACGACTTTTTTCCATGATGTTTAGATTGACTTGAAAAAAATTTATTATTATTTTTATTTCACATTTGGTGGACAGTATATTGTAACTTTTTCTTTTTGGAAACAGTAATTGCTTTAAATGTAATTATTCTAAAAAAGTTTTTGTTTGCATGAAATATAATAAGAAAAAATACTGCCTAAGTAAATGTTACTTATAAGATTTAAAAAAAAATCTCAATGTATGACATTATAATTTCATATGAATATACATAGAATAGTTTTGCATTCACTAAAGCAAAAGTTTGAGCTTCAAAAAATCCTCTTCAAGAAATGTAATTTTTAAAAAAAAGAAAAATAATAGTCTCGAACTAAAAATCCTAATCCTGGATTTCCTAATTATATTCGTATAAAATTATAAAGTCATACATTGAGATCTTTTTAAAAATCTCATAAGCAACTTTTATTTAAGCAGTATTTTTTCTTATTACATTTCATGCCGCAATTTTTTTTAAGAATAATTATATTTAAAGTAATTACTGTTTCCAAAAAAAAAGGAAAGTAGCATTTTACTCTCCACCAAATGTGAAATAAAAATAATAATGATATTTTTTTCAAAAGTTAATCTAAACATCGTGGAAAAAAGCCGTCATGTAACCTTCACAATTGATGCGATCCGCATACATGTAGCATACAGAGGTGATATGCCAACCGCATACATGTCGCATACGGAGGTGATATGCCAGCCCCATACATGTCGCATACATAGGTCATATGCCAGCCGCATACATGTCGCATACGGAGGTGATATGCCAGGCGCATACATGTCGCATACCACCTCCGTATGCCAGAGTAATATGGGATATTCTCACAGGGCATACGAGGAATACGTATGCCACATGTATGCGGCATATATTCGGCATACTTGTGGCATACACCTTTATTTTGTCTCGGGTTCCTATTTTTCACTACTTATCTACTTTTTCACTACTTTCACTGCTTATCTACTTGCACGCCTGTTCAAATCTATTTTGCAATCAATACCTATCAAAAATATAAAAATATTTGCATGGTCTGATTCGAAGGTAGTTATATCCTGGCTTGCAGGTCACCCATCAAAATGGAAAACTTTCGTTGGAAATCGCACTTCAATGATTTTGGATATACAACCAAACAAAGTATGGAATTATATTCCATCCAAAGATAACCCGGCGGATATTGCAAGTCGCGGATTGAACCCAAAAGATTTACTTAATTGTGATCACTGGTTCCAGGGTCCTAACTGGTTATCTGAAGATCAAACTAACTGGCCAGCATCTAAGTTAGACTCTAAATTTGAAAGTAAAGATATCACATCTGAACAAAAGAGTACAGTTCAATATGCATATGTAATATCTGATAACGATACTTTTAGTAAACTCTTTGACATTTTTTCATCTTTATCTAAAATTGTGCGCATATTAGCATACGTGCATTGCAAAATGCAAAAAATCTTATTCTTAAGCGGTAAATTCTCATGCTAATGTGCCTTTGAAACTATATGAAATTGATGAATCTCTGAAGAAAGTAATAATTTGGGTACAAAATTCTCACTATACAGAAGAGCTAAAATCCAAAAGGCAAAAGCAGTCTTTAAAATCAAAAAGTGCTTTGTTATCTTTAAATCCTTTCATCGACAGAAATGGCGTGTTACGGGTGGGAGGACGTTTACGAAATGCACAAACATCAATATCCTCCAAACACCCTATCATTCTCCCCTCAGGACATTACATCAGTCACTTACTGATTAAGCAATATCACATTACTCACTTACATGCAGGGCCGACTTTACTTTCAAACATTCTTCGACAAGAATATTGGATAGTCGGCGGAAAAAGTCTCATTCGCAAATATATCCACAAATGCTTAGTATGTTGCCGATTTAGAGCAAAAGCACAACCTCAACTAATGGGCGACTTACCTGAATATCGTGTGTGCTTAGAACGTCCTTTCACAAATTGCGGGATTGACTTTGCTGGACCTATAGTTTTGAAATTCAACAAAGGTCGTGGCGCTAAGACAACGAAAGGATACATACCCCTTTTTATTTGTCTTGCAACCAAAGCAATACATTTAGAATGCGTTGGAAGACTAGATACAGGCTCTTTTATTGCAGCACTTTGACGATTTAGCTCCAGGAGAAATGCTCCCAAACGAATCTATTGTGACAATGCTACCAACTTTGTCGGTACCAAGAGAAAACTGTCGGAATTTGAGAAGTTTGTGACTGCGTTGGCTGACACCGAATCTGTATCCCACCACTTGACTTCAACTTCCATTGAATAGAATATGATTCGGCCCTTTTCTCCTCATTGTGACGGGATTTGGGAATCTGGTATTAAAGCTGTCAAATTTCTCCTTCGAAGGACGCTGAGCAGCACCTTACTGACATTTGAAGAGCTTACCACCCTACTAACCCAAATTGAAGCTATACTGAATTCCCGTCCTCTGAGTTCAATATCCGATACTAACCCTGAAAATTTAAATGTTCTTACTCCCTCCCATTTTTTGACAGGTGACATGCCAACTTTCATTGCTGATTCTACAGACCCTTCCTCTCAGATCAAAGTAGGAACGCGCTGGGAAGCTGTTCAGAGACTTCGCAGAAGCTTTTGGAAGGTTTGGCATCGAGATTATCTCAACTCTCTCCAGCAAAGATCAAAGTGGAGAAAACCCTCATCTAACCAAAGCCTGGAGATTTAATCATCATCGTCAAGGAGGAGAACCTTCCCCCTGCTTCCTGGCCAATAGAACGCATAGTGGAGACCTTCCCTGGTAGAGATGGATTGGTACGAGTTGTCACAATCCGGACCTCGCGTGGAATCTACAAAAGACATGTAAACATGACTGTGCCTATTCCTGCCTAACAGCAAAGTCATGCTGTTAGGGTGGGAGTTTATGTTCGCTCATTGGCTGACGAAGAACATATTTTTATTTTATTGCGACCCAGAGGGCGCCTTATGTAAATGATTCGATTCTTATAATTTATCAGTCTCGATTTTACATATTTTAGAATTTTAAATTTTGGACGTAGCCATATTACCATGGAAGAAGTCTTGGGTGACAATTTTAACCACTCCGTTTTTAAATTTTTAAAAGATATTAATTTTTATCACAAAATTTGATTGTACCATCCACTTTGAAAAGAAAACTGTAAATATATTGTGAGTTTTTATTTTATCGAGCGTTTGGCGCAGTTTGTCCCTTGAGGTCCTTGTGCCAGTAAACAACAAAACAAACAAACAAATAGTGGTTGTTGTCCAAAGTTTGTTAATACTTGACTACCTGATCTTGTAGAACAGGAAAAAAATGTGCTAAGTTATTTTTACCTACATAAATCTTCCAGGATTGAATAAGGAAAACAATAAGTGGACCTGTTGGGGGGGGGGGGGGTGCACGGGCCCTTGTCCTCCCCCCCCCCTCCCTTCCTGGATCCGCCAATGAATTTGACATTAAGGTTGAATAATTCAAATATCTGTAATCTAGTCATTTGTAAGTATATTTGTGTAAGTACATGTGTTAAATAGTATCCGAACCATATATCTATCACGTAAAATAGTGGTCATGATAATTCAAGTGCGATATGGAGGCAGAAGATGTTATCCGATTGAAAAAATATTTTATTTCGTGTTTATTGATCATATTAGACACCCATTCCGTGCTATTAGGATAACTATTTTGGAAAATATTTTTTTACTATAATAGGTGAAAAAAGACAAATTTTACCCAAATTTCGAAATTTTATGTGCGATGAGGAGGCAGAAGATTATCCGATCAAAAAAATATTTAACAGTATGTTTATTGATCACACTGGTCACCCTTTCTGCACTATTAGAATAACGAAATCGAAAAAAATGTTTTTTCGACCCACCCTATTGTGCAACGTTATTTCTACCGTCCAACCATTGGTTATAGAGTTTATTATTTTCTTTACTAAACTAAAAATAAAAAGGTTTTATAACTTTACTAAAATGAAAAGTTTAAATATAAATTATTTCTAAAAATTTGTATGTGTTTTATTATTTTTATAACATGTATACAAAAACTGTTTCTTATTTTTAAAATTTTAATAAAATAAAAACAGTTTTATAACATATGAATAAAATATTTAACTGTAAGAGTTTTAAATTCGTAATAACACAATATAACTTCCTGTGCTTAAATTACTTTTATTAACTTTAAAACATTTATGTTTGCAAATTTAAACATGTTAAAAAAAATCTAAGTGTTTTAATGAAACGTTAAGCTGAAGAACACTTTAAGAAAAATTATACTTTTTAAAGAAAAATTACTAAGTGTTTTTTATTTTTAGTCCGTTGTGCAACTTTAGTAAGGCGTTCAATCAAATAACCAACTACAAACCACACGAAATACAACAAACACGCCATTCGGCCATACAGCAAAGACGTCATACAGCCATACAGCAAACAATATAACATTATCTGTATTCTAATCCTCCATCTGTCCATGCCTCCTTATAAACCATAATAATACAGTAGGCTATTCCTATTTCTACTATAAGCAACTCAGCCCTTGTTTCTAAAAAAAAAGCGCATGTGGTTGGAACCCTCTTTTTAATCCTAACGATCATTTACCCCCCCCCCCCTCCCTCTTATAGTTCCACGTACAAGGTAAACAATATTTAAACAACAAAATAATTTTTTATAAATAGTTTCATTCCCAAGGGCGCAATGTTTGTTTTTCGAAGTATAAAAAAAAAAAAAAACTTTAATATTAATTATTTATTTTTTCACCCCTTGGGCTATATATATATATATATATTGTATATATACATACATGTGTGTGAGTGTTTTTTTTATTTGTTTTATGTTTATATATGTTAGAGCTTGTATTGGAAGGTTTATAAGCGTATCTGCATGGGCCCCCGAGACAAAAAGTTTCGTATGCCGCGTGTATGCCTTTCTTATGCCAGCCGATTTTTCGTATGCGAGATGTATGCCACATATGCCATCGAACTGATGACGGCGGAGATGGTATGCCCGGTGTATGCGAACGGCATATGCTTCCTATTTCGATACAGATACAAAAATATTAATATGCCACGTGTATGCCTTTTGTATGCCAGCCGATTGTTCGTATGCGAGAAATATCCCTGTTATGCCATTGAAATGATGACTTCGGATGTGGTATGCCCGGTGTATGCCAACAGCATACGCTTCCTATGTCGATCCAATTTATTGCGACATGAATGTTTAAAACTATAAAATTGTGTGAAATGATTTTTAAGTACCTCTAGCTACATTATACTTCTTTGAAACCTTTGCATTATAGTAATAAATCGAGGATGATAAAACTCATAAATATATTAATATGCAGCGTGTATGCACTACGTATGCCAGACTGATTTTTATTATGCGAAAAATATGCCGAGCATGCTATCGACCTGATGAGCTGCTATAGGCGGAAGCCCAGAGCAGCGCCTTTACACACTTGTATGTGTGTGTGTGGGGGGGGGGGGGGATGTGAAATAAGAAATTTTCCAACTTAACGATGATTCGAAATTCCAAACTCGACAGTGCTGAAAATTCCCAGTTCCAACTTATCGAAATTTTTCATCTTGATATATATATATATATATATATATATATTAGGTAATATTAAACAGTTCTCTCACAAGCATTGATTTGTTACACCCATATTCCAATGCATTGTACGTTTTGAGGTCGAATTTAAATGTAATCTTACAAGTTTCTAATCTGCTCTAGCTTTCATTTGTTAATAATGTTAATTTCCATCAGGCATAAATTTTCCCAACTCGGGGTTTTTAGAAGTTGAAATTCCAAACTTTATGGGTTTCCAGAATATTGGGGAGGGGAGCCCCCCTGTGCGCCGGGTTAGCCCGGGGAATGGCATTGGCATATTCAACTAAAGGCATAGTTTTACAATGCTTATGATTTCAATCCAATTTATTGCAACATTAAGTCGACGTCTACAACTTTATAATTGGATGTATAAGTTAAGTTGAGTCGTAAATATCTATAGTTTCACTTCGACTTAACGAAAATCCCGAGTTGCATACATGTGTGGAAGAATTACGCAATGAGAGAAGCAACGCGGAACTGCGTAGCCATTTTGGACTTCGACAGGGTTAGGCTTGCGCGCTTGTTGATGACGTGCAGTGCAATGGCTAACGGATTTTTGCAGTTATAGCCGAAAAAAACATGGAATGTTGTTCCTGCTAATCTTATTACAGATGAGTTGAAGACAGTGACTGTGATGGAGTAGAAAAGTACGCCACTTTACAGAAATCCAAAGTGCCTATCAGGATATCTTCTTGCCTCCGTAACGCAGTGTGGGTTACGGTCCCACACTTTGTCCGTTCGAGCAGTGGTGAACATAAGCCTGTGAATGTATCTTCTTTCATGACCGAGAAAAGAGGGTCTCTTAATAAACTCAATGCAGTAATGTTTTCTCATCTCAGAATTTGAAATTTGATTATACCGATCTTCCTTCATCTTGCCATCTAATTTCATCAGGACACCCAATAAATTCTACATTAAAGGATTTACAAAATTGAAAAGGTTTTCTAAATTTATTTTTAACTCCAAAATTGCTACATGTTAACTTTATCTAGGAATTTATGAAATATTTTTAAATATGTATGAATATTTTTAATATGTATTTTATTTAAAAATAAACATTGTTCATTCCAATTTTATGTTTATTAAATAAAAAAAAATTAATAATAAGTTTTTATTTATTATAAATCATTATTATTTTTTTCTTCAAAAAAAGTTAGTTTTAAAGCTAAAATTAAAAAAAATGTGTAATATGAGTTTTATCTAAACATAAAGATGTCTTTATATTTTAAAGGAATGAATTTTTATGAGACATTTCAAATTTTTAAAATTTTATATCTGAGAATTATCCAATTAAATGTATCGTACGAAGTAAATTTTTAAATATTATTCGAATTTCTCCAAAAGCATGAGCACCATTTCAAAATAGTCCGCGCTCTTTCTTTATCAGCTACTTTAAATGTTTAAAAGATCATTTAATGCAAATTATACTTAAAGTACTTTAATTAATATTTAAAAGAATTGGAATAATTACACTTTATTGCATTAACTTTCGATAGTTTGTTTTTCTGATAAATAATACAATAACTTTCTCTTTCAAAATTATCTTTGATAAAAATTTCTAAATATTTTTTATATATTATTATGGTACTACAAAGATTACTAGAGTTAAAATGTAAAATAAAAATTGACATCATCATGAAAAGATTCTTCCTGAACAAAATAAGAAACTGTCTATATTCCAAACAGATTGTCTATGTGCTTAAACAATGTTACTATAAAAGTTTTTTTAAAGTTAATTTCTTTTGTGAGCAATAACTATAAAACAATAAAAACTAATGTAAATAAAAATATTCTTACTTTAAATTTATTATCAACCAAGTAAGGTGTAAACTTTTCTGCTCTAATACATGTTTCTCCTCTCAAATATATACTAAACAAAATTATACAGACACAAAGTGTGTCACTTTATATACTAGAACTATAATTTATATGTTAATAGAACTAACTTCTTTACTATATCCCTGAAAACCTACTACAAGGGATAAAAAAAAACTTCATGCCTCGTTTTCATATTACAGTCTTACTTTTTGATGAGTTGAGTCTACACAAAAATACAAAAATTTTGTTCAGTCAAAATGCAATATTTATATAGTAGTGTGTTTCTTGTCAGAATCACTAAACTAGTGTTATTAACCATTATTTTTCAGTTGATAGGAATGAGTTCCTTGATATCAAAATTTTAATTTATACTACGTAGATTATTCCTAATACAAATTAATTTATAATTCATGTTAAGCCCAGGTGCAGGTTTCAGATTTTAAGCAGAGTATAAACCTTGTAAAGATTACTTGGAAGCTTTTTTCCCCTGATATTAAAATGTCTTTTGGAAAAAAAAATACATATTTATTATTTTTATTGCACATTTGGTGGGTAGTATAATGCTATTTTGTTCTTTTGGAAACAGTAATTACTTTATATATAAGTACTTTTAAAAATGTTTTGTAACATGAAATGTAATAAGAAAAAATATTGTCTAAATAAAAGTTACAAGATTTAAATAAAATCTCAATGTATGACTTTATAATTTCATATGAATATACTTAGGATAGTTTTACATTTATTAAAGTAGAAATTTGAGCTTCAAAGAAATACTTTTTAAGAAATATCAATTTTAAGTCAAAAGACAGATAAATTAGTTTTGCTAACTAAACACTACATGTCCTACATATAATTATATTCATATGAAATTATAAAGTCATACATTGAGATTATTTTTTAAATCTTGTAAGTAACTTTTATTTAAGCAGTACTTTTTCTTATTACATTTCATGCCACAAAACTTTAAAAAAATACTTATATTTAAAGTAATTGCTGTTTCCAAACAAAGAAAGTAGCATTATACTGTCTACCAAATGTGAAATAAAAATAATAATGATATTTTTTTCAAAAGTTAATCTAAAAATCGTGGAAAAAAACCGTCATGTTACTTTCACAATTGATGTGATCCGCATACATGTCGCATACAGAGGTGATATGCCAACCGCATACATGTCGCATACGGAGGTGATATGCCAGCCGCATACATGTCGCATACGGAGGTGATATGCCAGGCGCATACATGTCGCATACGGAGGTGATATGCCAGCCGCATACATGTCGCATACGGAGGTGATATGCCAGCCGCATACATGTCGCATACGGAGGTGATATGCCAGCCGCATACATGTCGCATACGGAGGGGATATGCCAGCCGCATACATGTCGCATACGGAGGTGATATGCCAGCCGCATACATGTCGCATACGGAGGTGATATGCCAGCCGCATACATGTCGCATACGGAGGTGATATGCCAGCCGCATACATGTCGCATACGGAGGTGATATGCCAGCCGCATACATGTCGCATACGGAGGTGATATGCCAGCCGCATACATGTCGCATACGGGGGTGATATGCCAGCCGCATACATGTCGCATACGGAGGGGATATGCCAGCCGCATACATGTCGCATTCCACCTCCGTATGCCAGAGTAATATGGGATATTCTCACAGGGCATACGAGGCATACATATGCCACATGTATGCGGCATATATGCGGCATACTAGAGGCATACACCTTTATTTTGTCTCGGGCCTGACTGTAATCAGAGATCCCCTTTCATTATGTGCATATATTATTCTATAATTTACTGTATTATTTAATATTTCTATTAAAATTAGAACGCTATTTATAGTACATTACTTGTTTGTTTTGAAGTTATTAAAATATTTTGCAAAGCGTAGTAAAATTACAGTGGCAATTATTAAGTGATGAATACTGTTATGTCGAATTAGCTTGAATAAAATCTGCATTTGCTTGGTGTCATTGCGGTTAACTTCCTGTTTGTTTGCCCCAATAATCTTCTTCCTGCATAAACAGTGACATGTTAATCTCCATAAAGTAGGATTTGAATTTCATGTGGCCACAGCGTTGAATATTTCTTCTTTTCTTGCAAAGAAGAAAAACAGTGGAAAGTTGCTCTAAATTTATTCAACGCGGAAAATTATCATAATGCTGGAAATACGAGCGAGAAAAAGAAGAACTAAGGAGAAGCGAGAAAAAGAAAAGAGAAGGGAAAAAATAGGAGGGAGCTAAAGATTGTCGAAGGCGGAAAGAAACAATTAAGAATGCTGCCGAGAATTGACAAGTGGGCGATGAATGACTTTTGTCGTTGGCTGTACCGGAAGACATTTCTCCCGAATACCGCCTTCCAAGAAAAAATGAAATCGCGAAATCATTAATTTCCGTTTTGTTTAGCCCCATGAGTATTTTTTATTCTTCAGCTCAGACTTTAGAGTAAGTTTTAGAAGCCTTTTATATGACCTTTATATCTTAACTCTGTAAAGGAGGGGGGAAATGAAATCATAATAAAAAATACACTTCATACATTGTCTTCGTCTACCTTCAAGTAATATACTGAGATTATTATTTTATTTTAGGTACTTTTTATTCCTTTTTCTTGTAATACTTTTTCTGGGAAAAGTTTAAACACTTTTCAAAAGTCTGTTAGTAAAGTATTGATCGAGTAAGGCGTAAAATTGTTGTTGAACAGCGTGTTACCATAATACTTCATTGTCTATTTTGCACTTTCTAATAATGAAAAGAGATTGTATGTAAGAACAAAATTAACTTTTCTATTTTTAAGATGGCATAAATTGTTTTATGGTTAAATCGATAAATCACTAATATTAAAAAAAAAAAAAGACTACTTTTAAAAATACATCAAAAACAAACAATGCGTATTTGCGCCATTTCTTGCTTTCAAATGTGCCCCCACCACCCAGGTGGTTGACACAAGTGCTTTAACTTTTTAACACTAGTATATCATAAATAATTATTTAATTTATTTTTGTAATTAAAATGACATTAAAACTATTATTTTTTGTTAATTAATATTGTGTAATACTGCCGTCCTAAACCTAAAAGGCGTATCTCAACAAACTAACTTTTGGCTAGGAGCATTTCAGTAATTTAGAATTTTAACAGTTCTATGAGATACGTCTTATTGCTTTAATGATTTTATACTATTTTTAAATAAAATCACATTCCTCCCCTCCTCGAATTTGTGCTGGAATTTAACTTTAAAATAAAATTCTATAACAAAAGTTTTAAAAAAAATCCTCATTTATGACAAAGACATTGATAAAAATGTATGTTAATCTACGTATAATATATTCTTTTAACTTTTTACATTTAATCTTAAATCGTTTAAGTTCTATAGCCATTTTATAATTCAATATTTTATGTTAAATTTGTGTAAATTTCTGGGATGTTAAAATTTCTGAATGATATATATTTGATTTCTAAACATTGAAATGGAAATCATTTTATTGGTTTGAAATAAACTACGTTTTAAAAATGTTTGTTGTTTTTTATATGTTTACTCATTTACAAATAAGATTTATTAAGGATTTTGATTTTCAATAATGTATTATTAAAATTCTGAGGTCAAAAACAATTATGTAAAATAACCTAAGTTGTTACTTTACGAAGCACAAATTGTTGTAATTGTGTATATGTTCCCTAATCATAGGGATGTTCACACAGGCTATATAACGTTTGATTAGGCTTTTCTAGAAAGTTCGTTTGAATTAAACTTAAATTGTTGATGCTAAAATATTTTTTTAAGAATCACAACTTCGGATTTTAGAAATGTGCAGTCAAACAAATTAGGAAATTCCACTACTGGAAAGTAAATTCATGAGTCCCCATTTCCATGTAATAGGAATTCTCGTCATTGAAAAAAAAATACAATAATGCTTTTAAAAAGGCATTATGTATTTTTGATTATTTTTTGAACGATTCAAAATGTTATTATGTACAGTGGGGGGGGGGGGGGTGGAATAACCACTTCCCTTCATTGGTACCTTATTTCTCGTGGGGTTAAACTTTGTAGGGATTAAAGTCTGCTTCATAATGATGTGCAAAACATTTGTATAGGGGGTTGTTTTCATATTAAATGCGCAATAACTTTAAAATGTTCAATGGAAACACCCAATTTTGAAAAACAACATTACTTGTCAGATATCAATTTTCAAATCATTTGGACAAGTAGTTTTTAAATTATGAGTATTGGAAACCTAGAGCTCGTAATGTTAAATGAGTTTCCCAAATTTTTAATTATATCTCGCGAAGTAAGAATACGTCGTCCGAATTTATTCTCCATCTTCTAAGGCGTGTATACGGGACTGGTGCACGTTATATCTGATCGGGGCTCAATGTCCTGACACCTATAGAGGTTGAGTCGGGTACCAGCTCAGGGTCCTCATCATCTGAAAATTAAATTAAGAGGCATTGTTCCTGGGTCTGTCCTTCGAGGAGATAGGCCTCGAACCGTTGCCAGCAACTCGCTGTTCAGCTCTAACACGACGTTAATTCAACCAACCAAATAATTGAACCAGCCGGGACTTAATTTTTTCTGCTTGACTAGGGAATTAAAAAAACATTAAGTTTTCTACTATGATTTACTTCAGTGGAAACGATTGTTTGTCAAAAGTGAGAGGCAAAGGTCCAAATATGAGGAGGCAAATGCCCAAATTCTTAATAATTTTTATGAAAATTAGTTTAAATTTTCAAAAACTAGAGTGACACTTGCTCCCGCTCGTCACCACAAAACACCGTCACTGCTTTACTTTTCTAGTGTAAGGTTTACTACATTTTAACAGGTGGAGTAAAGTAACATCGAATGTAGGATTAAAGTGAGGTTGGTGAGCAAAATGATTTGTAACCTGAATTAGAAGCAAAAAGTCAGAAAGCCTATTAGTATACTTTTAATTTGACTGTTACATAACACAATTGAGCCCTTACCTTATTCGGGGTTAGTTAATGTAAAATATACAATTTTTCCACTGGAAGAAAACCCGTGTTATACCTACAGAACAACACTTTTTGCTGTAACTTTCCCTAACAGAAAGGGAGGGGGGGGGGGGCGGGGGGGAAGGCGTACCGCTGGACACAGAATTTGCAACCCTCACAGGAAAAATATAATATTAACTTCTTTCACTTAATGTCCCGCCTTTTTTCAAATAGGAAACGGTTTTCAACATATGGAGTACACACGACACTATGTGTTTATATTTTAATTTAATTTTTTAAAGGTTCAAAAATCTGGTCTAAACATTGTTAAAAAAACTTTGATGCTTTATTTATTAAATACTAAAAACTATATGTGCATATTTTTGTTTTTTAAAGGATTTTTAAAGTATTAAAATACTTTTGGGACACCTTTTATAATCTAAGACAAGTATTATCTTGTGTAAAAAATCAGCAATTGCATAACCACAATTAAGACTGAGGGCGCAAAAATAATATTTACAATATTACATTTAAATTTGGAATAGAGAAACTACGTGTTGGTAGATCCCTAATTAAAACATTTTTAAAAATTTTTGTTCCATTTGAATTTTAAAACTTAAGTAAATCATTTGTATATGTGTTTTAAACCTGAAATAAATAACTTTTACAAGATATCCTATAATTTTTAATTTTTCTTACAATATTAATTTTGTTGTCAGAACATTTTTGGTTTGTCAAAAGTTGCCATTGTTGTTATTGACAATTTTAAAGTTGTTGCGCATTTTAATATAAAGACAGCCCCTATGCAAATGTTTTGCATATGATTATTTAGCAGATTTTATTCCCTGCAAAATGGTATATTATTTTTATCCATACGACAAATCGGGTACCAATAAATTAAAGTGGTTCGCCCCCCCCCCCTTCCCCACTGTACTATTGAAGTATCTTACTCATGTCGTTTTTTTGTGATTTTTTTATTTTAATTTAATCCAAGTTTTGAAAAAATCACCTAAATAGTGTTTTATTCGTTAGATAATTATTATTTCGGTAGCAAAACTTTCTTTCTAAGAACAATATGAAATATTTTGTTCACTTTTTGAAATTTTATATACTGTAACCTTGGGTTACTTGAACCCAGAGGGTTACTTTAATCCTAATCCAAAACAAAAATATATTTAAATCACTCCTGAGTCTGCTGTCATGAAGATATAGACGTGATTCACCCTCTCTCCAACAATCTAGTCTATATTATTATTATTTTAAAGACGGCATACCCAGGAGAAAGAGAGGGATTTAATTTTTATTTTGTTTAGGATTCAAGTAACCCCCCTCCCTCTTACCCTCAGGGTCCATGTTAGCCCCAAGTTATGGTACTTCATTTTCATTGAATTAATGTCTATGCAATAAACGATGAATGCTTAAGAAATGATGCTTTCTATTTGCTTTTCCTAAATGACACCACAGACATTCGTTCTAGGCTTTTTTTGCTAGTGTATAAATATTTTTTTACAAACTGCAGAGTTATATTGTTTTTTGTGAACTTCAACTATCAGTTTTAGTAGTGTTCTGTATCTGAATGGAATTCTTCTATTTAGTCAGGGTTCATTAAATTGATGGATGCCGTCTACTCTCTTTCACCATTCGATTTTTTTTCAAGAAGAAACCCCCGTTTCTCTGATAGATGTCGATTATACTGATTGATGATTTTGACAGTCAAGGATTCATTTGCGTTTTCTTTCAGGACGCCCCTTACTCATTTGCACACGGGTCACCGATCATGGTAAAAGTATTTCGCTGTCCAATGTTTAACCTAGCGCTTCCCAAATTCTTTTCAGTATTCAAATGGTAAACGGAGTGGAAACTGTGAAAAGAGAAAACTCTTTTCACCTCAGGCTGGGGAGTGTCATACAAATACAAAGCCTGAAGCTTGGATGCACAGCGAATTAAAAGGAGCGAAGAAAAGTAACTCCATAGATAATACAATTTGCATTTTTGGATCTTCTATATCAAATTATCTTACAATGGGAAAAAATATATGCAGCTCTCTTTAAATAAAAGAGTCCAAGAAATAAAGCACTAAATAAGATTAGTGCAAATTAAATTTGCGAAAATTGAACACTTTCATTCTGTGGAAGTTATAGCAAAATGACGTGTAAAGCTAATACAAAATTCTCTACAAATGATCATTGCTAGAAATATTCAATTACTGCAGCTACATTAAGCAGTTTTACTCTCATAATAAAACCACTGTTTTAGATTAAGTGAAGGTTGAAATTACTCTTAAATTCTTGTTTTCCAGAGCATTTAGCTTGCTCTCCATTTTGGGGGGGACCCAATAATTATTTTACTGCATACCAATTGTATTAAAATAACCTATTATTAAAAAAATCTTCATTGTTATTGAAATATTTTCAAACATTCATGCTAACCCTTATATTAATGTATTTCGCATTGTTTTCAAAATATACAATAAACATGATTTGGGAGATGTTTTTTAATCTTAAATAATATTTTTTTTATTAAAGAAGAGCCTGTTAGTTCCTATTTGTCTACCGTACAGAACAGTATTGAAATTCGGTTCCTTTATGTGTTGTGGCGTGCCGAATATGAATTTTTACTTTGTCACATTGAATTTTTGCAGGAATTTGAGTTATAGTAAAACAACAAAGAAAAAACTTACTTTTTTTATTTTTTGCTTCCTATAACTCGTAAACGGTCCATTTAATTTGAAATATAACTTTCTACAAAATAAAACTAGAGAAACTTTCCCACATTTATGTCATAACTACTTTTTTGTCAGACTAATAGTTTAAATTTCAAGAATTTAGAGGAACAACATTCCTGTACAATTAATTCATTATTGCTATATCGAAAATCCACTTTTAATATCAAATAAATATGTTTGGTAATAAGCTGGATAAGATATTGAGTTACAGGTTTTTTGTTTGTAACTCGTAAACGGTCCATTTAATGTGTAACGGTCGTAAGTAATAAGAAATTTAGAGTTCTGCGGCCAGAGGAGGCGCGAGGTGCAGATGTGTGAGGTATAATGACAAGAAGCGAATGCGCGTCCCCAAAGAGGGGCGTGGTTTTAATTAATCTTTTTTAGTTTATCCTTATCCCCAGGACAAATTCCAAATACTTATACTAATTAGACAAATTGGATGGTATTTTTTTTAATTTTCAAGAATTTTCAGAAACTACATGTTCTTTAGACTGGGAATCGAACCGGGGACCATTGGCTTATCAGTTGGTTACATCAACTACACCACCCAGGTAGCTCGCTTACATGTGACTCACATGGACCGACATGGGACCCACATGGAATAGCCGGGCTCGTGTGGGTCCTTGTGCCCACAAACAATCTATAATGAACGTAGATGACCAATTTCATTTAATATGATGATTGGAAATAATTAATGAAACTGATTGTAGTGTTACAATATTATTTTAATAAGTTTTCACTCAAGATAAAACTTTTGAGCCTGAATGCACTGTAGTAGAGGGAGTATGACGTCATAATCGTGAAGCCAACATCTCAGAGCGAATGGCTCCAGACACGTGACTTCCTTTGAAAATTATGAATGAAAAAACATTCGCGATTGACTTATGATTTGGAAATATCTTAAATGTGTAAACGCGTAGTATGCTCAGTCAACACCACCTAGACTGAGCCATGTTTAGTACCTGCTGCCTAAAGTGGAACATTGACAATAGAATCATAATAAATTGAAATACAAAAGATATCAGATTCTTACTGGGGAAAGAAATATTACATTTTATTTTCTGGGTTCATTTTGTGCAATTTGTTCGAATCCTTCGATTTGATAAAGTTGTTCGTTTTGATCAATTCGTTTGATTTATTAAATTTCTTTAGTTCATTAGATTAGATTGATTGAATGAATTCGATCGATTTCATCGATTTGTTCGATGTTATGAATTCGTTCGATTTCATCGATTTGTTTGATTTCATCGATTTATTCGATTTGTTTGATTTCATCGATTTGTTTGATTTCATCGATTTATTCGATTTGATTGATTTTATCGATACGATCGATTTTAACGATTTCATAGATTCGTTCGATTTCATCGATACAATCGATTTCATTGATTCGTTCGATTTCATCGATACAATCGATTTCATCGATACAATCGATTTCATCGATACAATCGATTTCATCGATACAATCGATTTCATCGATACAATCGATTTCATCGATACAATCGATTTCATCGATACAATCGATTTCATCGATACAATCGATTTCATCGATACAATCGATTTCATCGATACAATCGATTTCATCGATACAATCGATTTCATCGATACAATCGATAGTCTATTTAACCGATTCGTTCGATTTAACCGATTCGTTCGATGCCATCGATATAATCGAACAACGATGAAATCGAACAAATTGAATAAATCGATAAAATCGAATAAATCGATAAAATCGAATAAATCGATGAAATCGAATAAATCGATAAAATCGAATAAATCGATGAAATCGAATAAATCGATGAAATCGAATAAATCGATGAAATCGATGATATCAAATATATCGAACGAATTGATCAAATCGATGAAATTAAACGAATCGATAAACAAAAAAATCGATGACATCGAATAAAATCTATGAAATCGAATTAATCGATGAGATCGAATAAATCGAGTTCGTTCCCCCCCCCATGCTGTACGTATTACTTTATTTAAATTATGTGTATACATTTTATCCAACTTATTTCAAGTAGATGCCCCGTTTTTTCTTTGTTGGTACTAGTTTATTTTGATAATATATTAAAATATCCATAATACAAAATACATGTTATCGGGATTTCACTAAACGAATTTGTCCAAAGCAACTAAAAATTCTCTCAGAATACATGAAAGAAAGATCTCATACAAAGCGAACATGAAAGTTTTGATGTTAAATTGAAATGCATATTATTTTTTCCATCCTTCGCTGAAACGTGGGTTAATGGGACAGTGGCGCCGGAACTTATTACAAAGTGGTATGGAAAGAGAAAAAAAATGTTTTTACCATTTAGCATTCAATAATTTTTTCTGGAATCCTTTCATGAAACACATTATTTGAATAAAAATAGGAATGGAAGCCGCCATACCCGTTTTGGTGCAAATGCGCGTAAACATAATATTGTGGATTATTGTTGATTGTTCATGAATGTCACCACACAAATTTAATCTAGGTTATTTTGCAATACTTTACAGTGTTATCAAACAGGATTATTTCAGGAACAGTTTGTCTTAACTTCCTACATTAAAACCAAATAAAATTATATTATTCGTATTCCTGTACTCTTTCAGAATAGATATCATCTACAGTTGTGTAACTCTTGTGTGAATTAATACAACCAACTATGCTATTTCTATTAGGTTGTAAAGATTATTACAGAGGGACGGTTAGAAATACCCTGACGGTTAAAATGTTTTGAAAGGTAACCCTGATTTCAGGACAAATCTGTGACCCTTTTTTGGCAACCCTACAGGGGAGAAAGCAGTTCTTCGATCGGCAACAAAACTAGTTTTTAGCGAAGGGAATATTGAAATTTTTTAGAAAAATGGTGTACAGTTGCTGTTCACCGTATTTTAACTGAATCGATTATATTATCAGAAGTTCTTGTTTATAAATTTTTCTTTATGATTTCAGGTTTGCAAGGTTCCCAGGGGGTGACCCCCCCCCCCCAGCATAACAATTACCTGGAATGCAGCTGAATACACCCCGTTTTCCGCCTTTCTAGTCTGAGCTTGCATCATGGCTCCCACATACGGACTGTCTTGTAAAGGTAAAAGAATAGCTATAGTATGACTTTTTCTCGCCAAATATTTTGGAAACAAGAAAGTGGCCAAATGTTTAAATATTGGTAAAACTGAATTTCACATAATTTTAATCCTAAAAACATGATTTAATTAACACATGAATTCATAATGTGTTGCCAGCAGTTGTAGACGGTAGGCTTTGGGAAAAATGGTTAGAGTGGTATCTTTGGGACAAACGGCAAGGTATGTGTGTATATAAAGGAAGGAGAGAGAGAACCAGAGGGCAAATTTTTTAAAACTGCATAACCCTTCAGCCACGCCAGTGGTCGGTCCAACGCCCGCTGGGAAAACTAGCTTAGTGCGAAAAATAATTATATAAGATATATACAATACTTCTGGGATAACGCAGGTATGTATATATTAAGAACGGGGGCAAAAATGTTAAAAACTTATGAAGAAACTGTGTGAGATGTCTTGGTCATATCTAGTCAAGCACTCCAGTTATGTCCATGTTTTCAGTGCTGTTTCTTGTGTTATCGTGCGTGTGCGACCCCCTCCATATCTAGGCTGCTGTAGTATGCGACGTGCCATAGATTTTGCAAGGATAGATCTGTGAAGTATGCGAGTTAAATTGTTTTGATAGTGTTTTTGAAATGAAATTGTTATGATAAAGATCTCTGGATGTAAAAGTTATTACATAATGTTTTCAGTGCTGTTTCTTGGAAATAAATTTTTATGTAATGTTGTAAATATGCAGAATGTTTAAAAATCTAAAAATCTAATGGTGGTTGGGGGAATAATTCTAAACCCATTTTTTTTCTCCTATCTGTTTTACATATGTCCATTGGAGATGGCAGTTCGAATGATTTTACACCTCCCACAAAATTTAGTTTAAACTTTCCCTATGAATCTGACGAACCCAAAAAATACTCCTGAGTACAATATTTTTTGGGGGAGAAAACACAGCATTAGAAATCACTCCTACCGAAGGGTGTATTATCTAAGTATTTTAAAGTTAAGCGAAAAACACGACGTGAAAAATAGACTGAATATTGTTATAGATAAGAATCCTATGGTCATAGAAGACTTGCAAAAAATGGAACAATATATAAAATCTTAGTAAAACATATTATAGGAGAGAGGGAGAAGTATGCATATAATTTTTAGTCTTTGATGGTAACTACAACACTTTAGTTTTTTTTTTAAAAATACTAACCGGTTAAAATGATTAATTTCTCAAGACAAAATTCAAGTTTCAGGAGTTATGTAGAGAAGTTTAGAGCAAATACTTACTATAAGGATATTGATCTGCTATTTTCAGATGCAAGTAAATCAATATGCGACGTATTAAATAGATCACAGGAACTTCGTCTCAGAATAGTTATATGCTTACATATAATTTTTTTTGAAAAAGTTGATCATGATGAAGAGACAAAATTTTTACTTTTGCAATAATGCGAATAGAATTTTAGGGTCTACTCAGATTTTGTCAGGTATCGAAAGGTGTTTTAATAAAATTAACACAGACTTAGATAATTTTACAAAAAACGGTTCGGGCTGGGTTTTGCATAATATCGAATACATTGATTTACACGTAGGCAGATATAATGAATTAAGACAAGGATGCACTCTAGCAAAATTACCTAGTAGAATTGCAGGCAAAAAAAGCAGTAATTTCTATGTACTGCACAGATGGTCGTTGTTTTTTGTACTGTGTACTCGCAAAGTTATTCCCCAAGAGAAACGAACGCACGTTAAAATATCACAAATATCTCAAACATTTAAATTTTAAAAATTTAACATTCCTGGCAAAAATATCTGGCATTAAACAGTTTGAAAAAGTTAACTGCTTACGGTAAATGTGTTTTCACTCGAGGAACATATCATTTACCCTGTCCACATAAATTGTAAACGCCGCGTGATAGACTTCTTTTATTTGAGTCATTTATTTTAAATAAAAATTTCAAACCGACTTCTCAAACCCAAGTCGAGTGAGAATCATTTCTGTAGGAAGTGTTTATTTAGATTTAGACGACTTGAAACCCTTCAAGTGCATGAGACCCATTTGCGAGGCATATAAACTGAAACGCGTTTTAGTCCCGAGAGATTTATTTTTAAAATTTATATGGGTCTCGAAACTGGTGAAGAATAAATATTGCGTCCTTGCAAATTTCGGGTGTATTTTAAGGAAATTATCACATGCTACACCGAGTCCCTCCTGTTCGTGTACCCAACCTGTGGAACGGCATATACCTGTGTCATATTCTTTTATAGTGCTCGATCCAATGTAAAACAACAGGTGACTATTTAAAGCTCTATCAGAATGTATACACAACAGTGCACGTAAAAGTCTTGACAAATTTAAGACATATGGCTTTAAAGTATTATTCCATGGACGCTGTACACTTTGTGTCAATCTCAGACCTTACATTTCAAGCAGGCCTAAAGTTTTGTAAAATTGAAATAGATATAAAATTGAGACATTTCAGACTATATATGGCTTGAAAAACACATGCGCTGTGGAAACTATTTTCCTTCAAAGAGGCTTGGAATTGCTAATAACCCCTATTGCGCTAGTACCTATGACGATAGTGAGCCGCCCAATTATTTGATAGCTCTGGACTTATGTTCGCTGTACGGTGCGATTATGCATAATTCCTGCTTACCGTTCGGGGATTTTTACTGGTTGACACCTGTAGAAATTCAAAATTTTAACATTCACACGATTAGCAATACATCACATGTCGGGTATACTTTAGAGGTGGATTTAGAATTTCCAATTAGCGAACATGACATACTAAACAATTTTCCCATGGCCACCGGGCACTTAGAAATTTCATTTGATATGCTATCTGAATAGTCACAGAAATTGTATGAGAAATTTAATTTAAAAGGGATGTTACCTAGTACGAAACTTACCTCGAATTTTTACCAGTAAATAAATTATGTCACACACTATCGTAACTTAAAATTCTACCTCGGTGAAGATAATCTGATACTAGGAAAAATTCACAGTGTACTAGCATTTAACTCTTTGGGGCTAGGTGGGTTAAAAACTGTCCCACCGTTTGATTAGCTTTTTATGCATGGTGGGATATATTTTAACCCACCTTGAAAAGTTAAGTTACTCATAGTCATACAGTTTAATATTTTTTTTAAAGATTTTCATTATGTTGGCAATGCTATGCACCAACGGTTAATGCATAAATAAGTGATTCATAAATAAGAGTAATGATTTATCTTAAATAATCTAAATGAATGTTTAAATTCCGTGCAACTAGGGTTTTTATTTTCTTTAAAATCGTGTGCCTCAAAGAGTTAAAGAACCTCTTTAGATTAGATATTATATTGCTTTCCATAATCTTCAGCGTAATTCCGTAGAAGCTGCAAGCGAGCAATTATTTTTAATAAAATGTCGAACGCATTCTTCGGCAAGGTTATGCAAAACGTTCAAAAACGGCCAAGAATTATAACCATTCTAACCCTTGATCACTGTCATAAGCATTTAGTAAGTTTGTTTTTAGATTATTTTGAAGCTATTTGAACTTAACATTATTTAAAATGCGTTAACCTAATTTAGTCTTGGAGAAGCCTCTATTTGTCGAATTCTGTATACTGGACAATTTCAGAATATTAATGTACGACTTGTATTACTCCTACTTTAAACATTTTTATCAGGAAAAATGTAAGCTAATGTAGAGACACTGACAGTTTCTATTTAAATATTTACACAGATGATGCATAGGGCGATTTAACTAGACATTTTTCGGATACGTTAGATTGTAGTAATTTCAATTCTAACCATTTTGCATTTGATAATCGTAATAAGGGCATAATGGGGGAAAACAAAAGTTAATGTACTAAATCCATCGTTGAATTTATACATAGCATTAAAACCAAAGATGTATAGCTACATACCCGTAAAACGACGGGTAAGGGGGTTCGTAAAAGCACTCTGATGTACAGGTGTTAAACGAAGGCATGCTCTTGCGCTCTACGCAGTAAGTAATAGCTAGTAAAAAGCATTGTATTCAGATGATAGCTTAAAATCGAGCGACACTATCGGGATCTTTAGACAAGTGCTATGTGGATGATGACGGGATTAATAGATTAGCCTTCGGACATTACCGAATCTAGTTTTTTGTGTAGTCTTCTATCTGTGTATATAATATATTATTAATTTATTCACTTGGTGCGGTCAGATTACAATTTACCCATTAGATTTTTATGAAAATTTAAACTTATTACCTTTACCTGTTAATATTATTGATATTTTAAAACAGCAGTATCCTATATTATCTAGGCATATACAACACAGGTTTCGCAAAGCGCTGAGAGTTAATCGGGTTTTAGACGCAACATATTTCGAATACACCTTACAAAACCCTTCCCCTTTGAACCTTCACTCTTCATGGACTCGAGTTCGACAAGATTTTTTGGGGATTTATCATACAGTTTTGCCTGATGAATCTCTAAACCTGTGCATCGTCTGTGCTCGTGAAAGAATTTCCTCTTACAACTTCTCTACCACGTTTTACTCATTCATGAATACTCTATGTCTACAGAGTCCTTTAACAATGCATGGTAGTCAGGTTCCAATAGGTCTTTCTGCGTACATTGCATGAGAACTCCTTTAATTACACCGAACAGTGATAACTCCTTTGAAATAGAATAGTTTACTAATCGACATTCTTCTTTGATTTTAACCTGAAATTAAAAAAAATGTTTGGGAGATTTGTTTGACCCACAGCGTGATGTACAACCTCCACGTGTAATTCCCTCATCACTTTTTCATATTACTTTGAAACTCGAAGTGATGAACGTTTCGAAACGGAATTTATGCCGACTGACTCTACGAACTGCCATAGTTTATTCGTTTCAGGCAAAATATTCTAAATTACACAGAGTGCACACCTTTAACTTCAGAGACAATATTTCGCTTCCATAGGGAGAGAGTATTACGAGAAGTTTTTTGTGCGACATTTGTATAAGCATAAATCAAAATTTAACATTAATAACACTTAAGGTTCCCTGAGCAATAAATACAATTCGGAAATAGTCAACCTCCACTTGGCAGAAGGTACATTTGAAAATCATCATGTCCCTAATTTGAAAGCCTCTTTCTATAAACAACCATTTTTGTCGAGTTTGAAGTTTTGATAAATATTCTGTACGCCAACGTTTCCAAAATTGTGCTGTAATTTTTGAAGTAATTGCCAACGGGTTAATTTGTTTATAAGTTCATTAGCTAAGTCTGGTTCAGGTAAAGAACATAATGCATCTCCAATCAAAACTTTCCCAGTAGTTTAAAGGATAAGATCATTTGGATCGGAAAATAATAGAGTTAACGATTACAAATGAAAAATGGCGTATACATTTCATCAAAGTTAGCGATACGTTTCCCAAACTTCCTTTCATGTGGAATCTAATAGCCTTGATATAAATTTTCCAGAAACCTCCTATATGTGGCGCTTTTGGGTGATTAAAATGCCATTTAATCTCCTGACTATATAGGTAATTACTAACTGCATCCTGGCGAGCAATGTTTGCTAATACTACAACTGCTCCCAAAAAGTTAGTCGCGCCGTCACTGTAAATATCGGAAAACTTACCTCTACGCGAAACGAAACGTTTCAACGCTACAATAAAGGCTTCCGAAATTAAAACACTTTGATGTGTAATGCCTTAGTGGCAAAAAAAGTGCAGTGTAATATTTAAAGGTTGAACAGCCTCTACCCTAGGAAACCCGCAAAATAAACGGCCCACAATAATCTACAACATTTTTGTTAAATGCCATTGATACCTACTTGAATTCTAGCAGGAAGGGGATGGGGTAAATCACCCATAAACTGTCTCATAGTTGATACGAGATGCCTGATGAACGTTGTACAATTTTACATAATACGTTATATAGCACCTCGATCGGATAGAATCCAGGACTTTCTGGTTATAGCCCAGTAGAGATAGCTCAAAAAAAGGGGTTGGGTTGCAAAAAATGGAGTAGTTTTGATTTTCGGGTATGTTGTATGTATCGACCCCCTAGTGAAATATCCAAGTTTTCGACCTCCCACCCCTTGTGCGTTTTCCGCCATCTTGAAAAAACCGCTAAAAAAAGGCACTTTTTTAAGTGTTTCCTTAATAGCTCGCTTCCAGTGCATTTTAGACTAAAAGTTACTATTACAATTTTAAAGAGCATTAAATTTTCTACAAATTTTATATATATATATAACATATTGGAAAATTCCGAACATGTACTGATATATAGGACCGTGAAAATCTATAAAATTTTCAAAAAAATGAAAAAAGTCAGATATGTCGTTAGTTTTACTTGAATAACTTTTTTCTGTGCAGTTTTGCATAAAATGCATAATAACGAATCTTGTAGAGGATTAAATGTCCTATAAGATCCATGCAAGATATTTGTAATTACTACCAATAGATGACGAGAAATGTTGAAATAACAATAACAATGTCGCACGTACTTTCCTTTCCTTCTCTTTCATATTTCCACTTGTAGGAGTTTTGGTTCTCGTTCTGTTGTGTTTGCTCGTTTTTTTGTTTTTAAGGTCTGTAGTGTGTGCTATTTTGTTCAAAATGTCGGGTTTACATGGAACTGTGTGCTTTATCGGTGCTGAAAGTTTGAGTGAAGGTGAAACGTTTGTAGTGAAAGAGCGAGGTGTAAATAGATTACATGAGTTCAGTGTAAAGAGTAAACTTTCTGCTTTTCTGAATAATGTGAACGAAGCCAGGGTTCATACTTCATGCCAAAAGAACTATAATAATGACAAGCTGATTGCAGCTTACCTCCGAAGGGCAGCTTCTCAGCCTGCGCCTGAACCATCCCGTAGATCGTTGACTGAACGTGTTTTTCCTTTAAAAAATCACTGCTTCCTCTGTGGCAACGAATTACCTAAGGATTTCGAGGAAAAGCAGAAAATACACCTTGCATAGACCTGATCAAAAGTTTTTGTGGGGAAAACTGTCCATGAAAGAATCAATTCTGAATATTGCTAATGCATTTGGGGACCAATGGGCGCATGAAATACTTCAACGTATTTCCACTCTACCCGAGGGAACTGACTTAGTAGCAACTAATGCATCATACCATGTATCATGTTACAAAAAATTGTACAGTAGAGTACCTACTGGGGAGAAAAGAGGACACCACTCCGTAAGTAATGTCAATGAAGCCATTGAATTCATTTTCTCCTCTTTAGAAGAGAATTCTGATGGGTGCCAATTTTCATTTGAAGACTTGGTTAATCAGATTGAAGGAGAGTTTTGTCCAGATATGAGAACTATAAAAGCGAAACTTCGGAAACAATATGGAGATGATGTATTGATTGCTTTCCCATGTCTGTGTCACTTGGCAACGGCTTTCACGCCTTTGCCAAGTGACACAGACATGGGAAAAAGCAAGGTGTAGTAGATGGGGGCTACCCAACACCACCTAGACTGAGAAGGCCTGGGCGCCGATTCGTGACGTCACTACTAGTAGGGAAACTCGCGGAGCAAAGTATCGTTTAAGCAAAAAGGTTTTCTTTCTAACTAAACGTCAACTATTAACAATTCCTTCAAAAAACTGTTAAAAGATTTTTTTTATTACATATTTGCTATAGAAAATAAATTTTCTTATGGTGTATTAGGTACAGTCTGGGTGGTGTTGGGCTACCTCCTATACAAAGTTCACTGGAATCGTAGCTAGTGTTTTTCTGCTAGTTTTAAAAAATATGTGGCCAACGTACAGCGACATCATGGTCAAAATGCTGTGGTAGTCTTCGATGGTTACCCCACTGAAGAAAATAAAAGGAGTACAAAAATCACTGAAAGAGCACGTCGTTCTAGGCTACAATCTTGTGCAGACGTTAAATTTGATGGAACAATGTTTCCGCAGATACCAAAGGATAAAATTGTTATCGAACGAGAAAAACAAATCACGCTTCATCTCATTGCTTCAGAATGCATTTCAGCAAGCACAAATGGCCCCTAAGCAGGCTACAGAAGACGCAGATGTGTTAATTGTGAAAACTGCCATTTCGGTGTCTTCTGCATACGATTCTGTTGTAGTTATTGGTGAAGACATTGACCTTTTAGTATTGGTCACGGCTTTAGCACCAGACAATGAGTTCTTTTGCAGGTCTAGTAGGAGCAACATTGCAGATGCTTGTACTCCAAAAATCTTTAAAATATAAAAATATTGTGGAAAACATTCTTTTTTTACATGCGATAAGTGGCTGCGATACAACCTCCGCTCTATTTGGGCAGGGGAAAATGAAGTTTTGTACCACATTAGAAAGTGATGTATTCCACAATGAAAGTGTTACCATTTTCAAAGATCCAGTTGCAGAAAAAGAAAAGATCACGGAAGCCATTTAAAATTTCCTTGTGGCCCTTTATGGCGGTAACCTTAAACACTGCTATAGATGAGTTGCGGTATCTTCGCTTTGCTGAAACTGCTACGAACACAAAATTCAATTTGGACCGACTACCTCCAACTAGGGACGCAGTTCAATATCATGCATATGGAATTTATCTGCAAGTTCAAACCTGGATGGGGTATGAAAAAGACGCTCTCAAATGGGGCTAGAAGAAGGAAATTGGTAGCCTAACTCCAGTCCCAATGAATAAAGAACCAGCTCCACAGGTATTCCTAAACATGATTTCGTGCCAATGCAAAAAGACTTGTGGTAACAAATGCAGCTGCAAAAAAAGCAGGGCTTCGATGCTCCGTAGTATGTCTTCATTGTGGATTCGAGTCCAGCAGGAATGCACCAGAGGTTGAATTGAACATGGAAGAAGACAAGTTAGACGATCTACTGCCTATTGGTCGAAGTAATGAACAATATACACCAAGCACACCTGGGCTAAAACAACAAAAAATGAGGGATTTTTAACGTGAGATTTTGTATATATCATTAAAATAAAAGTTAAGATTCATTTTCAAGTATTATGTTTAAATATAGGTATTTGTGTATACTTTAAAAATTTGTGTTTTTCGTCATTATAAAGTTTTTGTATTCTCCTAAATTTGACATAGATCTCATGTATTGCATGCAAGTTCATGTACTACATACGTGAACTACATGTATACATTTCATACATAATAGATTTCAGATATTACATTAAGGAAAACTAATTTCAACAAAGTGTGATATTTGCAGTTTACAACAACTTTCACCAAAATTATTATTTCAACATTTCTCGGCATCTATTCGTAGTAATTACAAATATTTTGTATGGATCTTGTAGTAAATTTAATCCTCTACAAAATTGGTCATTATGCATTTTACGCTAAGCTGCACAGAAAAAAGTTATTCAAGTAAAACGAACGACATATCTGACTTTTTCATTTTTTTGAAAATTTTATAGATTTTCACGGTCTTGTATCTCAGTACATGTTCAGAATTTTTCAATATGTTATGCATGAAACTTGTAGGAAATTTAATGTTCTTTAAAATTGTAATAGTAACTTTTAGCCTAAAATGCACTGGAAGCGAGTTGTTGGGGAAAAACTTAAAAAAGTGCCCTTTTTTAGCGGTTTTTTCAAGATGGCGGAAAACGCACAAGGGGTGTGAGGTCGAAAACTTGGATTTTTTACTAGGGGGTCGATACATACAACATACCCGAAAATCAAAACTACTCCATTTTTTGCAATCCAAAATCCTATCTCTACTGGGCTATTAACAGCAGCTGTGGTCCTAACATAAATGCATGTTTACTATAATCAACTTGGTGAGGCTACTAGTTTTGGGGAGGATCAACGGGTAGTTTTGATCATATGGCAGTTCGGTGTTTCTTAACCAACCACCAACTCTGATTAAACCATCCTTATTCAAAACCGGATTTAAGTTTAGAATATTGCTTCCTGTCTTAACTGGTATATTTTTCCTCAAAGAATGCAACTCATCATGGAATTCCTGTTTTTTAACAACCTTAACCCAAATGTTTGTAGCTGTACCCAGTACAGAAATTGAAAAATTACCAGTTAAACGTTCAGTCTTTGGCACTTAAATTATTATATTGAATTACATTATTAAAAAATCTCATGCAATATGCTTTTATTCTAATTAACTTAACTGAACAAGATAATTTATTTAATAAGTAAATATCACAATTATTTTCACCGTTCACTGTATGCCATGTTGCAAGTCTCATTTCAGTTTCTAAATTTATATCTAAGTTTTGGCTATCAAGATTTTTGTACTCTATTGGATCTTGTAATAAGAATTCTGGACTACTGCAATAAAGTTCATGATTAATTAAGAATTCAGCGCTAACACCCGGTGAAGCGCAGTCAGCTGGATTGGACTGACTTTCTACGTGATGCCAAAGGGCAGTAGGGATCATTGTTTGAATTTTTCTAACCCGATTAGCAATAAATGTTTTCCACTTGGAAGGTTGAGAGGCCAACCAGGCCAAAACAATTGTTGAGTCAGCCAAAAAATGTATACCAGCAATTTTGAACAGAGCAATACTTCATACAGTATTCACAGCTTCAGCTAAAAGTAATACACCGCACAAGTCCAGCCGGATAAGGAAATTGGTTTTAAAGGAAATACCTTAGTTTTACTTAACAAAACCTGCACCTTGACACCATCATAATTTATCGAGCCTACATAGACCATATATATATATATATATATATATATATATATATATATATATATATATATATATATATATATATATATATATATATATATATATATATATATATATATATATATATATATATATATATATATATATATATATATATATATATATATATATATATATATATATATATATATATATATATATATATATATATATATATATATATATATATATATATATATATATATATATATATATATATATATATATATATATATATATATATATATATATACAGTCAAACCCCGTATAACGAACCCTCAACGGACTGGTTCAGAAGTTCGCTATAGCCGAGGGTTCACTATATCCGAATTTTCAAATATTGACGATATAAAAACTTCCTAAAGTCCTTAAACACGATTTGTGCGAAACAAATTACTTTCCCTGAACACTGAATTGCAATTAGTAATGGGCAATAATTAAGTAAAATAAATATTTGTTTTTAAATAACAAATTAGACAATTAAATTAATTTTACTACTACTTAAATTTATTTATCTAAAGTATGAAAATAAGTTTTGATTTTTTGTTGAAAGCATCAAAAGAGTCCATTACATTCTTATCCACAGTTTCTGTTGCAAAGAAATTATGCAAAATGTCCACAGCTGCCTTACCCTTAGTATCAGAAATTGAAGGACCTGAACTAATATCCCCTTCGAATGCAATATCTGTAGATAAACGATAATCACCGTTTTTTATTCTCTTAATAATTTTCGCTTTATCCTCAATGGAAAAGGCATTAGCAAACAGGAGCGATTTTAAACCTACGCGAAGTCCACAAGTTAAACGATAATCTTCAGCAGTAGAATTAATGGAATAGGCAAAGAATGTATGCTAAACCAGTTGAACTGGGGAAGGGGAGGAGCTGAGCATGGGAGTCTATTGTCACCTTTGAGGAACCTGGCTTCTGTCAAAGGAACAAAGGGTAAGGAATGTGGTCGGGGCGAGTAAAATTTTCTGAAAAACCTGAAACTAAACTGGAAAAGTGTGAATTTTAGTTCGCTACATCCGAATTCCTTACTTTTGAAGATCGTTATAAGCATTTGAAAATACGTTAGTAACATAGGAGTTCGGTTGGGACCAATTGAAAAGTTCGTTACAACCGAGGGATCGTTATATCCCGGGTTCGTTATACCGAGGTTTGACTGTATATATATATATATATATATATATATATATATATATATATATATATATATATATATATATATATATATATATATATATATATATATATATATATATATATTCTTGACAGGTATTTTTTCTATATAATATATATAGCAAATATTTTTCCATAACTTTTTTATATGTTTGCCACTGAATTTGATCTTCGAATCTTTTCCATCTTGAAAGGCAGCTGCACAATCGCAGCCGCTTAAGATGACAACGTATCTAACTCTTCGAGTATTAACCAAGTATATTTCGAGTATTACTCAAGAAGTGCTCTTCACAATCTTCTTCCTAGGTCCTAAATTTTTAAATGTGGAAATTCTTCTAACTCCAAAAATCTTACAAGTGTCATCGAGAGCACAATGAACAGCTAATGGTGTAGATTGATTTTCAAGACGATCAGCAAATGCCTTTCCTAAAACTACACATCCAAAAATGATTCCAATTGCGACTAAATTGTCGTCTCGTGTCACTGTTCTGTCAGTTAAGATGACTTTGAGCCAATGTTAGCTGCCATCAAAATTCCAATATTACTTATTCTATCGAAATATGGGTCGGCCAGTTCATGCCTTAGAAATTCCTGAGGAAGCTGGTTTTTACCAATATCTTCCCGGGACAACAAGCTTGTAAATTTGCGCAGGATGTGGGCTTCAACTGTAAGGATAGTTTTTGCTCAGTTTCTTCTAAGAATCTTCATTGTTACGCATTTATAACAATTGCCCATATTTTTAGAAGAGAGGTCACAAAGTTGGATCTTGGATTCGCGGTGAAGTCCTAGTCTCTGAGCACAATTTTGGCTCACGAACATTGCTTGAGAATCGCAATCCAACAGTAGTCGGAAACTTGTGGCTGGGCTCTTTCACATTACTTTCACAGCACATTACTTTCACTAGGGAAGTTGGAATTACGGTTTAAGAATGGACTTTCCTACCAAAAACATCTACTTAACTAGAATTTTGATCCTCTCTTCCACCTCTTGTCGGCTTGCATTTGTTTCGTGGAGCAAACTGTAATGCATCTCGTCACAGTGCATGCACCACATTTTTATCCGGCAAGAAGATTTATTGTGCCTTTCTGTAAGCAGTTCGTGCACAGTCTATAACTTAGAACGTATTCCTTTATCTGGGTTTCGGTTTTTCTAAAATTTTCGGGTATTGGTTAATTCAGTGACCTCCTTTGCAAAATATACACTTTCGCTTCGCCAAAGTGTGTAACAAATTCGGCCAAGCCCCTCCTTCCTGACACGTTGCAAGTACGATTTGGACCTTCTTGATGCCTAAAACATCTCAGGCATGCGCCTGCTTCTCCAGGAAATTCATAAAACCATGGAAGGTGTCATTGTAGTCTGAGGATTTTGAGAGCTCCCACTCCCGTAAGGTACTAGCGCCCAGCTTCTTCTTCAAGATGTCCACCAAAAGTGTTTAACAATGCTCTATCGGTTGCATGAGAAATTTCACACATTCAGTAGAAATGCCCTCTAATCTCCTTAGCGATGTTACAGATTCACTCTACAAAGCTGGGTGGTTTTGAAACCTGTCCATTAAATGCTTTACTAATCATATTCGTTCTGGAAACGATATTTTAGCATCTCCAAGTCTTTTCATAATTCGAACCTTCAATCGTTGTGTCTTGAAATAGTTCGTCGCTTCATCTTTCAGTGACGATTTAAGATATTGCAGCTTCTGTGCCTTTGAAAGGCCAATGATGTTGTGCACAGTCGCCTTGAATAAGTCGAGAAATGACATCCACGCTGACATAGGTTGGCAATTCGATGCAAGGAAGTTTTACTGAGGCAGAGGTGACCTCCCCAATCCGAGTCTGCTCCATCTCAGGCACTTCAGAAGACTTGAGAGTTTTTAAGTGCAGCTTCATTGAATGCAACTTAACAAGCGTTTCATAAAACACTTGCTGGTATTCTTCAAACTTGTCTTCGTCCGCTTCACATAAGATGTCACCAAAGACGGAATTCATTTAATCTGTTAATAGGTAAACCGTCTTATCGTGAACAGCTAACTGTAGCTTTGCGTCTGCTGGGGTTAGACTGTCGAACCGCTTAGTTCGCCGCGTAGCTATACCTTTACCAACGCGATTTCTTTTCAAAAGCTCGTCCATGATTCTACTTTCCATTCACACCAACTACTGGTCTAAACACAATAATTTACAGTTCAGCAAGCAATACACAATTCTCACTGGTGGCTCCAATAGGCTTGGGAGAATAGCTAGCCAGTATAAGTCAAATGAGAATGAGCCGACCTAAAATGTAATTTGTTTTATTCAACAGCAACCTCGACTACCGGCTTTTGCTTCAAGGCGTGCTATATGTAGGAGCAGCCAAAAAAAAAATTGCAAAATACAAATATTACGCGCACGAAAATAAATCCTATGAAATTTGCTCTGAGGAAAAAAGACGACGCACAATGAGCGCAGACTAATGGCCCGCTCGAAGACATACACTTCTTAGTCCCGTTTATCATTATGAAACGGCATACAAAACAATTCAAATTTTCATCATACTAATAGCATCTATTTGTAATAAGAACAAAAAACAAAGGATCCATAAAAGAGAAGTAGCGGTCTTTTTACTCTTTATACAAAGCTTGCAGAACGAGCTACCCGACTGTAAGTTTGAATTGGAAACGATTTCCTATACAGTCCTTTTTCCCACCATACATCTTCGAGTCCAGAGCTGTTTTCACAATATTTGTTTTATTTGTCTTATGACCCTGCTCTGTAAGTAGGACATACGGATCGGGGATGGAAAGAAAAAAAGAGCAATAAAAATGAACATAAAGAAACCAAGTTCTGTCCTTCGTCCCAAAGGGACTACGAGGGTTGGATACTGTTTTCCCCTTCCCTTTGTTCTTTTTCTATACTTCTTTGACCGCTCTTTTTTATACGAGCAATCGTTGGTCACTAGAGGGGTTGGAGATGCGACAGACGTTCCCTCCGGTTAAAACAAAAATATTGAAGAAAAAACTGGGAACAAATAAAAGAAGTAGACAGGATTCCTTAGAGCTTCTTTTTTTTTCAGCTCTCGGATCTTAAATAAAACGACTTTAGTAACTGTTTTTTTTTCAATCATAAAGCTACCAATTGAAGCTGCTTTTAGAGATATTTTTTTTTAGAATGGCGCGTGGAGGCTTTATTTGCGAAGTTTTTCCTCTAGATAAAGGGAGAAAATCTACGCCAGTCTACAATATTAGATTTTTAAATACATTGACATTCGTAATGTAAAAAACAATTTTCGAAATAAAAACAAAAACTATCTGAAATAAACTAAATATTCAATTGCTATAAATGTTTTTTTCTTGAGTGTATAGCAAAAACTATTCACTATATCTATATAAATATAAAATTTGTTTTTATATCTGATTTTCATGGCAATACACTGTCTTCCAATTAGAAATAACAGACATGAACTTTCTGTGAATAATAGTTTAAGGAATTGCAGATTTTTGAACCGTTTATTAGTTGACAAATTGAAGTAGGTGATTTCTCATTTTACAATAAATAAGAAGTGTTGTTAATTTTTTTGAAACTGTCCAAATTTTGGCTTAACTTTGATACTAATTGAGATTGATTAATTGAACTTATTATCAAGTACCTTTTCCACATTCAGAGAGTATTGTATACTTCAACATGATCAACCGTCATGGCTGAAATAACAAAAAAGTGCAATTTCACCATCTTTATTAATGTCAAGTATTGTTTGCTATCTTCTCTTTTCGTTAAAGAATCAATAAAGAAAAAGCGTAAGTAAAAATATATAAATAATGATGGATAAATTAAAAAAAAAAAATCCCAATTTATTGTTTCTTAGTAAATGTACATCCAGATTACCAGTTTTGTTTATTCTACTGAGAGCGTCAAAATGCAATTTTTCATTTTCTAAACTTTCTTTCATTTCAATTCAAGGAATCCATTTTAACCATTCCATTCATTTTCCAAACTTCATATGGCGAATTACACTCAGTTAGTAAAGTTTTACTGACCATGTATACTAAACTAATACTGTTAAATATAGTTTGTTATTTTCCTTTAAAAGTTAGTTTTACTTTGTAAAAATATTTTAATGTTGCAATACCCATTTTAATTTAATAAAAGAGAAAAGAAGGAAACTAATTATTTTTCATTTTATTCATATAGTTAAAAGTTAAATTACAATCTCCATTATTTCCCAAAAAATTTCATTTGCGTGTTGACACCGGTTTTTAAATTACTCAAATGTTTTTAATATACAAATAATATAAGCCTAAAGTACTGCAAAAGGTCTTAATACAATTTAAGTTGATATCTGTATTTCAAACGGAAACGTTTATCAGTTTCATTAAAATTTCATTGATACTTCCTAAGCAGTGTATTATCAATGGCATATTTCTGATAGTGCCATCAACTTACTTAAACAGAAGATAATTCATTTTTTTTAAGTTGGTTAATATTGATTTCATATTACGAATCAAATTATTTATATTATAGCCTAATTATCAAGTTTCCTTCATTACGTTTATTTTTTATATTAAGACTATTTGCAATGCATGTATAGATTATTTTTATTCATAACAATATGTCTTAGAGATTATTATTAATAAGTTGTTTATGTAATAAAATGTAAAAGTCGTCATTACCTGTTTTACCTATCGTTTAAAAATTGACGTTTCATTATTTCTTTCAATGTTTAATTAAAAATGCTCATACTTTTATATTCTATATATTTTTTTATTTAGTATGGATAAATAATTGCTTTGCTTATTAGTTATCCATTATCAATTGCGTACTAATGGAGAAGGCACACATTTTTAAATAGTTGATTTAAAAAAATAATATTTTGTCAATAGTTCATACAAAAAGAATAAGGTAAGGTGAGGATAATTGGGTCTTAAACTCGATTTATTTTTGACGTAGTCCGATTTCTCATTGGAAATGTTTTGTAAAATTACAATTATTTTATAAAATTGTTCACTTATTTATTGGAAACAGAATAGTGTATTCTTATTTAATTTTGAGGTTTATAAATGTTTTTATAATTATTGTTCTAAGGTAACCTACTACGATTCATTGATGAGGTAAAATGGATGCCCTGTGGGAATTGTGAAATTTTTCGAACAAACTTTGAAGTCAAATTCGAACTTGAATAAAATGGAACAACTAACAACCTATAAATCTTAAAAATCAATATATTGATTATTAATGGACTGTATTTATTCCTAAAAGCAAGCTGTAATCCGCTATTCGCCATTTTGAAAAAACCCACTATTGTATTTTTTTTAATTTCCTTTAAAACAGAACACCTGCTAATATTATTCTTAGTTTGTTTCGATTCAGAAACCTATGATGTATTTACGTTATTTTTAATTTCTTTCGCAGACGATTTTTTATTTCATTTAAAACATTATATTTAACTTCGAATAAAACAAGCAAATGACAGCCATTTTTATATCGAAATATGTTCTTTTGTTATTTGAAAAATACCAGGATGTAACTTCATTAAATTAACATATAAACAATTTTAAATATATTACAGTTCATTCTTGTCATTTATAAGCTTCAAAATTCATTTTTTGTAGAAAACTTTCATTTTTGCCGAAGATTATTAATATTTTACGAATTTCCTATTCTTTAACATCGATAATTCGAAAACCCATTTTTCACACTTTGTAAAACATTAAAAATCAAAAACCAAATAAATTAGAATTTTTCTATTTTTTCTTTGGCATTTGTGAAAAGTATTCTCTTCAATACAAATCTCAGAAATAATCGTCAATTATTCTACTTTTCTAGTTTATACAGACGTTTCATGATTTTTTATTATTATAGAAATAATAAGACACATTTCATGAATCGAACTTTCACAATTTTTTTCGTATACTAAATAAATCGACGTTTGGACCTGAATTAAAACACCCAGAAACGTAATTTTTTGCTAAAATGTACTTTAATAACGAATTAAATTGACAAAAAGATCAAAATCAAAACTTAAGTTGAACATTGACTAATTCAACATTTAAGTCAAAATAAACATTTTTCCCCAGGGCCCATTTTTCCCCACCTTACCTATGTGAAATATATATAGCATATGCATTTTTTAAATATAAATTTTCACACGTTTTAATATATTCTTATTAATTACTCTACTTTCTTTCAAAGTTCTATAACTAATTAATATTTTAAAAAAATCGCTGTAATCAAGAATATGGACTGAATTTTCAATCAAACTTAAAATAAATTTATAAATCATCATTTATTTCAAGATATAATTTTGTTTTGGGGAATTATTGTTAATCCAAACTAATTGTTTGCAAAAAACAACACTCTAGACATGTTTGATACTTTAATTTTATTAAGCAGCAGAAATCAACGTCAATCTTTGTGCCACATGATAACATGTAAGCAAAAACAAAATGAACCCTCATGTGCAAGCACAGTTGGGGAACGTACACAATCACGAATACAGTCAATACATTTACATTATTTACAAGCATATGGTAAGTATACTCTTCAGTATAGCATTTGAATTTACCTGAAGTGTCCACAAATGTCTGTACTACTATCAATGCATGATAACGCTTTTGCTGCAGCTATCAATACGCTCGGTTGGGTGACTACCCCAGAATCGGGTATTTTGACATATTTTTTAATGTAACACAGATTTACAGACCTATAATAAATGGATCTAGGCTCGTTCTTTTAAAGAACTCGATTATAGGACACACATAAACAAATGCGCAAATACCTTTAAAAAGATAACTATACTTTTAATAATATATTATGAATTTAAAAATTTGCCTTACTCTCCAGTAAATAGTTAGCACAAACTAAAAGATAAAAATTATGGATGTACGCAATTGATTGCCAAATTTAAATTTTATTTTTTAAGACGCAGGAAAACTGGAATTCTTACATTAATTTGTTTTACAGGCTTGTGCCAAATTTTAATGAAATGTCCTTATACCAGTTTTCAAGATTTCTAATTAGGTGAAGAACAAAACTAAAAATTATTATTTATTAACATTAAACATGTTGTTTTTGTTATGTATATGGTCATATCCAATACAAATAGAAATTGCAACTTTCTTTTCAATTTATTTAAAGAGACTAACTGAAGTAAATTGTTAAAATGGGATATTCAAAAATGAACATAACAAAAGGAATGCATAAAACAATAATATAAATGAAATATTTCAAGTGGATCAGTATTGTTTCATACAATTGTTTAGAATAAAATGATATTCATTAGAATAGAATACATGAAAAAAATACAGTTTATGATTAGCATGCAAGAATATTGCACAAAACATAATTTTTTCAACACAAAAAGTTAGTACAATATTTAATCATCACAAGGGCAATTCGAATAAAAAGAGCGATATCCTTAGCAATAGTGTAAACTATTTAAAAAATAATTAAAACAAAATTATTTAACAAAATTGTCATAGCACTAAAATATGAAATATCGTAATTTTTTACATCTCAAAATAATAATATAAACCTTAAATTGAGAAGTTATTAAAATAGATTTGTTTTAAATATCGAAACTCCAGTACTTTGAAAAACAAAGATATATTAACCTTTGACAAAAATAAAGAGAACACCTAACTCTAGTATTGATTAAAAGGAATTTCGTTGATTATTTTAAAGTATGAAATTTGTAATAAATATTTCGTATATGAATAAAATATTTTTGAATTTAACAAAGGTGATTCATTTGAGAAAAGTACAAATTACAAAATTTAATTGTGCATCACTGTTCACTTGTAGTACTTTCAACATGAACCAATGTAATGAAACATTTCATAACCTGACGCTAATTATTTTGATTATTTATTTTTTGCATTAAATATAATATTAATATACTTATTATGTCATTTAATATTCACAAACGATATACTCACGAAGTGGTAATTACAATTAAATACAGAAACGACCATTTCACTTCATTTAGCTGCATTCATACCGCTAAATTCAATTTCATTTATTAAAATATCCGTTCACACTTTTGTTACATTTACACGAATCTATACAGTTTTAGAATGTATTTTTGATGAAACACACGCATACACACAGTAAATTCACAAACAAAAGTGATAATAAATAGGCCTATTCATCGTACCACATACTAAGCTACATTAACGTTGGGCGCGATATATTTACAAACTTGAAAGCAATTTACTTCGAGGATCAAACGTATATTTATCATGGCATTTCGTCATCAGAAAAGAAAAGGGTGTCTCATTGCTGTTGCAAGTTTGAATTATTTTCTGTAAAACAGATTAGGAATGTATTAAGTATTGCACCAGCTCCCGGAACGTTCTTTTATCATGTGACATAGCTTACAATCATCATTTGAACCTCAGTATCTTACAATATCCATTATGTACTCAATAGGTTACATTATTCAAGACTTCTTCTTGACAATTTATTATGCTTTCAGTAACTTATTGTCATTACATTCTTAGTAGCAAAATAGTCCTCACATTTCAGCTTTAAAAGTTTTCTGCCAAGTATCCCGTATAAAAAATTACCATAGACAATCAATAGAACTTTAATTTCTTACATGCATTATGAAATCCTATCCTTTACTGAAAATTCATCTTATATTTAATTACATCAAATTCCCATGAAATATTTTTTTTCATTAAGATTTTATTTTCAGCGCAAGCAATATTTTATTTCAAATGTGTTAATTTCATACATTTTAAAAGTTTTTTAATAAAAAAATTCGAAATTTCACTATATTAAATCTTTTGATGACTTTTCATAAATTATTTTAAATATGAAAAAAAAAATGTGATAACCATATCTCAACAAAAAAAAAAACTTGAATTTTTATAATATTGCACTCATGTTTTTTTATAATGAAAAAAATTTAAAACAATTATTTAACATAAAACAAAGCTTTCTACACATCTAAAAAAACCTTATATTATTTAGTTTAAATTATACCCAACATTATAATCTCTTTTAGAGATTGATTTGATTGATCTCTTTGAATTAGTTTGTACTCTTTCTGATTTAATAATTTAGTTTACTGTATAATAATACGTATTTTCTGAAACATTTGTAGTAATGAAAATTTGTTTTCAGTTATTAGTTTTACAATAATTATTCAGTTATTAGTAAATCAAGTATTTACCAAATAAAAACATTTATATAATATATGCACATGCAATCAGTGACTCTAAACACATTCAGGGTAGTTAAAATTTGATAAATATATTTCCAACAGAATAGTAAAGTTGATAATGTTATACGTATATGAGCAGTGAAGGCAATGTACCTCAATCTTTTATTAACAATGGTTTGTTTAATAATATGAATGATTTACTCTTAAAAGTAAAATGGGATTTCCTCTTAATAAAATGTTATTTACACTCAGACTCAATTAGTAGAAGGCTAGGCCAGTTCTGAAAAAGGAATTAATTTACAAATATTACATTTAATGATGAGCAACTGACTTTTATAAGATTTTTTTTTTATTTTACTTTTGGTAAATTGATATTTTTATAGGTAAATAATATACACATTTTCCACAGACCACTTTTTTTGTAATTTATGTCTATTCAGCCTCAAACTTTAATTTAATTTTCCTGGTAAAATAATGCCAAGTAATTATGTATGACTAAACAATTGTTGTATGAGTTATGTGTTAGCAATTATCATGCTTTTAATAGGAATAAAGAAATATTAAAGTTTCTAAATAATAATAACAAGATACACATTTGAAGCAAAATGTAAATATTTCTTAAATGTTTAATTATGATTTTTAATTTAAATTCAATAATATCTTTTAAAAAGAAAGCTGTTATGAAACACCTTTACCTTGTTGAACAATGTTACAAAATACTTTAAATTAAAATACAATCCCGCTTTTATAATTAATTTAGTCGCGCTTTTTTTGCCTTTGTATGTCCATGAAAACCAAATGACTACTAAATATAATGTTAAATGATTTGTGTGTTTGCAATATTTTCCTGTCACTTAGTCAAAAGGACCATCACATTAATCTATCATATACAATATTAACACTATAAGATACCGCCGATTCAAGAACTTTTCAAATAAGGACAAAATCTGTCGCACTTTTTCTCTTATTGGAAATCAATTTGTGGTGGATGAATTTCAGCAAAAGATTATTTTAATTACTTCTGTGCATTTTCGTTCATAAGTAATCAAAGCTGTCATTAGTAACTCTTCGGTAGTTGAAGTAATTAATAATGCGGTTGGAACAATGCTTTATTACGATTTATTATTACTAATTTCGACTTTTGTGGAAAGTGTAGGTGTGTGAATTGAAGGTACATATTCTTGAATATTTATGGTGAGGTTAATTAATAAGATATGTACATTATTCGTGAATTTGGGGCATAAGGGCCCTATCTTCATGATATATTATTCCAATGTGTTTGTGTTTTGCTTAGACCACAGTTTAAAAATGATATGTTTAATTAAATAATTCTTCATCAAAATTGCAGTCGATATTATATTTGACCATTGGAATTTAAACGTTAAGATTAAAAAGAATATTGAAAAATTTAGATTTGTATATAAAAGTTTATTTAGTTGTATGTTAATTTTTTAATTAAAAAATTAGTCATACAAAAAATAGGCAGATAATTAATCTATGAAAATGCAATATTTGAAAATTATTATTCCTTGTGATTAATTTTCCTATTAAAATGTATTGTTTTTTACTTTTATTTCTAAGTTTTGCAAAAACATTCTATATGTGAAATTTACATGTAACATTGTAAAAGTATTATTTAAAAATATAAAATTTGCACGATTTCATTTATAATGTACAATTATTTTCAGTAAAATGTAGATGCATGACAAATAAAATATTATCCTGTTTCTTATTAAATAAAAAATATTATCGCAAATAATAATGTAATAGTTTGATAAAGATAGGGTATAACGAATTAGTTTAATTTTGAGCTCAGCTAGAAAAATTAATGGAAAAAGATAATCAATGTTATACTATTTTTTCTTTTCATAAAGATCCTCTTCAATACTAAAGAAAGATTCACAAAATGTCACTAAAAACACCACTCTTTTTCGAAAGTAATATTTTCCTAAAAATAGTCTCCGGCAAAAAAAAAAACCTATGTATATTCAATTAAGAGGGGTACTTAAACAACCTAATGCGCGTTTTGTTGTCTAATCCAATTGCAAGAGAAACTCTTAGAGAAAAAGTAGACTTTGAAAGAACAAAAACAAAATCCTTATCTTTTCAGCCCCATAAAAGTTTCTTTACGCTATAAGTCAAGCTCCCCTCACATTCACGCATCAAATTCTAGCCATGTGAAAGGCAAAAAAACGACTTTTTTTTTGTTCCGATGGCAACCTTAAGCTCTGCTCCCCTTTATTTCGCCTTTCTTCATCGTTTTTGACCACTAGTTCTTAATTGTTCTAACCATTTTCTTTTCTTAGTTTTTCCTTCTTGGACGTTTTTTTTTTTTGCTATCGAACTTTTTTTTCTCGCCGATACACTTGGCTCTCCCAATCTTTACCGATGGGGGGAAAAAACAGGAAAATTCTCTGACATTTTTATTTCATTTATTTCGTCTTTTTTTCTTTTCCGCTTCTTTGACTGCGAAGATAAATGCCTTCGAGTTGACTGCACCGCACAAATGCCTATCCGAACCATGATAGTATTAGGTGATAATTGATACTGAACCCTCCCCTTATCTTAATCATAGAAGGGATCAAAGGCAATGCAATATAATTATACTTCTCCTTGAATGCGGTAAATAGAACATCACGGAAAATTTGCTATTCTTTAAATACACTGAATAACTTTATAGCCATTTAAAGAAGACTTTATGTTGTTTGCTGTGCACAGTATCACAGTTATTTTAAGATATTTGTCTATTTAATTTATATCCACCAGGGACGATAGTATTGAGTATTAAAACTGCAGGTGCTGCGGGAGGAAGCTTTCAAGAGTTAAGAGAAGCAATCTAAAACAAACTAGTATACATGCGAGGCATATGGGTGCCAAATTTAGTTCGACTCTGAGTGATTCTTGAAGAAACGTCCACTTAAGATCCCTAAAAGCAGTAATATAATTTATTCATTGGATACATCGAATATTAAAGTACGTATTAGGTTTTTTTTTATAAATTCACGGACTTTATTAAAAACCTCTATGAATTTATAAATGTTCATAACAATGTAAAAAAATTATCTAATATTTTTTAAATCATATTCCAAGCTTGAAGAATCTCTTGACTCAGATAATTTGCTCAAGTGTAGTCAACTGGCTAAACCTAAGCGTGGAATGGAATTCAATTTTTATACATCCTTAAACAAAATGTGTCTTAAGAGCAGAAATTTACTTCCTGTTAATATGTTTTTTTTTTTTTATCAGTAACCGCGGCCTTGCGAATGATGGTATCAGCACAATGATGGTTCAGTCAGTATGGTCCTCATTTATTTACCTCAAAAGAATCAAATCTGCAGTTTGACCGAGGTCAGTTGTCCATTTTTTATTTCAAAAGCTTTTTAGTCAAACTTCAAACTTGCTAACCAATTTGATTTCCAAAATTGAAACAATATACTACTCTGCCATGGAGACCAAAGACGGTGTGAAGGAACGCACCTATAATTTCACTCAAAACTCAACCAACGCTAATGCATCTTATAAAAAACATATTTCATTCCCACCCCGAATGTGGGATCTGATCTTAGATCTAGAAGCCGCTTGGCCAAATGAATTGATCCCTACTGAGAGCGTTTCCAAAAGGTAAAAAAGGAAAGAAATGGGTGGAATTATCGTTGGGTGAGCATTCCTATCGCATCCTTTGAGTGAGAAGCATCTCACTTGTCTTCTTAGTTAGCTTTACTAATGAAAGTGTTGCTCACTAACTCTTAATGTTCTTTGTTTCTCCCCACTCTCTTCCGTTCAGCACGAGGTTTCTCCTCTGATTCCCCCTTTCTATAGAGATCTCAGACGTTTCATTTTCCTTTCAAGAGCAATCGATGCCTTTTCGAGGTATCGTTCTCTTTTCGATCCATTTCTTTACTCTTGGGAAGAAGAAAACTGTTAGAGCAAGATAGAAATGTCAAATTCGCAAAAGGTTGGTATTTTCGCTCCAAACAGACTTCTAACCGTTGAGGGATCGAGAGTGGTAAATATTTGTGGCTTCGTTTTTCCAAATTTCTGCCATGTGCTTTTTTAGAATTCATACATTTCTTACGAAACAATTTCAAATACTATTTAAAGAACTTTCGAAGATTTATTTTGTTATTTTCAATGATTTTAAAATCATGATCAAAATATTAAAAATGCTTGATTTCCTGTGACATGAGTTCACGATTAATTTCACTCATTTGTACTTATGAAAGCTGCTTTACTTTATTTTAATTGAAATTAATTTGATCACCAAAATTGAAATGTATTACTAATATAAAATATTAACTGTACGATTCAAAATTCATCTGAGAAAAAAAATTAAAGATTTTTCAGAGTTTGTAATTTTTTCAATTACTTTATCAATAACTTCTTCAGTATTATTTTTTTCAGTTATTCTTTTGAAGTCTGACATTATTTATAATTACAAACATTTTACAACCAGAATCTCTTGATTTAGAAAGGTAAAAACTTTCTTTTATTTAGAATTTTGGTAAATGTAATGCTTTAATGTCAAATTGTAACTTTAAATGTGATTACAGTCATTTTGTTAAGAATACCGAACTCATTCCAATACTTCTATATACAAACATTCGTACACTTTATCTAATGTAAATTTCTACTATGTTATTAAAGCTGACAAACTAAAAGATAAATATGTATCATAAAATATAAATTCTTCAAACAAACGCAACAAAAATTTATTAAAATAACAAGATAAAATAATAAAATACACAAAAATAAAAAAAATACATTTATATGCACCTAAGACACCATTGAAAATAAATACAATAAAAAGATACCAATCCCACGTTTACCCCTAAATACTTGCTCACAAACATTTATCTCCGAAATTTGTGCGATTGCTGGCTATAAAATTTACCCGAAACAAATGACTAGAAAATACTGAAAAATAATCCAATTTTCAGAAAGAATATAATAAAAATAGACATAACAAAATAATTAACACAACATACAAAAGGAAACAATGATCATGAATACATCTACTTCGACAGCAAGAGGATGCAACTTACTGCACGCCAAGAAAAGTAAAACAAAAAGAAAATCGTCACAAAAAATCGTCACGATTAAGATAACTCGAGTATCATCAATCACTAGAAGACCAAAATTCCGCTAGTGTTGATTAGGCAAGAGAAAGGAATGAACCAGGGACTCAATAGGTCAAACTTCATTTCAGATTGTCGAGCCCAATCTTTGCCAAGCTTTTGTTCTTCTAGTGGACGACTACTCAGGAATTCTTTAGAAGCGTCTCAATGTTATAATGTAGGGCTCAACCTTATAATTTTAGCAAAGATGCGCAATTTAAAAAAATCGTTTTATTAAGGAATTATCTTCACTTAAAGGAAACAGATACATCTATTTATTTTCTTTCATGACATTTGCGTTTCTGATCATGCGCAAACATTGTTACAACTATTGCCTGCAATTAAAGTGTTAAAATGTCCGAGTTGCTCATAACGACAACAACAATAAAATACTTCAGGGATAAAGAAAACAATGTTTTAGCAATATGTATTTATTTTTATTGTTCTTTATAAATGTGAAGCATGTATTACTCTAAAAGGATATTAACTTACTGACGCTTACGCTATTTTAGCAAATGTAAAGTTGTTTTTACCTTTTGGAGCCTGCATATTTTTCTCTAGGCCTGCATATTTTGACCCAAATTTGAATTCACTGTCAAGAGGTAGGTTTTCAGTTTGACCTAAACAAATTTGATTAGAAAAATATTGTGAAATAGAGTATTTGGATGAGTTGAAAAAGTGGGTGCATTGATGGAAAAACTGGAGATCTCTGGCCGTGATATCATGTCCATGAGCGTCAGAGGGTTAATTGTAAATCAAGGGGAAATATTTTAGAATCGGATTTTTTATTATATGTTTTTTTCTAAATACATTTTTTATATATATGAAAAGGAAAATAAAATGAACCAAGTATATTGTTATTTGGAATTCATACACAGAAAAATAAAAATTTCTCAAGATATAATTAAAACATTTTGCAGTGCTTAAGAGCTTGAAATTTTGTCAGCAGAATACAAAGCATTGTAAAGGCACAAAACTGCATTTTGTAAAAATACTATTTATGAAAGGGGTAACTATCATCTAAAGATGGAATAATACGCCTCCAAATATAAGATATTAAATACGAAGGGATATTTAAAATCCTAGCACGTGTTTTGAGGATGCTTTTCAAGGGAAGGAATATGTGTAATCAACTTTTTGCTCCTCCACTACTCCTTGTTGTGTCTGATAGCTAATTTTTTCTAGTGATAAGCAACTTGCATCGCAGAATACTTAATGTGAAGCAAACCTCTTATTTTAGATCTCGCCGACTTTGCTGATGATGGTCCACCGATCATTTTGATCGGGACACTACGCGTTTCAAAAGCATTAGCAGTTAATGAAGATTTCAAATATCTTATTGCCATCTGATAACATCAGCAGAATATTGGGTTCAGTTGGTTTACTTCATAAAATGTTTATTTGCAAGCAACTGTTCTCGTGTTTATACTAGTTTTAATTATACCTCTGTTTTGTAATTCAATTTAATATTTTTATTATAAAGTTATTACAATATACTGGAATGTGAAATTGATTTTTATGGAATATGTGTTTCGCAAATACCCACTGATGTACTTATTTCTTTGCGAAATAATTATTCGATAACATTTAGGTTATTATTTTTCTCAGATTAACTGGCAAGGTTATACAGCTAACATACCAATCCTAACACCTTTTGGCATTGAATGTGATAGTTCTAAACATTTGTTTATGAGGCGGGTCATTATGATTGCATTAAAAGGAATTTGCTCAAAGTAAAAATTTGCTTTTTAAATCTCTGAAAGAAGTTGAATCTACAACAATATTTTTTAACAATTTCGAAGAGTAGGTGCATAGAATGAAACGTAAAATTTAAAAATCTATCATAAAATAGAAATGCTGCTAAGAAATGAAGTGGAGTTCAACCAAGCATAAAATGCAAGATCAGCACGAATATCAAGCGACTAGCCATGCAGAAGTATCTCGAAATTCTCTGAGTGAATTCATCGCTCACTCAAGAATCCAACAAAAAAGCGTGAAAAGCGAAAGAAGAGGGGTTTCTTGGAAGGGAAAGTAAAGGAAGGAATGAAATATCCCCTTGTTCCCTCCCCTGCACATTTCCAGTTTTTTTCTTCCACCATAGAGCTTCCTGGTGTAAACTACTTTTATTTCTTTGCGAATGAGAAGCTAAAGGGAACTAAAACGATAAATAAATACATATAATTGAGTATTCTTCTATAAAAAAAATTAGGTTAGCTTATTGTATAAGCATTACCTACGACAACTGAAATTAAGTTTGATATAAAGGCGGCAAATAATACAATTATATCATTTAAAACAATATTATAAAATAATTATTGATCACAGTTTAGTAATTTTAATTAATATTTCCCAAATTTTTTATTGATGCATACTTCTGATGATTGTCATATATCAAATATGGATGTAACCCATCTGCTGAATTTTATTTAAAAGATGCAAAAGATAATTATTCTATAGATATTTGAATTATATTATATTTTGAAATTTAATTATTTTATTCATTTTAAAAGAGGTAAGTGCAAAATTCGGTGTTAGTAATAGAAAAAGTGAAATACTAGTTCAATTATTATAATTATTTAATTAATGCCAAATATTAAAATTAAGTTTTAACAATATGTGTAAAAATGTAGTGTATACAAAAGTAAAATTTTAACTAAATTTAATAAATCACCAAAAAAGTCAATAATTTATCCCTCATTAATATAAAAGACAAAAATTGTATATTATTAGTTTGGCCAAATTTATATTACATGATGAAACTGATCTCGGTGTATTTTAGTTAATTCTAAGATAAACGCCTAAATCTCTTTTAAACTTTTGTATTGTGTGTTGTATAAGAAATCTAGTATGACTACTAAGTGCATAAACAGTCAGCTGTTTGTGAATTTTCAGGCTATTGCACAAAATATACAATCAACTTGAATTATTTTGCACATTTGTATTTGTCAACAAACAAATTACATTTAAATAGTCATATTTTATATAAATATTGTTTTAGAATCACTGATATTGCATTAATGCATCATACATTTTATGAATGATATTTATATATTTTATAACATTTTACATGACACATATTGAATACGAATTAATTTTAAGTAACGTAATATTTGCTTTTCCCCTTTACAATAGATTCAACCCTTGTTATAACGTCACTCTTTCAAAAAATATTTCCACTTGTCAAATTCCAACTGCTACTAAAAGCATGCTATTCCTAAACAAAGCGGCATTTGAAAGTTTTAGTGCAAGGAGTTGACGTTATAATAGGAGTTGAATGTATCTTTACACATTATTTCTTTTGCTTTAAATCAACTTTATTTATAAGAACGCTCGTCAAACACTGAACGTTATACCAGCAGTATGGTTTGTTACATGTATGCAACATATTTTAGAAGAGGGATTTAGAAAAGTAAAAATATTGAACAACCTATTACTTCAATTATCGTTTCACCATAGTTAACTCACTCAATGCATTACTCTTCATATATATTTACTCAGAATACACTTCAAATGGAGTGTGCCATTATTTCTCTTCCAAAATTTCCTTCTTAGTATACTATTTAACGTTGTATAACTTTTATTCCACTTTATACATTTGATTTTCACTTGCTTCTCCCCATTTTCACACGCCGAACTTTAGAAAAGAAGACTACTTTTTGCCTGTAAGAGCTTCTTACGTGCATTTGATACCGCATGTACGCCACTTTATCTTCTAGTCAGCTGTCCATAGAGATTCTCCGACTTAGTAAGCAACGATTGCTGGGAAGAAGTCAATGGCGGCATAGCTCAGCGAAAGGAAGGGACAGTTTTTGATCGACAGTGAGTAATGACGCCGTGTCGATATTCTTTTCTCTTCTTTTTTCTTCTTCTTATTTCTTTACATTGTACGTTGTCATAGCAACCAGAGAAGAAAGTTCCTTCCGGAGGCTGTCTTCTAATACTTAGATGGTGCCGTCGTTCTCTTTTTCCTTCTGGTTTCATAGATCTGTACTCGATTCTATTTTTTTCAGGAGGGTGGGAGCATTTTGGAATTTGTCAAGACGCTATTTAAGAATTTGCTTTTATTATGGAGAACAAGCATTGGGTAAAAATGATTTTTAAACACATACAACCCTGTTTTTTTTAATGTTGATTATGATTATAGAACTTGACATCTTAATTATTCTTTCCGTGAAACACATACCTTTTTATATGGCTAAAAGCACAAATTTAATTGATTCCATATGTCTACTTTTGTTTAATGAACTTGAATGACCCTTTTAAAATTTATAATACCATTCATAAATGAATGGCGAAGAGAGCTATCATATTATTTTATGAATGATGGTGTTTGAGGCGTTTTAATAAACTTCAAAAGAATCAGCAAGAATATCTTAGTCACTGTGAGCAGAAAAGCCCAAGTGCTAAACAATCTTATCACAATGTTATACTTGTCATTTCCACTTTTTCATGGCATACTTTTATAACTTACAAAAAGTTTGTCACAACACATCACAAATACATGTATTTCTTATGGGGAATTCTATGCAAGGAATCGTCAAACCTTCATTTCTCTAGTCACATCTTCCCTAGAAGTCTATATGATAAATAGAAGAAGTCAACATCTCACCAGGGATAAGTGGTCCGTGCAAACGAAGTCTAAAGCAGTGTGTGATTTACATTGTCTTCAGCAGCGATTTGAACGCATTGTGGGATCTTGGATAAAGTTACGCTTTGGTCTCGCCATGCATGTGATGTGGAAGGTGATCGGACATAACCTGAGGTATTTGAGGGGGCATGGTGGACGACATCTTGTGCTCTTTCTTCCATTTCATTCGTCTGTTCTGGAACCAGATCTTGATCTGCCTCTCGCTCAGGCAGAGGGCGTGCGCGATCTCGATCCTTCTTCGGCGAGTCAGGTAGCGGTTGAAGTGGAACTCTTTCTCCAGCTCCAAGGTTTGATAACGAGTGTACGAGGTTCTTTGGCGTTTCGTCTCACCCATGGAATTCACACCATCTACAAAAGAAAGGAAATAATGGGCATAGGGAAATTTACGAGAAAAATACCATTTTATTGCATTGCTGCACTTTAACTTTGATTCATGTTTTTTTAAATAGACATTTTATTGGAAATTTAGATAAGGCTATGGCTTTTGTGAAGTCAATATAAGATTTTCATTTTATAGACTTTATACATGCTAGTAGACTGAAATATAAATAATTCTTATTCATTCCATGCAGTTTGTCCAAAATAAAATCAGGTGTTCAATTAACCAATTTACTTATGTTTATTTAAATATTTATAGTTGTTTAAGACGTCAGTCGCCCTGTACGTTGACCTTCTCACCCTCCCACTCACACGAGGAACATCTAATTTTGCTTTAAAATTCATTTAAAATTACATATTTCTAGATACCATTAAAAATATTTCATTTTGTAAAATGTTTAAATACGATCAAAAGTATTTATTAATATCCGTGAAGTAAAAGTTTGATTTGCAAACTTATAATTCTTACAACTTGCGTTGGATATAATGAAAAATAATGGGATTTTTTTTTAATTTTACGCTTTGTAGATATATATTTAAAAGAAACTTGAGTGCATATGTCAAATAAAATACATATCTTAGGCAAATTCGTTTATATCTGAAATTAAGGCCCCCCAAGTGTTATAAAAAATAAAAGTTTGAACCCATTTTGTATTAGAAAGTTCATCAAGAGTGTTTTATAGTTAGAATTAATCATAACACATGACTAATGTATTGTTAAAAATTAAGTGACATTGGAATAAAGTTCAGCACCCTCTTTCCCACGTTATGTCCAGCATGGCACTTTTCGATGACCTACCCGAGGTGTAGACTATAATTGGAATATATCCTTTAAATACCATTGTATGTTCCTTAACGATCCCTGAAAGTAAAAAACTTTCATATAGTTTAAACCAACGAACAATAAATGATACATAAATGATACATAAATATTGCAAATATTTATGTAGTTAAATGTGGAACAGACGCACAACCCGAGACAAAATAAAGGAGTATGCCTCGAATATGCAGCATACACGTGGCATATGTATGCCATGAGTATACAACTAATATGCCAAAAATATGCCTTCCCTGTGAGAATATCCCATATTACTCTGGAATACGGAGGTGGTATGCGACATGTATGCGCCTCGCATACCACCTCTTGTATGCGAATCGCATATCTATTGTGAAGGTTACATGAAGGATTTTTTGCACGTTGTTTAGATTGACTTTCGAAAACTAATTACATTAAATATAATTATTCTTAAAAAAAAGTTTTGTGGCATGAAATGTAATAAGAAAAAATACAGCCTAAATTAAAAGTTAATTACAAGATTTTTAAAAAAATCTCAATGCATGCTTAATAATTTCATATGAATATAATTAGGACAAGTATGATTAGGATTTTTAGTTTGCAAAACTAATTTTTCTTTTAATTTAAAAATAATATTTCTTGAAAATAATTTCTTTGAAACTCAAACTTTTGTTTTAGTGAATGAAGTAGTCATATGAAATTATAAAGTCATACATTGAGATTTGTTTTAAAAATCTTGTAAGTCACTTTAATTTAGGCAGTATTTTTTCTTATTACATTTCATTCCACACAACTTTTTTAAAAATACTTATATTTAAAGTAATTGCTGTTTTAAAAAAAAATAAAGTAGCATTTTACTGTCCACTAAAAGTGAAATAAAATTAATAATTATATTTTTGGAAAACCCTATCTAAACATCATGGAAAAAAGTCGTCATGTAATCTTAACAAGATTTACACTACCCTTGAAATCCGAAACCTGTCCCTGGGTTTAATATGAATAATAAATTTGTATTAGCAATATTTTTCGTAGTATAAATTAAAAATTTCATGTCAAGAAACTGATTTCTATCCATTGTAAAATAATGACTAATATCCCAGAGAAATTTTAGTGATTCTGACATGAAAAACACTACCAAATAAATATAAGTAGAATAAATATTAGTTAATTAAATACAAGTTGTGGCCTCTAGGCCCGGGCTTAATGTGCCTATTGGTAACTCATACCTTGATTCTACCAGCACCTGGGGTTAGATCTTCCGTAATAAATTCATTCCCGCCCTGAGACTCTACTGAGGACTCACCCAATGAACCACCCACTTCCTTGCTGCTTTCTCCACTGTGGGATGTATTCCGCTGTGTACTTGGTTGAACCATTCGCGGTATTCCATAGTACAGCACAGTTATTTTACAGTCCCTCAAATAGCCTCTAATGAGATCAGCAGGAACAAAAAAAAATTATTTGCCTTCGACCGTATAACCAACGCAAACAATGGAATTGAAATGCTACTCCTATCACTTCGAAAAACCGTTGGCACCCCGTCTCACCAACAAGTCAAATCTATTGAGTAATAATAAATTCGTAGGAATCAAAAAGCCGATGGAGTGTGCTTTCGTAATTCTCCTAAGCATGCACCCAACTCGTGAGCCTCCAACAACCTATAAATCATGAAGTGGAACTGAAACTAAGAAGTTATAAACATCCAATTAATGTTGCAATTAATTGGATCGAAATCGGAAGCATATGCCGTTGGCATACTCTGGGCATACCGCATCCGAGGTCTTCAGTTTGAAGTCAGATAGGCATATTTCTCGCATACTAACAATCGGTCTGGCATATGTAGTGCATTCACGCGGTATTAATATTTTTTTTGTCTCGGGGTGCTTAAGTGCTTTACAGGTTTTTTTTTGCAACTATCGTTATTTGATAGATTGGAAAGAAAGATGCGACTGTTGTACAAAGAATACGGCGGTCTTTAAAAATGTCAACTTTGCGTCTGTTTTTATCTGTTAAGTCTTTGGTTAACGACTCTGGCCCTAAGGAGTTGCACACGAGATAAAAATATTAATATGCCGAGTATATGCACTCCGTATGCCAGACCGATTTTTAATATGCGAGAAAGTTGCCTAATATGCCATCGAACTAATGACCTCGGAGGCGGTATGCCTAGATTATGCCAACGGCATATGCTTCCCATTTCGATCCAATGTATTGCAACATAAATTGGATGTTTGCAACTTCTTAGTTTCGCTTCCACTTCATGGTGTGTAGGTTGTTTTAGGTGCCAACGAGTCGAGTGCATAGTCAGGAGAATTACGAAAGCACACTGCATCGTCTTTTTGATTCCTACGATCTTATTATTACTCTATAGAATTAACTTGTTGAAACATTTTGGTGAAGCGGAGTGTAATGGCCAACGGTTTTTCGATGTGATAGTAATAGCATAGAAATTCCATTGTTTGCGTTGGTTATATGGTCGAAGACAAAGAAAAAAATTGTTGTTCCTGCTTATCTCATTAGAGGCGAGTTGAGAGACTGTGAATTAATAACTGTCTTCGCAGCCAAGTACACTGAGGAATACATCCCACAGTAGAGAAAGGAGCAAGGAAGTGTAATTTATAACGGAAGATCTAATCCCAGGTTCTGGTGGAATCAAGGTATGAGTTACCAATAGGCTGTGTACTCCGCTGTGTACTTGGTTGAACCATTCGCGGTATTCCATAGTACAGCACAGTTATTTTACAGTCCCTCAAATAGCCTCTAATGAGATCAGCAGGAACAAAAAAAAATTATTTGCATACATGAGGCCACATTTAATCACATGAGGCCCGGACCTAGTGGCCACAACTTTTATTTAATTAACTAATATTTATTCCTCTTATATTTATTTAGTTGTGTTTTTCATGTCAGAATCACTAAACTTTCTCTGGGATATTAGTCATTATTTTGCAATGGATAGAAATCAGTTGACATGAAAATTTTAATTTATACTACGAAAAATATTTCTAGTACAAATTTATTATTCATGTTAAGCCCAAGAGCAGGTTTCTGATTTTAAGGAAAGTATAAATCTTGTGAAGATTACATGACGGCTTTTTTCCATGATGTTTAGATTGGCTTTTGCAAAAAATATAATTATTATTTTTATTTAACATTTAGTGGACAGTAGAATGCTACTTTCTTCCTTTGGAAACAGTAATTACTCTAAATACATTTAAAAAAAAGTTTTGTGGCATGAAATGTAATAAGAAGAAATACTGCCTAAATAAAAGTTACTTACAAGATTTTTTTATAAAAAATCTCAATGTATGGCTTTATAATTTCATATGAATATACATAGGATAGTTTTACATTCACTAAAGCAAAAGTTTCATCTTCAAAGAAATACTTTTTCAAAAATGTCATTTTTAAATTAAAAGAAAAGAAAATTTGTTTCGCAAACTAAATATCCTAATCCTACATTTCCTAATTATAATCATATGAAATTATAAAGTCATACATTGAGATTTTTTTTTAATCTTGTATGTAACTTTTATTTAGGCAGTATTTTTTCTTATTACATTTCATGCCAGATAACTTTTTACCGAATTATTATATTTAAAGTATTTATAGTTTCTAAAAAAAGAAATTACCATTATACTATTCACCAATTGTGAAATAAAACTAATAATAATTTTTTTTTCAAAAGTCTATCTAAACGTCGTTGTAAAAAGCTGTCATGTAACCTTCACAATGGACGATATGCGATCCGGATACATGTCGCATACAGAGGTGATATGCCAGGCGTATACATGTTGCATACTACCTCCGTATGCCATTGTAATATGGGATATTCTCACAAGGCATACGAAGGCATATTTTTGGTATATTAGTTGCATACTCATGGCATACATATGCCACGTGTATGCTGCATATTCGAGGCATACTCCTTTATTTTGTCTCGGGATATATTTACTTCCTACACTGTTTCATTTGCTCATCTCATGTCTTTTCGTTGAACAGAATCGAAAGACAACAATCAACACAACAGAGAGTTCTGTTGCATATTCGTAGGCGATACATTCTTGTCATTTGGTCTCTTAGTCTTAGCGTTTACTTCTTATAGTTACGTGTGATATTTTCCAAAACGGGAGGAAATCTTTCTCTTAGACACAGAACAAAATATATGAAGTTGATTACAGATTATAGAATAAGCACGTTGTTGAGTATTTTGTAATCGTTATGTTATCTAAGATTTTAAGAAAAATTATGGAAGCCATAAATTTTTAAGCAATTTAATATATAATCAAGTATTGTGTCGTCCAGCTAAGTGGTTCTAAATGGATATCATTATGGCGTCTTAGAAGCTGCGGTATATGGTATGCCTTTTTAATTATCAATGTTAAATATAGTTTTCTTTTTAATTCGTATAACACGAAATACGATTAATACGAAGTTTTTTTTACAGTTGTTTTAATGGGATTTGGCTAATATATTTTAGGTTTATGAATATAAATAAAAGGGTGAAATAGTAATATATATATAATTAAGAACAAATAAAAATACTAAATCATTTTGAAAAAATAACTCTGTGTGATTGCTATTCAAAGCGCTACTATTCATTTTCTTGTTTCTTAAAAATTATCTATATTGAGTGGAGTATTGGGATAGAAGCATCATTTTACTCTTAGGGCGATCCCTTTCCGCATTAAAACTCCGCTATAAATAATACTATTTACTTATAATTTGTGTCATGTGATAAGAAATTATGCGTCGATGCGTTTAAAAGTGTGAAGCAAAGCATAACACGTAGAGGATGAGGATGGGAGCGCGCGACTTCAACCAAACAGTTTGTTTTTCTTCCGATTATGGGGAGGTTTCAGTTGGCGACAATTTTCTACTTTTGTTTACATACTTCTACAGTAAAGATTCAAGTACAACCCATCTGAACATGCTCCAACACAAACACACCTGATATTTTACGGTAAAATAATTTTATTTGCATAATTTACGTCCCGGTTACGACCCCCCCCCCCCCCCCCCCCCCCCCCCTGTCGGGAAAGGGTAGCTCCTTCGTCGGGCAACTCCTGGCGCCACCACTGCTCATACATGTCGCATACAAGGTAATATTATGCGGGCCGCATACATATCGCATACCGCTACTCGTGGCATACATATGCCACGTATGTATGCGACGTATTCGAGGCATGCTAGAGGCATACTCCTTTATATCGTCTCGTGCAGCTTACTATCAAATATATTAACGCTAAGAACATACTGAACTGTAGTAATAGATAAAGTAGTAATTTAAAGCCTAATTCAATGATGGTTGGAATATACATGGAACACAATCTATTTATTTCCATTAAGAAACGTCTTTCTTTTGTAAGTTCAAAGCCCGCTAAATCTTCTTCAGTGACGTCCCAACTCAAACTTCAGTCCACATCCCTACTTAATCTTAAAAGCGCCCTGAAAAACATTTAATGATTTAATCAATATTCCATCGATCCAGAAGAAAAAGTCTTGGCAGCATTTAGGCCAGAGGAATAAAAAAAATATCTTTTCCCCCTACCTTTTTTCTGAGTACGGATGTATTAGCAATTTCTAATATTGCAGTCAAAGTCGTTAACATATATTAGGAATAACGAGCTTTTAATATTTCGTTTATTATTAACAAGTACTAAAAGATGACGGAAAAACCATGTCACTTTTATTTGCATAAGCTTTCTAAAACAATATGCATTTTCTAATATTTCATTGTTCTTGAATGCGAATTCGTCAAAATCAGATGAAAAGGTTATTTTACGTGTTAAAACAACAACGTGTTCAATAGAGCCTTGCAAAGTTTTTGCTAAACAATGATTGAGTGAGTTCAAACATTCTGATAGTGTGAGATGATCAATTTCTTAACAACAGTGACTTTAATACACTTTATAAAATGTGCATTGTAAATGATTCCAGGATTACCTGCTACCTTTTTCTTATGAGCAATGAAATTTTATTCTGAAAATTCATCATTTTTTTTTTAAATGGATAGATCATGAGAGAAAGTTTGGCAGTTTGCAAAGTTCTTAGTATTGTATAAAACTGACATAAATCGAATAGGAAAGATTGAGAGAAAATTGTTAAACTAAATAGACGTTTTCTTAGTTTACATTTTAAACAGTAAAATTACAAGTTAAAAGTATTAAACTTTCTGCACAGTCTACGTACACTTTAAATTTCTATTACACAAAATTTAAGCTTGTCATATAAAATATGAAACTTATAAAAATAAAATAAATTATCAAAAATAAAATAAAATGACGTTTTTTAAAATTCTGGAGGAACAATTAGTAAAGTTTTTAATAAACAATTGTGACTTCTTTCAAAATGTCTTTTTATTTCAGTTTCTAACTAATAACCATTGACTTATTCCAGCAGAAATAACTTACAAGCAATAATAACTAAAAATATCTTAAAAGCTCTGAAGCCATATTAAAGCTGGCGTAAAATTAAACCAAAACTTGGAAGTTTAATATAATATTAAATTTCTATATTAAAGAGCTTCCCTTTTATCCCAGTCATAATGTGAATTGTATTATTCAAGAATTCAGTTTTTGAAAACACCAAAATTTACATACGAACACGGGGACCCGCTTTCCACCAATTGAAGACAGTTCAATTCCAACAAAATATGAAAAGAAAATTCCTACAAATAATAAGAAGACTTGGAAAAATATAGAAAGAGTAAGACTAGTTTAAAAAGAAGAAAAGTGAATTTCTTAGACTTTGGAAAACATCCGGAGAGGAAAAAGAGTAAATAATATATATATATACAAAAATTCTGCTTTTTCTTTATAACTATAAAATGTTTAGAAATATGTTTCGATATGTGTTTCATCTTCTTGACAGATCCCCTCCCCCCATCTTAACAAAGGCGGAGGATACTTTCCTTATACGGTATTGAATTTCGTTTTAGCCACTCAAGTTTTGGAATGCTGTTGGATTCGAAGGACTCGGAAGAATTTTGTGACATTTTTCTAACTGGTATACATTTAGAATTCTCTTAAAGTAGCATTTGTGGAAAGCGGAGTAGAATTTGATTGGGATCATCAAAATATAATTTTCATTTTTTAATGCTGCTTGTTTCTCTAATGTTTAGATGTTCTTGGTGACATAGGAGTTGGAATGACATGTTTAGTATATTTCATATTATTGCTGCATACAAGCAACAACATAGAGTTCGGGTGACATATAACTGTTAAAATTGCATGCTCATTTTTAAAAAACTTCCGTCATTTTTAACGAAATAGACGCTAAATGTTCCGATTAAATAGTTCTAAGAAAATGTATCTCACGAAATTCATTTCGTCAAAAATGAGGTTGATTTCAAATAAAATTCGACGGCTAAACTCGAACCAGGGATCTCCTGGACCGAACCAGAAAAGTTATTTTGAATTGCGGCAATATACATGCAAAAACTAAAATTAAAAACAAATGACCAGATGTCACCGAAAATAAATCGGAGAGAATGACTTTCGTTAAAAATGTGAAAAAAAAATTTCGCCAAAAGGCAAGTCATTCAATGACAAAATGATTGTTAACATTGATGAAAGTAGCCTTGACGATCGCGGAATGTTAAAAAATGATAGTCTAAGAATGATGAGTTTTTAAAGAATGTAAAACTTTTAATTTAATAACTAAATATAAATTTAGGCATTGGGATAATACTTAAAAAACAATACTTGAGATACCATATCAACCTTCATTATTCAATATTCATTCATTAAATTTGTTAATAAACTAATCATTCTAATGATCTTCATTATATAAAATTTTCCTACTACGTTTGTCTGCAATATGTTAAGTTTACAAGTATTTATTTATAAAGAAAAGTTTAAATCTCGTTTATGATTTATGTATATTAAATATGGTTTAAATTTTAATACGAGCATTAAATAAACATTTGAGTTATTTCCTATATATGTATGCAAGAGGACAATACATGCTCCGTTTCTTATTTAGAGTGCGGAACACTAAAATGCTATTGTATATTATGATCCTATTTCCACATTATCAAATGCATTTAGAGCAATGTAAATGGCCAACGATAAGTAGACATCTCATTCGGCAAGATATTTAAGATTTCCATTAAAATGTATTTTTAATACGTTTTAGAGAAAATTTTGAATTTTAAAGAATATTTTTTTACACAAATATAAAACCTATAAAACATTATTAGAGTAAACAGTATATATAAACAAACGAAGTTGAATTATTACAAATGACATTAATGATTTATTTATGGATAAAAACATTATATCTCAAGCGAAGCTGTTTAAAAATGATAAGACAATTAAAAATACATTATTATTTTTCCTGATTTCAATCAAATAAAATGCATTGCAATTTATGTTTCTATAGATACGACTCAATCCACTTGTGTTACAAAATGTAATTAAGTTTTCATTATACAAGTTTAAATAAACTACTAAGAAGACTATATGAAAAAGTAGCTATATGCACTTTTGATCTTTTGAGTAAATTGAGAAAAACTGTTAAAACTTAGCTATTACTAATAAAATAATAGTATTTTTTGTAAAAATAAAAAAAGTACAACAATTGTTTACTAAGTTGTATAAAGCATGATATAAATTTTACATAAATTATTTTTCAACTGGGGGAAGGAGGAAAAGTATGGGTTGCCATCTCAAGAAGCAAAAACCGCAATATTCGCATTCCAAGTAATCAGAAATCACGTCTGCTGACGCTCACAATTACGTTGGCTGGATATAACTGCTTTTGCATCTTTTTCGTAGATAGGGTGAATATAGTTAGTTTTACTTCTGCGTGACTTCTTTTTTGAATTTGTAATAGTAAATAACGGTTTTTGCCCCTTTATTATATTTTAAAGTCTAAGCCAAAATTATAAGGAAGCATATAACTAAATTATCATTTATTTTTTTAATTTTTGGATATAACACATTTTACATCTGGGCTACTCAAATAAAATAGTAATTTTTGAATAAATAGTATTTTAATATTTCGTGTAGCAAGCCTCACAACACCATGCGTTTACCTGTTACTTCACAATTCCTTCCAATCATACATACTATTCTACTTCTAATTGAAATTTAGTTTATTACCACCTCCGATAAGCGCGGTAATAAATTTGCTACCCGCAACATTCCAGCGTAAATGAAATGAGTTCGGTGTGATGAATGTAAAGATTCAATTTACCCAAACAGCGAATAAAAGAAGAAAAATCATCCCTTAGGGAGTACATTTCAAATAAAAAAACTATTTTCGACGCGCTTAGGAAAAGGGTCAGCCTTTCAATCGCATTCCGATGGTAAGCCTCTGCAATGTGTGTGTGTATTTTTCCTTTTACAAGCGGCGAAATTAACACATTACGCTGCAAACCGCGAAAGTTGGGGGCTCGGATAGTTCATAGATTGTTCTTCGCTAACTTGATCGATGGGAGGGGAGCAGAGAATGGTTCAGCCACTTCATTGCAAGATTTCCGCATCTACGGGCGAAGCACTTACTTACCGAAGGGGATTCTCTCCTAACTTCGCATTCGCTGCTGCAGCGATAAAGGAATCAAAGAGAGCCACCATTTGCTACGGAAACTCTTGGCAAGAGCTGCATGCGACCACAAACAAAAGGAATAGGAACGATATCCAACTGAGATTTGAGTTGTGGGGATTAGCTTTTTTGAAAGTGCAGTTTAAAGGACATGCTAAGGCTATATTTGTTAATGAAACAGTTGAAAGATATGGTTAGAATGTTTTGCAAAAGAATTAAAAAAAAGCAAGATCAATTATTTATTTGAAGAACAATTATTGGATTTTTACCATTGTAGTTTTAAATGCTAGTATATGTATATGTCAGTTTTGTATATGTAAATGTATGTTTAAGCTCATTTAAATGTTTTGTTTTTTTATTTTTCAAACTTTAATTAAAGGAATTTTGGGAACTCTTTAATGAAGCTTGGTTCAAAATAGAGTTTCAAAGTCAATTCTAACATATTTATTAATCGAAATCTAGTAATTACTTCCAGTTTAATACTTTGCACACTTGTTTTTTATTACTTTTAAAACTAAATTTAGGTAGTAAAATTATAACTGTTTTCTTTGTTGTTGATAAGATTTATTCTAATATAACTCACTTAAACAAATTTTTAAAGTCTAAAATTGGACAAATATTATTTTAATTAAATTTTCAAAAACATTAAATATGCATATTCACTTACGTACTTTATACCATATCAAACCATAATGAAGACAAGATTAATGACCAGGCTTAAAAGTAAAATTATACTTACGATTTTGTTTTGTCCTTATATAAATAATTTTAAGATTACTTACCAAAAACATTGCTTTTCTACGTTTCTACAGAAATGAAAATTATCATTAGTCATAGTTTACTTACTGACTTGTTCCTCCAACTATGCCCATTGAATAAAGTCAAATGTCTAATATATTTTTTTCTCATTACATCGACGTTGACTAATTCTTTGTGTATAACTCTTACCTCTTATGGCGTATGGTTTTTGACCGAGGTTTTAATTTGTCCTCTTTATTATCTTATAACTTTTATATAAAGAATAGTATTGTTTGAAATACTTTGCAAACAATTTTCCTTCCTGACATTACGAGTTTGGAGAAAAGGCCAAAATGTCTAACACCTCTATGATCCAATTGAAAAGAAAAGTTGATAAGCAGGTAATATACCAAAGCCGAATCTCAGGCAGCTTACCAACTTCTACAGTATCATACCTACTGTTCCTCACTATCCCACTTGGCTGTATGAATCTGCATTCCCATTCTGACTACTTCAGCGGCATTTCGGAAGGTGTACGAGAGTTGGGCGTGATTCAGGATCCTTAGGATTAAGAACTTAGTGTTTTGGTGTCATTTCTTCTGTCCCCTGCAAAGTTAAGTTACTCATTGAAAAGGGAAGTTTTCAACTCCATCCGCTTACACATGAAAATTGCAAGCAAGATAACAGTTTATTTAAACAACATACAAAAAACAGTGCATTAACTGGAGTTTTCTTTTTTTTAAGTAATAAACAACTATGAAACTTCTTAAGATTTTTTTTATGCAGATACCTCATAGAAAAGAAGCGTCTATCATGAAATTTATAGAGAAATATAAGATTTTAATTATTTAAAACCTTGGTGATTTAATTTGTTTAAGTATGTTTTCAGACACCCTTAAAACACTATTTTCTTATGCTATCCGCAGGTTCCATATTTTCCTTAACGTTCATATCATTACGCATCGTACTTCGAAATGTTAATTTTCGTACCTGAGTAATTGAACTAATATTTCACCTTCTTTCTGCCCAACTCTCCTAAGTGTTTAATTCCTGTCCCATTATGGTATAAGAGAGCCTGCCAAAGGAAGCGGTAGACCTTTATGTTGTCCTTTATGATCCCAATAGGCTGCAAGTCCAGATCTATTTAGCTCTTATTTTGCACGAGATAGCATTAGAGTGTACACAGAAATCAATTAAAGCTATTGAAAACTTCTTGATAAAGAAAAATCCATTAACTTTTCACAAACTGCAAAGTAACACCAAAATTAATTGAACGGAAATGGTGCAAATTGAACTGCATCTCATAAAATAAAGCAATTTATATCCGTTCTATGTCCACTGAAAAATTATCGACTGACAGAATGTCGAAGATACAAGTAAAAGGCAGGAGACCAAGCTGCGAAAACAATTTTAGCTTCACATTAGAAATACATCAAAATAAACGCAATCTCCCTGACTATTGTTGTTGAAGCAGAAAGCAATATTTTCCAGCGTATGACAACTGAAGTGTGACTCCAAATGCAAACGCGTGACTGCTCCTGGACGCAACATCTTGTCATCTCACAGCTTGTGGAGAGTTTCCTTTGTAGAATGCTATGAAGCAAATCAACAAACCGGCACCATTAAAACGCATTAGTGCGGAAATTTACATGGGATGCTTTGGGAACCAATGACGAATCCATCATTGTATTTGTTTAAGAGAATCAGATATCCATTTGGAAACGGAATCGTCTTAGACATTAGTAAATAATGTATGGCAATCATTCAAAAGTGAAATGAAATAATGTGTTGATTTTATCTGGTGGTCCCCAAACCGGTATAATTAAACAAGGATTTTAAAACTGAATATATAAACCAAAACGTGCGTAGGACAAAAAAAACCTCTTCTTTAATACATATTTGTTTGTTGTTATCATGAATTGTTCACACACACTTTTCGCGAGTGTTGAAGAGCCTAATGGGCGACCACAAATAGGTTAAGTTAGAAAAAAGAAAAGAGACAAAATGTAATTACATAAATTGCATTTTTTTTGCAAAAAAATAGTTATTTAAAGCATTACCAACAAAGTCAAAATTATTGCGACCAAAATTCTAATGTGCATGATTACAATGAACACAACTATTGTTTTTTACAAACATTCTGATTTTCATCAAATAATTGACAAGCATATTCACACATTTTTCAACCAGTTTTTTAAATTTACATGTCAATATTTTATCTTTTAAAATATAAATAAAATATAAAAAAATACCCTTGAAAGCAATCTTACTAAGTAAAAACAAATCTAAGATTTATGATTAATTTAAATTGAAGTAATACAAATTGATTTAGATATATAATACAAACCATATCTAAAACAGGAACCTATTTAAATTTAATTAAAACAACATCACATTTATATATATATTTTTAAAAAAAATTATTTAGCCTGCACTCCTCCCGTCAACTCTTTCAATGATTGGTGTGACAAATAAGAAAGCTTACAAGAAAATTGCTTAGTAATGAATACTCTGGAAAGATTTTCCATCTTTGCAGCTCCATGGAAAGCGAATGGATCCTTTTTCCGTATGGAAAGACTATCTTTCGGAAGCATAAGAAAGACACTTGTCTACTTAGCAACACCCATAGCTACCTACAACAGAAGTATTCATTTTCTTCGCAACTATTATAGTTCAAGATACACCCCAGAATGAAATATGGCGCTAAACGGAGTCGCGAAAGCCGTTGAAAAGATGTATTGTTTTCGAATGCCCTACCGTGAACTATTTGTTTCCTTCACAACACATTATAAAAAAAGATCAATGAAAATTAATCACATGTAAAGATTACCGACTATAGCATTGTCGTTGTTAAAAAACAAATTTTTTGACAGGCTGTTGTGCATTATTTAAACAACAACATTTAAACTTGATTTAAGGTGGTTCAGTCTTTAGTGCCTTTTAAAAACTGATAGCATTGATCTTTAACCATTTGATGGTGAGATATACGTGATATTTCTACACATATCTCCAGTTCTGTCGCATTAACCTTAATTTAAAATCCATACAATTGTTTTTGTTAGAATATTTTTCAAATATATTGCATTGACATACTTTAAAAGGTAAGTCTAAAATATTCAATAAAAATAAATAATGTAATTATAATAGTGTTAGTTTGAACACTAAATTTAACTTGCATAAAGTAAAAATAACTGATTAATTACGCTATTTCATGGATCGACAAAAGGTTAAAATAGTTATCAATAATAAATATTCATGTTTAGTTTCCAAATTGAACTTTAGTTATATTAATTATATTTTTTCCTTGAAGAGAAAACATTTTACATGTGCATTAAATATTTTTATTTGAATAAAATTTATTTTTAAACATGAAATATCACTGAAAATACATGCCATATATATAAAGTAAAAGTATTCATAGAATTTCTAAATTGGATAAGAAATAAAACAAAAATGGCGACTTTCAGCAATTTAAAGCCATTCGAGATACAAGAAAGTATACTTCCTAGATAACTACAGAACCGCGGCGTAATTTTGATACGGCCCTTAATTTAAGAATTCGTTACTTGACGATGATAAACGGGGCACTAATTTCGGATGGGCAGAAGAAAGTTGATTCAGCAGCATCGACGGAAAAGCAAACTCGGGCCCCCGAAAATTCTCTTTTCTGTACATATTATTGTTAAGTTAGTTGTTCCTCGTTTTCTTTCCCCCGAAATGGATTAATTTATCTTGTACTTGTGAAGGAAAGAGAGCGGCTGCCATTTTGAAGTTTCCGATTCGTCGCGGGAACTTCGAAGCGCCCTCATTAATCAGCGGGAACTCATTAATTGCCTTCAAATTCAGATTTGGAGGGCTTTTTCTCGGCCTCTTTTCAGGTTTCTCGCCAGCTTCGGGAATAAAAGAGAGATTTACTCCGATGCCCACTTTCTTCCAGAAACAAAAGAAATGTAAAATTTGAGGAACATTGTTGATCTGACTTCCGCTTTCTTCCTGAGAGATTTATCACACCCCTTCAAGAGACGATCCATTTTTAAGATACGTTTTCGTTTGTCAACGGCAAACGGTTGTACGCTGTCTCGGTCATTATTTACTTCATACAAACTTTATGGAAAAACTAGATGGCAAGTAAATAGAGTGTTATTATACGAAATACATGTATAAACTAAGTATTTACATGTATGCGAACCGGTCTTTAAACTATGACCGTTTCGCAAACATAAGGAAGTGTTCTAAGACAATTAAAATATTCCAAACAGTAAAATTGGATAAAAATTCTTTTGCTTGTGCTTCGATTAAACTTTTAGACAAAAATGACGAAACATTTTCTTCAGTAATACGAAACGACATAGTATGTTGTGAGTTTTTACGAATTTATTTCGTTTTTTTTATCTAAAATTCAATTATAGAAAATTAACAAAACTGTATTCAGATTTAGTATTTATTTGTAACAATTCGTATTAAGAGTAAAAAAAACGCCATTGAGGTAAAAACGCAATTGCTTCAATTACTTGAATATATTAGCATACCAAATGTCAATAAAACATAATACACATCGACACTATAATTTATTGCTTATCGTGCGTATAAATAATTACTCTTCGTACTGTGATAATATATGAGATCACGCTATTTATTAAAATTATGTATGTTTACAATGGATCTACGCTTCATTGACAAAGAGTTTTGAATTAATGAGTTTCCGCTTTCGTTGAGTACACTTTATTGAAAGCATTTGATAAAAACATTATTGAAACCGCTTACTTATTTTAATTCTTAACTTATTGTTATGAAATCTTCTATAACTGTACTTTAAAGTATCAAATATGCTGAAGTTGAGATGGGCAATAGCCCATTGTGTAGATCTAATGTAGCGTTAGTTCAAGCAAGCCTGAAAAAATACCTGAAGTTGAGATAAAATAAATAAAAACCGGGACACTCAATGAAGTTTGAATTTTTGCTTACCTATTGTCAAAGTTTAACGCATTCTTTCAGACTAAAGCCAAAAGCATCTTACGTTTTTGAGACAAGTCGACTCAAAGAGCAGTCCCAAGTGAGAAGCTGAAATGATTAAGCGGATCAACTTTTGTGATTGTTGAACAAAATATCCCTTACGAAAATTAAGCCTTCAACATTTCCAGTCAACCAGTGTTAGCAAGAGCCCAAGAACTGGGCGACAAGTAACATAAAATAAAAAAAAATTGTCCTTGCGGTCTCAGCATTCCAAGTTGGTGACACTTTTGACAGTCGTTGATGATGATGAACAACCTTCATCTGTAGAATTGATCTTCAAGCGCAGATAATTCTTTTTAAAAAAAAACCTTTGAAAAGAAAATCTTACTCTTCCGCTCATTATTCAGAACTGGTTTTCAACATTTTTGTTTGTTAACCGATTCTTTCGTTTTCAAGAGAAAATAATTTCCTTTTGATATCTGTTTCCCCTCTTTGATCTTCTGGAACCTATCCAAACACTCAAAATTCATTACAGGTTCTTCTTCGAGACTCTTTCCAGAGATCTTCAGTCTAACATGATTGATATGGACGCGCTGTTTATTGGGAATGAGATTAGACGAAATTCGTTCTCCTTTTCTTGATAATGCATCGTTTAATAAGTGACTACTGGTTAAACTTATATCGAAATTACAGTTTTTGCAAAACAGGTATCATCAAATCAGAAACAACTATAGGAAAAAAATTCCTTCTTAATGTTCATATGGTTAATACTATATGTATTTTCTTAATCAATTGGACACTTTTGTCGTTATAAATATCTAAACATCGGGTCGGGATTGGATTACCTATTAAAAGTCGGGTCGGGTTGAACTATTAAATAAACCTATTCATTGTGACAAATTATCGATAGTTTCTGTTGCAAATGGTGTGGGGTATAACGTCACAGGAAGTGCCGTCATGGCTGGATACCTGTTTGATTAGGTTAATTAACGTCGCACTAGAGCTGCACAGTGGGCTATTGGCGACTGTTCGGGGTCTATCTCGAAGGAAAGACCCGGGAACACATACACATTCATACATGCACCTCGTTATTTTAGAACCATGGTCAGATGACGAGGAAACACATGAACTGGCACCCAACGCCTTCAATAGACGTCGGGACTTTGAACCCCGATCAGATTTATCGTGCACCAGTCCCGTATACACGCCGTTAATTTTTACGGATGTTCTGGACGACTTTTCTAGTATTTTGTAGCGAAGCTGGCAACCCTCCGATCACAAGATCACTACTTTTTTACTTTTCTTTGTTAAGTCCATCGCCTGGCATCGAACCAAGAATCTTAGGATTCCCAGCTGACGCCTTTAACCTCTCGGCCACGGAGTCCTCGGCTGGATACCGGAACCGAACAAATAATAAGTGTTAATATTATTTTTTAATTTAATTTTTTTTAATAGAAATAAAAAAGTAGTTTATAAAAATATAAAATTTTCATTATAGTAGTGAAAGTTCTGCCTTCTGATCGGCGGATCACAGGAAGTGGGCATGGCTAATCCGCTTAATGGAAGTGACGTCACTGGAAGTGGGCGTGACCTAATAGTAAGAAAAGTGATTCTGGAGCAAAATGGTGTGGGGTATAACGTCACAGGAAGTGCTGTCATGGCGAGATACCGGAAAAGAAATTCACTTCTCCAGAAGGAACACGGAGTAAAGAAAAATGTGGAGATGATTTGGCGATATTTCCTGAGACGTAAGTTAGCAACCCCAAACTGGCACAAACAAACCTAGTTTGCAGTGATTTTTCTACGAGGGATGCCTTATTTTCAAATTAAGAAAACGCATGCTAAAACTTAAAAAATGACTATTTATGCAGTTGTGGGATGCAGTACAAGTTCCAATTCGATAAAGGATGCTGTTATTTCCACTTCATATTTAAATTAAATTATAAAATAAATTATCGCCAAGTACTGGTACAAAGTAGTGCTTTGGAATAGCGCCAAATACTTCGCCAGTACCTACTTTTTAAGCGATTGCTTACTTCGCATTGCAAACCGGTTTTAGACTTGATCGCACCTCCACCTTCTTCTTTACTCCGTGAGAAGGAAGCATTGCTTGGTGACGTCACGAATGGAGTTGAGTTGTTTGACTCTTGCTGTTCTTAGGAAACAGTTTCGGTGTCAAGTTACTTTTTTCCTGTTGACAACATCCAACTTCAGTCTCGGTATCCCCAAGGGACTCCAAGTTAATTTTTTCCTGTCGGCAAATGTATAAGAAATAAACTGACAGTATTTTCTGAAGTGTGAGTGTGCTGGAGTGACATCATGACAACGGAATTTTACATATTTGCTATATGTTCAACGAGGATATGATTTTAGTGGCGCCATCTTTCAACGGATATTTGACATAATTTAAAGATATATTTTTAGAATTAATTTAATTTGTTAATTAACCAATTAATATTTAGAATTGCCATCTAATACAGAAAATATCACACATATATACTTATTCAAATAAAAGTTATTTATTTACAACATTTTCCTACAATCACATTTAGTATGCTGACTAATAAAATTTTTAGTCAGATATATGTTCAGAGGCGTTATCTAGTAACAAAATAAATCGGGAAAGATATTTTTATTTAATTAAGAAGCATTTATTTACCTTGTTACTATGGAAATGAAATTAGTATACAGACGAATAAAATTTAAGTGAGATATATCTACATGATGACATCTAAGGGGAAAAATATATAATTAAAGATATTTTTAAAACAATTAACTAAAAATCCTTTATTATTGGGAATGCGTAGTCATGGAAACAGTAAGATGGATGCATGTTTAGTCGATTAGATACTAAAATGGCGCCATCTATCGTTGAACTTTTAATAACTTTAAAATAAAAATAATTAACGGATGTTGTTAGGATTTGTTACTATAGTAATAGACTTTGAAACTTTGTTTGCGTATATGTAATGCGGGATAGTATTAAAAGATCTGGTCTCTCTGGGTCTAAATATTTTTTAAAGATATTGGACATTATAAAAAAAATACATTAAATTGAAGAAAAATCGGTCATTTTAATGGTCTGACGTCACTATCTAACCATAACAACATTTTGTTGACAAAAAACGAGTGGAGTTGTTTTTTACTGGATGTAAAAGAAAACGCGAAAAATATCAACGTTTACCAACATACGCCATAAGTTTTCACAAGTATTATTAGGGTATAGTGACTGTCAACGAATATCTCCAATAAATAGTTATCAAGAGGTATAAATGCTACGTTATGATTGGTTGATTCTCTAAGGATGGGTAAATATCGTCAATTTACTCAGAAATACAATCGTGTTTGTATCTAACCTGAATAAAAATTTCACCAAATTGCTATAAATATCTAGAAAATAGTGAATTTACTGTCAAAGAGGGAAAATGTCAACAAAAATTATTAAAGGCATTGTAAAATGAGAAGAGTATACAAGTTAAAAACATACCATCGTAAGAATATAAGCATTAAAAACGACATAGTAAAAATATTACAACTTAAAAACATGTTAAGAATTTTACATTGAATTACTAGTTTAATCATTTAATTAAAATGTACTTTTAAGTCTTTTAACAGGCAAACTGTTAAAAATATCGGGAAAATAGTTAATTTACTGTCAAAGGGCCGCCCATATTAGTATTTAAAATGCATAAAATATTGTAAAACAATAGCAACAGTGATAAAATTAAAGTCCAAATGAATAAAATATGATAGAATAATAGCAAAAATTGGGAAATTAATGTCAAGATGTTAACATTTCCTTATAATATACCTCTGAAATTCGTACAAATGTCACCAAAATTAACTAAATATGTAAAATTAAAAAATAAAATGAAGAAAGTATGATAAAACAATAACAAAATTCATGAATTTAAAGCCAAGATGTTGCTATTTCCTTAGAATATAGCTAAAATATTTTACAAATGTCTCCAAAATTAACTAAATATGTGAAATTTAACATCAAAGTAAAGAAAATATGATAAATCAACAGGAAAATATGTTAAAATACCATAAAAAATATCATACAAATTGAGAAAATATAGTAGCATTAAAGTAAAAATGATGAAATTAATATCAAAATGTATACTGTGTGACGCGTACTGAGAAAATGTTACAAACATTATACATTTTCCTAATACATTTGAGACGGCATCACCACTGACATGTTATAAGAACATATCGTCTCAATGTATTGTCTCATTTGTATTATAATACTGTCAAAAACGGAGATTTTTTGTATCAATTTACAACACTCTGTTAATACAGTTCAAAGTATATTCCTATTAGTTGAAAATATGACATCACTTTTTCCTAAGGACCCCTGGTATGTTGAAAGCAGCTTATATTTTTAATAATATACTTGAACAGTAGCAATGGACATCTCCAATCGTGTCTACTGTTAAACCTCACACCAATATATCATCCCCGAAACTACCCCGTTTGACTTTCTTAATGCCAATTCCCTTTAAAATCATCTCTTTAAATCCCTTAGTTTGTATACCGCCCATTTCTAATGTCTCTTTTTCCCAGGCCATCTGCTTTGTTTTCAGATGCGCACTTTCAAATTCACGATTGCATTCCCGAAGCCAATTCTTTCGCATATTTCTCACTGGCATTGCATTTTCACTCTTGTCAAGTTAAAACAATCCACGTTTTCTAGTGCCATTCTCTACCATTTCCCTTTACTACATTTTATCTATCTCCCACGCTTATAATTCCCTTCACTGGAAAGTCCATCCATTCAGTTGCGTGTTCTGGTCTTAACTAATCCCTTCCTTTATCAAATTCCCTATGTTGTATGTGAGATTCCCCCTGATGAAGAAGATTATGTGTCTTCTCGCTCTGTCTGCCTTACTGTCATGACCTGCGCTTTACGGACTCTGGAGACTAATAAACATTCTTAATGTAACTTATTGGCTTATTTTGAAAAATGAGTGGGAACACTGTTGATATTTCATGGTCTACGAAAGAGCGGCGTGGTTTCCATTTAAAGGCGGCCTTCTTTTGATTCAATGTCTTAATCGGGCCCTGACATTGAGACAATAGTTCTTATAACATGCCATATTGTGGTGGGGTCTCAAAAGTATTAGTAAAATTTACAATGTATGTAAAAAAATTAATTATGCGTCATATTTTTCCAATAAATTAATTCCATGTTGGACACTATCCATCATAACAGTATACATTTTTATATTAATTTCACCAATTTTACTTTAATTTTACAATATTTTCTCAATTTGTATGCTACTTTTTTATATGCTATGCTATTTTGAATGCTATTTTTTATAACTTTGATTATATTTTCTTTTGATTTATCATATTATCTTTTGATTTATCATATTATCTTCATTTTGATGTTAAATTTCACATATTTAGTTCATTTTGGTGACATTTATACCCATTTTAGCTGTATATTATAAGGTAACAACATCTTAGCTTTAAATTCAAAATTTTTGCAATTATTTTATCATATGTTATTCATGTGGACATTAACTTTATCATTGTTCCTATTGTTTTACAATATTTTATCCAATTTAAATACTAACATGACGAAATTTTTACAGTAAATCCACTATTTTTCCGATATAATTAGCAATTTGCCGCGTTGAAAGACTTACAAGTAAATGTTAATTGAGTGAGAAATCAAGTTTAAGTGTAATATTTTTATTTACATGTTTTAATTTGTAACATTCTTACTATGTCATATTTTTTATGCTTACGCTGATATGTTTTTAATTTATGCATTGTTATAATTTTACCATTTCTTTAATAATTTTTGGTGATATTTTCCCTGTTTTGACATTTATTTCACCATTTTAGCGTCATTTTCACATATATAATTAAATTTTAAAGATATATTTATGAGATTTTGACAGTAAAACCGCTATTATCCCGATGTTTTCAACAATTTGGTGGCATTTTTATTCCGCTTAGATACTAACACAGTGACATTTTCTAAATAAATTGACAATATTTACCCATCCATAGAGAACTAAACAATCTCATAATGCAGCATTTATCCTTATCCCTCTTGATAACTAAATATTGGAGATATTCGTTGCCAGGCACTACACCCTAAAAAAATTTACAATAAAATATGACGTATGTTGGGAAACGTTTATATATTTCGAGTTTTCTTGTGCACTCAATAAAAAAACTTCACTCATTTATTGTCAAGAAAATGTTGCTATGGTTACATCATGACGTCAGACTGTTATAATAAGCGATTGTTCTTCAATTTATTATATTTTTCATAATGACCACGTGTTGAAAAACCTTTTAAAAAAAATTTAAACCAAGTGAGACCAGCACTTTTAAAACTGACCGTCCTTACATATACGCAAAAGAAGTTTCAAAGTCTATGAACATAGTAACAAATGGCGCCATATTAATATCTACCGACTTAAAATGCATTCATCTTACCGTTTCCATGACGACGCATTTCCAATAATAGAAAATATCTTTATTTATATATTTTCTTCACTAGATGGTACACTTTATACATATATCTCACTTATATTTTCATTCGTCTGTATACTAAATTCATTTCCATGGTAACAATCTAAGTAAATACTTTTTATTAAAATAAAAATATATTTACTTATTTATTTTGATACAATCAGCCGTCTCTGAACATATATGTAAATAAAAATTTCAGTTGTCAGCATACTAAATTCGTTTATATGAAAATATGGTAAATAAATTATTTTATTTGAATAAATATATTTGTAAGTGATATTTTTTGTACTAGATGGCGCGTTGAAATATTTATTTGTTTTTATACATGTTAAGTCCTTGGTGGTAACAAATTCAAATTCATTTTAAAAATATATCTTTAAATTATGTGAAATATCTGTTAAAAGTTGGCGCCACTAAAATCCTATCCTCGTTGAACATAGAAATAATGTAAAAGTCCGCTGTCATGTTGTCACCCCATCACAAAATATCGACATTTTATTTCTTATACATTTATAAACCCTAAACCTGTAAGGGTTCCATTGGTCAGTCAGTGGTAGTCGGTCCTGAAATCTAAGGGTCCTGAGTTCGAAACTAGCAGCTTGCATCGAAATGGAAAATATGTTTCTTGAAAAAGAAACTGTTCCTAAGAATAGCAGGAATCAAACAACTCAACTCCACCTGTCGTGTCATCGGTGACGTCATCAAGTCGTGCCCTCTTCCGGTGACGTCATATTTCATACAGCATTTGCAGTAGAACCCATTTTTTTACTATTAAGCCACGCCCGCTTCCAGTGATGGCAGTTCATGGATGAAGATTAGCCAGAAGTGGTCACTCCCACTTCCTGTGATACACCTGTCCGCCTCCTAAGGAACTTTTCATCTCCTTGCATTATAAATTCTATAATGAACATATCTATCGCATTATTAAAAATTGTTTTTTTAAAGTTTATTATTTTAGTGTTAATAAATTAACGATAAAACTAATTAACTTCAGGTTTTTTTATATACTTATATTTCATTTAGAAATTAAAAGAAAATGAAACGTTGGTTTTTAGCTTTTTCGTGAAAGTGTTATTAGTTTTACATACTCAAATATGACATATTTCAACTGAATCATTTTGTAACAATAAATGTGCATGTGAGAAGTATCAAATATACTATTCCAATCATATCTCTACTTTATATAGTTTTAGACATTTTCAATGTTTTGCCATGACCTTTATGCACTCTCAGAAACAACTCTTATTTTTGTGCAGAAGTCAAATGTACTTTCGTCCAAGCCACTACGACTACGTCAAAACTACTTTCGTCAATTTTGACAATAGTTTCGTCGTTGAATCACTTGACTTAAAATTTTTAACGAAAGTAATTTATTGAGATTCCTTTTTGGTGGTATCAGCACAAATTCTGTTCTTTTATGTACAATACCGCATTTCAAAAGAGCTTTTCTGGCACTCTGTCGATAGTACGTGTAACTTCGGACCAAGATATCAGTGGTTTCAATCAAGCCATCTATATTTATTTGAAATCGTCATAATTTCTGGCGAAATAAATGTCACTTACTTAAAAATAAAAAAAACATTTAATGAATTTCCTAAGTTTGACGAAATATTTAATCCGAGCATTTAGCATGAGTCTGTTTCATCAAAAATTACAAAAAATTATTCAAAAATGAACATGCATTTGTAATAGTGTGGGAAAATGTATTTAAAATTAAATATTTTATACTCATACGAAATAAAAATTATAATTGAACTGAAATAATGCAACTTTGTTAACTGATCTAAAACGAGCAAATATAATTGCCCGAAACAAAAATATTAATATCTGTATGTACTACATATGACAGACCGATTGGTAGTATCCGAGTAATAATATGCCGAGCATGCCTTCGAACTGATAACCCGCTAGGCGGTATGCCGGGAGTATGGCAACAGCATATACAAGTACAAACATAGAATTACAGTGTTTACAATTTCGATCCAATTTACTGCAAACATTAATTCGATGTTTACAACTATATTATTGGATGTATAAGTTGAGTTTCAAGTTCACTTCCACTCAATGAGGATCACGAGTTGCATGCATGTGTGGGTGAATTACGCCAGCAGAGAAGCAACGCGGAAATAGGCATTTTGATTCCTCTATGAACTTTGACTTTTTTTACAGGTGGCAGCGTGTTGGTGAGGTGCAGTGTGATGGCCAACGGTTTTTCGCAGTGATAGTCGAAAACCAAGGAAAAGACTGTTGTTCGTGCTAATCTCATTGCAGATGAGTTGAAGGCAGTGATTGTAGTGCAGTAGAAAAGTCCACGGCTTCAAAGAAACCCAAAGTGCCAATTAAGAACAATGTAGGACCAGGATATCTTCATGTCTCCGTTACGCAGTGTGGCCATACTTTGTCCGGCCATACGACTGTGAATGTATCTTCTGTCATGGCCGAGAAGAGAAGGTCTGCAGGAATATGCACAGCACTGAAGTGTTTTCTAATGTCAGAGTTTGATTAGACTTATCTTCCTTTTATGCTGCCTTCTAACTTTCACTCCCAACAATTTTTACACTGAAGTATTTACAAAATTGAAAAGATTTTGTAAATTTATTTTTTACTCTTAATAACCCAAGGTATACAGTTTTGTAAAATAAATGTTTTAAATATGTCTTTTATTTAAAAATAAACATTTTTCACTATAATTTTAAATAAATTTTAATTGATTATAAACTAGTATTATTTTTTTCTTCAAAATAGTTAGCTTGAAGCAAACATTAAAAATAATATGTGTGTTATGAGTTTTATTTAAACATAACAATGATATCTTTATATTTTTAAAAAATTCATTCTCATAAGACATTTCAAATTGTTAGAATTTGATATCTTAGATTTTTTTCCCCTTCCTCCGTTTTTGCATCAATGAAACGGGATGTAGCCGAAATTTTATCCAAATAAATGCATTGCACAAAATAAATTATTAAATATTATTCAAATTTCTACAAAAGCACGAGCACCATTTCATAATAATCTTTATTGGCTACTTTAAAAGTTTACAAGATCATTTAATGCAAAACATAATTTAAGTACTTAAATTAATCTTAAAAAAAATTTGGCAAAAATTATACTTTATTTAATTATAAAAATTACAATAATTTGTTTTTCTGATAAATAATATAATACTTTCACTCTCAAAATTATCTTTGGTAAAACAATTTAAAAATTCTTTATCCATTATTATGGTACTACAAAGATTTCTAGAGTTATAATGTAAAGTATAAATTTACATCAAAATGAAAATATTCTTACTGAACAAAATAATTAACTGTCTATATTTTTAACAGAATGTTAAAAATATTCTTAAACATTGTTACTATAAAGGTTTTTAAAAAGTTTATTATTTCAGTTAGCACCAACTATAAAACATTAAAAACTGTAAAGTAAATAAAAATATTATTACTTTAAATTTATCATCAACAAGTAATGTACGAACTTTTCCCCCCAAATACATGTTTCTCCTTTCAAATATGTACTAAACAAAATTATACAAGCACAAAGTCCGTTACTTTATATTAAAATTATAATTTATATGTTCTTAGAACTAATTTTACTATCATTCTTGAAAACCTACTGCAAGGGATAAAAAGCGCACTTGATGCCCCGTTGTCACATTACAGCTATACTTTCGGATGAGTTGAGTCTACGTTAAAGTTTCGTTTATTCTAAATGCAATATTTATTTGGTAGTGTGTTTCATGACAGAATCACCAAACTTTCTGTTGAGTATTAGCCATTATTTTTCAATTGACATAAATCAGTTCCGTGACATCAAAATTTTAATTCTTACTACGCAAAGTATTACTAATACAAATTTATAATAATTCCTGTTATGCCCTAGTGCAGGTTTCATATTTTAAGGGGAGTATAACCATTGTAAAGATAAAGATTACATGACGGCTTTTTCTATATGATATTATATTGGCTTTTGAAACAAAAATATAATTACTATTTTTATTTCACATTTGCTGGAAAGTATAATTTTATTTTCTACTTGCGATGATTTTTTAATTTCATTCACTAAATTAGAAATTTGAACTTCAAAGAAATACTTTAGTTAAAAGAAAAGAAAGTATCGTAAAATGGTGAAACTAAGCACCAAATGTTGGTTGCAGCTAAATGGGTACCAAATTTTGGTGCAAGGTCGTAATAATTTTTAACAGTGTACTTGGCATATTATTCGCATACTCGTGGCACACATATATTAGAGCATGTATGGGATATATATGCCACATTTATCCGTGAAGTGTTAGACATTTTCGAGGTATACACCTTTATTTTGTTTCGTGTGTCCGCATTGCTATTTCAAAAATCCATTGGTTTTTTTTTTGCATATGAAAACACGTGAAGTTCATATTGAAATCCTGTTTCTCGCGATACATCCTATCCATCTAAATTCTGTAATTTTCATGGTTCAGCGGGGGTGTACCTCTCTGATTTGCTCCAGGCACTCTCCGGAATAAGACTGACATAGGTGTTTATGATAACACCTGGTGTATGTTGAAGCCAGTGACAAGGGAAACAGAGATGAAAAATAATACACCGCACCTGTCTCCCGCGAATGAGTGAAATTGATAAATGACTTTAGATATATGCATTCTGAGCAAGATTCATTATGCTTCGTTTCATGCCAACCATAAGAGCTATTCGGGACTTTGTCGAGGCGTATCAGATACAATGTGCGATCTTATCTACAGGAGGTTTTCGCTTTTTTTTTTAAAGTTTTTTTTCAATAACATTTTTAGGTTTCCTGTTTCGGATAAAAACAGAATTTCGAAATTGAGAGGTAAAGCCGCATCCTACAGCAGCTGCCTTGAAAATGTGTGTTAAGCTAACCAAATCAAAAACAAAAAAGGTATTTATTAAAAACGAAAAATGTACTTTCATTCAAATGTGATATTTTAATGTTTGATGAATAGATAAAAACTCTCTTTTAAAGGTTAATATATTTAATATTAGGAGAAATAAACTGCGTTTTATTTGGCTTCATAGATGTAACGACTAATTAAACTAAACATATCTATATTATGCAGCTATTTGTGAAACTATGATGTAGTGTTTATGAAAATGTAAAAAGACATGTGATTCAAAGTACTAAATTTGTATTAATATTACGTTACAAATTCTTTTGTTTTAAAGTTTCCAACTACACGAATGCTTTCTAACATTTTTTTTATGTACCAAAATTTTTTTAAGAAAGTAAATACATATTTTTTTTTACAAACGGTTATTAAATGGTGCAAATGTGTCTTAAAATAACAGTTACAATTTTATAAAAGTTCGCACCATTATTTTAAGTCTACCACCTATACTGAAATACACATCATGTATAACATACTTCATTTAATTAACATAATTTATATAACAATAAATTGGATAACATTATAACTGTTATTAAAGAAAAAAAATAGTTATAAAAATATCCATCAAAAACAGACGTACTTAGGTTATAATTGATAACTGGATCAGAAATTTTGTTTTTTAGAATATTTACGAAATAAACAATTCAACTTAAACCATTGGCGTTAAATGCAAAAAGAGAGTTAATTTGTCGGCGTTAATTGTTAATGGTAAGGATATTAAAATGGTTATTTTAAAATGCAAGGATTGCTCAATATATTAAAACTGAAATGCTTAGATATTTTTAATTGAAATATCATTGTGGAACATTACAATAACTTTACTTCCGAAATCACATAAAAATTTATCAAATGTCCATTTTAATATTAATTAACACGTTTTTAAAAAACCCGTTGAAAATAACATATCAAAATCAGAAAAAGTTTATTAAGCAAGAAAAATGAGGATTGATGACAAGAAAAATGAGGAAAATGAGGATTTTCTTTTAAAATTTATTATAATTAATGTAAAATACTCATTCCCAGTTATTTTTTGAAAAATATTTTAATTCATACACTAAAATTATATGAATCACTAAGGAAGAAGGAGAGCTGCAACAGCTAGGCAAACAATAAGAGCAGGTTTACACACATTGGCTTAAAGCTAATCGGTCGCTTCAAATACATATTTTAATATATAAAAATGACTAATACATGTTCAAATATAAACAGTGGGAAAAAAGGGTAGATTTCTTAAAATAGCTTTCTACATAAAATGTATACCTCCATAAAAACCACAAAACAAACTCTATTCTTCATGTAGTCTTGCTATATAATTAACTATAAATTAGACAATACGACATAATAAAAACTATAATGTTTTAAAAACACATTATCAACAAAAAACTTTTATTTTGGCTAAATTCACATTCAGAGAATCAGTAAATAAATATAAATTATTTTTTTACAAATTAATTCTTCGAAAACAAAATAAAGGAGTATGCCTCGATTATACCTAATACGTCACGCATACATATGGCATATGTATGCCACGAGTATGCAATTAATATGCTTTCGTTTGCCCTGTGAGAATATCCCATATTAATATGGAATGCGGAGGTGGTATGGTATATGTATGTGGCCCGCATATTACCTTGTATGCAACCTGTATGTTGTTCGCATACCACCCCTTGTAAAGATTACATAACGGCTTTTTCCACGATGGATCGCAAAAGCCAATCTAAACATCGCGATGTTCAGATTGGATTTTGGAAAAAAATATAATCATTGTTTTTATTTCACATTTGGTGGACAGTATAATGTTTTTTTTTTGTTTAAACAGCAATTACTTTAAATATAAGTATTTTTAAAAAAGTTGTGTGGAATGAAATGTAATAAGAAAAAAATACTGCCTAAATAAAAGTGACTAACAAGAATTTAAAAAAAAATCTCAATGTATGACTTTATATTTTCAAATTAATATAATTAGGATATGTAGTTTTTAATTAGCATAAATATTTTTTCTCTTCTTTTAACTTAAAAATGACACTTGAAAAGTATTTCTCTGAAGCTCAACGTCTGCTTTAGTGAATGTAAAACTATCCTATGTATATTCATATGAAATTATAGTCATATATTGAGATTTCTTTTTTGAATTTTGTAAGTAGCTTTTGTTTAAGCAGTATTTTTTATAACATTTCCTAAAACAAAACGTTTTTAAAAATTCCTATATTTAAAGTAATTAGTTTCCTAAAGAAGAAAGTAGCATTATCCTGTCCACCAAATGTGAAATAAAAATAAAAATCTTCACAAAATGTACACTCCCTTTAAAATCTGAAACCTGATCCTGGGCTTAATATGAATAATAAATTTGTATTAGGAATATTTTTTGTAGTATAAATTAAAATTTTCGTGTTAAGAAATTGATTTCTATGAATTGCAAAAAAATTATATTCTATTATAATTATTGATTCTTACATGAAAAACACTATCAAATAAATATAAGTTGAATAAATATTAGTTAATTAAATAAAAGTTTTGGCCCATAAAGACGGGGGCAATAGGCCCGGGCTTAAAGTGCCTATTGGTAAATCATCTCTTGATTCCACGAGCACCTGGGGTTAGATCTTCCGTAATAAACTCATTTCCGTCCATGAACTCAACAGGGGACTCGCCCGATGAACCCACTCCCTTGCTCCTTTCTCTCCACTGAGGGATGTATTCCTCTGTGTACATGGCTGAACCCCACTCGTTCTCCCCACCCCCCGGGTGCGACGGGCCTGATCGTGGGAATGAAAAAAAATTCGATGCAATGTGCTTCTGTAATTCTTCCAAGCATGTGTCCAACTCATGAGCCTCCAACAACCCATAAATCATTAAGTGGAAGTGAACTGGAGATAGTTAAAAATCAACTTACACAATTATATAGTTTTAAACATCCAATTAATGTTACAATAAATTGGATTGAAATCGGAAGCATTGTAAACACTGTGTCTGTAGTTGCAAATGCTGTTGACATACTCCGGGTATTTCGCCAAGGAGGTGATCAGTTAGAAATCACATACCCGTATATTACTCACAATCACTCTGGCATTCGTTGTGCACGCACGCGGCATATGGATTTGTTTTGGTCTCGGCCACTGGAGAATATTTCAAATAAAAAAATTATTTTATAATTACTTTTTAATTATAGTAAATTTAAATACATTTTTAATTTTAATTCGTTTGAAATACGTATGAAACATTTTGAAAATCGTTACTGAATTATTATTGGATGTTATTATATGTTAATTAATTAAACCCTAAACAAAATTTAGTGTTAATTATTTTTTTAAAAAAATAGTATAATTTGCATCAAAACGAATTGTTAACAAATATTCAAAAGAATAAAAAAATAAATTTTGTATATAAAAAGTATTAGTTTAGGTTTCTTTTTATTTCTGTTGACTAAATAATTTATTAGCTAAATTTCTATAATAAATCTATGAAATAATATCGTTTTAAGAAAGAGTGTAAGTATAGGATACAAATAAGATTATAATAGATGCTTTTAATAAATAAAGTTTAATTAGAAAAAAATAGTAGGAAAAAAAAGTTAATATATGCAACAAATTACATTAGCGTATATACTTTTTCGGAAATTTTTTTCGGAAATTAAAAAAAAAAAATTAGTGTTTCTGGAAAATCGTAACTATTACTAATTTTTTCAATATGTTGGTTTACAATAATGTGTAATAAAAATTAATTATTGCTTATATTATCGCAAATCCATGTAATTGAATTGTTTATTAAATGTTTAAAAAATAATGCGATAAAAGTACGTTCAAATGTGTATTTCAATAATCAAAATAGCGTTTTTTGTTATGTATTTTTCTAATTATCATTCACAAAAACAACTTATAATAGTTTACAACAAACTAGAATGAGTTAAAGAACGTGTTTCAAAGCAATGAAATTAGAGGTTAACATGCTAGAAAGCATGTTTGCTTTTCCTGATTTAAGAATAACTTATAAAACAAGATCAATCAATTCTAATAACGGAGAAAGCAAAACATATTTCAAAGAAAAAAAACAGCAGTTCTAAATAACAAATGGGGATTAAGTTGTCACGATGGCTGTACACAAGACGAGCATTAAATCCCCGCTATTTAACCTAGAACTATTTTACGATATATGTACTAAAAGATAACTTGTACGTATGAATGGCCCCGATTGTGCGCATGGCGGTATTTAAGCTATTAAAAATGTGTTTTGTCCAATTTCAACTTATAAGAACCTTTCAGATTAAAGAAAATCATCGTTAATATTCTATATATAGACTCGAATGAAGACCGCAGAAGTCTCCTGTGTTTTGATAGCTTCACCTGCCCAGAGCAGCGCGTGCTGTGAATCGCTGATGTAGGGGTCAGCCTCTGTGGCGTGAAGTGCGTTTCCTGTATTCTTTCAATTTGATCAACTGTTGTTTCGACCGTTGTAACATTTGTCATAGTCTCCGTGTGTCAACTGTCAAGTGCCGTGCAAGCTAAAGAACTCAAATAGATTGTGCTAGACTTGATATTTATAATATATCTCATTTAGACATCTACCATTTAAAAGGCAATTAAACTGTCACTATTTCTTTTTCTGATTTAAAAAAACTTAGGGGGAACAAAGCGAGCTTAGTAAAATAATGCATGAAATGTACATAAACCTTACACATTATGTTTTAATTACTCATATAATTTATTCTTGAGTTAAACGCATTTTTTATACCTACTCAAAAATCGTATTTATATTAAAAAAAAATCGAATTCCCAATGCTACAGTAAGAGAGAGAGAGGTCCTCAAAATGAAACTGAAACACCAAAACAAGTAGTAATAAAGTTCTGTAACACGGGAGGTATAAGGTTTGGTGGGCGCGTGCATGTGGCAAAGAAAGGGTGTTATGGTTGACGTCATAGAAGTGATGTCCTTCCTAATAAGACGAATTTAGTTAATTATGACTAATTGAAATTAGGATAATTAGGAGGTATATTTTGGAACTTTTGGCGATTTTAAAAATATTGTATATAGTTTCAACCGGTCATCGAACCGGGGATCATTGGATTACGAGTTGTAATAAAATGTTCCTAAACAAATGGTAATAAGATGAGCGTTATACAGCACGGGAGGTATAAGGTATGGAGGGTGCGTTCATGTGGCAAAGAAAGGGTGTTGAAGGAAAAGGGAACTTGAGTAAAATAAAATATATTAAAATCTATTGAAAATATATGTTAAATATTAAGCGAGTGTTGCCGTCTGTCCACATAATATTTTTTTTAAAGTATTTAATGAATACGATTTAATGTTACTGCAGCGACGTCCCCATGTTTATCCCACTAAGGGACCGTTGATTGGAATATAAAAGTGGTGTTGCATTCTTGCGACTCTTGAAATAGTTAATGCATAGTATAGACATTTTCAACGTGACATCATAGGAGTGTAGTAAATGCGGTTATGGCAATGATACATTATATTATGACAAAAGTTAGTTATGAAGAGGGATTAATGCGACCTTCTGATTGGTCGGCTCTAATACCGTACTCTTGCCCTAATGAAAGCTGATTGGCCCTTTGCAGCCTAAATACCGCCAAATATCATGAAATATCGCCATCTTCATTAAAATATGCACATAGAAGATACCAAATACCATCGTGTTAAAAGCCAACAAAGTTTGTAATATGTTCCAAAATGACGCTGTATATATGAAATTATCACCAAATATATTCGAAGTAGTACCATTTCCTTAGAATATATCGCCAACTTAGGTAAAAATATTCCCACATATAGAAAATTATTGTCATTTTGATGGTGTTATTTCGTGAAAATAGTGAAATTTATGAACTAAATATCTTAAAATAATATCAAATGTGCTAAAAAAAGTATAGACAATCATGTACATTTTACTATTAAGGTTCCAACACCGTCACTCGACATGTTTTAAGAACATATCGCCTTAATATATTGTGATTATAACACATGTAAACATAAATTGTTATTAAAATACGGTGTATTATGTAAAAATTAATTTCAACTTTAGATATTTTATGAAAAATTTTAAGCATAAAAGTATAACATTATGCAATTATTAATCGCAAAACATGAAATGTGTAAGAATAATACCTTTCAAAACACATAATTAAGTTTCATAAAAACATCCTCCTAAAAAGTTACCTTTCAAAACAAGCCCTCGCAAGAAATTAGCTGTCAAAATGTGACTTAGAATTTCGAATTAAAATTCAAAACTACGCCCTTGGTTAATTTTAACTTTCAAAAACACGCTTTCGGTCGGTCACTTTTAACTATTCAAAACACATCGTCAATCAAATTTAAATTGCAAAAACACGCTCTTTGGTTAAATTATTCAAAGCAAATTTTGATTCAATAAATAGATAATAATATAAAAGACTTGATAATTTATGTAGTATAACATTATTAGAGTAATAAGACAATGTATAGATACAAAAATATCATTTATTATCATACATTGCACATTTTACTAATACTTTTGAGACCCCACAACCAACGGACATGTTAAAAGAGCATATGGTCTCAATGTATCGCAATTATTTAAAATATTTTATAGTTAGGAGTAAACATTATGGAGTGAATATTACGTAAAAGTGAATTTACATTAAACAATCTGGTGAAGCAGCTCGCTGAAGACACGACTTGAATATCCAGCAGAAGAGGTGTAAATAGACTATTGACAATGCAATATCTCTTCTTAATAAGAACATTTTGATAAGCATGTCACGCGGTTCCGCTCTTGACCAATAAGGGTGAGGTCTTTAAGTAGCTATATAAGGCAGGAATGTGATTCACATTATGATAAGGAAACTTTTTCAGACCAGTCTACTCCTTATCAGACTATAGTGAATTGCGGTACTGCAGAGCGTGATTATTCCTAAAGAATGACATCATTTGTGACGTCACTATTCCCAAAGGATATTAGTGACGTCATCAATTGAAATAGAATATTAAATCTTAACTTATTTTGCCACTATTTGTGCCATTTGTTGTGAAAATATTTATTTAATATACTTGTTGAACATGATATAGAAAACATATTATTAGCCTTTGACTACATGATGTAACTATAACAACAGTTTGATGTGAGTCTAATATTAGACACTAGTGGAGTTTTCCATTGATACTGTTCCAGTACATTACTAAAAAAAATAAGCTTTTTATTACATTCATCAATCCTTACGTGGTCATTAGAGAAAAGTGACGATATATTTCCAACTAATAGAAATATATAAAAAATATAATGAGTGGCCACACTTTGAGAATGACAATGATTTCCAAACATATGTTTATATTTTTAATCGCTTAAGTATTATAATCACTGTGTTAAAATATGGTAATATTTTTTCAAATCCAATCACATGAACCCTCTATATCTCACTAACTTGTGATTTTAGCATACGATTCGTGATTTCAATAATTTAACTCGGATGACATTAACTTAAAATTACACATGAGTGTCTTCCAAACATGAACAAGCAACAAGTAACATTTGCGTAAGGCATGTCTGGTCCAAACAACCCTTAGAACATTGCAATAGTAGCTCAGTGTAGACATATGATTTTGGATTCCGGTGTAATTTTGATTTTCAGGTATGAGGTGTGTATCGACCCCCCCCCCCCACCCCCCATCCAAGATGTGCGTTTTCCGCCATCTTGAAAAAAACGTTAAGAAAACGCAATTTCCCCAGTTTTTCCTCAATAACTCGCTTCCAGTGCATTTTAGGCTAAAAGGTACTATTACCAAATTTTAAAGAGCTTTAAATTTCCTGCATGTTTCATGCATAACATGTTGGAAAATTATAAACGGGTAATGAGATAAAAAGCCTTGAAAATAAAAAAAAAATTTAAAAAATATCGGATATGTCGTTTGTTTTACCTGAATAACATTTTTGTGCAATTAAGCGCAAAATGCATAATAACCAATCTTATACACGATAAAATTTCTTATAATAATAATACAAAATATTTGTTATTACTCCCTATAGCTGCCGAGAAATAACGAAATAGGTATTTTAGTGCAGGTCAGATGGACACTGCAAACATCACCTTCTGTTGAAATAAGTATTCCTGAATGTAATATCATCTTTAATCCATTATCTATGTAATATATACATGTAGATCATGTACAGCCGGGGGAACTAAACTAACCACCCCTAATTTCTCGGCCACTATTTATTGTAGGGCTAAACTCAATATACCATTTGGTAAGGAATAAAGTCTGCTACACATTGATATACCAAAAATTTGCATAGGGGACTATCTTCATATTGAAATCCGTACCAACTTTAAAATTTCCAATTGCAACACCCATTTTGACTCAATACTTAGAATCTACGATTAAGTTATCGTTGGATATAAATTTGCGAGTCATTTGGTCAAGAAGTTTTTTAATTATGAATATTGAAAGTTTAGAACTTGTAAACTTAAATGAATTTCTGAAACTTTTAATTATCTCTCAAATTAACAATTTTATTAAGCTTATATTTTTATCTGTGTTACTTCTAAAAGACCCAAATAAAATACATTAACTTTCATTACTTATATGTAGATTTCTTAGATTTATTTAAATTAGAATATTAATATTCATAAAATTTATGAATAGCAACCATGCTATATTTTGATAGTGATGGATTCAGAAAAACGTTTTACATGAATATCTAAAATTTCGTGATTTTCCTCTTTGCATTTTTTTGCTATATTAAATTGTGCATCAAATGATCATTTCAGGGATCATACATAAATTTAAAATTAACAGTACTTAAAAGAAATCTTCGCCATTTTTGCGAATTAAAAGTGCTGTGATCGCGTTGGCCATAACATTTTAAATTCTTATATACCGGCGAGGGGTACACGGGAGTGGTGCACGTTAAATATGACTCAAGTCCAATGTTCTGTCGCCTATTGAGGTTGCATCGGGTGCCAGCTCATGTGTTGTCCCCGTCATTTGACCATGTTTCAAAAATACGAAGCATCGTTACCGGGTCTTTCCTACGATATAGACCCCAAACCGTCTTCAATAGTCCACTGTGCATCTTTAGTGCGTCGTTAATTCAACCAAACAAACAATGAACCAGCCTAGAAAACAAATGAGCAATTGGTTTAATATTGCTAATCAAAGCTTCTGTTCAAGCCATCCTCAAAGCGACCTGGTAAACTTAAAATATTTGTTCAGAAGATGGTTTTCCACATTATTTGATGCCCATTGCTTAAAAGGAAACTGAGTCATTTCGATTCAGTTATCTTACTTCCCATTATTTTGCCACGCCGTTTTTAACATTACTTCTGTTTATAAATTCTTCACGTCGCTCTAGTAGTACAACGGATAAGGCCCGGACGACATCAGGTATACGGATTGGGTTCGATTCCCGGTAAGTTTTTGTTGTAATTGTTGAAATTTATTTAAAGTGTTTTATGAAGGCAGCCTATGCAGACATGCAACTGCTCTTTTAATTCATTTTACTCATTTTTAAGTACATGTCTTTATCAAAAATGAAACTTATGTATTCGGAGCTATCATAAACATCGAATGTAATCGAAAATGAGTACATTTTACTTAATTTTAAGTACTTATGCTTAACAGTGCTTCTTTCATCTATAGTGGAGGGCGTCTTTTTCATACCCATCCACGTTTGAACTTACTGATAAGTTCATATATGCATGAAATTGGACTTCATCTCTGGTTGGAGGTAGCCGTGCCAAACTGAACTTAGTGTTCGTAGCAGCTTTAGCAAAGCGAATGTACATAACTCAGCTATATATGTGTTCAAGTCATCCCCATATAGGGCCATAAGGAAAGTTGCAGTGGCTTCCGTGATCTTTCCTTTTTTTTTGGCTGGATATTTATAAATGATAACACTTTCATGGTGGGAGGCATTACTCTCTAATGTGGTACAAAACTCCATTTTCCCCTGCCCAAACACAGCGGAGGTGGTATTGCATGAAGAAAAAGAATCTTTTCCATAATATTTTTATATGTGAAATATTTTTTTTTGGAGTACAAAGCATCTCACACATTACTCCTTACAGATTTGCAAAAGAGCACATTGTGTTGTGGTAAAGCCGTCACCAAAACTAAAAGGTCTACGTATTCTTCAATAACAACAACAGAATCGTGTTCAGAAGATAAAGGAATAGCAGCTTTCACAATTTACACATCTGCGTCTTCTACAGACTGCTTGGTGACCATTTGTGTTTGCTGATGTTTAATAATTATGTCTCCTTTAGGATCTACGGAAACATTGTCCCATCAAAGAGGACGCCTGCGCAAGATTGTAGTCTAGAACAACGTGCTATTTCAGTGCTTTTTTTTACTTTCTTCTTTGGGGTAACCATCCAAGACTACCACAGAATGTTGACCATGATGTCGGTGTGGGTAGATCACATATTTTTTAAAACCTGCAGAAAAACACTCGCTGCGATTTCAGTTAACTTTGTGCAGGCCCTCATGTACTACATGATGTAGAAATGGGAAATAGCACGGTTCCCATTTCTGTGTCACTTGGCAAGGGCATAAAAGCAGAGTAAAATGTGGATTTTGTCTTAGAGAATTTTGTCCCTTTGTGAATGCCTTCCTCTCAGAAACTAAGAGAGCTAAAAAAGCAAGTTCGTAGTCGAATATTTTTTAAGATCATCATCAGACTGCTTAGAGATGATCATCCCGTGTAAAATCATGAGAGGGATCCAGATTCCTTTGTTTGTATTGATGTGGTTAGCAACTGTTGCCAGAAAAACCACTGCATCTTTACGTAGGAAATGTACTTTTCCAATATTCTTGTTCACAAATCCACCCATTCCTTTAGAACCAATCTCCCAGGATATTTGGCAGTAGACGTTTTCACCTCCATTACTTATTGACATTAAGCAGCTCACAGTTGGAAAATTATTGTGACTGGGAAACCACTCAGTTTATTAACATCACTATCATCATGGCCGATAAGGGAACGTCTCATATCAACACGTTATTCAGTAGTAACCGATATATAGCTGCAGTAGTTTTCAATTTCATCACACACACACATTCTGAAATGCATTTAGGTTCAGAGTCTAGCGAGTACCAACGCTGGCCGTTATACCTCTTCCACAAGTCAACCCACAAGAACTCTTCATTGATTTCATGAGGGTTTGCTTAATAGCCCCAGAGTCCAGCGAGTGAAAACTCTGACCGACCATCCGACCATATTCTGGGTCAAAATTGATCATTTATCTGATCATCGGATTGCGAAGAAGCCAATAATGGCGAATTTTTTAAACTCAATGGAATCCTTTTTATCTGTAAGAAGTAGCATATCTCACATATATCGGTGAGCACATTTGGCGTAGTCGAAGTGACCACTCACATGAAAATAAGGAATCATTTTCTGAACAGTGTCAAGATGAAGCCAATTGCCCATCCTTTCTATTTTAACTAATTGTTTCATCATTGTAATCATACGAAAATATTAAACCCATATATTTGGCTGTAATCGCATGTATTAAATGCAAGTTCGTGTACTACATACGTGAACTACATGTTCATATTACATATATAGTAGAATAAAAATAATATTACATTCCAGAATACTAATTTCAACAAACGGTAATGTTTGCAGTTTCCATCCCACTTTCACTGAAATTCTAACTTCAACATTTTTCGACATCTATTAAGGGTAAATGCAAATTTTTTGTATGAATCTTGTAAGAAATTTAATCGTATACAAGATTTGATATTATGCATTTTGCGCTAAACTGCACAGCGAATAAGTTATTCAGGTAAGACAAACGACATATATGACTTTTTGAGTTTTTTTTTGTTTTAATTTTTGCATATTTTCAAGTCCTTGAATCTCAATATAGGTTTAGAATTTTCCACCATGTTATACATAAAACTTGCGGGAAACTTAATGTTCTTTAAAATTGGTAATAGTACCTTTTAGCCTAAAATGCACTGGAAGCAAGTTATTGAGGAAATACTAAAAAAAGTGCCTTTAACAGTTTTTTCAAGATGGCGGAAAACGCACAAGGAGTGGGAGGGCGAAAACTTGGATTTTGCACGAGGGGGTCGATACATACAACATACCTGAATATCAAAATTACTACACCTTTTGGAATCCAAAATCATATGTCTACACTTAGCTAGTATTGCAATGTGCAAAGGGTTGTTTTGACCTGACATGCCTTACGTAAATATTATTTGTTGCTTGTTCATGTTTGGAAGACACTCATGTGTAATTTTAAGTTAAGTGCAACTGTTTTAGAGAGTATTTTTCATCATCTTTTTTCTTTATGTTAGATGATTATAGTGCTTTTACAATTAATTTTATACACAACTTAAGGGAATTTTTCTATAAGTAGTCATTTCTTATCCTCATTTTGTACTGTATTAGTTATTTTTGACAATATTTGAACACATTAAGTAATATTCAGACATGTACCCACTGGTGTAGTAATCAGCATACTCAATTGATAATCCGATAGTCTATGGTTCTATTTTCTGTTGAAGTCAAATACAATATTTTAAAATAACCGAAAATTCCAAAAAATACCTCTCAATTAGTCAAATTAGCATAATTAACTAAAATTATAACTAGTCTTAATTAACTTAATTCTTCTCATTAGGACGGACATAGCCGTATTTGACGGCAACCCTTTACAGGTTACATGGACACGTCCACCATACTTCATACCTGCCGTGTTGCAGAATTCTCATTTTATTACTGTTAAACCATCAATTGCCCTCCTAATTGTTACTACATTGTCAACCTAAAATGCATTTTCAATTCTTTTTGTGCTTTTATTGATTACTATTTTGTAATATAGTTTTTATTTTAAACTTATTTACTTGTTTCGAAATGATTTGTTTCATTAATCCCGACTGATCCATGTATTAGTTATCTATAGTACTTACATCTGTATGCCACCACACCACAAAGTATCACTACTTTGTGGTGCACGGCGATTTCTTCTAAGTCTTCATGTCTTCAATAAAAATATATTTTTTATGACAAATATTTTTATTTTTTTATTTTATGTAATGAAATTATTTAAAAAAAATTAATGCTACTTATAAAATACGTTAGAAACGGTTGAATAAATTTAACAAAAAAAAGACTAGAAGAATTATTACACAATGATTATATTCAATTAGTGATCCCAAAAAACTGATAAGGAACTATTTAAAGTTTCGCAGTTGTCATATTGAACTTTTCAAATATGTTCATTTTTGAGGCTAAAGAAAAGGATGTCTCTGAACTTTGGGGGAATTTACAAGTAGCTTACAGCCTTCTCTTTTTCCACAGGGTAAAGTCACGCACCTCCCTTCTCTTCTGTGTGCAACTCGAAAAGCAGCGGGGGTGAGCCAGGGGGTCACCCTCCCTTCCCAAAAGCGTATCAAATGCGAGCGAAGAAAGCGTGCTCAGCTTAGTTGGAAATATTACAAGCAACAGGCGAACGGCAGGTGTGATATGCAATACGTGTCTCAACTTAAGGAATATGAGAAAAATCTGCGGAATTTGATTTTTATACATATTTTTCGCACCTCATTCGCAAAAGTACCATGTCGGCAACATTATTAAATGTACTCTGCCGCACTTCATAGAAACGACATTAAATGCTGTCTTTATGGTTACATTGTTTCAGATGTTTTATGTTAAACCTATACAACTTTTATATCATTGCTCTCAAGATCAATTGTTTACCAAGCGATTTTTCTATTCTTTAACATGGATAAGAATTATCTTTAACCTCTTCCACACCAGATCATTCATCAAACTAGTATGAATAAAACCAGCTAACGTATTTCGTAAAACAACTAATAATACCGCGGGATGTACATCATTGTTTTTTCAGAAAGTATATATAGCTTGACGTCAGACAGGTATGCACCTGGGTGCTGAAAGGGTTAAATCTCTGTTATTTTCCCCTTTTGTCGTTTAAAGAAATACCGTGATACACTTTAAAAAGTTTAAATGCATGTCCTTAAGAACATTTGAAATGAGCATTTATTCAAGTAAAAACTAAAATTTATATTTTTTTTCTACGTTTCTGAACATTATTTGGTTGCTAAAATGTTTGAAGCATTTCTGTATGACAAAAAAGAAATACAAATTATTTTTGAAATTTATAAATAAAAATTACTTGTCTCTTTTTACATTGTTATAACTTTATTTTGCTTTCTCTTAGTCCTGTTAGTGTCCATTCACGATGAAGAATACTGAACATGGATGTCGTTCCATAACATGTAGATAACAGTTGAAACCCAATGTTGCAAAGACATTCTGCTGACTCGCGACAATTGGCGGTTCAACAATTCCAACTGACCCTCATTTGGATTCCGTCTAAAAGGCGGAGTTTACCAGTGGTGGTCAATAATACGCACGTTAATTAACATACAGCAGTCTCCTTAATTTTAAATCTAAGGAACGCTCGGCTTTGACCTTTGTGTGCGGGATCATTACTCATATCATTAACGAGAATGCGCGCCGTTCTGAAAGGGGATTTCACTCGACATCAGGAGAATAGCTTTAGCCGCAGGATTTACTACCAGCTCTGATGTGTGGATGTGGAAGAGTTGCACACAAGAGTCTTGCTTTTTAAAGAGTTATTTTATGATATGCTTAAATGTATTTGAATCATAGTAGTTACAATCTACCCGAGACAAAATAAAGGAGAATGCCTCTAGTATGCCTCGAATATGCCTAACAATTCACGCATACATGTCATATATGTATGCCATGAGTGTGAAAATTCAAATAATATGCATTCGTATGCCCTACGAGAATATCCCATATTAATATAGCATACGGAGGTGGTATGCGATACGTATGCGGCCGGCATATTACTTTTTGTGCGACATGTATGTTCTTCACAGGGCTCCTTCTGAGGTCTAATTTAAATGTAATCTTCCTAGGTGGTCAATTTCTAATCTTCCCTAGCTTTATTTGTTAATAATGTTAATTTCCTTCATGCATAAATTTTCCGAACTCGGCTATTTGGGGGGGTCGTTCTCCCCAAAAATGTCGATGCAGTGTGTTTTCGTAATTATCCCGAGCATGTGTACAACTCGTTAGCCTCCATTAATCCATAAATCATTAAGGGAAAGTGAAACTGGAGATACTTAAAAATCAACTTATACAGTTATGTAGTTGCAAAAATCCAATTAATGTTGCAATAAATTGGGTCGAAATCGGAAGCATTGTAAGCGCTGTGTCTGTAGTTGCATATGTCGTTGAAATACTCCGGGCATAACGCTTAGGAGGTCGTCAGTTCGAAGGCATATTTGGCATATTACTCGCATACTAACAATCGCTCTGCCATACGTAGTGCATACACTTTTTGTCTCAGGTATTTAGTGATAAACGTTTATTTACACATTTTTATGTAGACATAAGGTGTGTGTATATATACACCTTACTTCCGTTAATTTTCTACAAAAATAGTTTGTTGCCAATGAATGTTTATCTTTGTATATTAATTAAAAATTTAAAAAAATCTATGGTCTTTTCTTTTGGGAAGAAAATGATAGCTTGCAATATGAACAATTGGACGGTTAAGAGAACAATAACTTTAACCACCTCTAACTAAATGGATCTAGTTTCTGCACAATTCGAAACCCTCACTTTATAGCAAATTACTTTAGTTGGCCAAGCGTTATCGAAGTCCTATTTAAACCTTACTATTAAGATTTTAAATCGAGCGTTCGGCATATCGTCTGTTTGTAAATTTGTTTGTTACGCAGTCACGACCAAACGCGTTCTTTGAATTTGTTTCATTAAATTTGGCATAAATATTTTTTGAAGCAATTAAATTTGAAGTAATAAATCAAAAAATATGGTTTTCTTTAAATATTTTTTTTTCTGGTCATTGGGTCTCTACAGTTCCCAAAACTAATAGTTTAAAATGAAATGCTTAAGTAAAGTTCAGCAAAGTTTAGTTTGCTTAAATAAAATTAAAACTTCTTATCATAGAAAATAAATGTGAAATTATCAATACATGTATAAGAATGAAGTGTATGCCTGTGGATTCAAACAAAACCACTTTTTTTTAGTTTTTTGCGTCAATTTTGATGGATACACTGATTCAGAAAATCACATTGAATTTTTTTTTGTCTGTTTGTTTATTTCTTTGTCTGTTTGTTTGTGCGGTTTTAACTCAAAATCGATCGAACAAATTTCCATGAAACGCGTCATTTTATCAATAATCTTCCAACTTAACATATGCTTTTTGTTTCATGAGGATATCTGCAACCGCTCAAAGGTTATAAAACTTTTCCATTTTTCCATACATTAATTCTATTGGAAATTTACATTGTGAGATCTTTCCTTCATAACATTATTGTTAAAAGCCACCTTGGTGACCAAAAATATTTTTCGACAATACTGGCTGCTTCCTATATTACGATTTTTCTTTTAAAAATACATTTATTGAGCAGCAAATTATAGGATTAGATCGTTAACGAAAACCTCGCCAACCGAAGGAGGAAGATAAACCAATTGTTTGGTCTGATACCATGGGTATCCAATCATGCCCCGAACATGCTTTGCTTATTTTCAAGGTTAAACGCGTCGACGCCTGATTTCTTATACAACTTTATTACATTTATGCAATAGTGCTATTTCCCGAGACAAAAAGTTTCGTATGCCGAGTGTATGCCTGTCGTATGCCAGCCGATTTTTCGTATGGGAGATGTATGCCACGTATGCCATCGAATTGATGACCGCGGAGATGGTATGCCCGGTGTATGCGAATGGCATATGCTTCCTATTTCGATCCAGAGACAAAAATATTAATATGCCTGGTGTATGCCTTTCGTATGCCAGCCGATTGTTCGTATGCGAGATGTATGCCATATATGCCATTGAAATGATGACTTCGGAGGTGGTATGCCCGGTGTATGCGAATGGCATATGCTTCCTATTTAGATCCAATTTATTGCGACATTAATGTTTTCAACTTTATAATTGTTAAGTTGATTTTTAAGTATCTCCAGTTACATTATACTTCTTTGAAACCATTGCATTATAGTAATAGATTGAGGATGATAAAAATCATAGTGAATTTGAAATGGGAATAAAAAATGGATTTGTGTGTGTGCGTTTTTTTAATTTAATATATTGTGTACCCACTGACCCTTAACTTACATTTTTTCACTATAAAGGAATAGTGAAAAAATGAAAATCAGAAAAAAGTGGAGCTACCTAGTTCTTCCACCTATCCCTTCAAATATTGTACGATGCAAAAAAAATTATGATATTTTTAAATTAGAAAACGTTATACTGATAAATTTGCAAATGCTAATTTGAAATTGATTTTTAATTGTGAACTATAACATATAGGCATTTTATATCTATGACATACCTAATGTGAAATAATAGAAAAGAATCAACTATTTCATTCGAATTAAAATATAAATGAATACGAAAACAATTGCAACATTTTGTGAAATAACTGTTTGTTATTTTTTAGTAGATTTTGAAATTGCCTTTTTAATCTGTTTTTATCTAAAATTTAAATTATATATCACAATACAATTAAACAATTTCTTTGAGATTCCTTTCCACATGATTTCTACATTTTATATTTAATTATTAACGTTATATAGCTTCGATTTTATTTTCTTATCTTGAAAACGACTCTTGACACTAGATATTAAAAAATGTTACCCATGTTGCAAAATCGACTTAAAAAATGATTTCTGCATATTGGGGCGCTCATATTCGCCTGTGTCACAATTATAAACATCTAATTAATGTTGAGATTTATTGGGTGTTTACAACTGTATAATTGGATGTATAAGTTAAGTCCAAGGTCTTTGGGCAATTGAAGTCTGTCTTCAGAAGGGCCCCATCGCTCACAAATAGAAACATTAACGTCAAATCGAACTTTTTACACATAATTCCTTCAGTGAAGGCTCAAAAGAGATACTTCACTTCCACTTAACGATTTATAGTGAGCGTAGGCGAACGTCATTTGAGCATGCGCGGGTGAAGAGTAGCGCAAAACATTTTGAATCATCCATTACGTCACTCGCAGTTTGTTGTGGTGTCAACGGTTCTTGGAAGTAATAGAAACCAATTCTGTTAAAAAAAAGCACTGTTATACCTGCTAATCTCATTAGAGGCTAATTGAGGGAATGTGAAATAATTACTGTGCCTTACGACGGAATAATGTTAAAGGTTCAGCCAAACACACAGCGGAATACATCCCGCAGTGGAGAAAGGAGCAAGCTTAACATGAATAATAAATTCGGGTGAGTCCCAGGACAGAAATGAATTTATTATGGAAGGTGCTGGGGGAATCAAGGTATGAGTTAATAGGCATATTAGGCCCGGGCCTAGAGGCCATAACTTTTATTTAACTAATATTTATTTGGTAGTGTTTTTCATGTCAGAATCATTAAACTTTCTTTGAGATATTAGTCATTATTTTACAATTGATAGATATCAGTTTCTTGACATGAAAAATTTCATTTATACTACGAAAAATATTCCCAAAACAAATTTATTATTCATGTTAAGCACAGGAGCAGGTTTCAAATTTTAAGGGGTGTATAAATCTTGTGAATATTACATGACGACTTTTTTCCATGATGTTTAGATTGACTTGAAAAAATGTCATTATTATTTTTATTTCACATTTGGTGGACAGTATAATGTTACTTTCTCTTTTTGGAAACAGTAATTACTTTAAATGTAATTATTCTTAAAAAAGTTTTTGTGGCATGAAATGTAATAAGAAAAAATACTGCCTAAATAAAAGTTACTTATAAGATTTTTAAATAAATATCAATGTATGACATTATAATTTCATATGAATATACATAGAATAGTTTTGCATTCACTAAAGCAAAAGTTTGAGCTTCAAAAAATCCTCTTCAAGAAATGTCATTTTTTAAAAAAAGAAAAATAATAGTCTCGAACTAAAAATCCTAATCCTGCATTTCCTAATTATATTCGTATAAAATTATAAAGTCATACATTGAGATTTTTTTAAAAATTTCATAAGCAACTTTTATTTAAGCAGTATTTTTTCTTATTACATTTCATGCCGCAATTTTTTTTTAAGAATAATTATATTTAAAGTAATTACTGTTTCCAAAAAAAAAAAAAAAAGTAGCATTTTACTCTCCACCAAATGTGAAATAAAAATAATAATTATATTTTTTTTCAAAAGTTAATCTAAACATCGTGGAAAAAAGCCGTCATGTAACCTTCACAATTGATGCGATCTGCATACATGTGGCATACAGAGGTGATATGCCAGCCGCATACATGTAGCATACAGAGGTGATATGCCAGGCGCATACATGTCGCATACGGAGATGATATGCCAACCGCATACATGTCGCATACGGTGGCGATATGCCAGGCGCATACATGTCGCATACCACCACCGTATGCCAGAGTAATATGGGATATTCTCACAGGGCATACGAGGCATACGTATGCCACATGTATGCGGCATATATGCGGCATACTAGAGGCATACACCTTTATTTTGTCTCGGGTTGTTACGGAGTGGAACAGTGCTATAGTGTCGGAATGAGCCACCCTAAAAGTTTGACTTAGGGTTTCGATATTTATACCTCCATGTAGCTCATTTTAAAAGTTTCGCATCAAAAACATTTTATTGAAATTTATTTTTACAAGAAATATTGTCAGTAAATATTCACGAAGGGATATTTAAACTTATATTTTACAATTATCTGAAATTGCAGGATAATAATAATTAATTTCTAATTTATTTTTCTTCAGAAATTGTGTTCAAAGACGGATATATAAACTCCGGTCGCCAATTGGCACCAAAAATTGCATTATTTCATTTTAGAAGAATGCAATATTTTCCCCCTTTGATAAATTATTGCATATTTATTATTATATCTAATAAATATGAAGTTTACGGCCAGAGACAAAAATATTTATATGCCGCTTTTATGCACTACGCATGCCAGATAGTATGTGAGTAATAAGCCGAGTACGCCTTTGAACTTCCTAGGCGATACGCCCGGAGTATGTAAACTGCATATGCAACTACAAACACAGTGCTTAAAATGCTTCCGATTTCGATCCAATTTATTGCAACATTAATTGGATGTTTACAACCATATAATTGGATAAGATGATGTTTAAATATCTCTAGTTTCACTTTCACGTAATCATTTATGAGTTGTTGGAGGCTCACGAGTTAGGCGCAAGCTCGGGAGAATTACGAAAGCTGACTGCATCGGTTTTTCGATTCCTTACGATTTTATTATTATTCTATACTTGACTTGTTGGTGCTATTGGTGAGACGGAGCGCGCTGACCAACTGTTTTTCGAAGTGATAGTAATAGCATATAAATTCCGCTGTGTGCGTTGGCTATATGGTCGAAGACAAAGGAGAAAATTGTTGATCCTGCTAATCTCATTAGAGGCGAGTTAAGAGATTGTGAAATAATAACTGTACTGTACGATGGAACACCGTGAACGGTTCAGCCAAGTACACAGCGGAATACATTCCACAGTGGAGAAATGAGAAAGGGAGTGGGTTCATTGGGTGAGCCCCTGTCGAGTCCCTAGACAGAAATGAGTTTATTACGAAATTTTTTACCACAGGTACTAGTGGAATCAAGGAATAATTTACCAGTTGGCACATAAGGCTCGGAGCTGGGCCATAACTTTATTTAATTAACTAGTATTTATTCAACTTATATTTATTTGGTAGTGTTGATAGTTTAGTGGTTTAGTTTTGGTAGTTTTGTGATTCTTGTCAAAATCACTAAACTTTCTCTGGGATATTAGTAATTATTTTGCAATTTATAGAAATCAGTTTCTTGACATTAAAATTTTAATTTACACTACAAAAAATATTCCTAATACAAATTTATTATTCATGTTAAGCCCAGGAGCAGGATTCTGAATTTAAGGGGAGTATAAATCTTGTGAAGGTTACATGACCCATCACATTTGGTGGACAGTATAATGCAGCTTTCTACTTTTGGAAACAGTAATTACTATAAATATAAGTATTTTTTAAAAAAAGTTTTGTAGCATGAAATGTAATAAGAAAAAAAAATGCCTAAATAAAAGTAATTTACAAGATTTAAAAAAAAAATCTCATTGGATGACTTTATAATTTCATATAAATATACATAGGATAGTTTTACATTCACTAAAGCAGAAGTTTGAACTTCAAAGAAATACTTTTTAAGAAATGTCATTTTTTTAGTTAAAAGAAAGAAAAATTAGTTTTACAAACTTTAAACTACATATCGTATTCATATTAATATGAAATTATAAAGTCATACATAATATAAATTTTCAACATCAATTCGCATTGAAGCAACATCGCCAAGTGTTTTACATTTATTTTTGCAGAATACATTATTTTTATCGACATTATACTACAAGGCTAATATTTGCAGAGGCCTTATTAATTTTTTGGATTTTTTTATATAACAAAAAAAATCGTTTACAAAAACTTCAGTTTAAATAGTTGTTGATCTAACATTTAAAGTCGTTAATAAAAAAATAAAAAGTGGTAGGTATAGGTATCTCAAAAACTATTAAAAGTAATTGAATAAATCTAGATTTTGATATAGTTTATATTACACAATGCACAGAGAGTGATATGCGATGACTACGCTAACAAAAAAATCGCACAGCTCTTACTTCGCAAATTGACCACGAGTATCCCGTACCGTATTGCTAGTTTATTGTAAATTGGTCTTGCATGGTTGTCAATGTACATCAAAATGAACTCCTTTTCTAAAAGCAAATGCAATTTATTGCAATTACCTGGGAACGTATTGCATCCATAAATTACGCTTCCGAAACAAATTACGTAAAACTCTTTACTTAGGTCTATAACAAAGAAATCCCTGGTAATTGTGTAAGCATTTGTCTTAAGTAGTTGGTTTAAGCTGGGTAAAAGTGGTCTTTATGAAAAACTAAGAAATTACTGATGCAAAATATACATAAATAATATACTAAAAGAAAGCAGCTATCCGATAATTAAAACAAGATGAAAATAAATTACCAGGAGTCATGTATAACGTGTACACTTCGCCATTCATCACACAAATTCTTATCTATTTATATTATTAACACACAAGCGGGAGTAAATGCCCAGTGGAGAATAAAAACGCAATTATCAGCGATAAAGAATAAAGTTCTAAGAGGCACAATAGCGCTGGTAATTAATTACAATAATAAAAAAACAATCACAAAAAACCATTTCCCTATCGGTAAAAGTCGTCACGAAAGAACAAGAGTGATTATATTGATTGTTTATCAGCGCTAAGTTCTAAGAAAACTTTTAGCGCCATCCCGCCTTTCTCCTCATCACTTTTGAACAAGGCGTCGTTTAAACGAATTAAGATTTTTTTAAAAATTATATTGGCTTCTAATGTTTTACCATTAAATTGAATAGCTGTTCCCAAAGGGGTACAACTTCCAAGGTTGAAATTTGTTTTTAATGTGTTGAGTGCTCCTTGTTATCATTAAAAGAAGCTTTCTGGAAGAAAAATAGTAAAACGACGGCTACTGAAATTAATCAGTGATAAGTTGCTACCGTCAAATTTATAAATTTTATAATTATTATACTGAATCGTATATTTGTTTAGTAATGCAATTCGGAATTTAATAAAAATGGAGTTAAATATTTTTAATGTTAATGTGATGTAAAATCTAATTAGCTTTATTTGCAATATATTTATATGATTAAAATAAAATATAGAGCGAGGAAGGTTTTGTACATTGGGCCTTTTTTAACATTTAAAATTTTTGCTTGCATATAAGTTTATGCATAAGTTTTATCAAACTTTAGGTATTTAGGTACTATATTTTTTGGAAAAGTGTAAAATAATTCTTTATGCATTTATTTCATATTGAAATTGTTTTTTACGTAAACACCATCATCTGTGTTGTACCTCGGTTATAGATGCTACCTTGGACCTATGTTGTACCTTGGACCACAATTTTACATCGATTTAATATTCAAATAAAAATGTGGGTAAGTTGATATATATTTATTTATTAAACATAAGTAGGTTAATAAAAGTACACTATCATAATCAGAATCTTCTAAATTAGTTTAATCCTCTTCTGAGTTTCCTTGACTCGTGTTATTCAATTTCTTTTTCAATATCTGAATCAGAAATGCAAACAAATTTCTTTTTAACAACTTTTTTTAACTTATTTGTCTTTTTTTATAGCTTTTTTCAGATTTTGAAATTCTATTAGTGCCTTTTTCTTCTTCTGTTTGTTGTTTTATTGGTGTCAAAACACATAATTTCCTCTTCGGCCTACCGCTCAGTGTATTCTTTCGTAGCTGGGCATTAGGATAAGGCATTATTTGTTCTGGTGATATTATCTTGAGGTCAGAGCATTAGTAAAGTCCGAGGTTAAAGTGCTGCAATTCAGCTCAGAGTCTGTTACTTGTAAGTCTGTCTGCATACTAAAATTTGGACATCTGTTAATGTATACTCAACTTCTGAACTCTTCATCTGTGTAAAAGCATTTTTTTTTTTATTATAACAAAATCTTTCCGATCCTGATTCCTTGTCGAGTCGTCTTTAAAATATTCATCTGTTTATCATCTCCATGGACAGTAATTTTTTTATCTACTTTTATTATCTATTATTAATTCTACTGTTCTTTCAATATCTTCTTTTACAATAGGTTTAATTTTTACTTAGCGGCTGATAAACAATGGTAATAAACAATGAGCCTTAACCAACAGCACTTAAGTTATCTGTTCCAGTATAAACATAACTTAACTACCTTAAATTTAGAGGATATTAATTTTTTTTATATAACTTTATAGGAATATCATTTAATAATTGGATTTAGTGAAAACTTACTTGATTAAATAATTTTTATTAGAGGTGTTTTACTTTCAGCCAGTCCAAGGTACAACACTTTGACATACTTAGTCATATTTTAAAAACAAGCAATCAGCCAATTTAAGGTTAGCCTTGTTTAAAACTTAATCATGAAAACAAAATGTAGTGGTTAGAGAAGGAAAATAGTAAAAGCATTTAATAGGGGAAAAGTAGTTTTATTTTCCCAGTAAAACAGTGCAACTCTCATCAACTAGAACAACTTGGTGGATGCCTCTATTGGCAAATAGACAAACTATTATGACTGGTTTTAAACTAATAAAACAGATAAAACCTTAATTACTGTAGGTTGAAGGTACACATGTGTACAAGGTACAACATCTTCCCCTACGTTTATTACTCAACTTTGAAAGGAAAAAAAATCTCTTTCGATTAGAGGATACCTAAAACTAATGCGAACAAAAATTATACTTTAAATTAATTGTAATTTAAATTATAGTTGAGAGATGGAGTCAGAATTATTTTAATACATTCATTTATTAAAACAATTCTTAAATCGATTTAATTTCTCATTATTTTTTATACTGAATCATTATTTAAGCCAGTATAATTTTTTAAAAAATAACCATGTATTTTCCAAATAAAAAAGTATTGTTATTGGTTTAATAGTTATGCATTATACTGTTTTAAAAGTTACTGAATGACATTTAGTTCTTTTACCACATCTTTTTATTGATAAATATCTTTTTTAAGAAGAAAAAAGTTGTCTACTTTAAAATAATAACTAACAATTAAAAAATTACATACAAGAAATAATCTTTAAAAAATTAAATCAATTATGTAATAAAAATTTACACTAAATAAAAAATAATTAAACCAGAATTCAAAAGTAATAGCTTTTAATGCATTCAAAACCCCGCCTCTCCAATACACGGCGTCGGAAGTTTTTTATGTTGAATGCCCCACCAGTTTCCCCTCGACGTGACATCTAAGTCAAAACACCTCCCAGCGTCAATTGCATTTAATTGTCCCAGGGTTGAGCAGGAAAGGTTGTCTCCCCATGAAGAAATCCTATCCCCCCGCGGTAATGAACTTGGGTTTTACGGCTTTCAGATGGGCGAGCAGATTCATACACACCACTCCATCTTCTCTCTCCAATCTCAAGAACCTCGCGAATTCTCCACACAACACTCTTGAGGGTGGTTGCGGTGGAGCTGGAGCCATTGATGGCTGCTAGAAGAGCTCAACCGTCAGTTAGGGATGCCGTTGGTTTTGCTATCGCAATTTAGTCACTTTATAGGTTTTAATTGTACGCAACGATTTTTCTATTAAATTGATTACAGTATTGAATAATTTTTCTGCCGCTTTTCGTTTCATATTTGTATTTAGAGCATTTTAGGTGTAATAATGAAAGCTTAAAACGTAGAGTATTTGATTAGCTTGATCAATAAGTACTTTTACTTAAATAAGAGTTAATAATAAAGATTATATGATTTAATAGAAGTATCTAAGTGATTTTATTTAAAGAAGATTTAGTTATTTTTGTTGCTATGATAACATGAGTAACATTGGCATTCCCTTTTTGTTAGATAACTATTAAAAAGTTGCGTGAAAAACGGTCAATGGGAGACAATTTTAAACAAGTGTCTTATTCTACTAAACTATTTTGTTTTTGAAAAACTTTTTTAAAATTCTCCTTATTTACGAAAATGTCTTGATTTTTTAAGATTAGTATACTTTTAACCTAATTCACAATTTTACCAAGTTCATCAGCCGTTATTGTATACAAAATAGAATAACAACCGACTTTTTATTTTCTATCATTTTGTTACTTTTCTCAATCACTATATTTATAATTCAACTGCCATTCCCTATAAAGTTCCACCTTTCAAGTTCAACAGTGTGTCGAAAGGTTTAAATATTTTTTCAACATTTTCATAATTCAGATGTATGTCTACACTGCGTAAAAAGTGTTGTTTTTAAAATAAATCGAGAAATAAATACTAAAACTTTATATGGCACGAATATCAAGCTTTTTGTTAAAAAGAACACTTGAGCAGAAAATTTTCTCTTTCAAAAAGATCAGATTTGCTAAGCCATTTCTCCTCGTGTGTTAACTTTTTTTAGTGTTACTTGCAACTTGAAAGTATTTATGCAACTTGAAAATAAATTCCATTTTTTATATGTATAAAAACACTATCCCCAAACAAAGAATGTTACGTTTATACATTGAACCAAGCTTGTTCAATCTAAATATTGATCGCTTGAGTATAGTTACATTTACGAAAGATAAATAAGATTTTTTTTTATTTTACTTATTTTTACTTGTCTAATTGATTTTCGATTAAGACAATTTTCTTAATATGCAATTTCTTTTGATATTAAGTAAATCTTTCAATAATTTACCAACTGAAAAGAAAACTGTTTGTATAAGAGGTGGTGTAATTCTTTATTGCGTAATTTTCTATGAGTTTATTTACTTCGGAAATTTAAGTTCATTATATTTCCTAACTAAATTAAATAAGGATATATTTCTACAGTATCATTTCTATTTTACATTATTAAAGAAATAAACGTATTCAGAAATTGTTTTAATAAATGCGTAAAAAATTTAATTTTGTTTTTAATACGCCACTATTACTATTATTATTAGTTTCGCATCACTGGGAGGCGGGGATCCTACGAGCTCAGAAGGGGGATTAAGGGATGCCCCGGATTTGCGTGCTGTTAGAAGGGGGGTGCCACCGGAACTTTGTACTGTTACACGAATTATTTTTGATGACTTCACACATTTGTACACAATCTTAGTTAATGGGTGTTTCCACCGGAATTTTGTGTTTTTGTCGGGTTGCCACCTGTCAATTAAAGGTCGTTCCGCCAGGGGCAGTGGCGTAGGAACTTCTTTTTTTCAGGGGGGGCTGAATTTTTTTTTTTCAATCTATTTACAATATAAAATAGTACGGAGTTGCGAGCTATTAAACAATTAAAAAACAATCAATGCTTTAATTTTTTACAAACAAGTGTTTAACTTGTTAAATGTTTTAACTTGGATCCGTTTTTGTTTGGATAGCTTTAGAACATAATGTAACCAGGAAAATTTTATTAATAATTTCAAATGTCCGTTTTGTACGCTACAATATGATTTTTTTCAGATTTGAGGAATTCGTCTCTATTTAACTTTCTTTAACAAAATGTAATTTTCTAAACGAAGAAATTTCAACTATATTAACTATTAGAAAATAGTGCATGAATCTGATGGCTTTTATTACTTCAAAGGGAATAAATTATGGGAAATACGATTATAATTTATGAAATGTCCATAATAATATTTTTTTTATTTAAAAACGCATTTTTACATTATTCTTAAAATTACTCTTAGCGTTGTAGACATTTATGTAAATACTTGAAATTACGTTTATATTTTAGCTGTGTAAATTGATAAATTTATAAGTAGTTTTTAAACTAAACTATCATATTTATGCTTTTCTGACATTTAAGAAAGGACGTAATATATAAAAAAAATAAAAATAAGCCAGAGTATACTGAGTACAAAAAAAAAATTAGATATTATTGTGAAAACATATAAATTTGTCAGTTCAAATATTACTGAAATGAAATAAACTATAACTAGTATTCTTTTGATGCAATAAAATAATTAACAATTTAGACTTTATGTAAATACACATTTTTCTTACACTAATTCTACAATGACTTACATACAATACTTATCAATGAATACAATACTTAATGTTATTCACTTAATAGTGTATAACAAAACTAAACATCATTATAATTAGAGTTACTGCCAATTTATATAAGCATAATTACATTTATCGTTAGAAAAGATGGTATTACTTTTAATTGACTTTTAGAATGCAGAAAAAATGACTTAACTGACAACAGAGGAATATGCTGACAGAAGAAATCTACTACAATTCGTTTGTAAAAAGAAATGCTTCCTAAAATTTCTGTCTTTACACTAAAAAAAGAAACTGTAATGCGGTTGTAAGATCTCACCAGGGATTTCTTTTTTGTTGCTTCCATGACTTCGGCCCCTAGGGGCAAGTTTCAGAAAAGCCTATATAAAAAACTGTCTACACAAGCATACATTGTCATTCACAATGGGGAGATCATTAATCGGCTAAAATCGACTAAAGGGTGCGAGCCAGTAAATTACAAACAAATGGGGACGAACTATACAATTCCCAGCTTTGGTGGCCATTCACGTCTTGAAGAAGACCGTGCTACCCAGGGTGCTACTGACATGGCTGGTCGAGTAACCAGATGGCGGTAGCATTTTGCAAACGAAGTACAGCTGTTGACGGCAAACAGGTAATTTTCTGGTGTTTCTCACAAAAGGTGACATATGACTAATGACATGTACAAGTCGCCTTCGATTGGAAACAGTTGAGAAAGGAACTCATTGTCCTCGCCTGTACCTTTCAAAGCAAATTCCCCCCCCCCCCACTTTAAAACACGTTTAGAATAAATAAGGGGCGCTTCTTTTCGAATGCCTCTTTGTAGGAATTCTCTATTTCACCGATTGGTTTTTTAAGTATTTTTTTTAAGTATAATATTAGGGGGGGCTGAGCCCCTTCAAAATAATTCCTGGGGGGGCTCGAGCACCCCCAGCCCCCCTACTTCCTACGCCTATGGCCAGGGGTGGTGTTTTTGAAGTGTTGCTACCTCTCAAAAGTGATGGATGGGTTGGTCACGTTCATAGACGGAGGTCTCAGGGGGTAAAGAGGGGGAGGCGGATGTCAAACCGGTTGTCGGGGTCTAAGGGATCTTATTTTTAGCAGTGGCGACGATGACGTCATACATGAGTATGTATTTAGGGGATATCTTGGCGCTATGGGAATGTTTCGGGGTGGCAACGACTGGAGAACGGTTTGAAGGGGGTGCATCAAGATCAAAGGAAGCCGTCGCCCACAGGTGTGAATTTCTAGAACAAGGCTCTGTGTGTTTCTATCAGTGAAGGGGTGCATTCCCCAAGTTGGATTAACTTGAAGGGGTGACTATCTGTGTGGATTCACTGACGGGATGGTATCTCGAAGAGGGGGAATGCGCATGGCTGACAACCAGCACGTGACGTGTAGTGCGGTGCAGTCCCGTGCACGTTCAAACACGTTTCAACACTATCCGGGATGTTTCTTGCTCGCTGATTGGCTGTTAGAATTTCCAACCAAAGGAAGTTACTGTTACTACTAGTAGGGAAATGTAACATTTAAAGGAATTTAACATGGCATGTGGTACAAGTGGTGTGAAAATGAGTATAGATAACATATAGTCCTCAAATTTACTGTTTGATACATCTAACTTATGTTAAATAACATATGTTAAAATAATATACATAAAAGCATAATAAATAATCATATAAGAAAAAAATATATTGAAACAAATAAAATTAATAGTAAATGGTATTACGACATGTATTTTCAACTACTTTTTCACTTACAATTAAATGATTGAAGTATTTTTCTGTTAACTTCATAAATAATATAATTTAATTTTTTCTATAAATATTCAATTTATGACAAAGCACGTCTTCCAAACACGAATAAGCAATAAGTAACATATTTGTAATGCGTATCAGAGAAACACATTACAATAGTACGAAAACCACAATGATTCATATAAATCTTACCAGGACGAACGTATTAGTATAAGGCTAACGTGTCGAGTTAGTAGCATCACGAATCGAGTAAGTGACATCTCCAATAGAGTTAGTGAGATCGCGAGTCGAGTAGTACCATTCACGAGTCCACTACAGAGATCACGAATAGAGAATATATAACTATAAAACATCATCGAATGTAATGAAAAAAAAAGGATATCTGAAACACACTTATACCGCTAACAAAAAATAATTCCAAAAACCTAAGAGGGGAAAATAAACTTCAATTTATTAAATTACTATGAAATTTAAAATATATACTTGCAAATAAAAAAGTTAAGACAAAATAAGTAATCATGAAACTTCATCAATACATCTTCCAACACGAATTAGTATTTACATAAAGATGAAATACTCAAAAAACAAACAAAAAAAGCAGATACTTGTACAGCCGCGGAAAAAAAAACGAAACACCGATGATTATTTCGTTAGTTTTTATAGTAGAGCTAAACTGAATATACCATTTTGTAGGGACTAAAGTCTACTATACATTGATATACAAAAAATTTGCATAGGGGATTATCTTCATACTCGAATTCGCACCAACTTTAAAATTTCTAATATCAACACCTAATTTTGACTCAATATTTAGAATTCACGACAAATTTATCGTTAGATATCAATTTGCAAGTCATTTGGTCAAGCAGTTTTTTAATTATGAATATCGAAAGTTTAGACTGAATATACCATTTTGTAGGGAATAAAGTCTACTATACATTGATATACAAAAAATTTGCATAGGGGACTATCTTCATACTCGAATCCGTACCAACTTTAAAATTTTCAATAGCAACACCTACTTTTGATAGTGCAAAAATGTTCCCCGCCCTCAAAATAATCTAAATATAAATTTTCGTTAATTTCCTACATTTATATGCAGAGATATTAGACGATATGTATCTATCTTATTTGAGGGGCTACTTCCACATTGGACGAAGTATTAGTGAGACTTCGAAATGAAGTACGCTGGTAGAAAATCTTTTGGCGTTAGCCGTGGTTCTTCTTTTCCCGTGGTCATTCATTCCCTCACTCCTGTATACCCTCGCCTTTATAGAAGAATTTAGAATTTTATGCCTACGCAATCACAGCGCTTTTAATTCTCAAAATTAGTAGATTTCTGTTAAGTTCTGCAGATTTTAAATTTGTGTATGACCCCTTAAATGATCATTTGATGCACATTTTAATATTGACAAAAAGCTACAAAGAGGAAACTCATGAAATTTTAGATATGCCTATAAAACGTTTTTATGAATCTATTACTATCAAAATATAGCATGGTTGCTATTCATAAATTTTATGAATATTAATATCCTAATTTAAATAAAATTAAAAAATATACATATAAGTAATGAAAGTTAGTGTGTTTTATTTGGGTTGTTTAGAAGTAACACAGAGAAAAATATCAGCTTAATAAAATTATTATTTCGAAAGATATGATTAAAAGTTTAAGAAATTCATTTAACATTACGAGTTCTAAACTTTCGATATTCATAATTAAAAAACTACTTAACCAAATGATTTGCAAAATTGATATTCAACGATAAATTTTGTCGTAGATTCTAAATATTGAATCAAAATTGGGTGTTTCTATATAAAATTTTAAAGTTGGTGCGGATTTTAATATGAAGATAGTCCCCTATGCAAATTTTTTTTGTATATCAATGTGTAGTAGACTTTATTCCCTACAAAATGGTATATTAAGTTTAGCTCTACTATAAAAACTAACGAAATAATCATTGGTGGTTGGGACTTTGGACCCCGATCAGATTTATCGTGCACCAGTCCCGTATACACGCCGATAATTTTGTGGATGTTCTGGACGACATTACTAGTATTTATAATGAAGCTGACAACCCTCCGATCACAAGATCAATACTTTTTTACTTTTCTTAGTCAAGTCCGTCGCACAAGATCAAACAGGAACCCTTCGATTCTCAGCTGAAGCCTTTATCCACTCGGCCACGAGGCCTCTGAAACACGAATGACCGTAGCAAATGATAAAATTTGATACAGAGTATTTCAACCGCTGGGAGGCCTCCGTGGCCGAGCGGTTAAAGGCTTCAGCTGGTAATCCGAGGATTCCTGGTTCGATCCTAGGCGATGGACTTGACAAAGAAAAGTAAAAAAAGTAGTGGTCTTGTGATCGAAGGGTTGCCAGGTTCGCCACAAAGTACTAGAAAAGTCGTCCAGAACATCCGCAAAAATTAACGGCGTATATACGGCGTGTGTTCGGGGTCCGAAGTCCCGACGTCTATGAAGGCGTTGGGTGCCAGTTCAGGTGTTTCCTCGTCATCTGACCATGGTTCTAAAATAACGAGGTGCATGTATGAATGTGTGTGTGAATGTGTTCCCGGGATTTTCCTTCGAGATAAACCCCGAACCGTCGCCAATAGCCCACTGTGCAGCTCTAGTGCGACGTTAATTCAGGGTGTCCACAGGGAAAGCATTTTGAATTTCCCTGATAATTCCCTGATATTTCCCTGCAAGCCGTACTTATTTTTACGGTAATATTTTTTAAATGTATTATTATGCAAGATATGCTTTGACATTATCTTGTTATTTCGCAAAAATATATTTATTTTTAATATATAAGTTTACTAACTATTTCGCTTGATTTTCGAACTCCCAAAAAAGTGCAACCAAAGTTTAACCAAAAATCAATAATCAATGCATAAAAATTTAATGAACCCCAAATTCAAAATTCCAGAGCATTTACCAAATATCAATAATTCAAAATGCTACTTAAAAATCATAAAAGTCCAAGTAAGTGCAATACATCTCTTAGATTATTAGTGATAGTACTTTAAGATCAAAGACTAAAGTAACATTAACATTAAAAAAAATCCAATACACTCAAATAGTAGAAACCCAATGAATCCCTATCCCTAATAATAAAACTAATTTATTAAATCTAATCCAGTATCTTAAGATATACAGCTTAGTACACAAAATATATTTCCTAAGATCTAAAATGTACCCAAAAAATAATAGAGGCAACAACAGTTTCGTTAAGTTTAACAGAAAAAAAATCATTTTAGGGATGTTCAAAAGAAATTTGTATTTCACTAGGAACTTAGCAAGTTTTAAACATTTGAAAGATCTATTTTTAAAATAAATTGAGTGGGCGGGCAAGTACCTAGTTATAGATAGCCAATTGGTTTGTCAAATTTTAGAAACATCAGCATTTTAGTGCGGTTTCTACGAGAAAATCTTCACTTTTATACACTTTTAAAAGTCCCATACGCAATTTCCCTCTTTTTGATTGCATTTAAAAAGCATTTGAATATTTGCAACCAATCAACGATGTTTCACAGCCAGAAATCACGTTAAAAATATTTTTTGTTTACCAATTCCCTGATTTTTTCTAAAAAATCCCAAATTCCCTGATATTTCCCTGATTTTTCCAGAATGGTCAAATTCCCTGATATTTCCCTGATTTCCCGGTTTTCCCTGCTTGTGGACACCCTGTAATTAACCAAACCAAATAAAAAATCAACCGCTGGGAAGATGGGTAAAAGAGGTACCATTTTTAAAAAAGTCCCGAGCCCCAAATCCTAATTTTTTTATTAATGAATGCAGATAATTTTTTTTTGCATTATTAGAACATCTTTTTCCTGTACAATAAGCACAAACAAAAATATATTTTCTTCTTTTTTTGAGATATTTAATCTTAAATATACTTTTTTAAAAAACACTACTCCTCTTTGAATTTTTAATGTTTTTAATTTTTTTTAAATTGGTTAAATAACGTCAAAGTATATACTACAGACGTATGAATAGATTTTTGCAGATTTGGTTATAATTGTTTTCAAAAACTTATTTAAAGTTCACAACCTAAAAAGCATTAAATTTTTTTATGTTTAATAATTCGTAAAAAATAATTTATAACTTAATTTAAAACAGCAATTCACATGTTTTTAAAATAAATATAAAAGCTTAAAAACTATTAACTGTTTAGTTTTAGTTTTTTTTTACAAAGCCTTAGCATTTTAAACGTGACTAAAATGTAATTTGTTTTTTAGTAATTGACAAATGTTGCAGACAAATGGTAAATGGTATATAAACATCTAAAAATCACATATGTTATCTTTTCTTTTACTGTTTTGAAATATTATTCACACCTTCTTAAGTATGAAGTTTATGAAAAAAAAAATGTTTCATGAAGAAAGAAGAATTGGAATTTTTTTCTGAATTCAAGGCTTGGGTCTCCATTAAACTGTTGGTACAAGTTGTATTTTGCTTGTTGAAAAGCATTTTAGCAGTAGTTATTTAAACTAGACATGTATTATGAAATATACATGTTTTATGTTATATGAAAAAACGCTAGAAGTTTTATTTTATATAGAAAAATTCTGACTGATGATTTAAGTTTCGTGTGGAATCGTGTTTTTATATAAAAAGATTTTCGTGTTTTTTTTGTACAAATGACAGCATTTTGTGAATATTTTGAACCATATGTTTTAATATCTTATCCTATAATTCGTATTCATATCCTTATAAAACTTCGACAGTGAGTAGATTCAACACACAGCCGAATATAATTGCGTTCATTCGGGTAATATTAATGTGAATCATCGTACATTACATTCCGTCATGTGTGTGTGTGATGTTCAACCACTATTTTCATTATATTAAATGTATACTTTAAATTTGTTCAAAGACCATCGTATTATTCGCCTCACTAAAAATCACAGGATGATATTTATGTCTTAGCCGAATAATATCATCTATCTCCGGGAAAGATTTATGTAAGTTTCCGTCTCGATACATTGTGTAAAAGGGTGCTTTAATGATCAGTGTCTTATCGATATGTTACTAGTTCATGTTGGAAGATGCATGTTCATGTTAATTGTACTAGTTCATGTCGATAAAGGCTCATGTTTACTTTATAGTACTAATTTTTATTAAGAATTTAAAATATTTTAAGTTTCATAGTCATTTTCACAAGATTAATTTTTCATTCATTGTTAGGAATTATTTTGTATATGACATAAGTGTGTTTCTGTCATCCATTTCTTAACTACATTTGATGATGATTTTAGATATTTAACAATATTTTTATTATTTCATAAACTAATGGATATTATTTTCATAAATTTATATACTATTTTCTTCAACTTGGCAATATCTTAGTGTATTAGTGACCATTTTGATAGTATTTCAATAGTTTTTTTTTTAATTTCAATAGTTTTTTTTTTTTAAATTAATTTTTTTTTTTAAATTCAAAGTTTTATTATAATCTATAATTTCTAATATTTGTCCATCTACTTTATCTCATCAAATATCATTGGCGGTTGGTTGATGTTCACTATGCATTACTAGCCGAATAATATCGACTACGCCCGGACAAACTGGATGTATCGGCCGAATGTGTCTGTTTTCTTTTTAAGTAGTTCGTCTTTATGAATATGCTATTTTAAATTGGAAGAAATATTGGGGAAGTCTCAGGATTACTATTTTTAGTCTTCGTTCTTTTATAATAAATTAATAATAAATTAAGTAAATATTTTAAATTTAAATGTAATTTCATAAGTTGAAGTTTATCTCTTACTCTTAAATGGTTGGAATAATTTTTCGTAAGAAATATAAGCGTGTTTCAGATATCCATTTCTTAATTACGTTGGATGGCGCTTTTTAGTTATTTTGTTATGTATTGTCCCTTAGTGATGTCTGTATTCGACTTGTAAATGGTACTACTCAAACGTTAGCCTTATATTAACACTTTTGTCCAGGTAATATTTATATAAATCATTGTGGTTTTTGTAACTAGTGCAAATGTAAAGACCTGATTTCCTCTGATACGCCTTACATATATGTTACTTATTGCTTGTTCGTGTATGGAAGACATGTAAATATTTTACATGTTCCAATATATATTCCAATATTTAATATGTTCCAATATATTAAATTGTATTTTTCAACCTCCTCTTCTGTCACAATTAGATAATTAAAGTGTTTTTCTGCTAACTTCATAAATAATGTAACTTAGTTTCTTCTATACTTCTATAAATATTCCTTTCTTACTCCCATTTAGTATCGTTTTAGTTGTTTCACAATATTATTTTTTGTTATATGATTATAATTCCCCTTTTTATGTCTTTTATTTTAACATATTAGGCAATAATTTTCTCAATTTGTATGAAATATTTTATAATTTTATTGATATTTTAGCACTATTAAGCCGTATTTGAGGATACATATACTAATTTCTCGATACAATAGCTAGTTAATAAGGAAACAGATACTAACACCCCTAAGAGATACACCGCATATGTTAGAGTATCCTCTCTAAGAATATCTGACATTTTATTAACTGTTTAAAAGTAATATGTTCACTTTTGTTTCCTATGAGTACATCATTGAAACAATACTATTTGATACTATTCTAAGAAAAATTGTCGTGACTTGACTCCTCTGGGCGGTGGATTCCTTTAATCTTGAAGCACTCCATTAAACCCGTTCCGCAATCGTTGCCACCCCAAAACACACCCATTGGGCCAAGATATCCCCCAAAGGACATAAGCATGTATGACGTTGTTGCCCCCCCCCCCTCCTCAGGAAAAACTAAGCCGCCTTACACCCCCAACAGCCGGTTTGACATCCGCCTCTCTCCTCTTTACCTCCTGAAACTCCCGATTATTAGCGGGACAAACCCTTTTATTACCTTTGACAGGTGGCAACATTTCAAAAACACCACCCCTGATTGTACGACGTATGATTGATAGGTGGCAACCCGACAAAAATACAAAATTCCCGTGGCAACATTCATTAACTAAGATTGCGGTTCTAAGTGATGAAAACTCTCATATATTTCTTAGTATTACTCTAAAATTGGCTATAATTCTAAACTATTTTTTTTTAATTGTATAACTGAGATGTAAAAAAGACAACAATTTTTAACCTTCTTCGAAATTACTTTGCATTATTGAAAAATATATTCATGAAGTTTGAATTTCGGAATCGGCACAGAACCTTTTTTTGTTTAAATAGTATTGCTAAGTGAACTCATGAAGTGATATGCATTGAACAAAAGTTTCTTAATATTATTATTTATTAGTAAACATATTTAAAAATAAGTTTTTTGTTATAAGTTGAGTTTTGAAAGCTATCGACATAACGTGAAAAGACAGAGCACTCAGTTTAAAATACATTCCAAACCTTAACGAAGAATTAATAATTATCTGGGTAATTTTTATCAGTATCTTAATACTTAATTAAAGTTTTTCCCTACATCTTGAAATTTGCTAATTTTTTAAATGGTACTTAATAAATATTAATATCCAGAATAATCAGTGATGTAAAATTTTTATGCACAAAATTCGGAGAAATGCACTAAATTGGAGTGATTGGATTCTTACAAGATAACCACTGTATGAGTACGTATTCTAAAGAAGTATTAATAAACACTTAATAATTATAAAAACAAACTCAAAAGGTTTGAATTAGAATATATAACCACTGCATAATTCATAAATCAATGCAATCATAAATCAGTGCATACATTTCATAAAAGAATGCATTAATAATTAATATACAATACATAATTATATTTCTGAGTATAAATATTATATATGCTGCAGATTTTCACAAAACAACATTATGTAATTCGTAGACAGTACGTATGGACAAATAATATTACATCGTTTGAAGCCCAAATATTTATTTAAAAATTTAGCCTATTAGTGCCTCAAACTGGAATAACAATAACGAGTAAAGATTCAAAATTTATTCAATTACATTAATAGTTATTAAGTCCTTCTCAAAAATGCCTCTTTTTACCCAAAATCCCCATTCAATGCCGAATATTTTAGCTAAATATATTTTCTAAATAAAGCATTGATAAAACTTTTTATTTTATAATTTTACTCACACAAATATCCTATCTCAATACCGCTGGAGCACAGCGCAAAAATCCCATCCTTATTCTAACACTTAACACGCTATTAAGCCGAGTGTGAATAAATCGCGGAAGAAAAAGACAAACACAGCGATAGTGTTAGGATAAAAATATAAAAAAGAACTCTGACAAAAATATCTCCGCTAAACGCAAGTGCAGGATGATTATCATCAGGGCAATAAAAGCAAACGACGTGCAGCTCTCCATAAGCATTCCCACGTCCAAATGAAATGCTGTGTCTTTCGCAGCGCCCTTTGTAGTTGAACGGTCTCCTTCCTACCGTTTTATGGCGGTCATAAAAATGTCTAGCCAGCTCACAGCCCCCATTGCCTTCGCCAGCCATTTTATGGCCCATAGGCGAACTGGGACTAGAGCTCGGACAAAATTATGGCCGTGAGGAAAGTTTTATAGAGCCGGGTTTTATGGCCGAAAGGGAGGGGTAAACTGCACTCTGACAGCAAGCTGGCCTCGAATATTTACGGCTCTCCGGGTCTCTTGAAAAGCCCGGCCCGTCCCTGCGCCGCCCGCAGACGGGGTGAGTCGGCCTGGCTCTTCGGACCACAGGCTCCTCGGCGGGGAGTGAGACGCGCGGATTTTCCGCATCTGGAGATTGGGACGACATTTTCCGGTGAGAGAGTTCAACTTATGTGCTGAGCTTTTTTCTTTTGCACCCACCCATTGTAGATACCACTGATTACCCTTCTTTTCTGAGAGTTTTGTGGAAACCGTTAGTTCTTACAGGTTTTCCTGAGATAAGGTAGTAACGTCTTCGGTACTCTTGGCGATTGTAGAGATCTCAGTCTTTCGAGAAAATATAACCGATATAGCCGTAGGTGTATAAACCCATTAAAATTGTGTATTTAAAACGTAGGAGTGCGTGTTTTACAAGTTAGTTGTACATATACCGTGAGTAATTTGAACGTTTGTGCAATAGTATTGCTGAAAAATTTAATCTAAATATATAAACATAAACACAGCTTTTTTACATTGTTGGTTTCGCCGACCATTAGGCTTAGCCATCGGCGAAATCAAGCAAGAGGTTGCGGTGCGCTTGGATTATACTGAAAAGAGGATCCTTCAGGTATCGTAGAAGTATATTCATGGTATTGTCTTGAGCTTAATCGTCATTTGATGCAGTAAGTCATGTTATTATTAATCTGCCTTCTAAAGTTATATTTGGTCTGAAATTAAATATACTATTTATAAGGTAATAGATGTGTTTTCACAAATTGTTGCTTTGTTTACATTTGCTTTATCAAATTTTTCACAATTTATTTTATCCTACTTGAATTAAATTTTTAATAAAGTGTAGGGAATATTCTTAATTATAATTCTCAAATTTTAAATCTTATTATTTTTTATAATGTTAGTATAAACATAGCATTGTTTTAAAGCAGCTTGACTCAATATTTCGGCTAACTAACATGAGGAATAAATGCAAACATAATTTGTAATAGTAAATAGACACATTAAAAATATAACAGACATTTCTTTTAGTTATACTATGGAAATAAGTACTTGTCTTTGTAAAAGCTCTTCATTGTCCTGTTTTAAATGTTGTTCCACAAAATTTACGTAAATATTGTAAATAAACATAACAAATCCACATTTTCTAAACTAGTCATGAAATATAAATATTCATGCATTTTTTATTTTCATCTCCTATTTTTCATCCAAGTTAAAACTTAATAGATAACATTACTGCAACTCTTAAAAATTATTTGATCCCAGTAACATTTTATAGAAATACTATTTGTATACGAATATACGAATTATTGTTCCTGAAATTTTTTGGAAATGTGGAATGAAAAATAAACTTAAATAATTATCATATTCCATAAGGAAACTTATATATCCCCTACTTCTCCATGCATATGCACATTGGAATAGATGGGGTATAAATGCAAACATAATTTATTATAGTATACCATAAACTATGCAACATATATATTATTCAATATGATAACAAGTCATTTAGAGTTACTTATTGCTTATGTCATAACTATAACTGATATTGTTTGTGTCATAACTATTGTTTCGTGTCATAACTATAACGGAAAAAGTTCATTAACAAGTTGGTTATGTTTTAAAACATTTAACAATAGGCAATATGAGTCATTAAATAAAGCGTCACTTAACAAAAATTTTATAAATAATCTTACACACAGAACTATTTTACTGATAAAATTAACATTTTAAAGTACTATTCGAGATAAATTAAGTATATAAGAACTTAAATTAAGATATAAGAACTTAAATTAAGATATAAAAACTTAGAACGCGTTGTCAAATATGCATGTGTAATATTAGAATAAAAGTTTTGGTTAAAAGTCATAAAAGCTATATTTATACATTTCTAATACTTTGAAGCAGCTTTAAAAGGTCTTGTGTAACCCTTAATTATTAATGAACTTAACATAAAGAAATAATTTTTGAATTGTTCATAAATAAATATAAATAACTTCATCAGAAAATTGATTGAAAAAAATTTAAATTTTGAATGCAAACAAGAATATTAATATTCAAAATGTTAAATTTACAACATGAATCTTAATGTTTTTGTAAAGAAAACTCAAAACAATCAATCTGCTTTACTAAAAGCAATATTACATCACACAACATACAATTTCATCTTTATAAGTTTTGTTACTATTGATATTTTTAACAATTAATATTTCAAAAAATAGACAAAGTAGGCTTTTTTAAGGCTAATACATTTAGTTTAAGTTTAGTACACAGTAATGCCAATCAATATATTTAAGAATTTTTCATTTCTTATTTTTAATTTGTTTTTTATAAAATATACTAAAAATATTATTATTATATAATTCCAGAGTAAACTTTGTCTCAATTTAAATCTACGGTTTTTTTTTTTAAATATTGAAATAAAATATCGATATTTTTGTTTCTATTTAATTTTAAAACTTCTTAATATGTGATTTTTCTAAATTCCTTTTCTGTTTTACAATTTTGCGTACACAGTAAAGTAAGCATTCTGATTTGCTACTTTTGTCGCTAAAAATATCTTAGTTCTTTGCTTATTTATATTTAGTAAAGTTGATTTAACATTGCAATTCAAATATTAATTTTTAAATAAGCATTTTTAGAGATTTACATGTTTATAAACTATAATAAAATGTCTTTTATTTGCAATATTATTTTTTTATTAACTAAAAATTTGCTACAAATTACTTTTTACTATACACGTTCGCTTTCTTTTGAATTATTTTATAAATTATTAAATCATTTACACATAAAGAAATATATTTATGATGAATTCTATTTACAAATTTTATAAAGATGCTTTTATCAATGTTGAATTATATGTTATACTTAGTATTAGTTAAATGCTAGTAAGTTCATTAATTAAAAACGAAATTTAATATATTATAACACTTACTATTTGCAATATTCCTTTATACTATAAAATATTAAATTCTTAAATTTTAATTATATATATATATATATATATATATATATATATATATATATATATATATATATATATATATATATTGTAATATTGATCGCAAATATTTCAATTGAGTGATTTCTGGAATATTGAACTTGTTGTCATTACATTATTATTATTGTTACGTTGACAACTATGTAAATACAAAATATATAGCATCCTTTTGATAGGCAAATTGAACGTGGATGTATACCAAATTATATATACTTCCATGTCCTTTTTCTTTTATACCTAAAGAGTTTTTAAAATAACTTACTTTTAATTTTTTCCTATGATTTATTGTTAATTTAGAATATACAGTTGAATTATGCGTTACATTTTGCAAAGCACAACTCATTAAAAAATTTAAATAGAAAATAGTTTTTTCTATAAATTAAATTCAATAAGAAAATTTCTAATTATCAATTTCCTTTAGTTTATTTTGTCTTCGGTTAAAGACATCTTCTTCACTTTAATTTATTATTATTTATTGTAATACTGAGAAATGTTGAAATAAACAAAGATTATTTGTAATAAAATTTACCTTTTATGCAATTTGTTTTGTCAGACATTAATTTTTCCTGTATACTTTTACAGTTTCTGTATTTAAAAATGTATTCATTAGTAAACTCAAATTCCTTTAATTTTCCCACCACATATTTTTGACTCGGAGTGAGCGAATTATTTTAAGTGTTTGTTTACTTTTAATAAATCGACAACAAAAAAAAGCTCAATGCGACTTACTTTGTCCAACATGGACCTTCCTCATCCACGGATAGATCTGCGGCTGGTTGCCTCCGAAAGTTCCGGTCCCCTTCGGCGACTGCTGCGGCGACGGCGACTGCTGGGGACTGGACTCCTGCGGGGACGAGTCCGGGCTGAGGTGTCGGCTGGTCGACGACTTGGATGTGGGCGCCGGCGACTCGGGGCTCTCCGGCGGCTGAGAACTGCTGCTGGTCGTCGAGAGGTCCTGCGGACTGGCGACAGTCGGGGGCTCGGCGTACTTGCAGCTGGGGACCGGAGTCGGCGCGGGGGTCCGCGGGCTGATCGAGCCGAGTCTCTGCTGCTGCGAGCAGCTGCTGAAGTGGTGCTGGGGGTCCCCATTCTGTGATGACAAGTGCTGGGTGTACGGCGCCCCGTACGTCTGCGGCTGGACCGGCGATGCAGGCCCGTTGAAGCAATTCCCGTACGCCTGAACCGGCGGCGTGTAATAGTCCTGGGCCGTCGGATCCGGCCTCGCTTGACTGTAGCACGACGTTAGCGAGTTGACAAACTGATACGAACTCATAAGTCCCGTTTGATTTGTTGCGGGGCGACTAGGATTCTGCCAATGTCCCCTTCTTCTTATTTTGATGAATTATGGCTATACTGCACACCGGGAAACCTACGACACACTTTTAATGGCACATTATTCCGAATATGGTACGGCCCTAGCGACCACGTGACACTGCTCCTCCAATAAGAGGGAGTGTAAACTTAAAGTACATGATCGAGTCGCGGTTCTGTGTTTGCCGATTTGAAGGCGAAAAGTGTTAATTATACGAATTGTTTACTCAAATGTCCTACAGGTAATAAAAAGTGGGTGGTCACCAGAGCAACCCGATCGGAGCGGCAGCTACAAGGTGAGTGAGTCCAAACTGTGCGAGCGCTTCCTTTAGAATGCTCGTACTCGTAGCGTTAAGCTGGCTACTGACAGCGCCTCCCATCCAACAACTCGTGTTATTCGGCTACCGCGAATCAAGGCAACTAGCAGCCCTAGCGGCCGTACCACAACAAACCGAATTCCGAATTTTTCGGCCTTTCTGAACTTTGCTCTTGGGGTCGGTTGATGAAAGGGAAACAGAAACTTTCACAGTCGAATTATTTACTCTCGCTGCGGAAAAACAATAATGCGATTTTTTTTCTCCTTTGGAAAATAAATTTGCGATTTTTTTTTTCTATTATAAATGTTCTATTAAATGGTTTTTTTATGAAGTCTACCTATGGTTCTGCATTTATTGCTATTTGTATTATTAGACTTCGCTTTTCTACTTAATGCAAACAATTTTAAAATACGCCAATGAAACCGATTTGCATTTAATTTTTTTGTATGCAATTATATGATAAATGATGCAACTTTTACATCCATAGTTTTTCCCTCACAAAATGTCTGTCTGCCAATATAAAGGTTATATTTATGTGGAATATTTGTATTCGTTCGATTCCACTAAACCGTAGTAGCAAGTTATAATATTTCTTTCTAATATTAAAAACCAACTTGACAGATGTGGAACAGACAAAAACGCGTGTATCTTTAAACTTAGATTTTTATCTTGATGCAACTGCAGCGTTTCTTTTACCGCTATCTTTCTAAGCAATCTCGCTTAAAGAACTAAAAATATTTCTACAGCAGTCCAAGTCCTAATCTCGGCGTAATCTCGTCGCTAATGCCCGTCGCTGGTTGAATGTCTCTCCCCAAACGTGCCGTCCGTTGACTGGACCATCCAAAGTAACTTACGCGAGGAGCCGGCGCGTTCTTCTCCAATGGAAGCAGCTCACGTTCTGAACGGTTGATAACGTTCCAACTTTTTCCTCTCAAGGCTGGCGTTCTCTCCAATAGCTCATTTTCTTGAAGATCGATCCGTCTCGCGAGCGAATGAAACGTTCACTACATGCCCTGCAATCCCATTATAATTTCACCCCCCCCCCCCACCCTCCCACCTTTTACCCGGGCAATTAATATCTGTCATTCTCTTTTCTCCAACTGTTCTCTCTTCTTTCTTTCCCGTCTCTTTCGTCCTTCATACTATTCCTTGGCTAAAACTGACGAAAACTTTTTCGTCTTGTTATTAGGACTGCGTGTTTGGCGTGTTTTTTGTAACATGCACTTTGACGAGAGGGATGCGATATGTTAGAAATGTCAATTTGATTCGTCTCAAGAATGGGTTGCGATCGATACTGGGAGACGTTGCAATAGTTCAATTGGCCGTTTTATTTATTGCATCTGTAAGATGAGCTATCAGAAATGACAGTTTTTACTCACTGGAAGATCGAATTCAAAGGTTTGGGAAAATAAAGAGTCGGTTGGAAACGCCATATTGCATGATTACAGGTGTTTTTTTTCACCAAACACTAATTAGAACTCATAAAGAATTTCATGGCAAAAAATTATAGCGTTTTTAAATTAAAAATGAGTTTGTCTCAAAAATGTATTTTACAATGAATTTTAATATTACACTTTCAAAGCAAATCGAAAATTGTTCGTAGAAAGACAAATAATTCGATATGTAAAAAAATTAAATTGATGTTTGATTGACTATCATAATATTCACCTAGTGTCTCCTCTAATTGAAGAACACATTTAATATATTTTAGAATGGATGTAATACTTTGAAAGATTTTTAACATAACTGAACTTCTACATTCTTCTAACATCAAAAGTTACCTCTAAATATGAACTGTTTTTTTTATTTATTCCTGATAATTACTAAATCTACTATTTGAAAAGTGTAGTCGTGTATTTTTATAAAATTTTATTATAAGGTAACTAAACGTAGATATTGCGTACTGGAACGCCCATTCTACATGAACGAGAAAAACGCGCGGGAGCTTCTCGGTGATTCGATAATTTATACCACGTGGTATGAATTCTCGAATCACCCAGAAGCTCCCCCGCTTTTTTGGCGTCCGTGTAGAATGGGCCTCAATGTGCACCCAGCAATCAAATGTGTTGTTGTTTTGTGTTCATTACACTCACTATTTTTGACTCAGTTGTGATACATTCAATGATTCATTAAAACTCTATCTTATTTAGTTTTACTAAATTAGTTACTATATACACAATAGAAAGCAATTGTACATTTTTTATAGTATTTCAATGTCAACACTGGGCTTACATTCTCCACATTGAAATGACTATATTACAACTATTGCTTTGCTAACCGCGACTTTATACATTTCATGTTCTTAAACAGAAAATTGTTTGTAAAGCACATTATAAATTAGAATATTTCCCCCAAAAGAGCTATAGTAAAAATTTTAGTTTTCTTGTATAAAGCAATATAACATCACAATTAATTCTCTGAAAACAATTACCGAATGAGTCTGTATTTCTTGGAAAGCTCAGCTTTTTATATTTTATTCATTTTTGTATAAATTACAGAAACCAAAGACTTTAAGAGAAAAAATAGAAAACTTTTATTTCTGATACTTTTTTCAGAAATAAAAGTTTCAGATGCATTTCAAATACAACTAATATACATAATATTCAAACTATGAACTTCTGAGAAATTTATAAGCAAATTTATTCTAACAGCTTTAACAAAAAATATTTTTTTTGTATAAAATTTCATAATGATGGTATGGCTTTCTATTAGTCGCGTTTCAATTGTTATAATACAAGACTTTCAAAAATACCATTACCAAATAATTTAGCATAGTTATTAATAAAAAATAATAGTAATATGGAAGAGAAGTTTAATGATATAAAGAAATCAAATCCTTATTTTTCATTACTTATTGGAATCCATACTTAGATATAAGAATGGAGTGTCCGTCAGTAGAATCGAACAAAACCCCTCATTTTGAGTTTTCTTCACGAATTAAGATACACTGATTTTTTTGTCTGTCAGTCTGTCGGTTTGTCCGGATTTAACTCAAAAACTACTGCACGGATTTTTATGAAACTTGCACCATTTGAACAATATTTTCTTAGTTTAAAATCTGCACTTGGTTCCATGTGGATATCTGCAACCATTCAAAAGTTATAGAACTTTTTTCATTTTTTCTAACATTACTCCTATGGGAAATTTACATCTCGATCTTCCCTTCATAACATTTTTGTTAAAAATCACATTGGCGACCAAAAATATTTTTCGACAATACTGGAATAAACGATTCATTTTGATTGGCTGAAGAGTAAATGTCGCCAAATGAATTAAAAATGTTGCCAAACGAATGAAATATGTCGCAAAATATTGCCAAATGAATTTAAAATGTCGCAAAATGTTGCCAAACAAATTTTTGAATGTCGCCAAATGAATTAAAAATGTCGCAAAATTAATTAAAAATTTCGCCAAACGGATTAAAAATTTCGCCATATATTGCCAAATGAATTAAAAATGTCCCCAAATAAATAAAAAATTTCCTCAAATCAATAAAAATGTTGCCAAGTGTGCTAAAATAGAGGTCTTATATTTAAAAATATCATCACAATGGCGGAATTAGTGTCCAAATAACAAAATTAACGTCGTTAACAAAAACCTCGCCAACCGAAGGAGGAAGATAAACCAGCTCTTTCGACTGACGCCATGTGTATTCATGTTCTGAACAACTTAACTTTATGACAATAGTGCTTTTTGTTACGGAGTGGAATATTTCTATGGTGTTGAAATGGGCCACCCTAAAAGTTTAATTTAAGGATTTCTATATTTATACCTCCATGTAGCTTATTTTAAAATTTTTACCTCAAAAACATATTATTAGAATTCAAAAATGAATATTTGATAATGAATTTTTATAAGAAATATTGTCCGTAAATATTGACCCATATGAAATTATGTTAAAAGACGGTTATATAAACTCCGGTCACCAATTGGCACAAAAAAAAAAACTTCACCAAATACGATAAATTATTTCGATTTGGAACAATGCAATATTTTTTCTTTGATATATTATTGCGTCGCCAATAATAAAACTAATGAATGTGAAATTTTTCTGCAAGAGTTTATTGTTACTAAATGGTTAATTTTTATACACAAAATATGCAATTTAAAAAAGTTTTAGGAATTTTTATTTCACAAAAAGAAACATTTTACAAAAACATCAGTCGCAATAGCAATAGTAGTCACAATAGCATGTAAAGTCGTGAACATAAAAATAGATTTAGGTATCTTAAAAAATACTCAAAGTAATTCTGGGTAATATTCAAAGTAAATCTGGATTTTGATAAAGTTTATTTTTCACAGTGCACAGAAAGTGAAATGCGATATAATTAGTAATCCATAGCTGACAAGACAAAATCGCGCAGCTCTTACTGTGCAAAGTGACCACGAGCAACGCCGGGCCATATTGCTAGTTTTATATAAGTTTATATAAATTTGAAATTTGTAAGCAGTATTATTAGAGTTACAGTTTTCGAATCTTAGCCACCATGTTTTAAGGCCGTTTTGGTATAACAGTTTTTTAGATACAAGGACAAATTAAGAATTGAATGATGTCAAAATTTAAATTTTGAAAGTTATGCCGTTTAATGTTTTGAAACTGTACTTTTCAACTAATATCACACTGAATAATAAGTCAAAGTTGTTATAATATAAAAAAATATATATATATATTTTTGTAATACTGTCCTAATTATTAGTAATCCATAGTATTAATTATTATTTAAATTTAAAATTGGATATTTGTAATTTGTTATTTTGTAATAACTAATATTGTAATTTTATTTAAGTTATAATTAATTATGCGACTTATTTTCGCTATTTTTTTTCTTAATGTTGATGAGGGGGACGGGGCGATGACCTCTGACTTTTTTTCCCTATGTATCATCGTTTAACCTACAACATGTATTTAATTTGTAGATATAATTATGGCACTTGGAAGCTACATTATCCCATTATAAACAAAACTGAAATGTAACTTGATAAACCACAAAAAGTAACGATTGTTCAGATTAACAATAGATTGAACTTCAAAATTCAAAACTAAGCATTGTCATACTTGATTTCAAGACAGGGCTAAAATAAAAGTGCCCGTTATTAAAGGTGCAATCGTTAAAATCAAGTTTTACATTATTTCTTTTTTGAATTTGAATACGCAGTTTATTACAAAAAAGTGCTTAAAAATGAGTGCATGAATGTACTAGTTTTTCTTTGAGTGCATTTGCATTGTAAATGAGCGACGACTCAAATTTAAGTAATCGAACTTTCGCAAAAATGAGCAGTGTGATTTAATATTGCTAATCTCAGCTTCTGTTCAAACCATCAACAAAGCGACCTGACAAACTTAAAATATTTGTTCAGAATATGGTTTTCCACATTATTTGATGTCGATTGCTTAAATGGAAACTGAGTTATTAAAATTCAATTATATTACTTCCCATTCTTTTGGTACACCTTTTTAATATTACTTCTGTTTATAACTTCTTTACGTCGTCCTGCTAGCTTAAAGGATAATGCTCTAGAGAGCGGTGCCTGCAGATGGGGGTTCGATTCCCGGTAAGTCTTGAAGGCAGCCTATGTAGGCGAGCATATGCTCGTCTTATTCATGTTTACCCATTGTACTCATTTTTAAGTACATATCTTTTTAAAAATTGAAACTTGTGTATTCGGAGACATGATAAACATCGAATGTATTCAAAAAGGAGTACATTTTACTTATTTTTGAATACCTATTTTTTACAATGTAGTAATAATGCCGTTATCAAGCAGAAATGCAGTATATCCACACTGTGTATAACAGTTTATAGTGCCAATTTTTGTAAAGAAACGTGGGTTAGGATAACGTTTTGAAAAGTATTAGGGTGCGAAACCTATATGTTTGAAATAAGTGAAGATGAAACACACCCCTCTTCGAATTCAATTATGTAGCGAAGTGAATAGCAGGGTTGGCAATAGATGAAGATAATTTTCCATTGCTTATAATGCCTCTCTATGCACGCAATCATTGAAATGATATCTCACTTGAGTGGCCTTTTACACAAATTAGAAATCATGACAATACAAATATTACTAACCTTTTTATGCATTTAAACCTCAAATATTTGCAAAATATGCAAAACTATGAGAAATTTACAGGATTGAAAATAGCGATTACAACTGTCATTTATTTAAATGCGAAGAAAATTTTTAAAAAATTGAATAAATAAAGGTAAAAAAATAAAGAGAATGCAAAGACTTCCGTTAACAATGTTATTTAAAACAAAAACCTCGGGGGGAAGCGATCAATAAGAAATCGGCATTGAGGGTTTTCTGGTTAAATCGGGGGGAAAAAAAGAAGAGGAGGAAAGATTTGAATCTCCTTCTCTCCGATGTCTATCTCATAAGAGTTCAGAAAGCAATTCCAGGCTAGGTCAAGGACAGGTCCCAACTCCTGGGGTTTAGGAAGGAGACTGCAAACCCCATTCACAAACCCCAGCCTCTTTTCTCCCCTTCGAAGGATGTTTACCTTCCGCTGTGGCACCCTTCTGAAACCTTTTGTACATGTCTGTACCTTGTACCAAAAACCTTTTGTAACAGACTGTAGCCTCAAATTTGACATTTATTTTGAACCACAAAACAGATATATGTTCACCTGATAATTGAACTCGGCACCTTTGCATTCACACCGCTCAGCCTCGGCAGGAAAGCAACACTCTTACAAATGCATTCTCATTTTTGGGGAAAAAACACTTTCTTCATTTTTGGCGAAATACGCCTACTAAATGCTCTGATTAAATATTTCGTCAAAATGAGGTAATTAATTTGACCGTTTTTTTCCCACTCAATTTCTTTCGTCACAAACGAGGACCATTTCAAATAGATCTAGTGACCACGCCAGAAGAGCACGTGTGGCCATATGAGAACTAAAACCACCAGAAAAGAATCAGAGTAGATTAGTTTCCTTACAAGTATGAAGAGTCTTGTTTCGTCAAAATTCAAGGGATTCAATGACGAAACGATTGTCAAATGTGACGGAAGTAGTTTTGACGATCGCAGCATACTTAAACAAATGAGAGTGCTATTTATGAGAGTGATTTCGTGTATGTTTTACAATCTAACTATTTCATATCGATTCTGTTATGAATAAGAAATTTTTTTAAATATTTTTGATTTTTATTACAATCTAAACTTTATTGAATAAACAAATTTTATTTGAAAATGAGTTAAATCGAGGCCATTTTAATATTCTCTCTAAAATAAAATAACATATTTTATACTATTTATATTTTAGTCATTTGCACTCGGTGATATTTCTTCGATCAATAAATACAAACTTGTGTTAGATTTAAAAATTTGAGAGAAATATAAAAATTACTTCAATTAATTTTTAAAAAAATTGTTATAGTAGTATATCCACAACCTACGAATCCCTAAAGGCCACAAACAAAGTTAGTGAATGTAGGCATGCAAGTGAAGTCATGCAGCTATTTTTTGTTGTAGATATGATAGGTTAAGAATTGTTTTTTGTATTTAAAAAACCAATTTGTTACAAACATCTTTCCACTAAACTGTTACAGATATAATGCGTTTTGTGGTATCTAATGTTCTATAATAAGAATCTATTTCTATTCCTCGGCTCTAGGAATGTTGCCGTTCACAAACTCTCCCGAGTTTTGATGTCGCATCCATTTGCAGAGCTTTGACGCCTAAATAATGAATTATATCTTCAACTCGACTTCTTTTTGGAATTTTTCTTCCCGCCAAAATAAACGACGTGATGACCAAAAACAAATTTGCTCTTGTGACAATCGCGGTGCCTTTTTTTTCTATTTGATTGTTTCGAGATGAATTCATGCATTTAACAACAAGTGCGTTCTTTTTAAGATTCCACAATAGCCACAATGGCTTCTACTTGTCTTAAAGGGAAATCGGAATATTTAGTGTGAGTGTTGTTTCAGCCTTTTAAAAATAGACGTTCTTTTAAAGCCTACTTTTATCAACTACATCTTTGGTTTTAAGAAGATAATTTTATTGACATATGCAGACACCTGTTCTTCTAAATGGGAGCTTTAAAATTGAATCAAAAGTTTGCCTTTTACAAAATTTCTATCATTTGCGGACATTACAGAACAAAATATATTCAAATTAAATGCAAGTTATTTCAACCCTTTGACAAGTAATTCAGATAGTGGATACAACGTATTTTTTTTCTAATATTTATTTTCACAGCTCTGGTTAAATGATATCCTTTTTCTTGAATGCATTTTCATTGAACAACCAAAAGAATTTTAGAGTAAAAATCTGAGTTTTTTTTTTTAAAGTTCATAATAAATGTTTGCCTCTTAAAACGAAAAGATATTCTAACTTCCTTATTTCTGATCCGCGGCTCCGATTGTGTCACCAATAATTTTATTTATTTTTCCATATTATTTTATAAGCTGTTTTAATACTAAAAACAGCCCTAAGAATGGGAATCTTTTATTTGTAATGTTTCAAAACATTTGGTAATACTTTTTTTATTTTGCAGGAAAGTACAGTAGAACTTCAATTATAAGGGTCGATCGGTATCAGATCCCATCCGGATAATCGCACATCCAGTTAATTCATGAAAAAAAAGGGTTCTTTCTCAGTAAAAAACGAATTTTTCTTTAGTATTTATTGTAATTTAATGCATATTGAAATCAATACACAATTCACATACAAGATTTTTCATGATGGGAATTCATTTTTAAATGATGGACACTCCTGTATGTGATCGCAGAATATAACATCAGTTTTCTTCAATAAAATAATGGGAAGGGGAGGGGAGAAAGTGGATTATCGATGATGATCATTACTTTTTATGTCCTTCAACACTAGAAACAATATTAGTATGCCGCATGTATGCACTACGTATGCCAGACCAATTGTTAGTATGCGATAAATATGTCTAGTCTGTCTTCGAACTAATGACCTCGGAGGCGGTATGCCTGAAGTATGCCAACATCATAATGCTTCCGCTTTCGATCCAATTTATTGCAACATTAATTGGATGTTTACAACTTCTTAGTTTCAATTCCACTTCATGATTTATGGATTGTTGGAGGCGTTTTGATTTCTACGATCTTATTACTACTCATTAGTCTTAGAAGCGTGTTGGTGAGGCGGAGTGTACTGGCCAACGGTTTTTCGAAGTGATAGTAATACCATTTCAATTCCGATGTTTGCGTTTGTTATATGGTTTGTTATATGGTCTGCTTACCTCATTAGAGGCGAGTTGAGAGACTGTGAATTAATAACTGTCTTCGCAGCCAAGTACACTGTGGAATACATCCCACAGTAGAGTCTACTACTCATTAGTCTTAGAAGCATTTTGGTGAATCGGAGTGTAATGGCCAACGGTTTTTTGATGTGATAGTAACAATATATCAATTTTGCTGTTCGCATTGGTTATATGGTCGAAAACAAAGGAAAAAATAGTTGTTCCTGCTAATCTCATTAGAGGCTAATTGAGGGACTGTGAAATAATAACTGTGCTGCAAGGTGGAATACCGTGAACGGTTCAGCAAAGTACACACCGGAATACATAGGACAGTGGAGAAATGGGCAAAGAAGTGGGTTCATCGGGTGAGTCCTCGGTAGAGTTCCAGGACGGGAATGGATTTATTACGGAATGCCTAACCACAGGTTCTGGTGGAATCAAGGTATTACTTACCAATAGGCACATTAGGCCCGGGCCTAGGGCCACAACTTTTATTTAATAAACTAACGTCGCACTAGAGCTGCACAGAAATTTGTATTAGGAATATTTTTCGTAGTATAAATGAAAATTTTCAGTTCAAGAAACTGATATATCTATCAATTGCAAAATAATGACTGATATCCCAAAAAAATTTAGTGATTCTGACATGAAAACACTACCAAAAAAATATAAGTTGATTAAATATTAGTTAAATAAAAGTTGTGGTTTCTAGGTCCGTACCTAATGTGCCTAATTGGTAACTCATGCCTTGATTCCACCAGCACCTGGGGTTATATCTTACGTATTCATTCCTGTCCTGGGACTCTACTGAGGAATCACCCGAATTTATTATTCATGTTAAGCTTGCTCCTTTCTCTACTGTGGGATGTATTCCGCTGTGTATTTGGCTGAACCGTTCACAGTATTCTATCTTAAAGCACAGTTATTATTTCACAGAGTTCCTCAACTGGCCTCTAATGAGATTGGCAGTAACAATAATTTTTTCCTTTGTCTTCGAACGTATAACCACGCAAAAAGCGGAATTGAAATACTATTCGAAAAACCACTATTTGTATAAAACCGTTGGTCACTCCGTCTCAAAACACCGCAATAAGTCAAGTCTATAGAGTAAAATAAAACCGTAGGAATCAAAAAGCCGAGTCAGTGTGTTTTAGTAATTCTCCTCGTGGGCGCCTCAAATACCCATAAATCATGAAGTGGAATTGAAGAAATTGTAAACATACAATTAACGTTGCAATAAATTGGATGAAAATCGGAAGCATATGCCGTTCGCATACTCTTGGCATACACCCTCCGCGGTCATCAGTTCGATGGCATATTAGGCAGATTTCTTCCATAGTAACAGTCAGTCGGACATACGAAGGGCATACACGCGGCATATTAATATTTCTGTCTCGGGTAGGCACTCAAAACTTTTATTCTTTGGAATATTTTCACAAAATATTTTAGAATTATAAAAATACGTTTATTTTACATTTCTTATATCATAATCTATAATTTCTATATTGAATATATCCAAATGGGCTTATTGTTCAGTAAGTCCGGTTACTTACATTTGAATACGTCATCGTTCATTAGTAATGCAATTGTACTTTTAAAAAAAGGAGTACAGTCAGGTACTCATTTTTATGTAAATTTTTTTAAAGTGTGATAAGTAATCCTATAATACCATTAGGATTGAGTTGATATAAATGGTCTCAATGATTAACAATATGCAATGATAGTTGCATGATTTGCTAAAAGTAATATTTGTTAGTGCAACTGCAAATGTATGACCTTCCGAAAATTTAAAATATAAATGTTGAGTATGAATAATTTGAAGAATGTAAATGTGAAGTAAGTGATGCACGTAATATATGGATTCAACTGAAACAAATTGTTTATTATTTAACTAAATAAAATTATTCAGTTGAATATTAGCCCTGAAGTGAACACACTTCAGGGCTATATCTATTGTTCAATTTCATTGCAGAAACACTTTGAAGTAAAAGCTTTTTTTTTTTAAAGTTAGCCTAAAATGATACGACTTATATTTTTCTTCTGATAAATTCCTCTCTAACAAGAAACAGTTGGATTATAATGAATGCCTTCGAAAAGACAAAAGGAAAGATTGATTATCGCGCCTCAATCAATTAATATATCAACACGCATAAACCCGCAATCACATTGTAGAGGAACAATAAGATCTCCCCTTCACAGGAGCAGAAGAGAGCCGCGATAATCGTTCGCAGAATTAAGCCCTTGAAATCATTCTGATCACAGAATTGAATGCGGCGAGAGATCTTGCAAAATTGTTCCAAACCGCAGAAAAGGGGCCGTAAGAAAAGTGTATTAATTCATGTTATTAATTGAGCCCGAACACCCTGCGATTCAGGAAAATGCGATGCTGGAAATTAATCAACCTCGATCAAGGGATGCGAGCGCCTGGATCGTTCTTTTGTTGTTGGGTGGGGGAAATGAAAAGAAAGCCATCCAAAGGGAGCGTTTAGAAGGGATTTGCAGCACAATTAAGGGTGGCCCTTAATGATCGCGCTTCCCTGGTGACGGAGAATGCGCGCAAATCAAGACATGACACACACAGGAGGAGATCCAAAAAGGAAGATGGAGGGAGGAGGTGGAAAGTATCACACCTTATTTCGAGGACTCTTTAAAAGGGGTACTCATTTTTAAAGAAGAAAAAAATCGTCCTATTTTTAAAGAAAATTTCATTATTTTTTAAGAAAATGTCATATTACTTTTAAAGAAAATTTCATAATTTTTTGAAGACAATTTCATTTAAAAAAAATCATCATTTTTGTTGAAAATTTCGTCATTTTTTTTAAGGAAATGTCATCATTTTGGAAAAAAATGTCGTCGCTTTTGAAGAAACTTTTGTCGCTTTTGAAAAAAAAATTCGTCGCTTTTGAAGAAATGATCGTTCCTTTTGACGAAACAATTGCCTGCGAAATACTACAATTAAATATTTTGTCAGACTAAGGTAATTTATTTGGTTGTTTTTTTCACTAAATAATGCGAAGATAAAATGCAAAATGCGAAGATAAAAAAAATGCTTCTTGTGTATTATACACATACCTGCCAATATTTACGGTTTGTCCGTACCACGTACGGATTTTAGACATTTTGTATGATTTACTTATAAAGTTATAAGGGATTTTTACTTTCACAAGAACCACTCACATAAGGATCCTCAAGAACCATAAAACGACAAAATCGTTAAAAAATTTGATATAATCATGAAATTTGTGTATGTTGTTGCTTAAAATGCTTAACTTTTTTCTGCAAAAAGGCTATATGTCTAGTAAATCGGTGTGGTAGTACATAAGAAGCGAATTGAGTAATTAAACAATCTGTGAAAAAAAATGAAAAGTTAAAATAATTTTTTTCTTCAAATTTTACATTAAACAACCGACTTGTATAAATTTATATAAAACAATTTATGCAAAAGTTTTGAGAAAATAAATTGTCCGTATTTGATTTTCGAAATGTTGGGAAGTAATATATGTTTACTGATATATTCTCAGATAGAACCTAAATATTAAAATACCGATTAACAGTAAGATATTAATCGTTTTATAACTTTTTTTCCAAATTACATAGTCACAATAATTATAGTATAATACTTTTTCAGTATTTATCCAAATATGTAATAAAATAAATATTTGTAAAAATCTCATTTGTTTTTGAAGTCAAATGAGAGAAAAACATTTTAATGCAGTAAACAGCATTAAACAACTTTTACAATAATTCCAAAGCACCAATAAAAATTCACTCTTCAATTTTATGTTAGCTTAAATTAACGTCAATAATTAAAGAACAAAATTATTATAATTATCTTTGGAAAGATGATTTATAAAAAAAAACATAACACGATAAAAATAAGATACACTTAACATGCCAAATTAACTCATGTTATATCCCTTGATATTAACAAGAGTAAATATGAGTAAACATAACATGAGATTAAATGCAATTTTTCTCATCTTTATTTGTTCCTTACCAACAATAAAGAGTTCGAAATTGCTTTACATTGAAATTAATTTAATCTTTCAAGTTAAATTAGTGGCAATAGATTAAATTTTTATAAAAAATTACAGTGTTTTTCATTAATATTTAGACTTTGGGTGTAGTATAATGTTACATAGTTAAATAAATCGTAATTACTTTAGGAAATTGTAGTCCATTAAGGAAACATACAAGTTTACTCTTTAATATAGAATGAAAAAGGATTTTTAAAAACTTTTTTTTCATATTCTGTCGTTCTAGTGACGTTAATTCAACCAATAAGCTGAACACACGCATGTCTTTTTAATAGATAAAAATTAAGTAAAAAGTTTTAAGTAAGTGAAAAACAACTTCATTTTTAATTAGATAAAAACAACTTCATTTTTAATTAGATAAATACAACTTACTCAATTCTTTATAAACTTTTCATTTGTCAAAACATTGTCTGTAGAAAGATGCTACTAGTTATTTTTTGCCCTGGATGTAAAGCAATGAAAGTTAACAGCATACTAGTCATGGAATGGAAACCTACAAATGTTCGGAGCGTAGTGCGGGAGATTCCTATTATGAATAGGGCCATTTCCTGTTTCTTCTCAAAATTATACAGGGTCGTTGTGTGTGGCCAGTATGGTCCTGGTGGCCAGTACTTGTTTGTTCGCCCCTTCCTCGAGGATGCTTTGTACTCCAAAAAATCTTTCAAATATATAGATATTGTGAAAAACATTCTTTTAATACATGCAATAAGTGTGTGTGTTACCACCTCCACTTTGTTTGGACAGGGGAAAATGCTTTGTGCCACATGATAGAGAGATGCATCACATAATGAAAATGTTACCATTTTCGAAGATTAAGCTTCAGAAAGAAAAGAAGCAACTTCAACTTTCCTTCTGGCTCTTTGTGGGGGTGACTTGAACATCGCCATAGATGAGTTACGGTATCTTTGGTTTGCTAAAGCTACAAACACAATATTCAATTTGACGACTACTTCCAACCAAAGATGCAATTCAATGTTATTCATATAGAACTTATCGGCAAGTTCAAACGTGTATCAGGTATGGAAAAGACTCCCTCTACTGTGGCTGGAAGTAAGATATTGGTGGAATAATTCCTGTCCCAATAAATAAAGAACCAGCTTCACAGGCATTGCTGAAAATGATCCCAATGCAAAAAGGCTTGGGACAACAAATGCAGCTGCACAAAAAGCAGGATTTTTATGCTCTATTGTATGTCTTCATTGTAGATTCGAGTCCTGCGGTAATGCACCAGAGGTTTGAATTTAACATGAAAGGAGACGAAATAGATGATTTGTTGTTCGAAGTAATGAACTATATAAATCAACCACACCAGGGCTAAAACAACAAAACTCTGGTGGATTTTTAACTTAAGATTTTGTTTGTATCATTGAGATAAAATTAAAGATTTATTTTCAAATTGCTTTATTGTTGAAATATAGGTATTTGTGAATGTGTTAAAATTTTGTGTTTATCATTATAATTTTTTTTATTCTCCCAAATTTTACATGATTTTCATGTATTACATACAAGTTCATTCACTACGTACATGAACTATGTATATATTACATAGATAATGAATTAAAGATGATATTACATTCAGGAATACCTATTTCAACAGAGGGTGATATTTGCAGTTTCAAATCCACTTTCAATTGAAAAGTTATTTCAATATTTCTCGGCGTCTATTCCCGAGACAAAATAAACGAGTATGCCTCGAATATGCTTAACACTTCACGCATATGTTTGCCACGAGTATACAACTAATATGCATACGTATGCCCTCTGAGAATATCCCATATTAATATGGCATACGAAGGCGACATGTATGCGGCCAGCATATAACCTTGTATGCGACATATTTGCGGCTGGCATATTACAAGATTTTTAAAAAATTCTCAATGTATGACATTATAATTAATTGTATATGAATATAATTAAGATACGTATAGTAAGCAAAACTAATTTTTCTTTTCTTTTAACTTAAAATTGACATTTCTTAAAAAGTATTTCTTTAAAGTTCAAACTTCTACTTTAAACCATGTAAAACTATCCCATGTAGGAAATTAAAAAGCCATACAGTGAGATTTTCTTTAAGTCTTTTATTTTGTATTATTACATTTCATGCTAAAAAACTTTTTTTAAAGTACTTATATTTAAAGTAATTACTGTTTTCAAAAGAAGAAAGTAGCATTATACTGTCTACTAAATGTGAAATAAAAAAATAATTATATTTTTTCCAAAAGCCCATCTAATATGATAGAAAAAAAGCTGTCATATAATCTGAACAAATTTTATACTCTCCTTAACATCTGAAACCTGCACCTGGACTTAACATGAATTATACATTTGTATTAAGAATACTTTGCGTAGTATAAATTAAAATTTTGATGTCAAGGAACTGATTTCTATCAATTACAAAATAATGACTAACGTGAATATGACATGAAAAACACTACCAAATAAATATTGCAATTAGACCAGCGATTCTCAACCTGTGGGGTGCACCCCCCCCCCCCCCCCTAGGGGGATGCGAGCATAGTAGAGGGGAGGCGCGAGAATACCCAAGAGAAAATATTTAAAAAAATTGATTAACTGACTGTAAAGAAAGCACACATACACATAGAAAACAAAATACATTTCGACATATTTAACAAATAAAGTAAAACAACTTACTAAATCAAAACTTACTTAATCAAAACATACGAAATTAAAAACAAATTTAATAATTATTAGTGACTTCCTTGGGCCTGTCTTGCAGAACAAAGTTTTTCGAAGGAAGGCTTAATATTAGAAATAGCCACTCTCAGTTCTGTTTCTATAGTTACCCGAGATCTATATTTTGTCCCAAAGAAGCCACAGCAGAAAATCCAGTTTCACAAAGGTAGGATGTTGAAAATGGTAATAGAATGCGAAATGCCTTTGTTTTTAGTGCAGAAAAATCATCCTCTACTCTGTCCAAAATTCAAATAGTGATTTATTACTAAATTACCCTTTGGTTTCGCCACTTGGCGTGAAGTCTATGAATTTTACTTCCTCATCAATTGAGAGTCCTTCGGGAGTCTTATGAAATGAATCCCTAACCCACTCGTAACTTGCTATCAGTTTGTCGTCAGCAAGAAAATACTTTTTAAAATTCTTTGCCAGCATGGCTAAATAATTTTCAATGGTTACAAAAACAACTTTTACATGTTCTTCTTCAGCCTTGTAAATTTTAATACAATCATCCACATTTGCAGACATTGTTAGGTTTTTTTGCATTAAATTTCTGCTCCAGAATTCCAATTTTCTACAAAAAGCATTAACTTTATCACTCGTATTCAACATATGTGTATTTGCTCCTTGGAGTTGAAGATTCAAGTTATTTAATTTCTCGAATATGTCGACCAAGTAGCTCAATTTCATCACAAATAAACCATCGCGAAAATTCTCGGCTTCCGGTCTGTTTTCTTCTTGTAGGAAAATGGTGATTTCTTCTCTTAATTCATAAACATGTTGCAAAAATTTCCCACGTGATAACCATCTTGCCTCGCAATAAAATAGTAACGCTGAATGTACTGAACCCATGTCTTTACAAAGTGCGGAAAAGATTCTCAATTTCAGGGGTCTCATTTTTATATAATTTACTACGGTTACAACCGTAGTTAACACAATATTCAGACCAGGACTCATTTCTTTCGAAGTTAAAGCTTCTCTGTGGATCAGGCAATGTGTCCAGATGCACTGAGGCGATTTTTGTTTTACAAGTGCTTGTACACTTTGGAATCTTCCAGACATTGAACGAGCACCATCGGTGCATATTCCGACGCAATTTTTCTATTCTATGTTTGCCTCGTTCATAAAATCATTTAAAATAGCAAATAATGTGAGCACTGTTGTTTTGAGTTCTATTGGTTTGAAGAAAAGTAGTTCTTCTACTACTAACATATTATCACAAAATCAAACATAGGCAATTAAATAAGTACCTTTATTACTATCTGTTGCTTCATCAAGCTGTATTGAAAACAATTTGTCACGCAACTTCGAGAACAGCTGACACTGTACATCTTCAGCTATATCGCCAATTCGACGAGCAACAGTATCATTTGAAAGAGGTATGGACTGCAATTGTTTTGAAAAATTATCTCCAAGCATAGTTTCTACAATCTCAATTGCTGCTGGCAAAATAAACTCTTCACCAATGGTGTGAGGTTTTTTACATCTGGCTATTTTATATGAAACTTTGTAAGATGCAATTAAAGCTTTTTTATTCACAGACAAAGTTCCTTTAAAACGTGATTTTTGCTTTTTATATGATTTTAATTTTAATTCGAAGAATTCTCTGGGTTTGCTTACGTACTCACTATGAAGCGTTTCCAAATGTCGTTTAAGTTTATTAGGTTTCATGCTGTCTGCGGCCAATATTTTTGAGCAAATGATACACAGGGGCCTTTCTTCTTCAGTTACTTCAGTACCGGTAAACCCAAAATTTAAGTATTCTTGAGAATATTTTCTTGATTTTATTTTCGGAACCACGCTTGTCTGTGTACTTGTTAATGATTGACTATCGTCTAATGCTCGTTTACTTCCGCTTAAAAATTTATCTATGAGTCTGCATAAATCTGCTGCCGTGAATATTTAATATGGTGAATTGCAATTAACACGAAAACATATATAACATACACATTCCCGATAGATTCGATAGCGATAGAAGGATCGACTCGCTTGAGACTGGCTGGAATTGAAACTTGTGTTATCGAACATTTTGCTTCTTCCTATGAGAAAACATTTGCTCTGCGCATGCTCGACGTGATCGGTCGTGTGGATTCCCTTCCAGACACATTACTTATTTTTTTCTCTTTTGTTTAGTCATGCTTCTGTTTTATTTCTTTTATTATTCGAAAAAATGTATTCCCAGTTTCTAAATTTAGCTCATCCCGTCTAGGTTAACTTTCATTAACGAATTTTTCTACTTTCATTTTCTTTTAACGTTATCTCCCTGTTTGGCTTTCATTTCAAATATAATATTTAAATTTTCCCCGCTTTCATTCACTTCATCTGTTTACCGCCCACTTGACAAAATGCCATATGTGGTTTCTCAACAACATTGCCTCGTTTTTACTCTTGTTTTGGCAGTTAGTTAAAAATAATTTAAAAACAGAATCCAAAATACTCCATATACATTATTGTTGTATATATTTTATTGTAAGCGGGTTGCGCGATGAAAATTATGATTGAAAATTTGGCCGCGAATACTGAAAAGTTGAGAAACGCTGAATGAGACTGAACAAAATTTTTATGTAGACTCAAGTCATCAAAAAGAAATGCTGTAATGTGACAACGAGGCATCAAGTTCTTTTTTTATCCCTTGTAGAAGGTTTTCAAGAAGGATGGCAAACTCTGGATATCTTTGTCGTAACATAATAATAGATAAAGAATATTTAGAACATTTTATGAAAGATAATTTTGAAAGAGAAAGTATTGTATTATTTATCAGAAAAAAAAATTATCGAATGTAAATTAAATAGAGTATAATTTTTGCCATTTTTTTTACATTAATTAAAGTACTTTATATTTTGCATTAAATTATCTTTTAAACATTTAAAGTAGCCGATAAATTAAAAAATTGATTGATTTTGAATTTAAACGTAAAATATACACAATACTTTTGCAACAGACGCATATTTCTTTCTAACTTACTTTTTTTTTATTTCAAAATGTAATCTACAGACGACTTAATTACTACTCAAATTTATGATAAGTAAACAATGTTACGAATTCTCACTAGTTAGTCCATAATTTATTGTCACTAGATAGTTATTAATAAATAATTTAGTATCACTAGATAGTTATTAATAGATAATTTATTCTCACTAGATAGTTATTAATACATAATTTATTCTCACTAGATAGTAAATCAAATATTCCATCAATTTTCAAATACTGTTCTGGCTAGTCAATTTCTTGAAGTTCACAGTTTTAAAAAAAATATTATTAAAAATCTATAAAACTGAAGCATTTTCATAATAAAAAATCTGGATATCCAGAATAACAACCGTAATATGAAGAATAAACATAATGATACTTTATAATTTAGAACTAAGTTTAATAAATTCACGTTGGGCTGTAGTGATAATATAGAAACTATATCATGTTGAAACTTTCATATAATATATTTTATGAAAGTTAATTTGGAAAATTGTATAAAACAAGTGAAAATATATTTCTTTTTTCCATATGCAAGGTTAAATATAAAGATTGTATATTTTAATGGTCAATTTATAGTAATATTAGTTTGAATTTTTAAAATAATAAATCAGAATTTTTTACATTACTTCCAAAAAGGGGGCCTCACTGTATATTCACATAGATGTGTCAATAATTTTTTCGCAAATTTGAGAGTATATCTTTGAATTCTCAAAAAGTTCCAAAGATCTAATCTATATTGATCCAAAGTGGGGTAGACAAAAAAATTGTTTTTATTGGCAGAAACCCCCGTCGATTGTTGTTTTCTAATTTTTACAATAACACTATAAACTTTCGAATAGTTGCACTATTAAAAATGGTTATTCAAATTTGAAAAAATTCCGCTAAATATGCGCGGATTAAATTTTTCGTGAAAAATAATAAAAAATGTGTCGCAAATCACAAGATATTACAAAATTTCTGAGACACTGACTAAATGTTTTCATTTTTAAGGACAAATTTAATCAGTTAATGATTAATAAAATTTCGTCAAATTTGAGTAACCTTTTGTGACACCGCGTAATAAGAAATAAATGAATTGTCATTTACAACGTATGTGCACTAAGGAATCGATATATAATAATATATTCAGCATAAAAACTTTATAAAAATTTATAAAATTAGCATCTAATGTTACCAGCTTTTGTGCAGAAAAGTGCAGGTGTTTTTGAAGATCTATTAAATTAAAGGTTTTTGTAAAACCTGTAAAAGCCCTTTAAAAAACATTCAAACACCTTCAATTTTGATTCATTGAAATTATTGAAAGGGAAAGGCAAATTTTTTTAAAGTTTTATTGCGAAAAATTAAAAACTTTAAAAAAAAATCTGCAGTTTTTGTTTCAATATTCCCTATAAAACCTGCAAAAAACCCTTCAATTTTACAATTTTGATGAAGTGTTTATACTGACTCTTTGCTGGGATATTTACACTTAATAGATTAACTAATTTGACAAAAAACTTTTCTTAAATATTGTTTTCATAAAAATATATTTATTCCCCAATTGATTATCATAACAGTAATCAATTAATCCCAGCACCAATAACTCTTATTTTCTTAAATAAACGTGAGAGATGTAGTTAAAGGATTTGTTTTTGTCTTTCCCTGGAGTGTGGGTGGTCTCCCCCCAGCAATAGGCGACATTTTAGTCATTTAATACTTCCCCCGGAAATGGCTGAGAAGGGTGTGCATCACTCACAAGTGTGGGGAAACGAACGTCATGACACATGCAACAAGTCCCACAGGGCTGCCAAACCTCCTGCTGCAGTAAATCTTCCCACAAAACAATACCTTGATTAGAAGGGGAGACCTTTCCCTCCCATGCAACTCAGCATTCTGGGTTCATATGCAAATGGCATTTTTACTTAGAGGGGGGGGGGGGGGGGCAACAGTAATAATTGAAACGAACTTCACACCCACTATTAACAAACGTACATCAACCATTCATTACAATAATGGGTCAGTGTAGCTCATGTTGGAGTTGCAATTATATAAAAGGATTGCTTGAATTAAGACATTTGGATCACGATAGGGTCGCGTATCAGCTTGCTCGTTGATGAAACTGTTTGCTGCTTAATAATAATGTTACCGTTAACCCTCTGACGGAGATGGTCTTTCGACTGAAGCCGTCCACGGATTTTCAGTTATCTAAAAATATAAGATTGTGAAAATATTCAATGTTGCGATGTTGAAATATATATATATATATATATATATATATATATATATATATATATATATATATATATATATATATATATATATACATATACATATACATATTTTTAAAAGCCATAACCATTTAAAGTTCTAACCATTTTTTGAAAAATACTTATTCGCTACGTGTTTTACAGTTTTATTATATTTCTATTTGTGCTATTATTCCAGGTTATTTTGAAAATTTATGGTATATTTTATAAATATTGTTACTCTAAATTACCTGTAGAAAGTATTTCCAATGAAATATAATAACAAATCTCTTCTCAACGGCTCACATAAAAAAATTGTTAGATTTGATTTCAAAAAGTGGAAACATGGATTTCAATTTAGGGAGCTTCTTGTTATTTTTATTTTAATGTCACATATTTTGCAATAATTTTCTATAAATCTTTTTAATATATAAGTTTATTTTCATATTAAGAAACATTAGATCCATGGCAAATAAAAGTAAATAATTTGACATTAGTTTTTCATCGTTGTTCTGCATCAATATTATCATAGGACTATTGAACTTTTCTTAAAAGTTTTGCATGTAAGTGATCTAATAGCAAGTTATATAACAGTTCAAAAGACTTTTACAAATACTAAAGAAATTTCAAAGTAAGCAAATAATGCTAACAATTTAAATGTTGAAATAATCATGATATTTTATAATTTCTTTCAACTCGATTCTTTTCCCGACACGTGTTTTTCAATGCAGTGATTCACCAAATGTTTCTACAACGCAGTATATCAGTATATTCCATAGCTTATGCATTTATCTTCAACAGAATTGAAAGTACTAATGCATTGACGTGAGTCATTGTATTATTTTCCAATAAACAAATGAATAGATTACTCTGGAAGTCTGTGTATCGTGAAAAACAGGAAATAAATTAACGAATGGCCATTATTATTCGCGTAACTTTTTTTTTATGTATGAACATTTTCTAGTCACTGTAATAAATTTAGTTGAAGCACAATTTTAGGTGAAGTTATTTTATAGATTCGAACATATTGTAAAGTTATTGATGTTGAGAGTGGGAAAGCCCCATTTGTCTCACACGTAAAAAATTCTTAAGTAAAAAGTAGAAAAACTTTAAAAAATTACAAGAATTTCATTTGCAGTGGCAGCAGTTATTTACGATATTGTTAAGGGATGTAGGTTCCAATTAACGAATTAAATATTGGTGATTAGGAATCAGATAGTGTATTTAAGTATTCATGGAAATATTGTACAAACTTCTCAACTTCAAAATAATTTCAGTAAACATAAATGAAACAAGTTAAAGCACAAACATTTTTGTTTAGCGTAAAATAGTAGCACTATCACGCCTCTTTTAGCCCCACTGTTGAAAATGGATTTTTAAATTTGGCAAATGTTTCAGATATATGCCTCTATTAGCTATGTTTTCAAAATATCAGCATTACTGTTATCACAATTCGTTGATAACTAAATTACTTTGTCAAAATTTACAAATATTAGGTAATTTCACAGAATATGAGTAAAAAACTGATGAACGAAATTCTATTATTTTGAAGAAGAATTGGATTGCAGCATATTTCATGGAACTCTCTTCTAATGTAAGCAAACATTTTTAACAGCCCTTTATTCCTTTTGATATAACAGTTTTTGTAAATTACCACAATTGAATCTTATCCAAAACGAAGCATTTCCGAGAAGGGCTTTCCACCTCAGCCACTTCGTTTCGAAGGACATTCATTTCGCCTCCTTTAATTCTCCCACTCCCATCATTTCCACAGCTCGATGTCTTTTCCCCGATTAATTCGCAGCAAGAAATCCCTTGAACAGGCGATGGAATCGGTGACAACAATGTCCCTTGTCGATATGGAAGGGGGAAGAAATAAAACAAAAGACACTCAAAAGGAAAAGAATGGCAACTTCGATCGCGATTATATTCCGCCTAATGCCTCGCACTTTTGAATCCCATCCCAATCCCCAGGGATGATTGATGGAGAGGATTTGAGATTTCAGGGATTTAAAAGTGTCTCAAACGCAGCCCTTTGTGGATTCAAATGTAATCATTCCCTTCAGCGTGTTCAGCCTTTTCCATCACTGGGAGAAACCTTCCCCTACCTTTTTCAGATGATGGGTTTCTTTTGGACGCCCTCTTTTTTTAATATATAAGTCCCCCAGTTAAGTGCGTTTCTTTAACCGAAATGAAAATAAAGGATGGGGATCCACTTGTCCATTCTCTCCGACAATGGGCCTTCTGATTGGATGTAATTGCCGTATTTCTCTCTAATAGAATGAAGCACATCTTAGGTTCGGGATAATCCATATAAATATGTTTATCTATCCTGTTAAGGAAAAAAATCGTTTCAGAAACTTTTAAGGAAATATATATTTTGACATCTTTAAAATGTTTCTATGTCTAATATCAATATCCTAAAATATCGGTACTAAGATAGCTAGCTAGCTATATAGGTATTTTAATTCAGTGCCGTCACACAAAAAAAATTGGGGGTGGGGGAGAGAGAGAGGGGGATTGAACCAAGACATTTCCCAACAGAACGATTCAAAATCCTAACTCAACAGTAATGAAAATTCCCAGTTCAAACTTATCGGCATTTTTCATATATTAGATAATATTAAACAGTTTTCTTAAAAACATTGATTTGTTGTACGGGTGTTCCAATGCGGTGTTCGTTCTGAGGTCTAATTTAAATGTAATCTTACTAGTTGGGCAATATTAATTTTCTGATAATATTAATTTTCTTCAAGTATAAATTTTCTTGACTCGGTGATTTTTAAACCCCAACAACTTCAACAACTTATTTAATATTAACAACTATAAAAGATTTGCAATAACTATTAATGTCCTTCCCAAGAGTTAAACAATTTTATTAACAAAAATAATTAATAACTGCCTAAATGGATGTTTAATATCAAACACTGGAATTTAACACTGACTATTGCCTACAATTGAAAATTAAATAAATTTGGGATTTTGTAAGAAAATGTGAAAAATTCATGTCTATTTGTCCAAAATCCCCCTACAATTAAATATTTAAGCTCGAAATCGGAAAACTGCAGCAGCCTCATTCTATTTCCAATGGATTTCTCCAACCCTCATCACGAGCATTTGAAGCGCGTTGAAACCCAAACCTATTGCCCTCAACCAAAGAGCTCCAAAAGATCCCCTGCAATTCTCTACCATTTCAATGACTAAGCTCTGTGACTGCAATTGCATTTGAGAATGATTACCCGAGAAACCAGTTAAAGTGAATTTTGAGATCAGATTACCAGCACTCTCGAATTCTCAGTGGAATTTGATTTGTGTGTGTGAAATAACCTAAGCCCAGATAATTGTTCTATTGATTTAACGGTTGTTTTAAATGGCCGCTAATTAGGATGGAAACTGTCTGTTAGCCTCAGTACTATACTATTATTCGAAACTCAATTCCCTCGTTGGAATGTAAGAATCATTTGCTAAAGGTAAAGGAATGATGAAAAATTCCATTCGTTGGCTGTAATGTATAGGAATTCAATATTTATGTTTCTTAGCCACATTTGTCAATTCTTGGGTATTTCATTGTTAGACTTTGCATACGAATCGATATCCGAAAAGAACCGTGTACAAAGGAGCGAAACATCCAATAAATGTGTTTAGATATATTTCTCATTTATTGGTCAATGTTGTATTGTTGCCATTATCTCTGTAAAGAAAAAGGAATTTTAAAAATACATTTTGACAGTTGAATTTTTAATCAAATTACGTATTCGATATATAACATTTGAATTGAATGCAAATGACTTTATCCAGTTATTAAAATTTTTTGACTAATGAATATTTCATCATATCCACACTTATTGAAGAATAGTTTCATATGAAGGCGTTATAATACTTCTCAGTAACTTTTATTCCCAAAAAATAACATATTAGTGTTTAGAAAAAAAACCCAAAAACATCTAGATTGTAGAACAATGAAAGAAGAAAATTTATATATATATATATTATATATATATATATATATATATATATATATATATATATATATATATATATATATATATATATATATATATATATATATATAATATATAATATATAATATATAATATATATATATATATATATATATATATATATAATAATATATATATATATATATATATATATATATATATATATATATATATATATATATATATATATATATATATATATATATATATATATATATATATATATATATATATATATATATATATATATATATATATATATATATATATATTATTCGATAAATAAAAATTTGCAAAGCCATTCAGATATAGAGCTAAAGCTTAAGTGAAACTATTTAATGAAAAAAAACAAGAGAAACGACTGTCAAGAACTTGCAACTGGATATTTTTGACGTGCTTAAAGCTTTTAAGAAAGCTGTTTTCTTATTTGTTGTGTTGTACAAAGCATAGCATTAGGGATAAGAGTATTTGTCATTCTTCAAAATCCCTTCCCCCTGTTTCCATCAAAGTTGAAAAATCATCTATCATGGGTGGATTGAAGGTCATTTTCAGTCGTACAAAGACTACTGACTCAATGTGAATTTTTCGGCCAGCACATATTTTATTTATTGTGAAGAAGTAGATAACATGCAGTGACTCGTCAAGTATAATTTCCACCTTTTTCTTAGAGCCACTGTCAAAAATAGACAAAAGAAGAGGAACGAAATTGTGAGATAATTTTCTATGAAGTTTGACATTTTCCAGTTATGTCACATCCGTGTTTCTGTCATTCATCTTGTATTTCGTGTTAGGAAACATTTATCAAATTCGGGCATCAGTCAAAATAACACATTTATGAAAAGTCTTTTAATGAAATATATTAAAATAAAATGCTTTGTGAAAATAAAAAGTTCGAAATTTTGTAACTGAAAATTAGAATTTTCAAAAAAAATAATTTATGTATGAGGAATGATAAAAGATATGTACTGAAATAATAAATTAGTTTGAGAAGTTACTGCTACATTTTTAAGAATAAATTAATAATTAAACATCGAACTAACAATATAATAACATTAAATTTACACAAAATAGTAAATATTTTATTTAATATTTTTTTGTTTTCTCTAATCTTAATTCACCAATCAAATATTTTTTATAATAAAATATTATTTTATTATGAACAATTTTAATAAAATATCACCATAAAATTAATAATTTTAAAAAATATCAATTATAATAAAAACCACTTTTAAAGAAGATTTAATTTAACGTTACGCAAGTTTTGCAGCTTATAAATATTTAATGCTGTACTTTAAAAAGAAAATTCCCCTATTCATAAGTTATTTTTATTTCATTGCTGATGAAGAGAAGATGATCTTTAATACAGCTTTCCATTAATCTTTTCTTCAAATCTTTAAATGAGTGGCTACAATTACTGTCTAAAAGAATACTGTGAGCTATTCATTAATATGGCTGTGTGTGGTAAGACAAATATGGAATTTATTACACAGAGATTGCTGCAAATGTCTGCGTTCGATTTATCTGAAAAGGCACACCCGAATTTTTGTGTCAGATAAAAGAGATCGCAATTTTCATCGCTAATCGACTGTAAGCCATGCAATAGTCCCATTGGAACTACTGACAAGAAAATACGTGCTGAAGATATTTTACCACATATAATTTCTTGCTTGAGTGAATAGGTAATACTTTCTAAAAATTTTAAAGGTACAAATTTGTCGTTGCGAAAGGAAATCATTGTAAAATACGAAATCGTGGAAATTTTATATCCTCAACGGGCCTTTCCCGAGACAAAAATATTAATATGCTGCGTGTAAGCACTACGTAAGCCAGACCTATTGCTAGTATGAGAGAAATAAGCCCAGTCTGCCTTCGAACTGATGGCCGTGGAGGCGGTAGGCCAAGAGTATGCCAACAGCATTTGCTGCCGATTTCGATCCAATTTATTGCAATATTAATTGGATGTTCACAACTTCTTAGTTTCAGTTCCACTTAATGATTTATAGATTGTTGGAGGCTCATGAGCTGGGTGCATGCTTAGGAGAATTACGAATGTACACTACATCGGCTTTTTGATTCCTTCGATCTTATAATTACTCAATAGACTTGACTTGTTGCGGTGAGGCGGATTGTACAGGTCAACGGTTTTTCGAACTAATATCGTAATAGCATATAAATTCTGCTGTTTGCGTTGGCTATATGGTCGGAAACAAAGGAAAAAAATTTTGTTCCTGCTAATCTCATTAGAGGCGAGTTGAGGGACTGTGAAATAATAACTGTTCAGTACGATGGAATACCGTGAACGGTTAAACGGTTAAGCCAAGTACACTGCGGAATACATGCAACAGTGGAAAAAGGAGCAAGGAAGTGGGTTCATCGGGTGAATCGTCTGTAAAATCCCTGGACGGGAATGAATATATTACGGAAGATCTAACCCCAAGTGTTGGTAGAATCAATGTATGAGTTACCAATAGACACATTAGGACCGGGCCAAGGGCCAACGTCCTGTATGGGCCACAACTTTTATTTAATTAACTAATATTTATTCAAATTATATTTATTTAATAGTGTTTTTCATGCCAGAATCACTAAACTTTCACTGGGATATTAGTCATTATTTTGAAACTGATACACTGTTAAAAATTGGTACTTAAAAATAAGTAGAATATACTCATTTTTGATTACATTCGATGCTTAATGCATAAGTTTGATTTTTTAAAAAGACATGCATTCAAAAATGAGTAAAATGAATAAAAAGAGCAGTTGCTTGCCTACATATCACATTCAATAAATTTCAGCACTTACAGGAAGTCGATCCCAATCCGTCTACCTGATGTCGTTCGCATCGAAGTCCAGGGCCTTATCCGTTGTATGACCAGAGAGCGATTTGAAGAAGTTATAAACAGAAGTAATGTTAAAAGGGAGTGACAAAAGAATGGGTAGTAAGATAATTGAGTCGCAGTAACTCTGAACAAATATTTTATGTTTTGCCATGTCGCATTGTTAAGATGGCATGAAGAGAAACTGAGATTATCAATATTAAATTACAATGCTCATTTTTGCGAAAGTACGATTACTTACATTTGAGTACGTCATCGCTCATTTACGATGCAATTGTACTCAAAGAAAAACGAAAACGTCCATGTACTCATTTTTAAGCAAATTTTTATTTTACAGTGAAATCAGTTTCTTGACATGAACATTTTAATTTCTACTACAAAAAATATTCCTAATACAAATTTATTATTCATGTTAAGCCCTGGAGCAGGTTTCAGATTTTAATGGGAGTATAAATCTTGTGAAGATTACATGATGGCTCTTTTACATGATGTTTAGATTGGTTTTTGCAAAAAAATAATTATTATTATTATTTCACATTTAGTAGACAGTATAATGCTACTTTCTTCTTTTGGAAACATTAATTACTTTAAATATAAGTATTTTTAAAAACATTTGTGGCATGAAATGTAACAAAAACAAATACAGCCTAAAAAAAGTTACTTACAAGATTTTTTAAAAAATCACAATGTATGACTTTATAATTTCATATGAATATACGTAGGATAGTTTTATATTCATTAAAACAAAAGTTTGAGCTTCAAATAAATTCTTTTAAAAAAATGTCATTTTTGAAAATTGAGGAATCAAGATGGCTATTTCCGCGTTGCTTCTCTGCTTGCGTAATTCGCCCACACATGCATGCAACTCGTGATCTGCACTAAGTGGAAGTGAAACTAGATACAAATTATACATCCAATTATATAGTTGTAAACATGGAATTGGATCGAAATCGTAAAAGTGTCTGTAGTTGTATATGCTGTTGGCATACTCCGGGCAGACCCCATAGCAGGTCAGCAGTTCGAATGCATACTCCGCATATTACTCGTATACTAGCAATCGGTCTGGCATATGTAGTACATACACGCGGTATACTAATATTTTTGTCTCAAGTCTACATAAAATAAGGTGTAAAAGATTGTACTATAATAAATGGAATAAACTGGAGTACAATAAATTTTATGAATGTTGAATTTAATATGATTATCACTCATACCTTATTTTATAAAACATCTTATAAATTATATATGCCAATCAATACTTCATGAGACGTTTCAGAGTCTGTAATTTTAATTACGAAGGGAAACTCAGTCATCGTCTTCCTCACCTTGTCTCATTCATCGCTTTGTTTTTTTGTTCCATAGCTGACAAACGAATGCCAGCAGCAGGAAGAATCAGATAGCTCCTAATCTCTTTTCATTCAACAAGAACATTTGGAAAATACTCTTATTTTTAAAAGATCAACTAGCACGAAACAAATGATCACTTCTTGGCGGTCATATCTGTTTCTATTTCTGCCTCCTCTATCATATCAGAAAAGGCGAATGCCCGTGTCTTTTAAGAGGCGTTAAGGCGATGACCTCTGATCCTAGGTACATCCTTTCCCAGCCAGCCTCGTAACTGGTGATGTTTCTGAAACAACACGGGATGTAATCAGTTGGCGATAAAACACACATCACTTTATTGATCGTGCCAACTATTCATTCATTATTTTCGATGGAATAACTTTTCACTTAGAGGGTGACTGGTTATTTATTTAATGAAACAGAGATCCATTCAATGGACTGTTTTTAATACTATTTTTGCTTGTGTATTGATAGCGCTGATCGTAAGTAATATGTAACCGTTCATTAAGCGTAATTTGTAAGTGAAATGTATTACAGAGACGGCGCATGCATTTATATAATCAGTTGGCTCGTTTTTATTCATGCCAATTTTGCGTCCTTTCTTTCAAATGGTCACGGGATTCCACAATTATTTATTGGAATATGCGTATGTTAAATATATTATTCAAAACTTGCAAATAAGTAACATCCATCGCACTTCTACAAATGACTTGTTATCCAAGTACAGTAGCGTAATATTTGATACGTTTATTTAAAACTTTTCAGTGTTTGTATTTACTACACGATAACTAAAAATATACATAAATACATGTAATTTATAGAAATTTAGTTTTACACTTATATGCATAGCTTTTTTTTTTACATTGGAGGCCATGATTTAATTGTAGAGACACAGGTTTCTCAATTGGGTATCGTCGTGATGACCCCGTGAAGTGAACAGATTGGCATACTATGCAGGATTTTGAGGCATACTTCTAAATTGTGTCTTAATTGAGAAGACGTAACTCTTTTGTTATATAAAATATGTCAATATGCTTCAAAGAATCCCTAGTAAAATTTAACTTAAAACACACATTTTCTTAAGGCTTTTAAATTTAAAATATGCTAACTTTAAAGTATTAGCAGTATTTCGCAAACACTTTTTAAATAAGCGATATTTCTTTGAATGTTATCAATGACATTCAAATATCTTCAACATACGATAACCGGGAAATGGCTAGTCATCCCATGAAATGAGTGATGGCAAAGTGAGATATTTTACATGTCAAGGAAATTTTGTTAAATGAATTATTATATTATGAAGATTCAGCATATACCTCCAGTACGTGCGATGTTGCATATGAAAATAACTTGGTGACTTATTTAATCACATGTGAATTAAGTAATAAAACGAAATAAAGATAAAATCTTTGTGAAAATCATCCATTCATAATATTGTATATTTTAATGTTATAAAGTTATACAAAACAATTAAAAAAAAATTTCGAAAGCATCACACAAAAAGGAATGAACTGCAACTTATAAATAATAATAAAGAAACTAATTTAAGTATTTTTTTTATATGATTTACATTTTGGCCAAAATGTAAATCTGAAAATATTATATGAATGTAATATTTTCAAAGGCCAATTTAAACGTCGTGGAAAAAAGCCGTCATGTAACCTTCACAATGGGTGATATGCGAACCGCATACATGTCGCATACAAAGTACCCATTTTTATAAACTAAAACAGTGACTTTAAAAAAGTTGAAAATAGCAAAATATGTTGTTCGGTTTGCGTGTTATTTAATTCATTATAGTGAACGTTATTCATATTTATTTATGCTAATACTAACATATCTCAGAGTTTAATTTTGCTTATGTGTTAGGGGAGACTGTTGTTCCTTTATCTCAGTGTACTTCAGATCCCTTCTAGTTATTCAGTTGATACTGCTTCCTAGCAACCAAAATTCAAACCAGTTCAAGCAATACAAACTATGGAGCAGTTTCCAATAATTTACTTACTCTCTGCGTGTTGTTTAATTTACGAGGGTTTTAATGTTTATTTCCAACAACTTAAGTTTTAGTTTAAGATTTCTCAGTGTTCAGTGATGTAATTTGAAGAGTCTTCACTGAAATATTTTGATACATTATTAAGTGATGAGTAAAATCATATGTTATTTAAGTGACTCATTCGTAACCTAAAGAAGCCATTATCTCTTTTTTTTCAAGCGACATCCACTTATACCAAGGATCACATAACATCCACGAATGGTGCTTCATGTTATATTATTTGTACTTTTCTTTTTACTGAAGGATGAAACAAGACAAAAGATATCCTGAATCCATGAAAAAGACCGTAGAAAATGTTACGGTATCGCATGAGAAAATAATTTTTATTAGAGTAGTGTGTTTTCAGAGTACAATTTGCTACTTTGATGCGGTAAATTAATTCATTCAAAACATCTGGAGTTGACCGAATAGGCCAAACAATAAAAAAAAATTGCTTTACTAGTAAGAGTGATACGAGGAGGTCTTGTACCATTGGTCAGTCATGTGCAGTTTTTTAGGCTTTATTTAATTTGTATAATATTTCAAATAGGATCGTAACTGCCCGATTGTAAACCCCATCCACAATTTACAATATGTGTCCAAATGAATATTTGGGTATCTACTCTATTTAATTCTCATCAATTAGATACATAACAACAAAATGTTTTGCTGCAACTTTAAACAAGCATTCAAGTGAAAAGGTCGTTGAACATTACGCACTTAAAGGCCTGTTATTAGTGGCTGAATAATATATTGCGAGGAAATAAATTTCCCAAATATCTTTGTCAGCTACAAGCACATTATGCAACCTCTCCACAGCTAGTTGGCCGTTTGTCTTTGTTTTTCTCCTATAAAAAACTGGCACTTGTTCAAAAGAGCTACTGTCACTTCAGCTAGAGTTCTATTGAAGAGGTGTGTTTCGTGAATTGAGATTGGTGCAACAGTGATGAATGACAAAAAAGGATCTTTTTCTTACGATTTCTCTGCCAGTATTCTTTTACTTTTTTCTGACGTATAGTGTCTGATTCCGAGAAAAATATATTTAAAACAAGACTAAAGCATACAAAGTAGAACTGGCATATTTCCGAATTGAAATGAATATTTTGCCTATTTTTAGAACCCAGCACTATTTAGGTAAAAGGTTTGAGGTATTCTGCATATTTTGAAATACAGTAATACCTTAAAACACTCGATGTATATATTTATTTTCATTTTACAGACTTGGTATATTTTGCCCCGTGTTACGGGTTTCACTACTCATGATAAAAATGTTTCCATGTAAAAATGTTTGTTAATTTTTTTTCCAAAAAAGTCACATTTTGCTAAAGATCCAGTGTTCCAAATGCATAATTCTATTGTGAAGGTTTTTCCGTAACCTTACGAGTAAGTTTAAACTCGTTTTTCCAGAATTTTGGTTCCCATAAAAGAGTTTTTGAGTTATTTTCTAAATTTTTGTTCAATTTAATCAAAATTGGACTGAGCAGTTCCAACAAACAGTTTTCAAATGTGAATATTATTCTGAAACACTAAAAAAAACATCGGGAGACTGAGAACGGCATTTAATCTTCATTTGACCAAAAACACAAAACATTTTCTCTCGATCCTTCGCAACCCAAAGATGGCTTAACCAAAACAGAAAAAAAAATTGTTTTAAATCTCCTGATTATTTGCAGATAGATAGGTGTCGCATTCTAATACCTGCCATTGACAATGATAGATACATTGCGAATGAGATATCTGCCTACGAAGAAAAATGAAGAGGATAACATTATGTGAAATTCAAGAAGGGAAACATGTTCGGTCGAATGAAGTGAGCTGAAGAAATATAATACCCCCCCCCCCCCCCCTCCATATCAGTCCCCGTCCTTTCTCACTCCCCCTAATTTCGGATGGAGGGGGGGGGGGGGAGGAGCTCTAAAGTTCCATTTAAACACATTCCTATTAAAAAGTCCTCTCGGGCAGGAGGGTTGGACAGAGCCTCGTTCTTTCCTCGTTTTTTATTTTCCTTCTTCGCATTTCGAGTTTCCATTATTTTTATTTTCTACATTTTTGAGAGTGGGAGAAAAAAAAAGTGAATCTATCGATACGAATCTGTCGTAGAAGTGGGGTGGTGAGGGGAGAAAGTGTAGATAGAACGTCGATGTTAATTTGAAATAAAAGATCGAATTTTTGGGATGCCTCAATTAAAAATCGCTTAAGCACTTACTGGATAAAATTCCTGTCAATCACTCTTTTGCGTGGATTTTATTTTTGTTTAGTTTTGTGGATCAGAAAAAACCTGCCACCCGACTTTGCATAGGCACAAATGTGTAAAAATTTTGCTTCAAAATGTCATAACAAAAATGTATCTTCTTTTGAAGTGATATCAATATAATTAAAAAACTATGCTTAAATATAATATATTGGTAGATTGAAAACTTTAAGAACAAGATCTTTAAAGAACTTTAAGATCTTTAAAGAACTTTAAGATCTTTAAAGAACATTTAAATTCAAAATAAGATACCTGTTTACAATAATAATATATCGTATGAATGACATTCTTCTACTGCTATATCTAAACTGTTACACATAATAGTCATTTTAATTAATTCGTGTGTAGTTCATTTTCTGTTGCAGATTGAAGGTTGGAATGTTTTAAAAAATTGATGGATGATCGCATTTGTGAAGTAGGTATTGCAAAAGTCCCCTATTCTAGTATCAAAAGAGGTTAGTATAAGTTTAGTATAATTTTTTTTTATTTAAATTTGTATGGGTACACTGTAAAATTTACTTAATTTAAAAATTAACGACGCATAAAAATTTTTGAGTATCTTCTCTACTTAAAACAGCTCCGATTATTCATTTTTCAGTTTCAATGAAGATAAATATTCATTTTCGAGTATATACATGTACTCAATTTTAAATTTGATCTGCTTCAAAAATTTTAACATAAAATCAAAGGAATCCCAAAACAATCTTGTGCGGGGAACGAGATTATTAAATTCTAGCCTTATTTGTTTTTAAAATTCTAATATTATAGATACCCAAGACATAATAAAGGGTATGCCTGACAATGCAATGCGACTAATATGCCTCTCATATGCCATGTGCAATTAATATGCCTCTCATATGCCCTGTGAGATAGATATACATTTATTAATATACATTATATTAATTATTATTTAAGAATATTAATATACATTATATTAATATGGCATAAGGAGGTTGTATGCGGCCCGCATATTACCTGGTATGCGACATGTATTCGGTTCGCATACCACACCTTGTAAAGATTACATAACAGCATTTTTCCACAATGCTTTTGAAATTTTTTTTTTATTTTTTTTTATTTCACATTTGCTGGACAGAATAATGCTACTGTCTTTTCTTGAAAATAGTAATTACTTTAAATATAAGAGTTTTGTGGCATGAAATGTAATAAGAAAAAATACTGTCTAAGTAAAAGTTACAAGATTAAAAAAAAACTCAATGTCTGACTTAATAATTACATATGACTATAATTAGGATAAGTAGTTTTTAGTTTGTAAACTAATATTTATTTTCTTTTTACTTAAAAATAACATTTCTTGAAAAGTATTTCTTTGAAGCTCAAATTTTTGCTTTGCTTTAGTGAATGTAAAACTGTCCTATATATATTTATAGGAAATTATAAAGTCATACAATGAGATTTTTTTTAAAAATTGTATATAACTTTTATTGAGGCAGTATGTTTTCTTATGGCATTTCATGCCACACAACATTTTAAAAAATACTAACGTAATATTTAAACCAATTACTGTTTCCAAAAGCAGAAAGTAGCATTATACTGTGTACCAAATGTGAAATAAAAATAATAATTATCTTTGTTTCAAAAGCCAATTTAAACATCATGGATAAAAGCCGTCATGTAATCTTTACACTGTTTATACTCCCCTTAAAATCTGAAACCTGCTTCTGCGCTTAACATAATTAATAAATTTGTATTAAGAATATTTTTCGTAGTAAAAATGAAAAATTTTATATCAAGAAACTGATTCCTATCATAATGACAAATATCCCAGATAAAGTTTAGCGATTCTGACATGAAAACCACTACCAAATAAATATAAATTGAATAAATATTAGTTGTGGAGGGGGGGCTAGTCTCGGGTGTAAAGCGCCTATTGGTAAATCATCCCTGGATTCCACCAGTACTTGGGGTTAGATATTTCGTAACAAAGTCATTCGCGTCCAGGTAGTCGACAGAGGACCTCATCCGATGAACCCACTTCATTTCTCCACTGTGGGATGTATTAATCTATAAGTAGCTGAACCGTTCACGGTGTTCCGTCTTACAGCACAGTTATTATTATGTCACTGTTCCTCAACTCGCCTCTAATGAGATTAGCAGGAAGAATAATTTTTTCCTTTGTCTTCGACCATATAATCAACGTAAACAGCGGAATTGATTTGCTATTACTATCAATTCGAAAAACCTGTTGACCAGTACACTCCGGCTCATCAACACACTGCAATAAGTCAAGTCTACAGAGTAATAATAAGATCGTAGGAAAATCACACACAAAATGTCGATGGAGTTTGCTTTCATAATTCTCTAGAGCATACGCCCAACTCATGAGCCTACAACAACCCATAAATCCTTAAGTGGAAGCGAAACTAGAGATACTTAAAACTCAATTTACTCAATTCTATAACTGTAAACATCCAATTTATGTTGCAATTAGTAGCAACGAGGTCGGAAGCATTGTAATACTGTGTCTGTAGTTATATGCCGTTGACATACTCTGGACATAATGCCTAGGAGGTAATCAGTTCGATGGCATACTGAGAATGTTACTGGCATACTAATAGTTGGTCTGGCATACATAGTGCATACGCGCGGCATATTACTATTTTTTGTCTCGGGTATGTTTTCCAGTTTTAAGTATTTATTTAAAAATGAAAATTTGTCTTTAGGAAAGACATTTCTCTAAGTTGATTTCTTTTTCTTAAAGATATTTTTCAATAGAAAGTAGTACATTGAAAATGCATAAAAATATTACATCCCGCACACGACTAAAACTACCGTTAATAGTTTATAATCATACGGGAATTCCAATATTTATTTGAAACAGTTTCATGATTTAAACTAAATGACATTAACCTAATGTCATTTAGTTAAATAATGAAACTGTTTAAAGTGAATGTTCTTTTTATTCGATGTATTATTAGCTAATTTGATGTATCAACACTAATGTTAACTGCCAATTGTAAGGACCTGCTGTGTAGTGTAGGTTGTGTTTCTGATATGACTTTATGGATAAATAAATCTATTGTAACAATTCCCTTTGTGTTGTTTCTCTTTTGAGCCCATCCCAACATTCCTTCCGAACACCCCGACGCTTTCTCAAAAGCGGATCTTCCAAGTGAATGGATGACACTTTGAATATTCCGTGTTTCTGAAGTGCATTACAAGTGCGAACATTCATAAATGCTCATGAAACAGCATTATCGCTGAACACGTCATTTATAAAAACGTCGCCAGATACGCACTCTTGGAATCGAATGATTTATTCGCGAGAAAAGAATGGTGTTTGCGAGAGATCTGCCTCGTGTGTGCATTATTTGTGTCATGTCTGAAAAGAATTGATACATAACGGACATCCGTAACTTGCAGGCACACATGTTGCTTCGGCGTATAAAATATGAACCACGAAGATGTGTTATTGCTCAGATAGAGCGAAAGAAAATATAGAAGCAGCACTCTGGCAGGGTTATTGATCAAGTGCTTGAGGGGGCGACTATCACTCACCCTCTTTGTTCCCTGTTTTTCAAATCGAGCGAGAACTGCGTGTTCTTGAAGAAGAACTTTTTCTTTCATTAACTTGTTCTTTATCTAACTACATTGAAAAGTAGGACATCATTTGGGTGCCAACACAGTGTATTAACCTTTTGCACACGTGTCGCCTTTCATTCACCAAAAGAACGAGTTGTTGTTCTTCCAAATGAAAGAAAACAACAAAAAAAATAATAATTTGTTATCTAGAAACGTATTTTGGTGATTTAAAGCTTTCTTCTGAAGAAATTCCTTACAACCTCTGTTTTAACATTTGACAAATGTCATCAATCACCAAGTACCGAATTGGTAGACTGAGATGAATAGTCAGCTTCCCGCCTAACACTTTTTTTATTTTTCTAATTATCCACCTTAAACGTAAAAAGAACATGTTAAAGAATGCCGCTTTAAAAAAAACAGGAACAGTACGTAAATGCTCCATAACATAAAGTAAATATCAAACATATGTCTCGAGTGCAAAGGGTTAATTTCATATTTTTAAAAAATACATTGATACAACCTAGTGTTGGATGAAGTATAGTCATATCACTAAATGCAAAATCAGTAATTTTCTTTAATTTTAAAATAACCCTTGGCATTTTTTCATTTAACTCATATTTAATATGCTAATAAAATATAATAAACAATATTTAAATAAACATTATATCATTCTAGTATCAAATTTCATAAAAGACATACTTATTGATATGACATTAGTCTAGGATATACATAACGTTAATCAACAGAATTAAATAAAATGCGCTACTGAAAATGTTAGTACATTTTAAGAATAATGTTATGCCAAATATTTTTTAAAAAATTATATCAATCAAACTGCTATATTCCAAAGAGAAACACTTCTCAAACAATGCAAAATATGTCCTTCTCAAGTATAAAGTTTGACTAAATAAAATCATTCTAATATGGCTAAAAGAAACAACACACACTATTATATCCTGCTTAAATATACATAGTATGACCAATTTCTGTAAAAATATATAGAAATATATAGCATCTTGTTTATCATTACAATACAGAAATATTCTTTTATAAATAGAAAGAAAAAATAATAAGTTGCTTCTCTCACAATTCATAAATAAACAGTTGCTTTTGGAAATAAGTCAAATAATTTATACAATTGATAAGGATTATATAAATGTACACAAAATACGATCAATAAATAGTAAATAATAAAACTGAGTCATAACTTTGGTTTTCTAGTACTAGTTTTCTAGAATAAATAAACATGTAGGATCACAAACAATTGAAATTATTGCATAAAATGAAACGATAAAATCGTCAATGTTTCATTTTAGTTGAAATGACAGAATGCGGAAAACCTGAATGTATGGGGTTCAAAACGAACTTGCTCGATTATAAAAGCTCACAAAAAATGGCTTAGTTTTAAAATATTTGATTTTAGGTAGGAAAACATTTAACTGTCATTTAACGAGATATTCAAATTCGAGATCATCCAACAGCAATATAATGATACAATAAACAAAATGTCTGAAACCCAATTTTTGATTAGACGAAAACAAATTCTTTTTATATCAGTTACATAAGAATATATAATATATATAGATATAACATCGAATTGTTTTTTCACATATACAGACTACAGCTATCAGTATCTATCACACTATTAAACAACACAATTATTAACATGACAATATTTATCTCACGACGTACCCGTTTTATTTTAGTTACCCGTAATAATATTTTGATTATCTCATTTTATAGTACTTATTAAAAGTACACATTAAACACCGATATATATATATATATATATATATATATATATATATATATATATATATATATATATATATATATATATATATATATATATATATATATATATATATATATATATATATATATATATATATATATATATATATATATATATATATATATATATATATATATATATATATATATATATATATATATATATATATATATATATATATATATATATATATATATATATATATATATATATATATATATATAGCTTCTTTTAAACTAAAAAAATATTGATTATTTTTTAATCATTTTAACTAAATATAATTACATTATTTATATGAATATGCTTTCTAATGTATTGAAATATTTCTACACGATCTATTTAAGCCCTTTCAAAAAGTATTCATTTTGTCCAGGTTTATAAATTTCTGAAAATTGCACTTTATTAATTTTTTTCTTTGATGCGCCATTCCATTTTGATTTTAATATCTCAATGCAATGAAGAGAATTTTATCCACCTGCCTCTAACTTTAGTCATGGCCAGTGCGTCAAGGGTAATTACAGCATATGGCACAACAGAGCAGCACTTCGACCCCTTGAACTGAAATACATGGCTGCTCTTACGAGGGGAGGGTATATAACATCTCATAAAGGCATGGATGCCCGACAACTGAATAATACATGAGAATGCTCTGAAAGTATTTAATCGCTCGTATGATTAGAGATGCATCACTAGGATAGTAAAACTATTATCACAAGACCCTCTACTCCAGATGCTTATTTCCTGACAGAGGTGGATTTTTTGTACTCTTTGCCCTTCTACTTTGTTGCCTGAGCGTTGCAATTTAAAACCCTTTCCACCCTACAAAGAGGAGATTTTTTTAAAAAAAATGGCACAATAAGATCATGCTCGTCATGTTTTCAAAATATGCGAAAAGTTTAATTCAAATGTAAATATATGGAATTTCTTTTTTATGTTTTTTTATTTAAATAGAGATAGCATTAAAAGTGGGAAAAAGAGTTTTAAAAACGTCTTTATATTAGATTAAGGAACTCTAAAGTAAAAGAATATTTTTTTTTATTTAAAGTAAATATTAATGTATTACTGAAATGTCAAGCAATTGAACACTATTTACATTTAGTGTTATGTAAATGAGTGTTAGACATTGTAAATTTGTTACAAGAACTACTCAACTATGCAGCAAGCAGTTATTGACTTCTGTTAAGTTACACATTTTCCCACTTAATCAGCAATAGTTCCAAAATAGTAAGGGTATTTAAAAATCTCTAGGATTTTGGAACTATTCAACAGGAGCAATCAAAAGCCTTTACCATTTCAATTTTCATTCTTGTGATAAATGCATGGAAGATTGAAGAAACATAATAATTTTGAAATTCCCCCCAAAATTCTATTTGATTGATGACAATACCTTCTACCAATTCTATATCACTGCAAAAGGGTTGACAAATGGCATGATCTGTTGTTATCGAAATATTCTCTAACCTATCAATAACGCAGAGAAAGGGGTATTTTGACGAAGGAAAGGGACATTTGGAACAAAACCAGTCTAGCAAAAGTCGCGGAGACAAAAGCTTTCCAACATACCTATTTTCCAAGTGAGCAAGTTCTTTCAGCGAGCATGCTTCCCTCGTTAAAGCCTGCAGGCTAAAAGCCTCCTGCAGAAACAGAAGAGAAACCAAGAATGGCAGCAAAGGGTAAAAGGGAAGGGTTCTAGTGAAAGAACAGGAAAAGGGGTAAGAATTCGAACTAAACACCGCTAAAGATCAGTGTGAAATGACAGCCATCATAAAACCATCAAAGCATTCGGGCCCAACAGTAGGGTCTCTCCTGCTATCCGCTAGAAGGCAGGTGATGTCTGTCATCTGAAGGTAAAAGCTTATTGTCAAGCCGTGAAACAACGAAGGAAGAAACAGCCCCTTTGTGGAGAGGGTAAAGTCTGAAAAAGACGAATGGTCTGGGTATGTCAGCGCAGAGAAACACAAACGCTGGAGGGAGTGGAGACACAGTTGGGTGTTCTAGCAGCCCCCCTCCCCGCTCTTTTTTGATGGGAAAAAATGGTAGTCCGAAAGGGTCCTCGGACCCCTCCCCCCACTGAAGGAAAAGTTTAGGGTTTGAATAGTAAATTGAGGGTTTCGGACAGAAAAAGGTGGAACTTTTGCCCTCACATGTTCACGGACGTTACGGTTTGACAACCGTCCCCAATGCGCTTGTAGAGGAATGCGCGTCAGGAAAGGGTTGGATATTGACAACGAGAGATTAATCATTTGGTAGCAACCTTTTGATCATTGCACCTGGTTCGCGTGGAGATTCATTTAAAGTGTATGAAATGAGAATCTGGAACTTCAAATTAGTTTCTGCACTTCTCCCTTTTATTAAGGATTAGACGTCTGTGTTATTCGATCGAATTTATATTATGACATTACAAAACTATTAATTATCAGTGGCCCTCCTTCATTCATATAGATAGCTATTTAAAAAACATAAATGACTTTTCATATTCAACTAAAGATGATTTGAGTTGTTTGTCCGGTGAAAGTATTTATCAAGATTTATTCATGGTACGACATGTTCACTGTAAATCTATAAATTTGTTTCATTATTATTATGAGTTTAATTAGTTTTAATTTCAAATTAACTATTGCAAAGCAAGTCATTTATTATTAATGTAAACTATATAACGTAATATCTCTGTAATAACCATACAGGGAATAAATTAAAAATGCAAAGGTATAGAATGATATACAGATCATAATTTTAATCAATATTATATTAATAATATTTTTCAGTGTTGACAATTATTGGCTGAAATATGTCTAAGCCTCATTAATGTTAATTATGATTTGGCTTTTCTAAAATTTAATTTTACCATCAAGTTAATGTTATTGTGTATGGTATATACATTCTTTCAAATTAGTTTAGCATATTTATACATGTAAGTATTGTATTTTCCGCTTTACTTTAAAAATAATATATAAATATAATCTAAATCTTCTCGTATATTTTACTCAAAAAAATCACAGCTAAATCGGAACAACTTAGATATGTTGTTTGATGCAAATGTAAATCACAACATTTTCTATTAAAAAAACGCTGTATAGAAGCCTTAAAACCTTCATTTTTATAACTTCCATTCAATTTCATCTAATAAAAAAATTCTACAAGTAATACAAATGGTTATATTTTGCTATCCAAGTTATCTTTCAACGATCTGTTCGGGTAAAAAATACAAACCATCTTTATTCTGAACTCTATATATGATATTACTATGTCCATTCGTGTGCAGGATATTTCGATTGGTAGGAACACCATCCAGAGCATCTAAAGAATTACTGTTTTGATTGCTGAGCTGGTTGCTTGGACTGGTAGATGGGGGGGATGAGAATTTGTTTTCCTTCTTGGCCTTCATGCGTCGGTTCTGAAACCAGATTTTGATTTGTCTCTCGGTGAGGCCCAGGGTATGAGCAATCTCAATGCGACGTCTTCTGGTGAGGTAGCGATTAAAGTGGAATTCCTTTTCCAGTTCTAATGTTTGGGAACGCGTATATGTTTGCCGACTCCTTTTTGGACCTGGTGATGTTTCTAAAATAAAAAAAAGAGTTTAAGGATTCATTTAATCAAGTTTTTTCAAACACATGTATACTTAATTATTTTAATAAAAATTTGGGATTTAAAAAATTAAACGTGTGAAAATGCTCTATGTCGTAAGGGTTAAAATACGCATGAATGTTTTTCATTCTCATACAATTGCTCAGTCTCATTCAATCTTTTCCCGTATAAAGCCACATAATTATTGTTGGAAAGACTATTTGAAGGCTGTGATATCTAATACTATTTAACGAGCAATGTTTCTGCGTTTGTTTGTTTATCCTCCAAATCCCCTCAAACGACGGGATTTGGAGGATATATATTTAATATATATTTAACACACAAATTAGATTAAGATTAATTTAATCGTAACTGCATTACATTGCAATAAAAAACTATTATATTTAGATTATAGAAAAGTTTATTTAGAAGGTCACTGTAAAAACAAAATCCAGTAAATTTACAGGTTTTGCCCGTCGGCAAAAGTTCCGTCCAAATACCCGTAAATTAATGATGTTTTGTCCATAACCCATAAAATTATGTTATAACCCGTAAAATTCCTATCCGTTAAGAGACCTCCGTGGCCGAGTGGATTAAGGCGTCAGCTGGGAATACGAGGGTTCCCGGTTCGAACCTGTGCGACGGACTAGACTAAGAATAGCAAAAAAGTAGTGATATTATGATCGGAGGGTTGCCAATTTCGCTACCAAAATACTAGAATGTCGTCCAGAACATTCACAAAAAAACAATGGCATGTATACGGGACGACTGGTGCACAATAAATCTGATCGGGGTCCAAAGTCCCGATGTCTATTGAAGGCCAGCTCAGATGTTGACATTGTCATCTGAGCATGGTTCAAAAATACGAGGAATCGTTCCCGAGACTTCGGTTTGACAGCAACTCGTCTAGTTAACCCTTTCAGTCTCAACTTTGTAAACCATCTTTTGTTTGAAGTGGTGTTTTCTAGTCATTTAGAAGGGCACCTAATTTCTTTTAGAATTTGGTTCACGCATTTTGAAACTTGCATCAATGGAAGCGTCTTAAAGGATCAATCTTTAGAGCAGCCGATTTCCATTATGAACTATCAGGCTTAATTAAGGTTAAAAATATTTGCATTAAAAAAAAAAAAGTCAAATATTAACAGATTTTAACAAACATCACAATAGCAACAAAAAAAATATTTATTTGAACAATTTTTTTTGAGAATGACTTTTGAATTTACACGGTTATTTACAATGTAACTTAGCATTTTCGCTATGCCCTAATAGATTGTGCTCTTCGCTTCCTATTCACACGTATACTATTACCACAATACCATCGGAATTAAAAGGATTAAAAAAAATTCTTCTAAAGCGTTTTTATTCGTGTGCTGTGACCTTGTTGCACCCTCATTTCTGATTATCGGATGGTCGAAAGATGACCAATGAGAATGGAATGCGCAGAGGTGTAGTGGGGCCAATACGACGTACCGGCCATGATCGGAAAGGCTTACGTATTAGGAAGAATGTTTTTTAGTGAAATAATAATTAATTTAAACGAATAAAACAATTAATGAGATGAATAGTACTTGTTATGAAGTTTGTTAACGGCGCTCAGCCAGCCAGGCGAAGGTCAAACAAGAATGAATCTCGTGGCCGCGTGACCTTTACTGGCCAATTCCATTAGACTGAAATTGTGGAGATCATTTTTACAGGCATATACCCATATTTTTTATATCTTGTTGGTTCTGCTAAGAAAATACGGTAAATGCTCAGAAAATACGGTTTGCCCGTCTTATCGGTAAAAAACCGTTTCGACCATAAAATGAAACGGGAGATGGCACATAAATGTACGGTTTTTTTATGGTGTAGATTTTCTCAACTGTTATAATTAATAGTTAATTGGTAAAAATTATATAGTTTTTCATTAAATTAAAGATAAAACTGTTTTCATCACTACGACTCATTCCGAATAACACATAAAATTATTCAGAATAAGTACGAATCTTTATAATTTATTGAAAGTTTAATAAGAATATAAAATGTTGTTCGTTCCTTCTTATTTGTGTATGCAGATTGAAGATAACAAATTGAGGAAATAATTTCAAAATATTAAAAAAAAAATTTTATTCCAGAATCATAACCTTCTTAATAACAAGAAATATTAAAAAAAAAACCATTCAGTTATTCCAAAGTTAGACAGATGCAAACATCGCTACAAATTGTTGCTGAGCTACAAGAATATTGTTGGCTTTTAGCATGCAAATGAAAAATGTGTGCTACATTTGTCCGAGTATGGTTGTATTAGACGCTGATGATCGTTAAAATTTAAATTTAAGTTACTTTTGCAGAATTGATACGGTATCTTTGCAATCTTGACACGTTTTACCAACCTTATTAGCATTTCAAATAACTAAAAGTTATTTCGAAAATAAAGACGCTATTGGACGATAAAATATACCATGAAACGTCTAACCGTCGATTTGGACATTTCAAAGCATTTACATTTAATTCTATTCATTAGAAATATTATTAAGTAATAAAATATGCGATCGAGCTGAGCTTGGTCTTCCTGGTACTTCAATTTAAGCACATTTTCTAATTTTAGAGGGTGAAAAAAATCGAGGTGTAAACTTTCGACAAGTTTCCATAACTATCAAACATTAAATAATTCTTGTATAACGTGCGTTCAAAACAAATGTCAAGCAATGTAGATTCTATATTATAAAATATTAAAAGAGGTTACTGAAGAAAACATATTATTTTTACCTTTGCTTAACCTTTTACGTAATGACAACCTCTATGAATTTTCGCCTCTGTATGACTTCCAAACACGTATACCATTTAACGAATTTCTTATTCCTGAATTGTTTTTTCATTTCATTTCGCTTATTCATACTCACAATTTTAAATCCAAAGCATTTGTATTTTTTATTAAAACACATATAAAATTGCGATTGCTTGTATACTTCTATTTATTGGATTAAATGTATGGTTCGAAACAGTTAACTGTATACTTGAACAAAATAAGTCATCAATTATAAATTGTTCAAATGTTTTATAAATCATACAATTTTATTACATTTTGTTAAATAACATAAAAAGTTTAAAAAATGCAATATATTTTTATTTCTCTTATCATAAATGGTTTAAAAATTTAGTTTAAAGAATCAATGACTTTGAACGTAAACAAATGTATAAGAGAAATATTTATATGAAAAAATATTGAATTAGGCATAAAAATGTATTTAATTTGACTCGAAAATAAGGTTGTATCATAAATTTATTTCAGATGCAAAAAACAGTTAAAATATAAAAGCTACTAGTAAAAAAATTTTTAAATAGGTGCTTTTTTGATTAATATCGAACAACCCCCAAATTAAATTTTCCGTTTCAAAAGAAACATTACTAATATAATGCATATATGCAATGTGACTTTTACAAAAGTCTAATTTTCTCGTTCAAGCTCTTGACTTTACAAAATGATGAATGCATTTTGACGAACATATATATATATATATATATATATATATATATATATATATTTATATATATATAAAGAGCACACATGCAAGAATTAAAAACAACTAAGCGCAGCGCGGAGAATGTAACAAGTCATTTAAATCCTGTTACCACTCTTTAGTGGGCAGAGGAAATCCACGCAACAATCGATGCTCGAACAACAGGGAAGTCGATACATTTCTATCACAAAGTGTTCGTGACGAAATACAAGTTCCTTCCAACAAACAGCAGTAGCTGCAATTCACTGCTTCCTTCTATCGTGCAAATAGAAAAGGCCCTTAATGAACATGATTAGTTCAGTTAATCAATCAATCTTCTTGCTCGCAGATTCCCTTGCTCGTGTATCTTAATTTTCCGACAAGGAGGGTTAGCCGGTACGAATCTTGGTGAAGCAGAATTTGCTGCTTTTGGTTTGATCTCAAGATCAAAAAGGAACTCTTAGAGAGAGCATTTCGGATGGAAATGGGTTTCAAGTGATTGAGAAAAATGGAGTGGGTTTGGATTTGCTTAATAAATTAAATCTTGAAGGAAAGACATTTCTATTACTTTAAGCAAGAACTATTAATCACAAAAGAGATTAACAAAGAGGGTTCAAGGTTAGATATTAAAATATCAAGTAAAAGATTTTTTTAATCAGTCTATGCATTTTTTAAATTTAAAATGCACGAGCAGGAAAAAGTATTTCTAAAAAACTATGCTGTTGTTTAATAGGTCGTAAATGCAAAGCATATATTGGTGACTTATATAGAGGTCGCGTAAGTATTTATTGATGGGAGGAGTAATAGGAAGTTTTCTTTCATTTTTACGTTTTTCTAAAGAATTTTCACTTGAAAAATATAAAATATAATCTTTATCTTTTCTCATTAGCTATTGACTAAAAACTGTTAGTAATTAAAGAATTATTGTTTTTGAATGTATAGTTAGTAGTTGTTCCACTAATTAATTAGAAAAGGTAAACATTTCTTTGAACTTTTGAATATATTTTGCATATTTTGATTTGGGGGCATATTAAAGAATTATTTTAGGGTAGGGGGGAATTATACTCTTAAAAGTAGGTCCCATCTTTTGTTCGTTGTATTATGTTAGTTTATCTTCAAAGTACAACAGAAGTGTGTAAAAAATAGTCGCTTTTGGCCAATTTGGAATTAAAATAATTATTCGGATACCCTTCTTTCGATATTTTTTTAATATTAATAGCTACGATAAAAAATGAGAATTTAAACATCCGAAAAATATTCAATTAGTACTATACTGGTATTATCAGTAAAATCAACAAAATACAAGGGCTAGGAATTGGACTTTGTCAATTTCAAATCATTAAAACAGTTAAAAGGACCAATGTAACTTAATATAAATTAGCCATTTTATATTAAGACATGTTGAACAAATTGAGGAAAGTAAATATGTTCTATATATAGCAAAATCAAATCGTCTAGAACTACAAACTATTTTGAGTAAATTTTATAATAATTTGACTAAAGAAATGTTGTCCTTTTCCCAATAAATCTAAGAATACCGAAAACCGATTATTCCACAAAATGTTGTTACCATTTGTAATAGTGCATTCAATTCAGAGGAGAGCTTGTTTAACCAAGGTATAAGGTAGTGGAATAATCTTAGTCAAAACATATATAACAAATTATTAAGAAATATTGTCTATTATAAAAATAAAGCTGCAATGATTCGTTTGTCTTATATTTTTAAATTTCATTTCTATACAATTTTTTTTTAAAAAATTCAGAAAATAAGCCACAAATAAATGGAATTTTTTACTTTGGATTGAGTAACAAAGAATCTCACCTTTCTTACATGATATTATTACTTCTGTATCAATAGTCTATAGCAAGGTAAATAATTATTACATGATAATAATACAGTTTTGTTTTCCTTGGAAGAAAAAGCATAATTTAAAATATTCGTAAAGGTTGCATATAATTATTTATTTTTTAATTACGAATTACAATTTTTGTTTACGGCCAAATAATAATAAACAAAATTTTTAGACCTACAGTAACATTAAATAACGCCGTCTGTTTTATTTCCATTTTTAATGTATACAAAATCCTATTTTTTAAATTTTCTTACAGTGTGCAAACAAAAAAATAATCATTTGAAAATTTAGCATGTGTTGAGAATATATATATATATATATATATATATATAACTTAAAACTGGCCAATTTTCAAATATGTACTAGCATATAAGCCTCAGCTTAAGACAACTGTTTAACGAGTTTTAGAAAACAATGATCAAGGTTCATAAAAAGATTCTGATATGTATTTTACATTTCTGATATAATATAGTTGTCCATTTGATTACCATTTAAAATTTCTAAAATTAACCAAATATCCATCATTTGTTTTAGTGATCAGCTATGCCCATGAAAATCTAAGATATGCAGTATAAGAATCGTGAATTAAAGACATTTTAAAGCATTAATTTTAAAGGTGTACTGTCATAGAAACACTAATTATTTTTAATAAATCAACTTTATTAAAAATAACATGATTCAGGCGAAGTTCATAAGCACATTTGATGTTGTACATTCGATGCAAAAATTAAAAATAATAACTTATTAAGTTTATTTTCTCGAATTTTATAGATTTTCCTAAGTATATAGTAAGTACCATACTGATAAATATTGAACAAAAAGTAAAATAAATATATCATTATCCTAAATTATAATAAGTGAACCATTTATTTTCAGTTTTTGATTATAAAAGACAAATTGATTGATTACCAAACTTTTCTACAAATTCACAAAAAATTATAAATATAAAAAAGAAATCGAAAACAGTATCAACTATTTCTCATTGTAATTAAACAAAGATAATGTCAAAGAACCATTTAAAACGGCAGTACCAGATAACAACACGTGGACTTTAAAACCGGTTGCGAGAGCCGCATGGTTTTCTCTTCACCCAAAGTTATGTTTTGTTTACGGTGATGTAATATTTTGCTACATCATCCTCCATATTGAAAACATAGTATAAATATTCTTTGCAGCAAATAAGCATATTCATTTCAAACAGGTAAGCAAATACTTTCTTTTACCTTTGTATTTAATAAATGAAGTTGTGAATTCAAATGTTTGAAATTTTATTAAACTGTTAATGTATATTTTATTTTCAAATTTTTGAATCAATTTATAAAACTAGTAAATGATTTCTTTATTAAAAAATATTTTTCGCAAAATGTAAAAGTTGTCCATCGACCGGAAACAATTCTTTAATAAAAAAAAATCTGCAAATCCAAGAAATACATTGTATTTAAATCTTCGTCTACTTAATATTTTCCCTGTACTCGTAACTTAATATAAATATTAAAAATAATGAGTAACAACCGAAAAGTTTTTATAAAATAACTTTAAAATTTAACATAAACGTTTAAAAATGCTTTATAAAATTGACTACAAAATGAGTTTAGTTGAATTTATTTACGCTACTCAATTCCGACAATTGAACGGAAAATGTATTTTTTCTAACTTCAATCCATCAGAAAGCATGTTATATTAGACTTTCTCTGAATTAATTACTGAATATCGCTCAGTATTCAAAAGAAATAAATTTCAAGTTTCTATTTATGATCTAGCAAGTTTTTTCGCCCTTCTAGGAGAAATTATACATGCATTGATACATGCATTAAATCCAACAGAAAAACACCTACCTCTTTTTCCGCTTCAAATTAAAGTTAAATACATAAAATAGACTAAATATTATCAAACCTAAAATGGAGTTCTACCAATTATTTTATGTCCACATTTTCCTAAATGCCAATTTGACAAAGAACATCCTCTTAAATAAACCATCACTGTAACATATTGAGTAATTCAAACAAGAAATTATAGTTTCTATCCAGACACGATACTTTCCTCAATGATATAATACAAAGCACGTGATTCACTACATGCTTGAGTGCTTTTACAGCGGACGAATATTCTAATGCGTGCGTATTTGCAGTTGTTGAAAAAATTGGTTTTGAAAAGAAAGGAAACTTCATCACTTACTTGCGTTTGCTTTCATCCAGGGATAAACACTTTCTGGCGTATTAGGAACAGTCTTTTGACCCATGGTCGGGGAGGTACTTACCCCAGATTCAGAGGGGCTACTCTCGGCCGATTGTGAAGAAACGACCGACGGAGGAAAGGGTTGGTATTGCGAATTGCCAGGTGGAGTAAATGCCGGTGAGATCATCTTGCAACTGTCAAAGTCAATTGTCTCAGAGACAACACCGGGTGGATTCAGCGTATCCGCCCGGGAAGGTGGCATGACATTGGCGTGCTGGTAATAGTTCTGGTGACTGTAGAGGTTAGTCTCGTATGCATGGGCCGAATTGCTCAAGTGAGCGTACCGAGGTGTACCATTGAAAAAGGACAAGTCGCACGGCGATGTCCGGTCAGGTTGCGGGGGTGTCAAATTTCCCGGTACATCAAACCTGTGGGACGAATACGGTTGATGGTATCGAGGGTAGGGTGTCATATACTGGGGTGAGTATGCATCATAGTCCGAACTCCTAACATAGAATTCGTCAGAGTCCACAGTGTTGATGAAACCGTTAGCCGGCGAATTATTGTTAAAAGAAGTCATTTTGTTGGGTGTTAGATGATTTGTGATTCCAGTCTGCAACTCGTGCTTCTTTCCTCGCCGTCCCCTACTATAATCATATTCAGTGAAAACAACCCCACGTGATGAGCGCTGACCAATCCGGAGGCGTTGAGCCGGCGTGTCAGTCAGGGAAGACCAAGCTTGTTTGCCAGTGACAGGATCAGATGGAAAAGCTGCGAATTCCCCCCTCCCTCCGTCTTTTGTGGGGGAGGACAATAATGATGCTCAAACATGCCTCCCTCTATCCCCCTCCCCCCCGTTGCAGCTCTCCGCTGATTCATGCAGTCGTCAAAAGGTGTCGAAAAGGGTTTCACTTGGGCGCTTCACTTTATTTTTAATCTGTAACTATTTTACTCAAGGATCTCTGCGTGTGGTCTTTTTTTTTCTGGATGGTGCTGATGTTTTTTTTTGCTTTCCCCCGAGTAAATTAGGTGTTTCGCTCTATATTTTTTTTCCAATTCCACCACTAATTCTCGTTTTGATTTTTTAGAGATTGCTTACTAATGATACTGTGCTGGCGGGACAAAAATATAGAATTCCCATCGCAGATTTTTTACGAAACAAATTGAAATGCACTTAAACTTTATAAAATGCTGTCGAAAATGGAAAAAATCTGAGAATTTTCTAAAAATAATTAATGCTATCTTTGCTTTCTAAATCAACATAATTTAAGCATATATATTAAGGTTTTAAATTAAACAACTAACAAATTTACATTTTACAAAAAAAAAAGTGAAAAATCTTTTTCTGTTGTTTTTTTATGGTGATGGTGAAATATTTTTTTTTTTTTTTGAAAAATGGTGTAAATAATTGTCCCGTGCACCCACCCCTGCCCAATCCGGTCCACTTTTTTTTTTCGTTACGTAATCGTGGAAGAATTATGTAGGTAAACAACTTAGCACAGTTTTGACATGTTCTACAAAATCAGATAGTCAAACATTAACAACCTTTGAACAACAACCACTAAATCAATATATCGTGCAGTGATCTCCTTCTCCTTTGAAGTAATCGCACATCACAATATCTTTACATAAATCATATCACTGATTGTGATAAGAACGTTGTTCTAATGAATTCGTCTTTATTTTCAGCCCTACATAACCTTAGCAGATGCTTCTGTTATTAATTTCACACATCGTTCAACTGCCTGTACGTGAGATGGGAAGTGAACTATAAGTCCCATTTCGAGTTGGTTTTATTTCTCACAATGGACCAGAATATGTCAGTGGGTATATCACGGAACATTTGAGAAGAATCCTAGGACATTATCGCATTTGCGCTGTTTGACTAAAGCGAACTACGATTACATGTCAGCTCTCCACACACATAGTTAAGTTTGTTATGACAGTTTTCACGCCAAAATGGATCGTCATAAAGTCTACACGTTCCCTAAAATATAATGCTAAGTATTTTTGGATAGCTATCTCTAGAACAAAATACCTTGGTTAAAACCTGAAGAATGTCGTGGATGCAGCGATTTCTCGCCATGCATACTCTGCGCATCCTGAGAACATTTTGCTGGTAATGCTGATAGACGGAAAATCATATATTAGAGAGTTTGCTGCAGAGAGTTTTTGTCTCGAGAACTGCAAAACTAACCTAGCCATACTCATCCCAACTTTAAAATCTCATAAAAATACACTAATTTTTAATTCTAAACTAATCCTAAGTAAAACCTGCAAATAACTATGTTACATTGTCGACAAAAAGTCAACAGTTGAAATAGTAGGTCTTCCCCGACCACTCTTTGAAGAATTGATATTTCAGTAATTCATATATAAGTTCATACGAAATCATCTTTGAAGGGAAGAATAATAAAAAAAAACGAGCTATATCACGCCTAGAATAAAATGAATTCTTTACCCTGCGCTTCCACAATGACCAAAGAGCAACAAAGAAGATCTAGGGGACAGGCCGGGACGACTCCTTTCAGAGGAAACTCCATTTCTATCACCTGCTCTTAGATCGGAAATGTTTCGTTTTGTTAGAAAAGAAAGCACGTTTCTGCTTGTTTACCGCTTTCTTTTTTCCCTGGCCCTATCTCCCTGCAACTGTTTGTTCGTGAATGGGCGCAGTCTACTATAAAAATATCTTCTCTTACTATAGTTTCCATTCAAGTTTTAGTTCATCCTTTTCTTCGGTATGAACTCGGAACTGCAGAAACAGCCTCCTTTTCAGAGAGAAATTAAGTTCCTAAAGAGTAGATAGGTGATATTTTCTATATGGATTTACTCAGCCTGCCTGCTGCTGGGATGCAAAGTATTCAGAGTATGTACAAAATAAAAGAGTATGTCTCGAATATCCTTTACACTTCAAACATACATGTGGCATATGCATGCCACCAGTGTGCAATTAATATGCCTTCGTATGCCCTGTGAGGATATGAATGGGGCCGGCATATTTCCTTGTATACGCCATGCATGCGGTTCGCATATCACACATTGGCAAGCTTACATGACGGGTTTTTTCCAAGATGTTTAGATTGGCTTTTGAAAAAAAAAAAAAAATATTTCATATTTGGCGGCAGTATAAAGGTACTTTCTTTTTCTGGAAACTGTAATTACTTTAAATATAAGCACTTTTAAAAAAGTTTTGTGGCATGAAATGTAATAAGAACAAATACTGCCTAAATAAAATTTACTTACAAGATTTTAAATTTTTTTTTAATGTATGACTTTATATTTTTTTTTATGAATATAATTAGGAAATGTAGTATTAGGATTTTTAGTTTGAGAAACTAATTTTTCTTTTAATTTAAATATGACATTTCTTGAGAAGTATTTCGTCGAAGAGGAAACTTTTGCTTTAGTGAATGTAAAACTAGCCTATGTATATTCATATGAAATTATAAAGCCATACTTTGAAAATCTTGTAAGTAACTTTTATTTCGGCAGTATTTGTTCTTATTGCATTTCATGCCACAAAACTTTTTGTAAAAAATATATTTAATGTAATTACTGTTTCCAAAAATAGAAAGTAGCATTATACTGTCCACTAAATGTGAAATAAAAATAATAATTATATTTTTTGCAAAAGCTAATCTAAACATAATGGAAGAAAGTCGTCATGTAACCTTCACAGGATTTATACTTCCATTAAAATCAGAAACCTGCTCATGGACTTAACATGAATAATAAATTTGTTTTAGAAAAAAATTTTGTAGTATAAATTAAAATTTTCATGTAAAAAAACTGATTTCAATCAATTGCAAAATAATGACTAATATCCCAGAGAATGTTTAGTCATTTTCTGACATGAAAAACGCAACCAAATAAATATAATTTGAATAAATATTAGTTAATTAAATAAAAGTTCTGGCCTCTAGGCCCGGGCCTAATGTGCCTATTGGTAACTCATACCTTGATTTCACCGGCACCTGGAATTAGATCTTAATGGGGAAAAAGATGTCCCAAAATATTTAATGTCCGATAATATTGGCAATGAAACTTAATATAATGAAATGGGGATGAATCTGTTTTTTGAAAAGGTAAGGGTAAATTGTACAAGAATTAAATTTGCACATATATTTAGTTAGTGACATATTTTTACTTTTGGTAGGGTTTTACGAGTTGGTACACTTTACAGGAAATTGAAATAACGTTTTTGTATGATTTAGGAAAACATAATTAACATTCTGAAATGAAAAAGGGAAGGCCATTTATAATTATTGGTAAAAACTTGCATTGATTAATTCTTTGGTAATGAAAAAATAAATATATTAATCTAACTTAATTAATCACACATTTAAAAAATAAAAAACTACAAAATATTTCGGATTTTTTTTTCACACAAAGTTACAAATCAGAACGGGTCCACATACAACTGCAGCCTTTATATGGAGACAATTATATAGGAAGAAGTTTTGTGGTACTAAACTAAGCTATTTTCTAGTATTTGGAAACTTAGCTTCTAATAATACTGCTAGGGAAGCTAGTGAAGATGAATGGTTTTTTTTTCTTAAAAGAGGCATTGTCCATGTGTATGTGTGGCATACCCTTTCATTGCTTCTCCTTCCTTTGAAAGCGGTGAAATGAGTTTACCAATTGTCATGAAGTAAAGGCAGCACTTTTCCTATGTGTTTGCATAGATAATCACTGGTCTTGAAAAGGAGACCTGTTTACTCAGTTTCAAGATCCTGAATTGTCCTTTGAGAACATGAAAAAGGCGTGAAACTGCTTTGACAAAAACTGCTTGTCACATAGACCTCCCACAGCTTTGGCAAGCATAGTGATAGATAAGTCATTCTCAGTCTGAAACCTCTCAAGTGCCTGCTGAGAATCACACGCTCACGTGTTTTGCACCGCGTTTTTGTCTTGAAATTCATCCATAAGTTGCGAATTTTAAATATATGTGATATTTCCCTTAATAATTTTACAATAGCAATCAAAATAGGTTAAGTTTATATAGCCGTAATTATGCAAAAAAGATCCAATCCAAAAAGATTGGGGTTGAATATTTTTCGCATAATTACGGCCATAATAAAAGAATGTGTGAATCTCTAAAATCTAGGTTTCTAAAAAAACTTTTTAATTTTAGGTTTAATCTAAATATAATTAAGTTTGGTAAAAAAGTTATTATTTTCGTATTTACCACGCGTCACTATTAGTTAGACATGATTAAATAATATTCTTTTATTTTAGAATGCCTTTGGAAAGGAATGTGTGATTCAATCATATCAGACATTTGATCTCATTTTACATGACGCCTAATTTTTTTTTTATTATTGTCAATTTCTATTAACAAAATATATTTATTAAAATTCAAATGTCACAGCATTTTTTTATTGTTAATTTAGTTTAGTAATTATTAACCAGCAGCTGCAAACAATTTAAGATATCATTGTAAGGCTGGCAATATATAAAAACTTTCTTAAAACACAATCTTATTTACAAAATATATTTTGGAAGTAAATGAAAAAATTTATATAACATAAATAAAAATATTTGCATGAGTATTTGCATGCTATTTTATACGTTTCATTTCTTGTTTGACCTTTGAAAAACTGAATAATTAAAAAATGAAATATAGAAAGATTTACAAATAAGAAATAGAAATATTCATTAAAATTATTTTATTTGCATATTCGTTATATTTATAATAATTATTATATTAATTAAATTACTATATTCATAATAATTATTATATTAATTAAATTACTTTATTCATAATATTAATTATATTATTTAAATTACTTTATTCATAATAATAATTATATTAATTAAATTATATATTTATAATAATTATTATATTAATTAAATTATATATTTATTATATTAATTAAATTATATACTTATTATATTAATTAAATTATATACTTATTATATTAATTAAATTATATACTTATTATATTAATTAAATTATATACTTATTATATTAATTAAATTATATACTTATTATATTAATTAAAATATATACTTATTATATTAATTAAATTATATACTTAATATATTAATTAAATTATATACTTATTATATTAATTAAATTATATACTTATTATATTAATTAAATTACTACACTTATTATAATTATTATATTTAATAAAGATAAACATATAATTATTATATTCAAAATATATTAATTAATAGTGTCTAAGTTATCCAATAGTGTCAATAACCAAATTTTGTGTTGAAATATACTATTTACACTTTTACAGATACATACGAAAACACAAAGTTTTGAATAATTATTAATTTAACTAAAAAAAAAACTTATAATTTGAGAAAAATTAATATATTAGAATTTAGCATAAATTATAATATTTTTGACTGTTTCTCTGAGAACCATTTTACAATTTTATCTTTGTAATCTCTTTATCACATTATGATTACTAAATTACCATATACTTTTTTAAACATGATCCATGAAAACAATAAGAAGTGTTGTATTTTAAAATCCTATTTAAAGACATACTTAAAAAAAAATTCTATCTTGGCCCTTCCAACATAAGTTAATGTCATGCTTTTCACGGATTCATATCTCAGCCATACACATCGTGCCTTTATTGCTGTTTTTACAGTTAATGGCAACTCGTGTCTTTGTCACGTATCACAGGCTGTAATCAGGACCACCAACGAACTCTCAGATCTCATAGTGGGATGTTAACAGTTGAAGAAAGTATATTGCAAAAAGGCGATTTGATTGGTCAGAAATGGAGACTTGCATCTACTTATTCCTGCTTTTCGTCGCTCCACCCCATGTCTTTTTGACGCTTCTCAAATGGGGTGAAGAGTATGAAGCTCATGATTATTGGTTAAGGAATCGAAGATAAAAGTGATGGGGAAATTTAGATAACACTTTGTAATTCGACTAATATATATTTTTTTTACAAAAAAAACACGTTCCTATAATTTTAGAAAAGTTAAATATTAGAACGACAGGGTCCGGCGTTAGCATAAATTATAAGTTATTAATGCCATTGAATCATTAATGATGATGAAGCAGAATGTATGTGTGTATTAGGTAAAAACATTAGGAAATACTTTATTATAAAATAAAAAAAATTATAACTTTTAATACATAAATGAAAGCAAATCTTGCAATATAGCCTAATTAATATTATAGTTAATTATATATAAATTATTGTATAAGGAGGAATTATCATTAATGTAATAAAAAAATGCTATTTTCTTATAGTAAACGTTATCTTAAAATCCTCAAAATTTGTTATAATAAATTTTAGACATATTTTGTGGCTTTATAGAAGCTTTTATAAGAGTCTGGTATTAGAGCTTTTGTAAGAGCTTGATATTGGTTTTCGTAAGTTGGTTTTGTTAATTAACGTCGCACTAGAGCTGCGCAGTGGGCTTTTGGCGACGGTTCGGGTCCTATCTCGAAGGAAAGACCCGGGAACGATGCTTCGTATTTTTGAACCATTGTCCAGTGGCGAAGGGTCCAGTCATCGGCAGATTCGCCGATGACCACGCAATTTTTTTTTAATAATTAAATAATAAAAAAAAATCGATATTTTATCAATTAATAAAAGTTTTAAATGTATTTGTTTACTTTATTTAATTTTTCTTTTCTTTAAACGTTTAAAACGTCCCAAAAAGTAAAGTCATTAAATTGATTTAAACCGAGAACGCTCGGAAACAAACCCGCACTTACTAATCGTTCCAAGAATCAAGAATCTGGCGATTAAAACACTAAAACTTCGCCAACTCATCTGTACGAAGACCGAATATCTTTTATGAGTGTCAACCGATCAGATTCGTGCTCAAAAATTTTCCTTCAGCCAGGTGCTGATTGAGGCAAGCTGATTTGGCATGTCTCTAAGCTTATTTGGCATGCTGGTCATCGGTGTATTTTACAGCTTCTTCAAGGCAACCTTAGACCATCGTTTCGTGCACAGTATGATTGCCAGATTGGCTTTGGAAGGCCACATTTGGCAATAGAGATTTTTTGTTTTTAATTATTTTCGTTTTGTGTTTGCGTTTTTTCGTCTGACTTTTCATTATTTTAAAGAATTGTTTGTCTAAAAACAATTCTTATTACGTTATGGAAAACGGTTTTTCTGTATAATAAAAGGTGCAAACAACTAATTACCCAAAATAAAACTATTAACACATTTTTCCAAAAAATATTCTGTGTAAGTAAAAACAAAATATTTCAGAAATTAAGAAATTCAAGAACAGTTTTGAAAAAGTTTCTTACAGGTTGATAGAAAAGCAAGTTAATTTTTATTACGTTGTACATTGCTCAACTAACGGTTTTGTTTTGAATGAACGTTATTCCTACGTCCAAAAAACTCGTAAACTAATGCTATTTTAAATATGTATTCAGTAATACATATTTAAAATAATACATGTTAATACATATTAAATACTTATTAAAATTTCCTTTGTTATTTTATTTATTAATTTGGCAAATATAGATGTGTATATATAAAGACATCGGCATACTCAAACGAAACAATTTGACTGCTTATAATTAAATACAATGACATTGCATTGAATTGAAAAGATTTTTTTAAAATATTTAAACAGTATAACCCAGGACTAAAATAAAAATAAATCGAAGTATGTAAATGGACAATTATAAATTATGAAAAAGGTTGATTGGTTTATGAAATCAGAACAAAAAAACAATTGTCCCGCTGTCCATATAACCTAACACGCCGCCATATAGCCTAACCCGTAGTGATTTGATTGAATGTTGGGGGAATTTATACATTTATTGCGTCATGTATTTTTGGTCCTTATTTACTTTGACTTCTTTGGAAGTGCTTTGGAACATGCACTGTAAAAAAAGAAGTGCTTAAAAATGAGTATCTGGATGTAATCGTTTTTTTTAAAGTATAATTGGTTCGTAAATGAATATTGAACGTACTCAGAATTAAATTACCGCTAGTACTTAAAAATAAGAACATTTAGATATATTCATTTTAGGTATTATAAATTACGATATAAGAAATGTGTAATAAACGACATTTTTAATTCCAAAATATTTCGTGCAAATCTTCCGAAGAATAAAAGTTATGAGTTCCAATTTAAAGAACTATATCTTATGGTGGAGTTATAGATACATGTTCTTCGGCTCAGTGTTTCGTTCGTCGAGCGGAGGTTTATCTAGTTTAGTTTTGATTCGTGAATGGAATTTGTTCGACGTTTAAAGCGAGATATTTAATTACAGACAATTTCGTTTTGATTTAAATAAATGGAAATATGCATGAATTTGTTCAACAAAACTTAGCGGAATGGAATTTGAAGGAGTACTCTACGTGTTTCGAAAGTAAGTGCTATTAAATTTATAATCTTTAATGTATAACGCCATAGCAGTGTTCAATCGCTCAGTTAGTGCTGTCCCCGCACTTTTTTTGGATTTTGCCCTCTAACTTTTTTATATTGCACATTTAAAATAAAAATTATTGCATTGCCAAATCAAAAAAAAAAGTTAGTACTTTTACCCCTTCCAACTAACATACGACAGACGCAAACCCGTCCGCCATCTTACATTTGAAAATATAATATAAAAAAATTATGAATCAATTAGAATGACGATATTTACACGGAATACTCCATAACAACAAAACGTAGCTGTATGAAATTTACAGAGAACTTTTCTTGAAAAATTAGACATTTTTTGTGATAATTTTTAAGTTTGTACAATGTTCCATTCATATATTATAACTATTTTAATGTATGTCATTCACTTAACATGGATGACAATATCGTTTGCGATTTTAAGGAAAATTTTCTTTTCGTTATTGACACTATAAAAATGGCGTCATAAGTTTTGTTTGATTTAATATTTACTGAAAATATTCGCACATTGGGCTTTTTACTACAATACGGATTGTTACAAAAATTAAAATAGCTAGAATTTTATCTTATGGAAATGATTTATAATTGTTTTGTGTATTTTGTTTTGTTTGTATGCAGGTTAATTGTAACTATATTTGATTATCTTAAATCAAACTTTTAGAACAATTCTTTCATAATGCGAGTAATTTGTGTATTAACGTCATTTTTATTTATTTGGAAAACATTTTATGCACACATTTTTTTTAATGTACGAAGCTTAGTTTCACTGTGAATTTTCAACTCTATATTACTTTTTAATGTTTTTAAGGGAATAAAATTCCACAGATCCAACTGATAATTGAGAAAATGTTTTATTTAATGTGCCAATGAATATTTATTCTTAAAACATTAAATGGCGATCATTAAAAGTAAAATTTAGAATAATTTATAGATTTTTTTTTATATTTGAAATGACTGAAAAGGAAATAATTCATTATTAGCGTAATAGAAAATTTCTGAAACGCGGAATGATGAAGCTTTAGCACTGAAAAATCGCAATTTCATAGAATGGAACAATTTGTAATTTTTTCTTATATTTATTTATTGTAGAAAATTGATTACCAATGCCAAATATTTTAAATATGACATTTTTAGTTTATGAATCTATGGTGATGGTCAAAATATGTCCTTGTGATAAACAAGAGGGATAATAAAAGTTCATACTTATGGTACACGAGTTTTTTTTTTTTTTTTTGAAAACATATAGAATTTTGTCTAAAATTTGATTAAGATTTTGCATAAGTATACACTTTCATTTTCTTTGAATATGAACTCAAAAATTTAATCTTACGAAATTTATAATACACTAATGATTCAATCGCATACTTTAATATAGCAATTTGCAATTGCCAATAGCAATTTGAATTTTCCTACTAAAAAAAATTTCCTTTTTGATATTTATAGCTTTTACTCCTTTATATGCAAATTATACTTTTCTATTTAGAAATACGATGTGCTATTCTACTGCTGCCACTATTGCTTCCATAAGGAATATTTACGAAACAATGTGGATCGAAGAAGAAAAAGATACTTCCAACTAGCGCACAGTCATTGGATCATTTTATTCAGTTTATCCCAGTACGTAATCTTCTGTTAAATAACCTAGTATCAGATTTTTAAATATTTGCAATGTCCACACTCAACAATTGCAGTAAACACATCATATCATATTCAGTGGATGATGATATAAATAAAATTAAATCGATATTTGCATTTAAATTTGAATGACTTTTATGCAAGAGGAATTCCAGACAATAATATCATTGTTTCAGTACTGACAAAAATTTAATTAATTTGGACTTTTATAGTAAGTCCTATCAAATAAGATTGTTTTCTAGAGTATTTTAAAACAGCGCTTGTGTATCATTTTTAAATTAATCAAAAGATTTCTGTAATGCAGAAAACATGCTTATTATTTTTATTCCAAGATATTGAGATTTGATTTTTTTGTTATAGATGTCCTTATACGTTGTATAATGGAAGTTATTTAATGTATGTAATATTATATTAATTAATATGTTGATAATTACAGATTAAGAATGATTAGTTTTAGATGAACATAAATCATAAGAAGCTAATGAACCATTCGGGACGAAAACTTCACAGTGTTAAAAATTAACAAATGTATTAATATTCTGGTGTTTACATTTACTTTGAATGACATTGGGACAATACATATGATTAATTAGCAATGTACAGAAAAAAATAGTCTCGAAATGATTTTATTTGTATTTATTTATTCATTACTTTCAGATTGGAGAAGGAATTGAAAAAATTATGAAACAGGACACACTTTTGGGAGGAGATAGAAAGCAACCCTTTATCCTAGCTGTTGGAGAAAAATTCAACCCTTCCCAGGCATTTGTAGTGTTTGAAGAACACTGCATAGCTGCAAATTCTTTGTTAAAAGCTGTTGATCTGTATTTGAAATTAACATATATTTAAAAGTAGAATTTTCAGCTTACAGCCGAAATGTGTGGCAATTCATAAATAATAAAAGCAATCATATATAATATATCAAATATCATTTATAAATGTGAATTTGATGCAGAGATCCCATCATGTGTTTTAGAGTTAAAAAATCGTCTGTAAAGTAATCATTTTTATCATGTCGTGTGTGTACAGTTTTAATGTAAAAATATGTATTTAGTGTCAAATGTTAATAATTATGAACTAAATTATTTATACTTCATTTGTAATTAGTTCAGTGCGTAATGTTTTGCACATGGTGCAAAATTTCATTTGTTTCCCTTCATAATCTATGCAAACGTATCAGAAATCGCCATCCTAATGCAGAACATTATGTCTGCTTCGATAAATTTTGTAGACAAGCATTTCGGAAATTATATAATTACGAAAGACACTTAAGAAGATTTCACACAAACAATGGAACTTCAGATACTTCACCAAGTTTGCTAAATTGTCAGAACGAAACTTTTTCATTGAATAATTTAGATGCATGTTGTAGTACTACACTTGTTGCATATATTCAAAACGATTCTTCAGAATTTGATAAAAAAACATTTGAACAATTTCAAGAAAGTGTTTTACTGTACATTTTAAAGTCTGATTGTTACTGCAATTTCTAACCCTGATGCATTGTTCATTCAGTTTTTTGTAAGTTAAGTCACATGAAAAAATAAATATTTGCTTTATTTGATATGTTTGTGTACTTCGCTGAGTTATATTTAATCTTAATTTATGTAATCGAATAAAATATTAGGACAACATTTTATGTCACAAAATAATGTATACTCTTATAAACGAATGCAGTTAGTTTTGTTTAAATATCCCTAGGTGTTCAAAAGTTGAGGAGGAGGGGGCTTATTTTTCAAACGTATTGTATGTATGCATTAGTCTCTCTTACAAATAAATTTACATATATAATTTACAACAAAAATTTATTGCAAAATTTATTTGCAATATTGTATTACTAAGAGATTGCAATTTATCTAGGAACACAGATTTGACTAAAAAATGGCATTCTTCCCTACCAATTCTTAAAATAACTTAAAGATTTCTTAAAATAAAGTTCATTCATTTCTTTGTTATAAATATCTAAAAATATATATGTTTTTTCTTTTGAGATAATATGTATTTATTTCTTAATAACACACGAGTATGAAATATCTTATTTCAGAAATGTGATATATATTCCAAATTTGAAATTATATATATTCCTTTTTTTATCTCAAATCTTTCTATCTTTTGCTATCTGAAACATGAAAAATATCGTATTCAAGAATTACTATATATTTGAGAAAGCAAAATGTAAAAATAATATTGTTTCAAATTTAGAATGATACATATATATGATTTCTAAAATAAGATTTCTTAAAATTAGGTGAAAGAAAGAAATGAATACACATACTTAAAAAAAATATATTTTCAATTATTTAAAACAGATTAATGAATTCATTTTGTGCATTAAATTATAAATTTGAATGGGAAGAACGTCATTTTTCAAATTTGGATGTACGTACTCAAAAATGAGTACATGCATCCGAATTTGAAAACAAATATACTCACAAACGATTCCTGCATATACTTAAAAATGAGTACATATGGTGTTTCATATTTGAAACTGCATTTACTCACAACTGATTCCTGCATATACTCAAAAATGAGTACATATAGCGCATATATCAATTTCAAAAATGAAACTAAATGTGCTTAAAATTGATTCCATGCTGGCACTCAAAAATGAGTACATGTCTTTTTCAAATTTGATACCAATGTAATCGGAGCTATGATAAGAACCGAAAGTATTTAAAAATGAGTACATTTTACTCATTTCCAAATACCTGTTTTTAACAGTGTGGAAACTTTAAAAAAAAATGAATTTGTTGTTTTAGAATTTTTTTTTAAATAGACGTTTTAGAAGCAAACGCTTATTTCTTATTTAATTTTGTGGTACTTTCAACGTAAATACAGTTCGTTATCATTATTAGCAATTTTCCTGTGATTTTGCTAAACATCTCAATAATGAATGTCAGAAAGATCGTAAGTTAAATAAAAAGGGACAAATATGAATACCCGTGGAAAGTATTTCCTACAATTTTCTCCCACAAAACGGGGGGAGGGGGAGGTGACTACAACAACAGTTGACGGTCGCACAGCTATTAACTCGGTGTGGGGGCACATGCCGCTCGGGGCGATGACCATCGCAAAAAGTTACGCCTCGCCACTGCCATGGTCAGATGACGAGGAAACACCCAACGCCTTCAATAGACGTCGGGACTTTGGACCCCGATCAGATTTATCGTGCACCGTCCCGTATTTACATCGATAATTTTTGTAGATGTTCTGGACGACATTCCTAGTATTTTGTAGTGAAGCTGGCAATCCTCCGATCACAAGATCACTACTTTTTTACTTTTCTTATTCAAGTCCGTCGCACAGGATCGAACCAGGAACCCTTTGATTCCCAGCTGACGCCTTTATCTACTCGGCCACGGAAGCTTTTGGTTATCGTAAGAGCCTAGTATTCCGAAAGATCATGGAAATAGTGCTTACGAAACCAAATTTAGTCTACTAGAAGAGTTACAAACTAATATTTCAACCTAAAATCAAACATATAGTCCATGAAACTTGATATTAGCAAATCAATTGACCAATTGGCTTATCTAAACCATGTAAAAATTCTGACGTCATAGAAGCATTTTAGCCAGAGAAGAAACTATAACATTACCCTATATTTACCATGGAGGTAGGAGTAACAGGAGGGAACGTGTTTTACCTCCCGGCATTGTCGCGCTTGAAGTAACTGTAAGGGCGCGGCGCCCATGTTGGATACACCAAAAAAAGGGAAGAACTCGCGTAGTGTGCGTGGCATTTTTCTTATTTCATTCAGCTCCTTCAATTTGATGCCTTACAATTATGAGTATATACCATCAATTTTATAACTAGGTCTTTTTTATATAAAAAATTCTAAATTTCAGCATAAAAACAATTTTGTTTTATTTTAATCTCTAGATTTTCATAAACTTTTAAGAATAAAAAGTATGAGTTCAAACTAGAAACTTTAAAAATAATATATATATATATATATTTTTGAAGGAATTGGGTGCCTATCAAAAAATAACATTTGTAAAACATTACGGTAAACGTTAACTAAAAGCTAAGGTTTCTTAAAAACCTTCTCTTAGAGTAAAAAATCTATAGTTTATATATATGCTATAATAGTTCCCATTTCTTTAAACAAACAAAATAGACAATTATAACTTTATGAAACCAATATTCAACTACTTAATTATGGTAATTGTTTATATTTTAGTTTGATTAAAACTGAAATTAACAATATTGTAAAAAAACAAAAACTTTTAAATTGATAACACGTTTGAAAAACTGTTTTACAGATTCGTTCTTTACATAAAGGTTTTTCCAATAATAAACCAAATGAACCTTGAATTATTGATGCAATATACAAGGTGAACAACATCTATGCAATTGAATTCAATTAATAACATCAGAGGCTTTGGCATAATGACAAATTTATATTTTTTTTCAATTTTTAATATATCTGGCGAAAAAACCATATCGTATTCTTTACAAACAAAAACAATTACAAATAGAAACAAAAATGAAATAATATTACGAGCTTTTCTTCATATTTAGATTTTACAAATGATAATGTTGTCGGAATTGTCTAGGATAAACAACAACAATGCAAGGATAGCATTTTAAAATACACTCAACTTCATTATTACAAAACCTTTAATGAAATAAATTCTAATCTTTTTGCATTCGTTTTAAAAAAACACAAATTAAAACATTATCGTTCATCTACTAAAAAATCGTATTTCATGTTGAATAATGATACACTGTGTTGTTAATTTAAACTAAAAACATAGAAATATTTAACAGAAAATATGGAAAGCCAGGTATATTTAAATTATGAACCTTGTGACATTTTTTTTTATTTTAATGCTTTCATAAAAAAAAAAATGTTAACTCGCATAAATAGTTTGCGCAACAAAACAGATTTTGAACCTGATATTTTTATAAACGTTATTTTAAGTTGCATACATTATGGAACGTTTTAAAACATTTGTAAACGTTTCAAAAGTAAAACATGACCTTTGCCAACTCAAATTAAAGCTTTGTTGTATATAGAACATGTAATTTAATACTAATTTATAAATATATAGGAATTTGCTAATTAGTAGTAATTAGTAAAGTGGTTTTTATCATTTATTAAAAATACTTAAGTAATAAAACTTGCTCTATCTAAATTTACCCCGCAGTACGAACTTCAGTCGTGCGGAAGTAAGTCGCAGTAATCTGAATCATAGATCCCAAAAAAATTTATAAATTATAAGAAATTTGTAACAATCAATTTCAAAATTCAGATTTTGTAACTTAAGGAAATCCGTTTATATCCGTAATATTCTTCATAGTTTTCACCTGCAATCGCAATAAACAAAAAATTTGCTTTAAGAATATAAAAGCGGACTTCCCTATAAAAAGTTAATCTTGCAATCTTCTTAAAAATACTATTTGTACAATTGAAAGCTACACAAAACCCCATGCTGCCCAAATAACCAAAAATATCGTTAAAATAATATAAAACTCAGCGCGCTAAACTAGTCGAAATAGTATTTCTTGGTGTAGCAAAGATGGCGCCGCGGTTACAGCGAATGCTTCAAAGCATTCGTCCAATGCTCTCTCCTGTTACTCTTACCTCCATGATATTTACAACAACAAAACTTAAGTAAACTACTTAACCTATCGAAAAATTCTCTTATAAAATACGCTTATTTATAATATAGTGCTTTTTACCGCCGTATCACAAATGTCCCGAACAAATAGACACGAGACAGTTGCACTGGATCCAAACTTGCCAACCGTTCAATTTTTCAATGGGAAATGAATAATTTGTAGCGTCACAAAGAAAAACACCCGGAATCAGTGAGGCTTGTGAAAGCATGGGTAACCCCCATATTAGCGAATCCAAGGCATGCGCTTCCCTTATCATTCATCCGCAGTTACGAAATTATTTATGCACTCAATTAGTGATAGATATCCAGACAGTGCAACTGGGTTCTTTATTAGCTGACGAAACGCAAGAGGATCTCCTTCAATCGCGAGGGAGGGGGAAGCCTTAAGACTACGTAATCGGATAGCTTCTTTAACGCGGCTATTACGGTGCAGTTCATGTCAGGCGATATTTATCTTACATGCTCGTGCCACTTGTCTAAACAGCGGGGCATACAACATTTAACTCGTCGTTTGCTGAGCATTTTATCGCCAGATGTAAGTTATGAGAGGTAGGTGATAGTAAACAGCTACTTTATTGCCCCACCTGATTCAGTTAGGAGATGTATGTTTTGAGAGGAATGCTTGGAGTCAGGGGAAAATGGCCGCTGCGGTTCATTTTACATTTAGTAGCCTTACTTATAAATCGGCGGGGGTTCTTGTTGCACTTAGAGTGCTTTGAATTTATGAACGTGTGTGAAAAATTACAAAGTGATATTTTTAGTGTTATAATAATAGTTAACTTAAATTGAGTTTGTACTCGTATTTGATTTGATGTTGTCACACATAGGAGCTCATAGAAATAATTATACGTATATTACAAACTACTTAGTGAATTTTGACTTAAAAAATTAAATAAATATTAATGTGAAGGATTCTGTGATAAAATCTAGAATAACAATTTTTTTCATCCTTTTTATATATGTGCTTCAGATATATAAGAAATCGTTTCGTAGGCTTGATGGAAAAATTGACTAAGATAATTATTATCAAATATTTATTGTCAATGTCTCGTGATAATGTATTCGGTAGTTAGAAAAACTCGCCAATTTAGTAAAAAGTAGGGTAATTTAAAAAATATATACTATTTGCTATTAAGATTGACGCTTCAAAATCCCAAGTCCAATACATTTCAAAATCCACTATTCAAATCCCCAAGAAAGAATTATCTTAAAACAGCAGCGAATGAGTTTGGAATTTTTCCACTAGGCCCACGATATCAAAAACAAACCTAAAAGGAAGTAAAATCTTTTATATACAACAATAATTTACTAATTTTTTAAAATTTTTAAAATGTTCACTTTAAACCTGGCTCAAAATGTCTTAAGAGTAAATCAAAAACGAATATTCGAAAAAACGGAGATGCAGACTTTTCCCTCCGAGCGAGGTAGGAACAACTTGTGCAGCAGCCAATTTTGTTTTTCAACAAAAAGAAAAACATATTTTGATGTCTTATTTCTTTGAGCTCACCTTTGGGTCATGAACCTGTTTTGCCCCAAGGAAATCGTTCTTTAACAATTGCCAAATCATTCGCTTCACGAATCGGCGACGTTACTTTTGTGGACTTGAATAGCATGCAGAATGTATCGTATTGAAGTTTATGGGATGTTACATGCTTGAATTAAATCTTACTTCGAGATTTTTAAAAATACGAAAAGGTCCCGACACAACTTTTTTTCATTATTATATTTAATTCCACGAGAATAGATTCGTCACCAGTAAAAAATACGTTTCCGTTTCAGTTCCTCTGCAGATCTCTGAAATTCTCAACAAAAAGCTTTCTCCAAACAAAACAATATTTGGTTCAGAAATATAGCGTATAGATGTCAAAAAAGAATCTGAAACAACTAGAAAAAAGGATTTCCAAAGAAGAGCAACTACAATAAATTTTGTTCAAGTAATATGATATCGAGAATTAATGTTTTGCCAAAAAAGGTAAAAGACAATGAAATAACGCTGTTATACGAGTGTTCATCAGAAACGATGATAGCTTTATGGAAGTTGAAGAACTTAATTTCGGGTGCATGACGGAAGTTTGCGAAATTTGTGGGGCCTTCTTTTGGGAAAGAGAAAAGAATACTTCCTGAAAATTTTCAAAATGCTGCTATAACGGGAAAGTTTGTATGCCACATTTATCGAGCGTTCCACATTTATTAAAGGAGTTGTTATCTGACAATACAGGCGAAGGAAAACACTATCGCCAACATATTAGGGGATAAAATGCTGCCCTTGATTTTGCGTCAATAGGTGCTGAAATTAAATCTCCACCTGGAATAGAAACATATTGTTTCCGTATTCATGGACAGATTTATCACATGGTTTCTAAGGACTGGATATGGACAACTGTGCATGTTCGACTCAAGTGAAGCAACTAATTGACTTATGAATAAAAACAGTGGATGTTTCCGCATCATTATGAAAAATTAGATGTTTTATTGAGAGAAGTAAATCCATTTGCTGAATCATATATTCAGATGCACCGATTACCCAAAAATAATCCTACAGCAGACGTCAAGTTAGTTTTTTTTTGTGGAAAATACCAGCTCAGATTTACGACGGTACAATGGGCCTACATGAAAAACAAGTTGCTGCCATTTTTGTAGGTGACGATGGAGAACTACCTGCTAATTGAGATGTTTGCATCTATCCTGTAGGTGAACACTGCCAAAGGATATCGCATATTTAGTCTTCTGTAGAGTAGTGGAAAACTATTTCAGCAATACATTGTTGATGTCTACGTGAAAATAGAAGGTACCCGTTTAAATTATTTGCGCCTAAACCAGAAGAACTTGATAATTTAGCTGCACCAAGGTCTTTTGGATGCTTTACAGACTGAAGCTTCAGTTCACAAGTTACGTTTAGTAAAATTGATTATTTTGCCATTAACATTTCAAGGAAGTCCCCGATATATGCAACAAAATTATCAAGGTGCAATAACGATTGTTAAAAAATTTGGACGACCTGATCTTTTTGTGATATTCACATGTAATCTAGCATGCCAGAAATTTTAATTGCAATGGAAGGATGCCAACGTCCGGAGAATAGGCCTGGCATTATTGTTAGGGTTTTTAAAATGAAGTTGTCGGAACTTCTAAACGACATTAAAAAAAAATCTTGGAACTGTTATTGCTCACATTTATGTTATTGATTTTCAAAAAATGTGGATTACCTCATGCTCATATGTTGCTAACTTTGGATTCAAGATCTAAAATTCGAACAAAGGATGACATTGACAAATTTGTAACGACAGAATTACCAGATGAAAATATTAATGAAATGCTTTATGGAATTGTCACTAAATGCATGATACATGGCCCATGCTTTTAATTCTTGTGCATGAAAGATGGCTGCAGTAAAGGCTATCCAAAGGAGTTTCGAGAATCAACGGCAGAAAATGTAAATGATTATCCTATTTACAGAAGACGTGCTTATGACCCAGTCAAAGTTGGCAAATATGATATTGATAAACGGTGGGCTGTCCCATATAACCCATTTCTGACAGCGAAATACAATGCTCATATAAACGTTGAGGTTTGTGCCACTGTTAAAAGTGTAAAATACTTATACAAAAATGTATACAAAGGGCACGATGCGGCATCGATTAAACTCCAAATTGAAAATGGTTCTTTTAATCATGATGAAATTGCAACTTTTTTGGATGGTCGGTATGTGAGTGCGCCATAAGCAATGTGGAGATTGAATGAATTTTGCATATCTGAGAAGTCGCATTCCATTCTGCGCTCAATTGTTTCTACCTGAATAATACAGCCTGATTATCAGTTTATTGTATATCAAGATGAACAACAAGCTGAAACAATTGCTCGAGCATCTTAAAGTACCCAACTTTAACTGCATGGCTCGAATTGAATAAAAAAGATGAAGAAGCGCATATTTTTAATTATTCGCATATACCCCAATACTATGTCTTTGATAAAAATACAATTGTATGGATGCGACGGCAATGAGGGGATTAGCAAATCGTAAGTCGAATGCCAGTTGTTACGTGTTCAAGACAGTGAAAGGTATTACTTACGAACGCTGCCCAATAGCAACTTCTATTAATTATAGGTAGTATCTGCCAACAGTAATTAATGTTTATATGTAGTTTTTAATTTTATTTCATCTCAAATGTTGTATTTCAAACAAACAGTTATGTCATTAGGAATTGTTATTCATCAACCCGTTGAATTGTAACTCATCAACCTATGTCAACAAAGCATTCACAACAAGTCTGTTCATATCATGTTTTTTGTTTACATTCTTATACATACCTTTGTAAAAAAATTTGGAGTTTCAGTATTGATTTATATAACTAAAAATGTTTTGGTTGCTGGGACACATTATTATTGTGTCCTACATTGTAGCGAGCGAAGCGAGAATTGCTTTGCGAAGCAAACCAAAGAGGATTGCATAGCAATCCTCCGGGGGTTGGCGGAGCCCCCTAGTTTATACAAAAATACATAATATAAGTATAAAATATAATTCATTTAACGAATTTTAGCCCTTCTGGGTGAAAATATAAGTACTTTATATTAAAGTTTTTGATACTTTGAAAAAGAATCATGGCGCCAATGGGTTAGGGGTTAATTGAACTTTTTATAAAAATAATTTGTTCTTTAAATATTTTTTACATTATACGTGGAATTATTATAAGGGGGAAAATGACATACCGTTATGATTAGAATGGGTCCTGCCTTGCGCACAATTGGCTGCATTGGAATCACATACGGACTAGAAATATGTTTAATGTGTTAAAATGGATGTGCGCTTGATAAGAGCAGATAAAGGGATGGAATGTAGATTATGAAATGGTGTTTGCTGCAAGTGTGTTAATCATGGGGCTTATGGAGCTGTTTTGGGGTACTTTGTAGTTGGTTGATTGATTGAATGTCACGGTAAATTTACATAACGGGCTAAAAATAATAAATACTTAGTAATTTTTCGTTATATGTTATAAAAACATTCTTTGGTATTTTGACCATATTTGACCACTTTATTGACGTTTTAAAAATAATAAAACACTTAGTAATTTTTTTACAGGTTATAAAACATTTTTATTTTATTAAATTTAACTTTTTTGTTTTTATTTCAGAAAAGAAAATAATAAGCACTATAACAAAACCTTTGGTTGTATAGTAGAAATAATGTTACACTAGATATGTACAAGGGGATTTATTAGGGTTTCAGGGTTTAATTAGATTTGCACTGGGGGGAAGGGGGCGGGGGCACAATGCAAGGCGATTCATTAGGTTAGTGGGTTGAATTTGCGCTGCACTACTAGAGCTAAACGTGGGGGGTTTATTAGAGTTGGCGTTTAAAATAACGTTGCACTGGCCACTAGGGCTCTACAAGGAGATTTATTAGGGTAGATGGGTTGAGTTTGCGTTTCACTAGGGCTGTATAAAGTGGCTTTCTTAGGATTGGTGCGTTAAATTTACAAAGACTGAGTGGCAATAATTCCCTATAGGGAGACATTTTGAGGTGGTACACATGGTACAAAGAATTTAGTGGAAGCGTGGTGTGTAGCTGTCATAATACGATTTTTTTTTTTAAAGTTTAAATTAAAGTTTTAAAAATATTTTTGTGATATACATTTTAAATACACCAGAAGAAATCAAATAACAAACAACAATTTCTATTAAAAATATTTATTTAATATGACAACTAATGTTTAATGGGTAAAAAATTATTACTTTGTAACACAATATGTTTTAACAATTTTTTTAATATTTTCTTATGGATTTGTAACTTTAACTGAAAGTATTTATATTAGTTTTATAAAATAAAAATTATTACTTTGGAATGCATATGCATATTTTTAATATTTTCTTATGATCTTCATATAACTAATTTCTAACCAATTTTTAATAACTAATTAATAACTTTAACTTATAGTTTTCAGTAATATTTTCATAAACGTAACGACATTTTGCAAATAATTTAACGACACTAAGTATTATTTATCAATATTTTGTACATTTGCAGAACATTTTGTCTGTATGTGTTTTTAGAAATCACAATGTTCCGTAAAAGTCTATAAATTTGAGTACTTTTTATATATCTTTATCAAATAAGTACCTGTATAAGTATTCCAACCTTAGTCGTATACTAACCCTTTGTCCGGGTAAGCATTATGTAAAGCATCACATAACGTATTATTTTTCTCAATATGTATAATACTTTTGATATTATGTTCGCCCAAAGTGCAATTCCTGCCACAAAGACCGTAATTTAGTACAAATTTCACCACTTTTTTTTAATATTTCAACATTATTAAAAAATCGATCTTCTATCATATATTTTGTGTACACCTACTTGCTAAACATCAGTGGTGTGTAATTGATATTTAATCTTAGTCACATACTATTGATTTTCTTCAGGCAAGATTCATATAAATCTTCGTAGGTTTACATTTGTCATAGTGTGTAAAAGGTCTTTTGATCTGTTGGATCTTATGTATATCTTGCTTGGCGATTTTGGCATTTTAAATCAATTTTTTTTCAATTTGTATAATATTTTTGATAATTTTTATGATATTTTAAAACTATTAAGTAGTATTTTATGCTAATTATACACATTTGCCCTTATGGTAGTTTATAAAGATGCATTATTATAACATTAACATATTATTATATTAAAAAACAAAAACACAACATTTCTGCTTGTTATATCACGTAAATGGTATTATTTAGTAATATTTTGTAGTATAGTCAGTTAACATTTACTTAAGTTATTATTTAAAAAAAATGTTTTTAACTGTAGTAATGTTAATTTTTTTTATAAGTATCAATTCTTAACTGCATTTGCTACAAAAACGACCATTATGGTAATATTTTAATACGTGTCATGATATTTTTTATCATTTTATAGACTGTTTGGTACTATTTAAAAAAAAAGTATGCAATATTTTTCCATTTCGCAAATATTTCAGCTAATTTGTCAGAAATTTAGTATATATCTCAACATTTTAGTAGTAATATATATACATAAGTTTCTTTTATACATTTACAGACACCCAACTGTACACCCAATTCTCACTTAGTTTTGGTTCTATTTTCTATACTTTGCTAATATTTTGTTAATATTTTTAATACCTATACTACCCTTTGTACATCCAATTGTGACGTTATTTGTACCATTAAATCCTAATAAATACATTTGTACAGGCTTAGTGCGACGTTATTTCTACCATAGAACCATTCGTTTTGTCATAGTGTATATTAATTTTTTACCGCATAAATATCGACAATTACAACCAAGACTTACCGGGAATCGAACCCACTTACTCCTCAGGCACCACAGTCCAGAGCCTTATCCGTTAATTTTCCAGGACGACTTGAAGAAGTTATAAACAGAAGAAATGTTTAAAAGGTATGCCAAAAAAATGGGAAGAAAGATAATTCAGTTGTAATAACTCATTTTCCATTTAAGCAATCGACACCCAATACTGTGGAAAACCATCTTCTGATCAACTATTTTAAGTTTATCAGGTCGCTTTGTTAAGATGGCTTGAACAGAAGATGAGATTATCAATGTTACATCGCACTGCTCATTTATGCGAAAGTACAGTTATTTAGCTTTGAATACGCCATCGCTCCTTTACGATGCAATTGTACTCAATGAAAAACGAGGAGGTTCAGGTACTCATTTTTAAGTATCTTTTTTTTACAGTGTACATTCTAATATTTTATCCTTATCTGTAGTTCCATCCAACTCTTACCAAATTTCCTAATACAGTAAACGAGCCCCCTCCCCCTTCTAATCCTAACGGTAAGTCAGTTTTCGATAAAAATGCTTTAAAAAAAAAAAAAAAATTGATAAAAATTTTAATTAACCCCTAAACCAAGGGCGTCATGATTCATTTTTCAAAGTTTCAAAAACAAAAACCTATATTATCAATTACTTATTTTTTCACCTAAAAGTCCGCTAAATAAATTGTATTTTAAACTTATATTATATATTTTTATAAACATTAATTTTATAGAGCCATAAATTAACATACATAAAATTTACTTAATTTTTACCCCCTTGGTACATTTGTGAAAAGGAAAATGCGTTAATAATCAACCTTGTTAACAAATCCTACTTTCCTATATACGATGGTATGATATTTAACCCCATAGAAAGATTCCACGTAATGTTATGGGGGGGGGGGGGGGGGTAACTGCAGTTGGTGAAACAAAATAAAATATATTTTTGTTTCACTTGAAAATACGAAAATACTTACTTAATCTTACTTACAAAGTTCCATGTGTATAAAAAATTCTACTTTCACATTTAAATTGACAATAACAAAATATAAATATAATAAATATTAAAAATATACTCCCCAATAATATACATCTTAATCCTTTGGTTTAAACCCTATTAAAAATATATAATACTAAGCATTGTCCCAGGGTCTTTCTTGCATTCTTATGACGTCGTTCATATTTTCTTTTTCTAAAAGCACATTTAAAAAATAAAAATAAACATATTTAAAAAATACATAACGTTGTTCTCGGGTTTTTCCTTATAAATACAACTAAAATGTCAGTGCAGCTCTAGTGAAACTTTAATACAACCAAAAAAATAAATACACTTTATAATAAATCCCCATTGTGTAGTTCTTGTGCGACGGCTTTTCCATAAAAAATATTTTTTCGTATTAGGACATCCTTTTCCACTATGATCCACTTGATCTATCATTGCCACCCCCCCATAAATAATTAAATAAAAGTTCAGGTCTGGTGCGACGCAATCCTGCTACCACTTATAAAAACAACTCAACTCTACACACGTCAATGGTTTAACACAAAAAAATTTCCATCACTGTAACTTTCGTATTACGAGTATTTCCATTTATAATAAGGTCCCTCCGTCCCCCCCCTTACAGCTCAGGCCTGCTCACCACAAGGGCCCAAAATCAGTCCAACTTAACCCTAAAAAAATCTTATCTCCGTAGCTCCCTTACAACGCTATTTGCAACCCACTTACCTTAAAAAAAAAATCACTCCTACTATAAAATTTAACTATATGCCTTCACCTCCCTTTTATCAATAACCCTTGACCTCATCAATTAACACACCTTCTTAAAACAAATAAAAACTTTATCTGTACCACATCACCACCCATCCTTTCCGTCCGTCTCTTATCAGTAAAACTCGGCGAGCCCACAGCAATCATTTCCCCTCTTAATCCAAGAGCAAAAAGATGCTATAGTGACGTCCTTTTTACTTCCACGGTTTCACATGCGTTGAAAAATAGTAGTCAAACCTCGTTAACACGAAGTCGACGGGGCCGCCGAAATTATTCGTGTTAACTGTCAAGAAAAATTTGTCAACCAGTTAGCACATATTTAAAATAAAAATAAACACAAAATACTGCTGATTTTATCAAAAATATACATACTCTTAAAAGTTATATTAAGTAAAATAAGCCAAGTTCAAAAGAACTACAATAAAACTATTTATTTACCTTATAATCATTTTTTTAAAAAGTATGTAACTGAGTTTTGCTTCAATTTTTGAAAATAAAAATTTTCTTTTTAAATGTATCCACCATTTCAAAGTCATTCAAAGCACTTGTAGCATTGTCTTGCAGCATTAAGAAGCGTTGAACAGTTTTAGATGCCGCTGTATAGCTTCGTTTAGACTCACTAAACTTTGTTGTTTTAGGTCTTCGTCGTCAGATTAGTTTACATCATCTTTTTTATTCGATAATTCCGCAATGACATATTCTTCTGTCGCAATATCGGACGTTAAAACATCTTTACCTATGGAGATGTATTGCTCAAATAAGGCAGTAGAAATAATTATAAATCATTGTAAATAAAAATAATTATAACTATACGCTTATAAATCAGTTAAAATGTTACTTGTCGTTAAGTTTCAATTTAATATAATTTCTGGGTTCTAAAGAAAAAATGAAAAGTAAATAAAAAGTATCACAAAACTTTAAATACCCACATAGATTATAGTTTATTAATAACACAAAACTTGCAAGAAAAAAAAATTATAACACGCGGTTCACTCTTACTTTTATATATATTTTCAAAACGCGCATAGTTTCCATGGCAACTTAAAATATTCTGAAAATATAAATTTCGAAAGATCAGGCTGTTTCCATTCAATGTTTGTACCCGTAAAACTTAATTAAAAAAATCCTTTTATATTTTTTTGCAACTTCCTGGGGTTGCAGAGTTTTAAAAATCATCTCATACCCAAACTCCGTTTTATCCATGTGCCAACTTTCAGGACATTCCGTTAGTTTATCGGCAACAAATTAACAAAGGACAATATTTCAGTTTTATAATTATCTAAGGTGACTAACTATATAATCAAGGACAACCGTTATATAAGGAAATAACTGCATAATATAGGTAATTTATGGAAATAGCTGAAATAGTGTACCCCTTAGTAGAGCAATCCTGCGCCAAATTAAAAGTGAAGTATGATTTATGCTCCCCCCACGATTTCGTCCCGAAATTAAGCCGTATATTGATTTGTTTTTTCCAACCCTTTCATTGCAGAAGAGGGAGAGAGAGGTGGTGGTCCGCAACTATTTACAACCCCATTAGACTTGGAAACGCATTTCCATCCCGCCCGACACATCCCGGTATTCTAACGAGTAAGGTACACCGGGTAGTGAAAGGGATCGATGTGACCAGGAATACATTGTCATTCGCGTTTTATTGATCAGGAGGGGAACTAATCGCAAATGCATTACTCAGATCTCGACCCCCTTCCCCATGTGATTTTATTCCCTCGGCGGAGATAGCCACCCTTATATAAAAGTACTGCCCTTCGTCTACCTACCACTTTTGGCTTATTGGCTTTTACAAAACTTTGGCTTTTCAAAAGGGGGTTATCAAAACAACGACCAATTCTAGAAGAAAGGGGGAGAAATTGAAACTGACAGGTTTTATAAAAGTCTGCTGTTGAGGAATTAAATATTTCGTTTCAAGGACTTTGAAAATACTTTCGAATAAAGGAAACATATTAACCTTCAATATGTTTCCCTTATTAGAACTTCTCCCTGTTATTTAAAAATGAAATAACAGAGATAAATTATAATAATGGCAACATATTAAAGATAATTAAGAAATTACTGGAACAATAAAATAATAATAATGATACATTTTGTGTATAGTGAGATTTTTTTTAAATAAACAAGTACTGTCATTATAAAAGCATAAAATACATTTAGCCGCTTTCTTTTATGTGAATCCATAGTTAATGTCTCACTGTAAAAACGAGTACTTAGACATTATAAAACTGTAATAATTTTATTATTTTCCCTCTTATAATAGAGCCAAGAGCCTTTGTTTTCATTTGAAAAGGTACTTAGTTTAAGTATAAGAAACCTGAAATCACTAAAATGTCACCAAAAGTGTTTTTTGGGAATTGCAGAAGTAGGACATTTTTGAAAGTGCATATTCCTTGTTTCTGAAAGCGTTGTATATTGCTTAGTTTTTATTTTCAATTTTAGGAAAATGGAGTGATTCCGCATTCAGTGCGAACGCAATTCTTCTATCGAAAAAACTTGAAAATATAATACAGTGTAATGAAAACTAATATTTGTATATTGTTTGGAAAATGTACTAGTATATATATTGTTATATTGTTTCCAATTTTAAGTGGGAAATTTTTAAAAATGCATCATTTACTTTGTTGAATACATTAAAATTTTGGTTTTGTAAAAAAAATCAGTGTAGTATCATGGGGTATATACTAATATATATATTTACAAAAGTACTAAGTGTTCCCAGTGAAACTGCTATAGAAAACAGGCATTTATTCTTTCATTCTCGATATATGTGTGATCCGAGCTGTTCCATTAATCTATTGATAGTAGTATCATGTAATTTGTACGCTTTTCCCCATAAATGGAGAAACGGCGGTCATTCAGAATCGCAGAAAATGAGATATATCGATTCAAGAGAGTGAGCGATTTCTATGTAGGGTGAGAATTGGGGGGGTCCTGTATTATGCCAAAAAGCGAAAAAAGAGCAGGGAATCCGGCGGAAGGGGGGGAAAACATGACCCGACCCCCCCAATATATATATATATATATATATAAACACAGAGACATAAGTATTACATCAGAAAAATATCAGTTCTGAGGTTTCATTTTCTGGTAGTATGAATCAAGTGTCACCGTTTTAACAACGTGTGACTCTGTTAACGATAGACTATATACATTGCATTAACAATGCTGGTTTCCCTTCATTGTGGTTGTGACAAATCCTCATACTCAACAAAAGCATTCATCAACCAATGGTTTTAAGAGGAATATCGGTCCGGGGCAAAAAAAGATTCATTAACTCCGATAAAAAATAAAGCGTGAAAGGTGATTATAGAGCTGAATCAGGAAATGGGGAATAAAGTGGCTTCAATGTCACTGAATATTTTTTTCTCTTAATACTAACTACATCAACTGAAATCCCAATTATAACTTGAAATGTCTATAATAGCTAAAATAACTCTTTAAAACTAAATAATTGATAGAATATTTGTCTTATATGAATTTGAATAAGAGAAAATAATGGTAATCCATGTTTATTTGAAGGGAAAAATCAAACCAACAAAAAAACATAACCTTCCTGAAACAGTGTATAACTTTTAAGTTGTTTATTATTTTAAGTGTATTTATTTGAAGTGTATCACTTTTACTTTAATTAATATACATGGCTTTTTTACAATAATCTGTAACAATACTTTCAAATTCTTATATAAAAGAAGTTAATGTGGTTTATCTTAAATTTGCGAATTATCTCCTAAATTGCATAGGTATTTTTTCTCAAAAAGTAAGCCATTTAATGCGTCATTTTCAACACTGAACATGCTCCTTTCATAATTTACAGTTATTTTTTTATATTTCCCATTGATTTAAGTGGATAAAATGACAAATATCTATTAGGGCTATATTTTGCAATATAGCTGTAAATTTAAAAAAAAAGGCAGAATATTTTTTTTAAAAAGGCATGTGTTGTTTTTATAAAGGTTCTTGAATTGATAATAATTAATTTACTTTTCAATTTTTTTTATCACTTTATATCAATTTTCTGATTATCATACTAGTTACAAATTAGTATATCTAACTATACATAAAAATCGTTTGGCACAACACATAACCAATAGGAACGTTTCTTCCTACTGGAAGAAAGAGCATACTTCTCAACTCTTAATTTGTCGTTTTGTTTTGAAACGGCATGGTGTTTCCTTATGAAGTTTTCAGCACTTTCCAATCTCATTAATTGTTGCTCTGATTGGGTAATTGAGTACCTGGTCAGTTCCAGTATTTCCTAAAATGAATAGTCGCTAAGAATATGATAGTCTTCGTCAGCGTGATTAAATAAACTCGCCGTCGGGAAGTCGCAGTAGCAATGGCACACGTCTGATTGTGTACGCAATATTCTTAAATGCTTTATTTTACACAATCATGACTGGTAGTATGACTGGTAATTCTGCATGTATTTCCAGAATAACATTGAATACCAGTGACAACAGAGTATTGACAGTTGTTCCCCATCGAACAAAATTCCGTCAAAATGCATTGACCGATCACCCTGAAATTTCAACCCAGTATTGATTTTGCACTCTTCTTTTCACTCTTGGCCCTGAAATTTTTCATTTTTATTCCAGATTTTGTGCGGTATCTGTATATAATTGGTAATGATAAAATATGGGGAAAATTTTATCCTTTGTTTGACAACAAAACCAGGTTCTGTCGTCAAGTACGGTTAGCGTAGGAAAATTTCAGAAAATTCGACAAGGGCATTCACTGCATTTTAACCTAAAATTGTATATATATCTTTTAAAAAATTAATTTTTAATTGTATTTAAGTATGTAAATAGAGAGGGGTGGGTGTGAAGCACTCTGCATCTGGTACCCTAACAGATAATTTTTTTATGACTATTGTTGATTTAAACGGTAATATGTATTGAACAGTCACCCTGATTTTTCACTGGTTACCATTTTCGAATACCCTGCCGGAAGAAGGTGGAGTTATTTGATTCACAATGAAAGCGACTTTTGTCTCCAAAAATGTGTTAGCGTGCGAGTATTGCTTTTTTAGAAAAGTCGACAAGGGTTACACAAGAATATGTAAGTGTTGTGAATATTGCTTTTTCAGAAAAGACAAGGGTTACCGTTCAATGCATTTTCACCTTTAATAGAAACCAAATAACAACTGCTATCTTTTGTATAATTACATTTGGTTTGCACAACCATTAAAAATGAAATGCATCAAACTTTTGTTTTATTTTTGCTTTTCTCCTCTATCCGAGAACCAAGGCAGCTTTGGTTTGAGAAGCAAACAAAATAGGATTGCGTAGCAATCCTCGGGGGTTGGCGGAGCGGCAGCGGAGCAGGGGGCAAAGCCCCTTAGTATTTGTAAATAGTAAAAAAAAAATACTAAATAATAAATGAAAAAAATCGGATGTTTTAAATAAAAAAAAAAGCTCATGCCAAGTTAGGAAATTTTGCTTGAATATCATCTACGCTGAATTTCAGATCAATGATATAAGATGATTTGTTTAAAAAAGTGTGTTGAAGTCCAAAGGTAAGGTAACCCGTTAACTAAAACTTCATTGCATTTTTATTTATTAATTAACGTATTTTATTTTCAGAATATTTAATATAAGTTGAACAAGGTCTGTTTTCAAAATAATTATATAGTGTTTGCAGCAAATGGAAAGGAAGATATGGTACAAAAAAGACACATCCCTCCACAGTAGTTGCAGCTTGGGAGAAAATTCCAGCAATCCATTGTTTGATGATAGAAAGCATTGAGTTATTATTCATGAGAGACTCTTGTGTAATTGATGAAGCGTCTTCCGGCAAGAAAGATGAGCAAAAGCACATAAAACTAATTTATCATTTATAATGAGTTTTACGTCACCTTTTGGTAGAAAACAAACTTAAGAAAATTTGAAACCCTTATATTGACCTTTTTAAAAACCTTCGTATGTTTATTTAAATTTGATTCAGATGTATGGCTTGTTTTTTTAAAAAAAATTGTGGCATATTTTGATTGAAACATAATTTTTGCAAGAAATAATCAATAAATCATAGATGCTTTTTCTATGTGAATTGGGGGGGCATAGAAGCTAAGTAAAAGAAAGTACATTTTCTATTTTTTGTGTCGATCAATTAAAATGAGGATTATATTATGGATAATATTTTTGTTATATAAAAAATACATATATTTAATAAATTTAAATATTTCAATAATATTTAATATTAATCTTGTTTTAGTTTCATCCTGAGTGGTGCAAATAAAATATTGCAATCTAGCACATATTTATTTTTAGTTGTTAGTAAATATTTGTATTGAATCATACGTTTACAAAGATTTTTATAAAAAATACTAAATGTAACTTTTTTCACATAAAAAGAAAAAAAAATCTTAAAATAAAATGTTTTAACAATTAAAAAATATCTAACTGTATACCCTTATTTAACTTATATTAAATTATTATATTTAAATTTCTGTATAACTTTATCAAATTAAGTGTATACAAAATATTCTTAAGATGATTTGAAATGATATTTAAAATCAAAGTAAATCTATTTTAATAAATGCGCAATTTTCACTAGTATATTTTAAACTATGTAATGAGTATAATATATATAAATATCGAAAATGTCATATCTGAATTTTAACAACCGTCCATTTTGAACGAGTTTATGTATATATTTGATTATATAGAAAAGATATTCCTTGCCAGATGGTTCCCAATTCCAAGCATCTCTCTTGAAAGGGTTAAGAATGAATAAGGGCGACATTCAACACCACTCCCATTTGTGGATCGAAAATGTCTTTGGAAGCCTTCTTCCATTGAGTTCAGAAATATCACAGAGGAAAGGGAAATAGGAACTTGGAGAGTGAATAGAATGTGAAAACCTGTTATTTCTACCAAGTGCCTAGCAGTGCCCTTTTCCATGTCAAATCAACACAGTCATTTTCCTCACCAGCTCCAATTTTTTGAAATTTGGTGAACTTGTTATACTTACTAAGGATGTAAACCACGCATAATTTTAACCTCCTATGCCTATTTGGTTTTTAGTTATTTGCATTTAAAAATGCCGAAAGCATAAAATCTGCCTTCCGATGACTGTATTTAAATTGCCGTAATTTATATTCTAATTAACACATAGAAGACATAATTTTGGTATCGTTTTAAAGCTCTTTAAATGACTTTTAAAATGATATGAAACACATGAAGTTTGAGGGGAAAACATTTCAAGGTCATATTAATTGACCTATGACCTTGAATTCCCAAACAAACGAATTTCTCAATATTCACTATATTTGTGCACTGAATACACAGCATTTTAACTACATGTATACCAATTTTCAAAATGGGCACGCAATAGTATCACACAGAAAAAAATTATTAAAAAAAATATACAATATTTAAATATTGACAAACTTTTTACAGGCTTTTTTTAAATTAATTATTTAATTACTATTTGTAGTTAATTGTAGTTTTGTATACAACTTTAAATTAATTTAAAAGACTTAATTAAAATTAAATAATTTTTTATGAGCACACAATTTTGCTTTTGCCGACAGTGCACTGCAGTGGATTTTGCTTCACCTATATGAAAAGTTGAACACGTTACTAAATTAGGACGCGAACTTTCAATCATGGATATCAAAGGATTTGTGAATACTGTTAATGACAAAAAATCGTGGGTGGCATGTGTAATTTATACAAATGAAGATGATGCAAAATTAAGTTTTCTCTATCCATCTGGTCCTTCCCTATCATTAAAATTTCCAAATAAGCCAGATGTACTTTTGGTACCTGTGCAAGATGTATTAACAATAGTCGAAAAGGAAACTGTTGACGGTAAATGCCAAATTATGTGCTCATGGAAATTTATTAAATTTAAATTAAGATAAATAGGCTTTGTAATTAATTAAAGTTGTATATAAAACTGCAAATAGTGATTAAATAATTAATTATAAAATGCATGTAAAAATGTTGTCAATATTTAAATATTGTATATTTTTGTTTCTAATTTTGTGTGTGTGTGTGGCACCAATGCGTGCCCATTTTGTAAATTGGTATACACGTAGTTAAGATGCTGTAGTATTCAGGGAAAAAATATAGTGAAAATTGAGAAATTCGTTTTGGGGGGAATTTAAGATCAAGGGTCAAATAATTTAACCTTGAAATGTTTTCCCCTCAAACTTCATGTGTTTCATATCATTTTAAAGGTAATTTAAAAAGCTTTAAAACGATACCAAAACTATTTCTTCTATGTGTTAATTAGAACAGGAATTGCGGTAATTTTAATGCAGCTAACGGAGGGCAGATTTTACGTATTCGGCCATTTTTAAATGCAAATAGCTAAAAACCAAATAGGCATAGGAGGTTAAATTTTTGCGTGATTTGCATTATCAGTTGGTATAACAAGTTCCCATAAAAGTCTGAGATGGCGCGGGAAAAAAACTGCATTTTCTTGTGTGGATTTGACATGGAATGACCCAGCAGTAAGACTGATGGCCGAGACTGACTGAGTCATGGAGGACTGAGGCCGTCTAATTGCAAACACAATCGAGATCTGGAAGAAGAAAAGAAGCGGCCAAGACGAATGTGTACGCCATGTGAACCATTTATGCCCCACTGATTTCGCCGCTATTGACAGTCAACCCATTCGTTGGAGATTTTCTCCCATTTATCATAAACACTCCCCAAAGGACAGGTGTTGCCTTCCATGTGACACAGCCGTCTGCTCGCACCAGGTGGGGTCAATCTGAAGCTGCTAGAATAGACATTTTTTCGCCAGGCGTTTCAGTTAAACATCAATTGGAATGCTTTATAAAGGAAAATGGAAGAGAGTAGGAACCCAAGCTCTATGACCATTTGCGGTATATGGCTAAAAGTAATGAAACCGGTCATGGTCTAAGGACATGCCGAATATTTGTTTTCTGCATATAGATGAACAACTCACAAACCTTCATTAATCAAGGTTCTTTGTTAAACACTTATTTTCTTAATTAGATTTTTATATAAGCAGCCTACAAGGAAATACATATAATAAGTTATATTGCGCTTTAGCTTTTAAAAAATTATTAGACAATATGGGATTTGTAGCTGTTAGAAGAGGCTCTGTATAATCATCAGCGCATATATATAGCTGCAACTCATATTACATTATTTTGGCATGACAGTTATTCTCCTTGGTTATGCAAGTAATAAGTGTTATGATTCTTTACGAATTCTAAATTAAGTAGGTTCGATTATTCTAACGTAACATAATCAAAATGTCTTTAAAATATATTATAAATTTAAACTAAATAATAAATGAAATGTTCGCGTAACTTTTATTGTGGATATGTTTAGAAACATAAAACAGTAAAAAAAAAATTACATATGTTGCGGATTGGAGATTTTTACCGATTTGCAAAGAATATTAATATTATCAGAGAATATAAAAACGTAAAAATTAAACAGACTATGCCGAAATACATACATGACATACATATAATGTAAAATATAAATTCAGAATTGATAATTTCTTAAAATTTTAATTTTTAAAGTAAAATATTCTGTTTTAAATTGCAAAAGATTTTTCCCCTCTTAGTATTTCTTTCTACCATTTAAGATTAGGAAGTTTATATGATGAGGACTCATATGCTAAAATTCGACATTTCGTTAAATGACTTCGCATTTTTCGAAATAATTATTTTCCTTTAGTCATTCCATGGCTTGATGTGCACGATATATATATATATATATATATCGGCTCTTTGTTAAGTATGGTATACTTTTCGATTCATATTTGAAAAAGCTAGTATACATATTTAAATAATTAAGTTAAACTAACACTACTGAGTTTTCAGTAAATAAAACCAAGAACACATTTATTTCCAGTTCGAGATTCCCATGAGTCTGAATTCATGGGAATTCTCGACGTCTAAATTGAGGCATCGTGGCTGCGCATGGGTGACTGCCGTTTGCACTCAAGTGTAAAATAAAGCGGCAATGATTAAAGACAATAATGGTGGGTACAAAAGATAGCCCAAAACGATTCCTTGTCAGTTGCATGATGCAGCAGATTGTTCCGTTATATGAGATGTGAGAAAGATTTGTAACTAAGTTTAAAATTACCGATTGTCTGTCATCAGCAAGTCCATCTCCTACGAGGATTTTTTCCGCTATAATTTTTTTGTGATAAAATATTCATGTTCTATTCTGATTTCATTTATTTTTATATGAAATTTATGGTTTTAAAATTTAATATGGAATGTAAAGTGATTATATAAAGCTATAACATTATTTTATTTACGAGGATTAAAAACTTAGACTTATTGTTCAAAATATTGATTATTGAAATATTTGTACTTAAAAACAAGTAATCTTACACGAATATGTTATAAAAAGCACTTATTTACAAATTCAAATTTTATATAAAAATAAGTCAAAGTAATGGTTTATGGGGTGCAAGATATGGCGTTGATAATTATACAATTAAGGTATTTTTTTTGCATTATATAAGAATAAAAATATACAAAAATATTCGTACATAAAAAAAATATTGACTTAAATTTAACTTTCACGTCTGTAGTAGTTTCTGAAAATTTAGTTTGTCGAAATTTTTATTTACAAAATTATAACATTCAGATACATATACTCTTTAAGATACTATTAAGATAAGACTCTATAAAAAATAACTGTACAAGTTTGTTTTCAAAATATGTTTCAAATATACTTTTTATCAAAAAACAAAAATATTTCTTTATGTTTAAATTAATAAATCGACCAGCTATTTAATATTTTTTTTTTACAAAACAAGTTGCGTTAATGACGTTTCGATACGACATAAACTTCGTCCTCCAAGTGCATTTGATAAACACATTTAGTCAAATTTAAGTTATAATTTTAAACAGTGTGAAAATATGAACTCTTGAGAGCCGCGACAATTTTTGTAAACCATAAAACAAAAAATTACATCGGTATGTACAAGTCAATATTTTTTTGTAAATACAATCTGCATAATTGAACTCCAATGTTTTATAGATCTCAGATTACTCGTTTTATGTCCACACAATACAATCAAAGTGATCCTCGCTCGACTGGTTTGAAAGTAGATCCGCTAACTTAATGAAGTTCCCTATTGAACAACAGCCAACAGAAAGAGATGGGGGTTGAGTCGGCTTTCATCATTTAATAAGGTGTGGAATTACACTCCATTTACAACGCAAGGCTCGTCCAGTGGTCTGCATCCAAAGATTGGATCTGCATTGTTTGGCCAAGCATTCCAAAATCGATCATATTTGGAGGGGGAAAAGGAAATCAATTTCGCTGCTCTTTCGATGGGGGAGAAACTCATCTGTGTGGGGGGTTTTAGATTGGTTACGAGCGGCTTTTTTTTATTCGAACCCCAGCATACATTTTTCAAACATTCAAACAAGCGTGTCCAATGAGGCTTGACCCCTTAAGTGGGAAGTGTTAGTACTGGGGAAGATGGGTAGACGAGGGTTTTTTCCATGTTTTTTTATTCCTCTTTTTATTTCTAGTGGTTTATCTACGAGATTTGTCATCCATGTATAAATGATGAGAATTAAATGATACGATGGAAGAGTTTTTGAATGGATTTATTTTATTTGCGTTATATTCAGCTTATTTATAGTCAGATTCTGTAATGTCTAAAGTGGAATTTCTTAGCTATTTTACAGGTAGCTTTGGCTAAAAATCAACGGGTTCATTTGATAGTAACAAAACGCGCCTTCTTACATGGGGAAAAAGTATTTCACTTAACAGTACACAAAAGTAAACATAGTATGAAGACTTTCGTAGTATTTGTATATAAGCTATATTTATAGGAAATATAATAATATGAAACAAGTTAAAATAATATAGTTGGAATTAAAACTTGAAAAAAAGTTTTTAAAGTTGCTGTATCCATAGAAATTTTTACAGTTTGGTAAAATTACTTAATAACTATAGTAAAATAGTAATGCGATATGACCAAAGGAGTTATGTAATAATTATGAGAGTTTACTTAAATATTTCTAGGTCTCCGTGGCCGAGTGGATAAAGGCATCAGCTGGGAATCAAAGGGTTCCTGGTTCGATCCTGTGCGACGGACTTGACTAAGAAAAGTAAAAAAAAGTAGTGATCTTGTGATCGGAGGATTGCTAACTTAACTACAAAATACTAGGAATGTCGTCCAGAACATCCACAAAAATTATCGGCGTGTATACGGGACTGGTGCACGATAAATCTGATCGGGGTTCACAGTCCCGACGTCTATTGAAGGCGTTGGGTGCCAGTTCAGGTGTTTCCTCGTCATCTGACCATGATTCTAAAATAACCAGGTGCATGTATGAATGTGTGTGTGAATGTGTTCCCGGGTCTTTCCTTCGAGATAGACCCCGCACAGTCGCCAATAGCCCACTGTGCAGCTCTAGTGCGACGTTAATTAACCAAACCAAACCAACCCAGATTAGATAGCTACGCTCATGCTAAGAATCGATCATCCATTCCTCCAGACACGGGTCCTGTTTGTTAACGGCTGGCTACACCCTCTCCAACTTTTATTTTTTTAAGTGCCCTTTCAAAAACTGTGTGACCTTTTCCTGTCAACGGCGCCCTATCCGTTTTTATTTCTATAGTGAACACTGCTTTTACTGATAAAGTATGGCTTGATATTTGCTTCAGGAAAATTTTCAATTTTCATTAGAAACTAATCATAAGAAATTAAACTTTTCATTAAGTAATTGAAAACTTCAATTGAACATATTTCTGCAACTTATTAGAATCACTAAAAAGTAATTTAAATTCTGAAATTTAAATATTCCTTTTAAAAATCCGAAATAAATATACCACAAAAATTCAAAATTATTATCAAAGTTTCAATATAAATTAAACTAGGAGTCAAAATTAAAACATCATCAAACCAATCATACTCAAAATATAGATGCTTGGATATATAATGTTTTAACCTAGTATTGACGTCAAGCTAACGCATCAAATAAAGTTTTTAAAAAATAGCAATTTACATTTCCCTAGTCCCTCCGACATTAGATTTAAAACAGCGGCATGGTTTGCGTTTCTATTTCGAATACATTTTAGGCATAAGAAGTTACCGCTAAGATAAAGAGCGATCCTATCATGTGGCATATCCCTCCCCACAGAGAAGTAAGCCACATGTCTAACAGAAGTTAAAATTTCTCCCGAGCAAGTTCTTCAATTCTCGTATTGCGTAAATAAAGGGACTAATGCAATCGAGTACAAATAGCTGCTTACCAATCCCCCAGTTGCCATAGCAGCATGATTATGATTAACAACTCACTAGTGGCACGAGAGAGCGAGTTAATCGGTTTAGGAAAGGAACCGAAGGAAAACCAATCCATAAACTCCAGAAGCTCTTTTATAAAACACCAACTCAGGCCAAGTCTGGTTTTCATCTAAAACATTTCACATAACGAGCTGGCTGCATACGAGCTCCGGTTTGAGGAGGAACGGGTAACTTCAATGCGGTTAAAGAAGGACCCCTGTTCGCTATTATGACAACGGAGAGTCTAATTTGAGGCAATTACACCATCCAAGGGTAATCCGCTTTATGTTTATTCTTCGTCTCGTCTGTACTGTTATAAATATTTTGAGTAATCAATCATAACAGTGTTTCGAGTATATCACATCTGATAAGTGAAATTTCGGTTTATTTTATATAGTGCAATGGGTAGTGGTGATTCAGAGTAATTAGGCATTTCATGCTTTAGACCATCCGTATAAAATATTAAAACTGTGTACTCACAACTAATGTAAATGTTGTTTTTTTAAATGCGCTTTATATTTTTTTATTGTTGACTTACAAAATTAATTATTAAAAAAAAAATCTAGCAAACAATTTCGTCTATTTAGATTTATATAATTATAATCCATATTTTTGATTAGAATAAATTAGAAAAAGAAAAAACTGCATTGACATTTCAAACAATAATAAACTTAATATTCAAAAAATTACATTAAGCAATAATTTGATTATATAGTTCACAATAACGATTTTTAAGTAACGATTTTTGCAAAAAGGTAGACTAAGTTGCGTCTTGTTCACATAATAAATGGGCATGATTATGGTTCATGCACATGACACATCATAAAAAGTTCTTAAAATAAATACAATCTATTCAAATATTTCGTGTTGAATGTCTTTTTATTGTTATTTTAACTGATAATTGGAAATTTGCGCAAACCTTATTTAAGGTGTTCTGAAAATGTGTACAACAGCTGATTTATAGCATTATATACACAATTCAAAATAAGGAATACTAAAAATATGCTACTGTCTGCGCACTAGGGTGGAATGAAAAAAAATCATATTTTTTTTTTGTATATTTCTAATAGTGCGGAAAAGTTGCATTTTGATGAAAAAAAAAGAAAATTGAGTGCAATCAAAGTGCCGTAAATACAATAAAGTTTCATAAATTTGAAATTTTTCACTCGTTTCTTATATTTGCACTATAAAAAAGTCAATTGAAAAGTTTGTATTTTTTTATGTATTTTTAATGATGAAACAAATGTGTGTTTTTTAACGTTTATGGTGAAGGTAAAAAAATTAAATCATAAATCATAAATGAGCAAAAACAATATTTAAAAAAAAAAGAAATATTTTTGCATACCAAGACGCAATTATTACTGCATTACATTTTTAACTGATGGAATAGACCTAGAAACACTATGCTTGTTCACAGTTTCAACACTGTAATTTAAAAGTTCAAACTTTGAACTATGTAGTTGTAAAAAAGACAAGAATGCAGTGAAGAAAGAAAAGGAATGAAAGTGATGAGAAAAAAAGTGATGAGAGCAATGTAGAACACATGGAAGTGGGCAGAAAATATTACTGTTAGTGATGATGAAATAAAGAGCTTTTTACAAAAAGAGACAGATTTGGCAAGTCCCCGAATATTACAAAAATATCAAATGGAAATATCTGAATGCGCATTCAGCAGCCGTATATTGACTCCGGATGTGATCGGACAGTAATATTCTATAGATCTGCTGCAGCAGTAGCAAGCGCTGCTTTGCAGGACTTTGGTTTAACCAATAATAATGACAAAAGCAAAGTATTCGACTGGATAAAAAATTAGACGAGAAAGATCAAAGATTAGAAAAAATTGCATTGAAGACAGTCACAGTAAGGCAGTAAGGGTTCGATAACCGAAAAAAAACCCGATTGTTTTTTTGACAGAAGTAAAACATACAAGACAATAATTCAAGAAAAAAAATGAACCAAGTTTTAAAAAATAGGTTACTACGGAAGATCACGTTTGACTAGTAGAAGAATAGCCCAGTAGAGATAGCTCAAAAAAAGAGGTTGGCTTACAAAAAATGGAGTAGTTTTGATTTTCGGGTATGTTGTATGTATCGACCCCCTCGTGAAAAATCCAAGTTTTCGACCTCCCACCCCTTGTGCGTTTTCCGCCATCTTGAAAAAACCGTTAAAAAAAGGCACTTTTTAAAGGTTTTCCTCAATAACTCTCTTCCAGTACATTTAAGGTTAAAAGTCACAATTGCAATTTTAAAGAGCATTAAATTTCCTACAAATTTCATGTATAACATATTGGAAAATTATGAACATGTACTGAGATATAGGGCCGTAAAAATCTATAAAAATTTCAAAAAAATGAAAAAAGTCAAATATGTCGTTAGTTTTATTTGAATAACTTTTTTCTGTGCAGTTTAGCGTAAAATGCATAATAACCAATCTTGTAGAGGATTAAATTTTCTACAAGATCCATACAAAATATTTGTAATTACTACGAACAGATGCCGAGAAATGTTGAAATAACAATAACAATGTCGCACGTACTTTCCCTTCCTTCTCTTGCATATTTCCAGTTGTAGGAGTTTCGGTTCTCGTTCTGTTGTGTTTGCTCGTTTTTTTTTTGTTTTTAAGCTCTGTAGTGTGTGCTCTTTTGTTAAAAATGTCGAGTTTACATGGAACTGTGTGCTTTATCTGTACTGAAAGTTTGAGTGAAGGTGAAACGTTCGTAGTGTTAGGCGTATTACGTGAGTCCAGTGTAAAGCGTAAACTTTCAACTCATTCTGCTTTTCTAAATAATGTGAACGAAGTCATTGTTCATACTTCATGCCAAAAGAACTAATAATGACAAGCTGATTGCAGCTTACCTCCGAAGGGCAGCTTCTCAGACTGCGCCTGGACCATCCCGTAGATCGTTGAATGAATGTGTTTTCACTTTCAAATATCACTGCTTCCTCTGTGGAAACGAATTACCTAAGGATTTCGAGGAGAAGCAGAAAAAATACACTTTGGATAGACGTGATAAAGTGTTTTTGTGTGGAAAACTGTCCATGAAAGAATCAATTTTGAGTATTGTCAATGCATGTGGGAACCAATGGGCGCATTAAATACTTCGACACATTTTCACTCTACCCGAATCTACTGGTGCTAGTTTTCATTTGAAGACTTGGTTAATCAGATTGAAGGAGAGTTTCGTCCAGATATGAGAATTATAAAAGCGAGGCTTTGGAAACAATATGGAGATGATGTATTGATTGCTGAGTCACATCCCCATAAATCAGTGTTATATTTCAAAAAGACTAGTTACAAAATTCTCAGTGATAACTGGTACGGCGAAAGGAAAATAACTTGGAAGAAGAACGTTTTCGTATCCTTCAGGTTGCAGCTAACGTCATCGCAGAAGACATTCGTTCTCACGTTTATGACAATAGTGTGTATACACCTTCAGTTGACTTCCTTCAGGATGTGAAGTCTGTGATACCACCTTCTTTACTTCATTTCATGGAAAGTGTGATTATGAAAGACAAGAAAGGGCAGCTGAATGGACTGAATGTGACATTGTCACATTCAGTGATAGCCGCAGTAAGATCACGGTCATTTTTGTCATCCCTTCTCTCTGGAGTAGGTACTTATTTGTACAAGAAATTTGGATCACGACTTCATCTTATTATCATCCTTGGGATTTTCTTCCAGTTATGATGAAGTTTTTATGTTTGAGCTATCTGCTGTACTCAAGAACGTAACCCTCAAGAAAAATGCATTCTGCCAATTCATTTTTGATAAAGCTGACTTCAACGTTAACACTCTGAATGGAGAAGGTACATTTCATGCAATGGGAATGATCATTTCTGTTACTCCTAGCACCTCTGTGATCCCAGATGCATACGAATCTGTTGTAGTTATTGGTGAATACATTGACCTTTTAGTATTGGTCACGGGTTTAGCACCAGACAATGTGTTCTTTTGCAAATCTGGTAGGAGCAACATGTCAATCTACTCCAAAATATATCAAAATATTGTGGAAAACATTATTTTTCTACATGCGATAAGTGGCTGCGATACAATCTACGGTCTATTTGGGCAGGGGAAAATGAAGTTTTGTACCACATTAGAAAGTTTTATTCCACATTTTTAAAGATCCAGTTGCAGAAAAAGAAAACATCACGGAAGCCACTGAAACTTTCCTTGTGGCCCTTTTTGGCGGTGACCTAAACACTTCTATAGATGAGTTGCGGTATCTTCGCTTTTCTAAAGCTGCTATAAACACAAAATTAAATTTGGCTTGCCTACATCCAACTAAGGATGCAGTTCAATAATCATGCATGTAGAACTTATCTGTAAGTTCAAACCTGGATGGGGTATGAAAAAGACTCTCTCAAATGGACCTGGAAGAAGGATATTGGTGGGTGGTGGCCTAACTCCCGTCCCAATGAATAAAGAACCAGCACAACAGGCATTGCTTAACATGATTTCGTGCCAATGCAAAAAGACTTGTGGTAACAAATGCAGCTGCAAAAAAAGCTGGGCTTCTATGCTCCGTGGTATGTCTTCATTGTGGATTCCAGTCCAGCAGTAATGCACCAGAGGTTGAATTGAACATGGAAGAAGACGAGTTTGACGATCTACTGCCTATTGGTTGAAGTAATGAACTTTATACATCAAGCACACCTGTTCTAAAACAACAAAACTTTATAATGGATTTTTAATTTGAGATTTTGTATTAAAACAAAAGTTAAGATGCATTTTCAAATTGTATTAAGTTTAAATATAGGTATTTGTAAATCCTTTAAAAATTTGTGTTTTTCATTGTAAAGTTTTTGTATTCTCCTAAATTTGACATAAATCTCACGTATTGCATGCAAATTCATGTACTACATACGTGAAATACATGTATATATTACATACATAATAGATTAAAAATATTACTTTCAGGAATACTAATTTCAACAAAGGGTGATATTTGCAGTTTACAACCAACTTTCACCAAATTTGTTATTTCAACATTTCTCGGTATCTGTTCGTAGTAATTACAAATATTTTGTATGGATCTTGTAGTAAATTTAATCTTCTACAAGATTGGTAGTATGCATTTTACGCTAAACTGCACAGAAAAAAGTTATTCAAGTAAAACTAACGACATATTTGACTTTTTTCATTTTTTTGAAATTTTTATAGATTTTTACGGCCCTATATCTCAGTACATGTTCATAATTTTCCAATATGTTATACATGAAATTTGTAGGAAATTTAATGCTCTTTAAAATAGTAATTGTGACTTTTAACCTAAAATGTACTGGAAGAGAGTTATTGAGGAAAAACTTTAAAAAGTGCCTTTTTTTAGCGGTTTTTTCAAGATGGCGGAAAACGCACAAGGGGTGGGAGGTCGAAAACTTGGATTTTTCACGAGGGGATCGATACATACAACATACCCGAAAATCAAAACTACTCCATTTTTTGCAAGCCAAAATCCTATCTCTACTGGGCTAGAACGAAACTCCAAGATTTTAAGCCATTTCACACCAATATGTAATACTGGAAAAGTCATTGCTGAGAGCATTACGCGTATAAGCAAATAAGCGTATTAACGCATTTGTCGCGATCGACAAATGCGTTAATACGCTAATTTGAGGATTACTTGAAACTAACTATACTTATTAAAAATAAATTTATATATTTATTACTATTTTTTGTTTATGTTAAGGACATTTTAGTTATTTTTTAGAGTTTTCTGTTTATTTAAAAGTTTAAGAAAAATGTGTAAACAAGTTCAATAAAAAAAAAAAATTAAAATCAAAATTACTCTTTTTTAATTGTATATTTATACATTTAAAATATGAATATTAATATCTGTTTTATTCGTCGTCAAATTAAAATTCCAAAAGCACTTATGTATAATGCACATATTTAAATATCAACATAAATATTTTTCATTGTTTTGTTTTCTTTAAGAATGAGTAAGACATTTGCATAATAAGTACATATATTAAAATATCAGGTAAGGAAATTGTAATTAATAATTACTTTTACAAACATCACATTATTAAATGCATATAAAAGATCGTCAAGTTTTTTTGTGCACAAACGAATATTATTTTGAAGCTCCACCCAGCAAAATTAACCAACACATACAAATTTCATAGTCGTGAAATTAAAAGTTTTATGCACGAAAACTCCAGTTTTAAGTGTTATTAAAATTTAAAAATAACTGCATTTAATGAAGATTTTTGTTCAAAATTCCTTTAAATATAGTATGAAAAAAAAGGCCTTTAAAACACCTTCAATTATGAAGCAATGAAATTACTCAAGGGAAAATGCAGAATTTTTAAAGGTTTTATTCATGAAAAATAAAAATATAATAATAAAAGTTCATTTTTTTGGTTCCAAATCACTTTAAAAACCTTCAATTTTAAAATATTGACGAAGTTTTTATGCTGACTTTACTTGTCGGGCAATAACCGAAATAGATTTTTTTTATGAATGATTTGACAAATTGGGTTCCCATTTTTTGCAGGTTTTATAAAGGAATTTGCAACAAAAATCTTCAAAACTACATCAATATTGTTAGGTTTAATTATTTGTGCTTAAGGAATATAATATATTGCTATAAAATAACAGTGCGCAATTAATGTATCAATAGTTCATGTTTCATTATCGTCTATTTTTAGTATTTTTTTTATTAGAATGCGAAAAATTTAATTTGGAAATATGTTTTGTTAATTCCTATGTAACTAAATCTATAATGGAACTTGTATTTGTGCCTAATCGTGTGCTTTTATTTTGAGTTTTAAACGAAATGCCGCCTTTTACACGCGATGCAAACATAGCGAAAGGCAATGGAAATGCTCAATATTTTGCCTTTAGATTTTCCTCGTGGCTCTGCTTGATAGCCTGTCACGTTGCACTGCGCATTTCCCATCGCTTGACTCTAGCACTGTTTAGTGCAAGACCCGTCAAAAAAGATCCTTTTGCTACATGTCCATATCGCATAATAGTGTTGTTCTCTATCATCGTATCGGACCACATCCCATTCCAATAACGAGTTATATGTCTCATCCCTTGTTCTTCTTTCAAAAAATGTTCTAAACATCTTTGTGGAATCTTTTCCATGAACATCACATAAGCAGTGGCATACTTTAAATAATTACAATACACTGCAGTTGCAAAATATGGCCTACTGTATAAAGATAAGTCTATAACCTATAGTCTAAAGATAAGTATATAACCTATAGTCTAAAGACTAAGGCACTAATTAACTTCCCTTTCAGCTCTCACAAAATTCATTATTTGATGTAACACATTCGGTCCAAAACTTAGTTGTGCGGTTTAAAGAGCATTCATCCCCCAGTTTAGCCATCATTTTGTCAATACTAGTTGCACCACTGTAATTTCCCGAGACAAAAAGTTTCGTATGCCGCGTGTATGCCTTCCGTATGCCAGCCGATTTTTCGTATGCCAGATGTATGCCACATATGCCCTCGAACTGATGAACGCGGAGGTGGTATGCCCGGTGTATGCGAACGGCATATGCTTCCTATTACGATCCAGAGGCAATAATATTAATATGCCGCGTGTATGCCTTTCGTATGCCAGCCGATTGTTCGTATGCGAGATGTATGCCACATTTGCCATCAAAATTATGACTTCGGAGGTGGTATGCCCGGTGTATGCGAACGGCATATGATGCCGATTTCGATCTAATTTATTGCGACATTAATGTTTACAACTATATAATTGTGTAAGTTGATTTTTAAGTATCTCTAGTTACATAAATATTAATATGCCACGTGTATGCCTTCCGTATGCCAGATTAATTTTTCCCGAGACAAAAATATTAATATGCCGCGTGTATGCCTTCGTATGCCAGACTGATTTTTAGTATTGCAGAAATATGCCTGTTATGCCATTGAAATGATGACTTCGGAGGTGGTATGCCCGGTGTATGCGAACGGCATACGCTTAATAATTCGATCCAATTTTTTGCGACATGAATAATTAAAACTATAAAATTGTGTGAAATGATTTTTAAGTATCTCTAGTTACATTATACTTCCTTGAAACCATTTCATTATAGTAATAGATCCAGAATGATAAAACTCATAAAAATATTAATATACAGCGTGTATGCACTACGTATGCCAGACTTATTTTTAGTATGCGAGAAATATGCCGAGCATGCTTTCGACCTGATGAGCTGCTATAGGTGGAAGCCCAGGGCAGCGCCTTTACACATTTGTACGTGTGTGTGTGTGAGGGGGGGGGGACGGGGGGGGGGGAGTTGAAATAAGAAATTTTCCAACTTAACGTTTCGAAATTCCCACTCAACAGTGCTGAAAATTCCCAGTTCCAACTTATCGAAATTTTTCATATTTTTTTTATATATATATATATATATATATATATATATATATATATATATATATATATATATATATATATATATATATATATATATATATATATATATATATATATATATATATATATATATATATATATATATATATATATATATATATATATATATATATATATATATATATATATATATATATATATATATATATATATATATATATATATATATATATATATATATATATATATATATATATATATATATATATATATATATATATATATATATATATATATATATATATATATATATATATATATATATATATATATATATATATATATATATATATATATATATATATATATATATATATATATATATATATATATATATATATATATATATATTAGGTAATATTAAACAGTTATCTCACAAGCATTGATTTGTTACACCCATATTCCAATGCAGTGTAAGTTTTGAGGTCGATTTAAATGTAATCTTACAAGTTTCTAATTTTCTCTAGCTTTCATTTGTTAATAATGTAATTTCCATCAGGCATAAATTTTCCCAACTCGGGGTTTTTAGAAGTTGAAATTCCCTACTTTATGGGTTTCCAGAATATTGGGGGGGGGGAGTGAGCCCCCCTGTGCGCCGGGCTAGCCCGGGGAATGGCATTGGCATAATCAACTAAAGGCATAGTTTTTCAATGTTTATGATTTCGATCAAATTTATTGCAACATTTAGTCGATGTCTACAACTTTATAATTGGATGTATAAGTTAAGTTGAGTCGTAAATATCTATAGTTTCACTTCCACTTAACACGGTCACGAGTTGCAGACATGTGTGGGTGAATTACGCAATGAGAGAAACAACGCGGAAGTAGGTAGCCATTTTGCATTTCGTCTGGATTAGGCTTGCAACTTCTTGACGTGCAGTGCAATGGCTAACGGATTTTTCCAGTTATAGTCGAAAACCAAGGAAAATAATGTTGTTCCTGCTAATCTCATTACAGAGGAGTTGAAGACAGTGACTGTGATGGAGTACAAATCCAAAGTGGAATCCAAAGTGCCAATTTAGAATAATGGGACCAGGATATTTCATGCCTCCGTAACGCAGTGTGGGCTACGGTCCTACACTTTGTCCGGTCGAGCAGTGGTGAAAATAAGCCTGTGAATGTATCTTCTGTCATGACCGAGAAAAGGGTCTCTAAAAAAAATCCACAGCAGTAATGTGTTCTCATCTCAGAATTTGAAGTTGGATTATACCGATATTCCTTCATCTCTCTACATTGAAGGATTTACAAACTTGAAAAGGTTTTTTTTAAATTATTTTTTAACTCCAAAATTGCTACATGTTAACTTTATCTAGGAATTTTATGAAATATTTTTTAATATGTATGAATATTTTTAATATGTATTTTATTTAAAAATAAACATTGTTCATTCCAATTTTATGTTTTTTAAATAAAAAGTTTAAGAATAAATTTTAATTTATTATAAATCAGTATTATTTTTTTCTTCAAAAAAAAGTTAGTTTTGAAGCTAAAATTAAAAAAAAAATGTGTATTATGAGTTTTATCTAAACATAAAAATGTCTTTATATTTTAAAGAAATGAATTTTTATGAGACATTTCAAATTGTTAAAAATTTATATCTGAGAATTATCCAATTAAATGTATCGTACGAAGTAAATTTTTAAATATTATTCGAATTTCTCCAAAAGTAGAGCACCATTTCAAAAATAGTCCGCGGTCTTTCTTTATCAGCTACTTTAAATGTTTAAAAGATCATTTAATGCAAATTATAATTAAAGTACTTCAATTAATATTTAAAAGAATTGCAATAATTACACTTTATTGCATTAACTTTCGATAGTTTGTTTTTCTGATAAATAATGCAATAACTTTCTCTCTCAAAATTATCTTTGATAAAATTTTCTAAATATTATTTACACTATGGTACTTTAAGTAAATACTTTAATTAAAGTACTTTAATTAATATTTAAAAAATTACACTTTATTGCATTAACTTTCGATAGTTTGTTTTTCTGATAAATAATACAATAACTTTCTCTCTCAAAATTATCTTTGATAAAAATTTTCTAAATATTCTTTATATATTATTATGGTACTACAAAGATTACTAGAGTTAAAATGTAAAATAAAAATTGACATCATCATGAAAAGATACTTCTTGAACAAAATAAGTAACTGTCTATATTCCAAACATATTGTCTATGTGCTTAAACAATGTTACTATAAAAACAATTTTAAAGTTAATTTCTTTTGTGTGCAATAACTATAAAACATTAAAAACTAATGTAAATAAAAATATTCTTACTCTTTAAATTTATTATCAACAGGTAAGGTGTAAACTTTTCTGCTCAAATACATGTTTCTCCTCTCAAATATATACTAAACAAAATTATACAGACACATAGTGTGTCACTTTATATACTAGAACTATAATTTATATGTTCATAGAACTAACTTCTTTACTATATCCCTGAAAACCTACTACAAGGGATAAAAAAAAACTTGATGCCTCGTTGTCATATTACAGCCTTACTTTTTGATGAGTTGAGTCTACACAAAAATACAAAAATTTTGTTCAGTCAAAATGCAAAATTTATATAGTAGTGTGTTTCTTGTCAGAACCACTAAACTTTCTATTGAGTGTTATTAGCCATTATTTTTCAATTGATATAAATGAGTTCCTTGAGATCAAAATTTTAATTTATACTACGTAGAGTAATACCTAATACAAATTAATTTATAATACATGTTAAGCCCAGGTGCAGGTTTCAGATTTTAAGCAGAGTATAAACCTTGTAAAGATTACTTGGAGGCTTTTTTTCCCTGATATTAAATTGTCTTTTGAAAAAAAAATATACATATTTATTATTTTTATTTCACATTTGGTGGACAGTATAATGCTATTTTTTTCTTTTGGAAACAGTAATTACTTTATATATAAGTGCTTTTAAAAAAGTTTTGTAGCATGAAATGTAATAAGAAAAAATATTCTCTAAATAAAAGTTACAAGATTTAAATAAAATCTCAATGTATGACTTTTTAATTTCATATGAATATACATAGGATAGTTTTACATTTATTAAAGTAGAAATTTGAGCTTCAAAGAAATACTTTTTAAGAAAAATCAATTTTAAGTTAAAAGACAGATAAATTAGTTTTGCTAACTAAACACTACATGTCCTACATATAATTATATTCATATGAAATTATAAAGTCATACATTGAGATTATTTTTTTAAATCTTGTAAGTAACTTTTATTTAAACAGTACTTTTTCTTATTACATTTCATGCCACAAAACTTTTAAAAAATATTTATATTTAAAGTAATTACTGTTCCCAAACAAAGAAAGTAGCATTATACTGTCCACCAAATGTGAAATAAAAATAATAATGATTTTTTTTTCAAAAGTTAATCTAAAAATCGTGGAAAAAAGCAGTCATGTAACCTTCACAATTGATGCGATGCGCATACATGTCGCATACAGAGGTGATATGCCAGCCGCATACATGTAGCATACAGAGGTGATATGCCAACAGCATACATGTCCCATACGGAGATGATATGCCAGACGCATACATGTCGCATACAGAGGTGATATGCCAGCCGCACGCATACATGTCGCATACGGAGGTGATATGCCAGGCGCATACATGTCGCATACGGTGGTGATATGCCAGGCGCATACATGTCGCATACGGAGGTGATATGCCAGGCGCATACATGTCGCATACCACCTCCGCATGCCAGAGTAATATGGGATATTCTCACAGGGCATACGAGGCATACGTATGCCACATGTATGCGGCATATATGCGGCATACTAGTGGCATACACCTTTATTTTGTCTCGGGTTAGATTAGGTCGCAGCATTTCTTTGGGCACTAATCTTAGTACTTGAATGTTCTTAGTAAATTTCTTTCCTGATAAATATTTCAACACACCTGCAAATGCTAATTCTGGTATTTCCACAATGCCATTTCCTGCCATCAGTGAACCTACAGATCCTATGAAGAGCATCAGTGTATTCATACTCCCAAGGCGAGGAACAAAGTTTGAAAACTGTTTGGGAACATTCCATATTATATCAAGCATTATTTTGTATATAACCTGATCTGCTGTGAATACGACAAATGACTGCTCTCAAACTATGGTATATCTCATCACTTCCAGTGTAGAGGTTAGTCCTGTATCATAATCTGTTGGAGATAGATCAATTAATGGCACATACATAATTTGTGTTTAATCAATATACCATCTAAGTTAGTTTCTACGGTGATTTTAAGTGAAAAATAATAATATATTCAGATTCCTTGACATAAAAACTTTAAAAACGATATCTTACATGCCACTATTACTACACTCTAAATTGTACATTTTTATAGTGGTCATTATGGGCGCCATCTTGGAATACCATCTGAATTGTATTCCAAATTTATTTTTAGTGAAAAGTAACATTGTATTCAGATTCCTTGACCCCAAAACATTTAAAACGATGTCTGACATGCCACTATTACTACACTCTAAAGTGGACATTTTTAAAGCGGCCATCTTGGGCGCCATTTTGGAATAACATCCAAATTAGTTTCCATAGTTATTTTATGTAAAAAATAACATTATATTCAGATTCCTGGACCAAAAAACATCAAGAACGATGTCTCACATGCCACTATTACCACACTTTAGAGTGAACATCTTTTTAACGTCTATCATGGGCGCCATCTTGAATTTTTTTAAATACTCAATATTTACAAAGTGGCATCAATCGATTCTCTATCAACATTTTCTCCATACGCCAAAACAAGGTAATCTATTTTTTGGAATTTGGCACCATGACTATTAATCGACTTTCCCAGAATACCATATAGGGTGGAGTGAAAGAATAGGCAAACATATATTTTTTTTCGAATTTTAATTTGTAATTGTGCGGGAAAGTTGTCATTTGGTACTATATAGACAGAGCTAAACTATTTTTATTCTACCTTATCATCTTGAGGTTCCGCTCTGACCTTGAATTATAAAAAATGTGCTTTATATTTGCAACTCTGTGACGTTTATCTCCAAAAATTCAATTTCTAATATCGCGGGAAAGTTTACATTTGGTATCACTAAGACAAAGGTAAAATATCTTTAATTTACCTATTAATTCATCAGTTGACTTCCTTTGCCAACGCTGGCAAGGGAATGTGACAGATACAACGAGTCCCACAGAGCAGCAGCAATCGCAATGGCCGTTCTTTAAGATATGTGTTAAATCACAGAACAAGCTTCTTGGAGCGTGATTGACAACAACAAATTCATGAGCAGGACACCTGATTAATCTTTAGAGCTCAACTTTTATTTAATTACACATAAATTATGTTAAAGTTGTCAATACTTTAAAAATATATTAATTTTGCAATTTGTTTGTTACTTTTTAGCAATTTCCGAAAATGTTTTATAATTTCTTGATTTTTAAATGAATTATGGATTTAATATATAACGTTTTTTATTCTTCGAAGCTTTATTTTACTAGAGGTGGCTCCATAGCCGTGATATTGTGCCTATAATATTGAATTTTCTAAAGCAGGCCCTGATCATCAGAAAGGAAACAAGGAACTTACAGGAGACAGAAAAACCGACATAACTACATGGATTGTACCTTGGTGCAGAAAAGACAAAACGTTGCAAGTTTAGATGGAAACTTGATGGGGAAAATTTGCTAGGAGTAAATTATTGCTAGGAGGTTTGATGGGGAAAATATGCTAGGAGTAAAACAGTAGATGAAGAGCATGTTACTAAGTTACTCTGATTCAAGAACCTCGATCTAAATATTTTGGTTATGTCTCTCCATCCAGTGGCTCAGTGGAAAACATCACTAAGAGCATAACTGATTCAACTAACTGAGAAACTGAGAACGGAATTTCTACTGATAGCTATTATAACTGCCGGATATGATGGAACCAACTTAAATACTGGAATAAATGGAGGAGTAATAAGACTTCTCGAAGTTTATTTAAAACAAACTTACAGTAGTCAGTATGTCAACTCCATTCAAACAAGCTTCCAATTTGACTGGAACACTTAGACGGCAAAACTATAGGGCTTCGTGCATTCTTTGGTACTATTGGAATAACATTGGCAATTGTGAGCAGTTGTTAATTGTACCGTTTGAGAAAATTCAAGTTAACCTGCCAGAAATAATTTGAAAAAAAGTTAATCACTGATCAATATTACTTATATGATATTTCCCAAGCTGGGACTAGCGTCTAGTGCTCAACAAGTTGTTCAGAATGAGAACCTAGAGCATTTTCTCACTCAAGGCGGTGAACGACTGCGAATCAAATTTTGTGGTTATACATGGAAACCGATAATCCATCACAGAATTTATACACGCTACCAGAAAAAGTTAGGAAAGTTTATACACCAATGTTTTTTAGTATTAATATTCACCACTCCTTGAAAGATGGTTCTAAACAATCAATCACATATATTTTTTAAAGGAGTTGCTTTCGAAATTTTTTCTAATAATTCCTGTAAATTTTGTAACACAACAGAAAATGAAACCTGGTATCATATATTTTTAGTCTGTCCAATTTACGATGCTTTCAGACGAAAATACTTATCATCAATTGAATCCAGTCACACTTCAACCATCCTAAAATTTTACAAAAAAGAATATTTTTGTTTTTATAATTACGCAATCTCTGTTTTAAAATTCCAGGAGGACTTGATCAGTGAACTTGTGCAGGAATAACAGATTAATCCCTTAATTCTAATTGCTCATGTAATTTTTCTTTTGCATATTTGTTCTAATTGTGTTTTAGATTTTTAAAAATGCATTTTCTTGTATTTTGTGTTATCTAATTTTGTATCCGCTTTTGTTAAATTATGTTGCCAACCTTTGTAAATGGGCTACGGCCCACTACAATAAACTTAGCTCTCTATCTATCTGTCTATCTCGTCTTTGAAACAACAAACAATAATCCTGTAATTCAGCACAATGGTTCCTTTGGTAGTCTAGAAAATATACGATTAGCAATGATTACAGATGATTGAAATTCATCAGAGACTTGGTATGCGTCGGATCTTGGCAGAAAAAGCAAGGAACTACATACATTTACACTTACAGATTTTAACTACTAAGCTGAAAACTAACATAAACTCTTCTATTGGCAGAATTGGGAAAAAACGAAACCTCCACTTACTATATGAATTTAAGATGAAGCTTTGAAACAAATGGTGCTTGATAGTGTACCTGAAGTGTTTGATTTCCTAAACTACCCTTGTCATACTCAATCGGTGGAACTGTGCGTGAAGTTAGTCACAGAGCAAAGCTTGGGTCTCAAAGGCAAAAGCTTGGTTTGTGGTGCAACCAAGAGAGATGGTTTTATTAGAATCAGATTTGAATCTAGACAACTTATGCCACAATTTAGCACCAAAACAGAATATCGTCAATAAACAAGTTAATAGTCAAGTCACCTATCAACCTATGTTCTAATAAGTTGTTTGCAATGTGGTTATAGTTAAAGGTCTGTAAAGCATAAAATGTTTTAGCAACATCTTTAGTTTCAATTGATAACTCTTGTGAGCTGTTGCAGCTGGATTCATAATTTCATACTCACTTATGCTTAACCTTTGTTATACGGAAATTTTATATTTTGGTATAAAGTTCATACGCTGGGCGGAACCTTAAGTTATCTTTAACATGTAAGTAAATGATTTTATATGTTAACTTGCATGTATTAAAAAATAAACCTATATTAAAGTTACAGTTTTGGCAGTATTAAATTATTTTCTCACCCTATAGTGCATTTCAACATTATTCAATTTTTACACATTTTCTGTCAACTTCATGGTACAAGGGGAACCTCTAGATATTGTTTGCTATCAAAATGCTTTTACATGGTAAATAGTATATACGAAATAACAACTTTTCCGCACTATTACATCTCATTAATTACATTTTGATTTTTTCACTCCACCCTATTCCATATCACACACAAATCGTAAAAAGAATTGTTAAACTAATTACTGAGTCATATTTGTTTGTCTGTGGATCATCTTCATGTATCTCAGAAGAACATGTTGAAATTTTATACAAAAAAATTCCAACTCAATGTACAGTGAAAAACAAACTTTTTCAAACGTTAAGAACTTTTCAACTCACAATTTTGTAAAGGATACTTAAGTAACTTTGTTCTTAATAAATATATATAGAATACCTAGCATATATTTGTAGACATATACTACAATAAACAATGCCATTCATTTAATTATTTTACTTCTGTTTCTGTAACAAATGTTAACAAAACATATGAAATTGGTAAAAAAATAAGAAAAAAAATAAAAAACATTTGCCTTAAATATACTTTGATAATCATGCATATTTTGTGTAAAATATGAGCTTTAAAAAAATCTAATGTGAAACATCATTGTCATTAATTGCATTATTTTACAATGGATGTGTAGAAAAACATCAAAAAATATATACTATATTTATTTTTATGTTTAGTTAAGTTTTATAAATTTTTAAGCTCTTTGCGGCTTTTTAAAGTAATCTAGTAGAGTAATAAAATGCTTACTCTTTTCTTCTGAACTTAAAAGGTAACTTTTGGTCATTATTAGAAATCTTAATTCTAAAGAAATAAAATAGCATCTTTCATTCCACCCTAATGTGCACTGTTTAGAATATGAATTAACAATTCTTGAAATACGAGTTATAGCAAAGCTTAAAGTAGGAATCAAATTATTTTATTCATTTAACCAATTTTTTAATTAGTTATATATAAATCATTTTCAAGATTAGATATTTTGTTTTATAATTAATTTGGGTATATTTATAAATGAAAATTAAAAAGTTTATAATTCTGAAAAATTACTTTTAAAACTTTTATTGGCACTTTGTGATGCCGATGCCCGTTTTTGTATTTTTGCAATTTAAATACTTTGCGTACCTTTAACATATTAAAAATAAAGCACGTGTTTGAGCCACTCTATGTATTTTCTGAAGTATATGTCAGATATTAGCTATTTTTAAATTAAAAGTGTCATCATAATTTTGGTTTTTATTAAATAAATTTGGTAAAACAGGTGATAAGTTAAAATACTTGCAAACAAATAATTAATGAAAACATAACTTTTTCTTATTTATTAACTTAATCAATTATATTCCACGGTATCTTTGCATTAGCCCGCTGTCCGAGAAAGCTAATATTTAGCATAACAATAGACTTCGTTTTGAAACATTTCCCTTTGAATAGTGTATTCAAAGACTACATGGGAATTTCTCGTAGGTTTAATAGAGGATTTTGTCGTATTTTCGCTCCCACATGCGAGTCTTCCTAGCTTTAGGCACAATTTATCATTCCAACTCCCTCCTTCCCTTGAACGTCTGTAACTTCCTGACACCTCCCAGCTAGCCGTGTAATTAAGAATCGTTGTCATCTGCGCCAATCCGAAATTATCTGCCAACAATCGTCTCAAACTCATTATATGCACACCAATGGGAGCTTCATTTGCTATTGTTGGAAATGCACTTGAGACGGAACATTTCAGATACATCAATACTTTACTTGGAAACATCCATACTTTTACATTACAAATATGACAACATATTTTGTTAGTTTTTCCCAAACGACGAAATAGTTTGTTATTTTTTAATATACTTCACATTTTTGACGAAATAATTCATCGGAGCAATTCGCTGGCACCTTTTTCGTCCGAATTACGAAAGTTTTTCAAAAATAAGCATGCATTTTTAACAGTGAAAAGTAGAGCCTAATTTAGAAAATTCAGTACTGTGGGAACATTATGGTTAAGGATGACTGACCCCACTAGCGTTTGGTTTGGTTAAATAACGTCGCACTAGAGCTGCACAGTGGGCTATTGGCGACGGTTCAGGGCCTATCTCGAAGGAACGGCCCGGGAACGATGCCTCGTATTTTTGAACCATGGTCAGATGACGAGGACAACACCTGAGCTGGCACCCAACGCCTTCAATAGACGTCTGGACTTTGGATCCCGATCAGATTTATCGTGCACCAGTCCCGTATACACGCCGTTAATTTTTTGTGGGTGTTGTACACGACATTCTAGTATTTTGGAAGCGAAGTTGGAAACTCTCCGATCGCAATATCACCACTTTTTACTATTCTTTAGTCTAGTCCATCGCAAGGTTTGAACCGGGGACCTTTGGATTCCCAACTGACGCCTAAATCCGCTCGGCCACGGAGGCCTCATATAAAGTATCATTTAATAGCAAGAAGAAGGAAAGATATACTTAAATTGCAAGGTCACCATATATGCAATACTTTAATTACTTAATTAGTTAACAAATAATCACAGTATTGTTATTCTAAAATTATTCTATTAATAATGGTGGAATATTGATATTGTGATTGTCCAAAATGTGGTGGATCACGCAAAATGAAAAAGATGGACAGATTTATAAAAGGCAATTCGTGATGTAGATGATTAAAATTGAAATTTTCAAATAATATTAAAATTTGCGAATTGTTTAATAAAAAATAAATAAAATGATCGGATTTATTTTTTATATAAACTTAACAATTTATCCAAGTATTATAATTTGTAATTGCATTTATTTTACTTCTACTTTTTAATTAAAAGACGATTTTGATTCATTATTTAATTTAATGTTATCGTGACTTTTTAAATTATTTACTGTACTACAAATGCATTTACTTTCACATAAATTATAATGTTCCTGAAAATGTTCTTCTTAATATTAAAATTAATCGTGGGACTATGAGAATTTACAACATTAATTCATCTTGAAATTAAAAGCAGTTGGTTTAATAGCAAGAGCAAACATCCCTTTAATTGAGAAATGAGGCATATAGAATCATTGCAAACAATGTCAAAATCAAATAAAAATGAATTACAAATAGCTCTCCTACCAATTAGGGAAACATGGGGAATATACAGTTACGTAAATTCATCACTTTGACTGCACTTTTGAAGTATAGATTTTTTATCGGCCTTCCACTACTAAAAAAAAGCTTTTCTTTGTTTTGGATAGTTGCCCACTCAAATTTAATTCCCTCGTTTTGTACTTGGACTGCTTTTAATTCGCTTTCTTTGAAAGGATGTTTCAGTTGTCTTCACATTGGGATGCTTCTGGGTGTTACCTCGCGAAAATTATAATTCTAGCACGAGAATTCTTATTGGGAATTCTTTACGTTATTGGTTTGCTTCCAATATTGAGACAAATTTGAAATACAATTGTTTTCAAACTCGAGGTTCCATTGTTATGCCATTTTTTAATACCTCTGAGGCCACAACTTATTCCATTTGATGTTTTAATCAGTATATGTGATTCAGAATGAAACTTTTCTCAAACTTTTTCGAAATGTGGTGAAAACCTGTCAGTAGTAAGGACATCACTCCAGCGAAAAATGACTTTGGGAAGCGAGCCCTGGGATAAAGGGCGCGGGAACCGATATGCGTTGGTGGTTGCGGTCACGTGACTACGAACACCAGGGGCACAAGCATCATCTCGCGATTCCAAAGCTTTTTGTTGGAATCACGTGATATCTTTTCGAGATGCTGACAGAAAATCTTGGGATATTTAAACGATATCGAATAGGACATCGGTTTCGCGCGCTTTTCTAATAGCCATCTCAACGAAAGTGCTTAAGTGATTGCTCAGGAAGAACGTCTCTTTCTCTCAATGCGCATGGTCACTACGATATCTCGGTTAGGAAAGATGTCACAAACCAAAGATATGGCCGGATCGTTTCCAAGCTATTGAGAACTGAAATGAAGGGCATTTGAACGCAATCGAGTTAGATGTAGAGCCGGGGAAAAAAAACGAACCACCCATGGTGTTTCGGCCACTATTGATTATAATACTAATTTAATATACCATTTTGTAAGAAATAAAGTTGACACACATTGTTACACATTGATATAACAAAAATTTCCATACGGGGCTATCATCATATTAAAATCCGCACCAACTTAAAATTTCCAATAGCAAAACCCAATTTTGACTTAACATTGGAATCTACAACAAAATTTATCGTTGGATATCAATTTGCAAGTCATTTGGTCAAGTAGTTTTTTAATTATGAGTATCAACAGTTCAGAACTCGTAATGTTAATGAATATTTTAAGCTTTTAATCATATCTCCCGAAACAACAATTTTATTGAGTATGCCAATGGCATACTCCGGGCATCAGCCTATAGCAGCTCATCAGGGTTTGAGAACCGAGAATCTCTCCAAACGGAAATAGTTTTCTTGATACATTTACTGTGTGCTGTTTCGTTATTTAAGATAATATTAAAAGTGACCGATTCGCATGTTTAAAAAAAGGAGGATTGCTTTAATTTTTAAAATATAAGTGTTTTCTATTTTTTTTTTGCATGTTATCGTTTCGTAAAAATTGAAAGGAAACTTTGATTTGAGTAGTAAATAATTAGAAATTTCCGTTCATGTATGGTTGTGGGAGGGTGAGATTCACATGATTTCGGCTGCACCAACCTTTTCGACCACGGGCCGCCACTGCCTTCAAAATAGCCAATAGCCCACTGTGAAGCGCTAGAGCGACGTTAATTGAACCAACTAACAAAAAGCAACCCTTCGAAACAATACCACAATACTAGAAACTACAATCCGCCGCAAGATCTCACTCTTGGGATTCATAACGTAAAGCGTCACTTCCTGTAAGAACAAACCCAACACGGAACCATTCCTACGAGATGATGCTAGGGCCCCTGGGGCATCATCTCGTTGCAAAGATTCCGTGTCGGGATCACAGGAAAGGATGTTTTACGATATCCCATTAGTGAGACGTTGGGTTTTGGTTAGTTGGCTTAATTAAAGTCGCACTAGAGCTACACAATAGGCTATTGGCTATCTTGAAAGTTTTGTTAGGTTTTTAGTTTGGTTAATTAACGTCACACTAGAGCTGCACAGTGGGCTATTGGCGACGGTTCGGGACCTATCTCGAAGGAAAGACACGGGAACGATGCCTCGTATTTTTGAATCATGGTCAGATGATGAAGACAGCACTTGAGCTGGCAACCGACATAACCTCAATAGGCGTCAGGACATTGGACCCCGATCAGATTTATCGTGCACCGTACTTGACAAAGAAAAGTAAAAAAGTAGTGATCTTGCGATCGAAGGGTTGCCAGCTTAGCTACAAAATTACTAGAAAGTCGTCCAGAACATCCAACAAATTATACTGGCGTCTATACGGGACTGGTGCACGATAAATCTGATCGGGGTCCAATGTCCTGACGCCTATTGAGGTTGCGTCGGGTACCAGCTCAGGTGTTGTCCTCGTCATCTGACCATGGTTCAAAAATACGAGGCATCGTTCCGGGGTCCTTCCTTCCAGATAGGCCCCGAACCGTCGCCAATAGCCCACTGTGCAGCTCTAGTGCGACGTTAATTAAAAAAACCAAACCAAACCAATCGTGCACCAGTCCCGTATACACGCCAGTATATTTTGTTGGATGTTCTGGACGACTTTCAGTATTTTTGTAGCGAAGCTGGCAACCCTCCGATCGCAAGATCACTACTTTTTTACTTTTCTTTGTCAAGTCCATCGCACGGATTCGAACCACTTATCCTCTGATTAGTAGCTGAACGCCTTATCCACTGAGCAACTGGGGCCCGGGGTCTATCTTGAAAGAAAGACTCGGTTAGTTAGTTGGTTAACGTCTCACTAAAACTGCACAGTGGGCTATTGGCGACAGTTCGGGTTCTAAATCGAATAAAAGACCTAGGAACACTGCCTTGCATTTTAGAACAACTTATAGATGATGATCCCGAGACAAAAAATATATATACATGCCGCGTGTATGCACTATGAGTAGTGTAAAAAGGCCGCTACCAGGCCGCGGTGCTGTGAGGAGTAATGAGGAGTACGAGGAGTAATGAGGCGTAATCGTGGTGCTCTGTGGATTTTTTGGCGGTGCTGTGAGGAGTTATGAGGATTTTGGCGGTGCTGTGAGGAGTTATGAGGATTTTGGCGGTGCTGTGAGGAGTTATGAGGATTTTGGTGGTGCTGTGAGGAGTAAATGAGGATTTTTGGCGGTGCTGTGTGGATTTTGGCGGTGCTCTGTGGATTTTTGGCGGTGCTCTGTGGATTTTGGCGGTGCTCTGTGGAGTTTGGTGGTGCTGTGAGAATCAGGGCGGATCTCGTCTGTCAAGCCGAGGGGGCGTGGCCTAATGGAGATGACCTCAACCAATCAGGTGTAAGTAAGTGACGTCACATGCAGGGGACATGGGAACAGGTGTCGATGACTCATCGCAGCGCTGCCGATGGGCATGTCCCACCGTGTCTCAACGTGTATGTACGGGAACGGACCAATCAGGTTCTTGTGTGAGGATGACCTCATGAACAACCAATCAGGTGTCAGTAAGTGACGTCACACGCAGGTGGGGGAAGGTTTTACTAGTTCTGCTTGTAACCGCAAGACAACGCTGCATGTAGGGGAACGGACCAATCAGATGCTTGCTTAAGAATGACATCATGAAGAACCAATCAGGTGTCAGTAAGTGATGTCTATGGAGTGTCATGTGACATGAAAGTTGCTTTTTTGTTATTTTGCGTTTTTATTTGGGTATTGGTGGAAATTTGCGACGCACAGCATCTACACATTTTTAATTATAAGCTGTGGGTTGTGACATCATAGGTATAATGTTAGGAATGGTTGGTTGTTGAAAAAACTGTGAGCTGTGAAAGTAATGTGAAAAAACTGTGAAAGTAAATAAAATATGATAGAATTAAACTAATATTCTTATTTTAATATTTATTATATTTTAATATTTATTTATATTTTGATATTTATTTGTATTTTATTATTTATATTTTTACATTTATTTTTAATATTTAATTATATTTTAACTTCTATATTTTATTATTCATTTATATTTTAACTTCTATATTTTATTATTCATTTATATTTTATATATATTTTAATATTTATATATATTTTATTATTCATATATTTCATACATATTTTAATATTTATTTATATTTTATTACTCATTTATATTTTACATATATTTTATTTACGTATACATCTGTGCCAAAAAAATTAACTCAGTGAGAGCAATTACGTCCCACTAGAGCTGCACAATGAACTTATGTTAAAGGGAATGACAGTAGTGTATATATTTTAACTATGGTTAGTACAAAAGAAAAGAATTTTGCAAGAATGGTTTTAGAAAAATATATTTTATGTGACCAACTCCAGCATATAATTTCGCAATATAACTCTATGAGGAATCATCCTATGGGGGTAAATAACATACCATCGTGTACAGGAAGGTAGACCAGATTAATAAGTAAAGCTTTTTTTACCTTTTGACATGTGTACTAAGGGTATAAAAAATGACAGTCTGGGGTTCTATGAAAATAATGTTTATAACAATATACGTTTAAATTACAATTTATATAACGGAAATCAGTCTCAGTGGATGAAAAAAAAAGTAATTAATATGAAAGCTGATACTTTGAAAAAGAACCTTGGGAACCAAAACCTTGTATTACGGTTAATTAAACTTTTTATAAAAGTAATGTGTTCTTTAAATGTTTTTCACATCATACGTAAAATTATTATTTTAAGAGGGAAAATATCATATCGTTATGACTAGAAGGAGGGATCTCACCTTGATCACAATTGGATGCATTAGAATTGCTTACTGTTTAGGAATATGATGTAAAAGTTACTCTATCGCACTGTTTGTTGTGCTGGGCTTGATAAGAGCAGATTTGGGGTTGGTATGTAAGATAATGGATCTATTACTTGTTCTAATACGTGTTGAATAAGGGAATTTGTCTTAGATGTTGCTGTTTTAGGGGTGTTTTATAATTGGTTGTTTGATTGAACGATACAGTGCAGCTATACAAAGGGGTTTATTTATACGCTTGGTACAAGTACACATTTTTTCTTATGTCATAAAATTACACTATAACAAAACGCATAGGTGGATGGTAGAAATGAAGTAGCACCATACAAGGGGAATTATTAGGGCTGGCTGATTAAATTTTCAAAGACTAAGAGGCAACAAGTTCCCATATGAGTACAATTGAGGGTGAATGTGTAGAATTTGGCGACATCAAGTATCCACAAGGGGACAATTTGAGAGGTGTATTCGTAAAATTGGCGACATAAAGTACTCATAGGGAGACGTTTGTAGGCGTATACATAAAATTGGGGTGAAAGCGGGGTTTGTAGTTGTACATTAGACAAGAATAAATGAAAAAGTTTAAGTTTGAAATAAATTATAAAAAGAATAAATGTTAAAAAAAAAAGTTAAAATACAATTTAAAAAGCAAAATGTAAAAAAAAAAAAAAAGTTTAAAAAGAAAAATGTAAAAATAAAAAAAAAGTTTAAGTGTGAATTAAAAACTAAAAGGTTAAGTAAGAAAAAAAAAATAACTAAAAGTGAAAAAAAAATTTTAAAAGTGAAAAAAAATATATATATATTTATATAAAAAATATTTGAAAAAAGTTTAAGTGTGAAATAAATTATAAAACTAATAAATGTAAAATAAAAAGTTTACGTGTGAAATAGATTATAAAAAGTATAAATGTAAAAAAATAAATAAAAAGTTTAAGTGAAAAATATAATGTAAAGATAAAAAAGTTAAAAAACAGTAACTGTAAAATAAAAAAAAAGTTTGTATAAAATGAACTTTTAAAAGAAAAATGAAAAAAAAAAAGTAAAAACAATATATATAAAAAAAGTTTTAAGTGTAAAAATAAAATTAAAAAAAAAAAAATTAAAAAAAAAAAAAAGACAAATGTAAAAAAGAAAAACGTAAAAAAAAAATTTAAAATTTAAAAAAAAAAAAATTTACAAACGAAAAATATGAAAAAAAAAAGAAACGTTAAAAGAAAATTGCTAAATGTAAAAAAGAAATGTGTTAAATGTAAAAGATTAACCATCATAAGTTTTTTACCCGAATCGACCCAAAGCCATATGGTGTTACGGAACGTACTAGCCCCATATAGGCACAGATGCCCGTGGTGAGTTCTGTGAATGGTCTACCCACTAATCAAACGACAAGTACCACAATTACATTAAATAATTAGCAACAAAAAAAAGCAGGAAATACTACTATAGATATAAAAAATATTAACAAAGTATCGAAAATAGAACCAAAGGTAACTAATAAATCTGTATAGAATGAGTGTCTATAAATGTATAAGAGAAACCAATGTATATATTTCTACTAAAATGTTGACACATATACTAAATTTTTAACAAATTAAGTCAAATATTTGCGAAATAGAGAAAATAATACATACTTTTTAAAATTGTATCAAATAGTCTATGAATGGATAAAAAAAAATATCATGACATGTATTAAAAAAAAATTAAAATAATGGACTTACGTGTAACACATTAAGTTAAGAAATTTATACTTATCAAAGAAAGTAACGTAAGTCATATAAAAAAAAAAAACCTGTAGTTAAGTACAATTGTTAATTGAATATGCTACAAAATATTGTCAAATTACACCATTTTTAGTGATAGGACAAGCAAACTTGTTAAAATGTCATATAATTATCAAAAATATTATACAAAGTACGAATTTAAAAAAAAAAAAAATGCAAAAAGAAAAAAAAGTTTAATAAAAAAAAAGTTAAAAAATAATAACAAAAAAATTTAAGTGTAAAATACAATTTAAAAAAAAATGTAAAAAGAAAAAAGTTTAATAAAAATTACATGTAAAAAGAAAAAAGTAAAAAAAAAAATAAAAGAAAAAAAGTTAAAAAAGAAAAAAAAAGTTAAAAAAGAAATAAAAAGTTAAAAAAGAAAAAAAAGTTTAAAAAGAAAAAAAAAAGTTTAAAAAGAAAAAAAAAGTTTAAAAAGAAAAAAAAAGTTTAAAAAGAAAAAAAAAGTTTAAAAAGAAAAAAAAAATTAAAAAAGAAAAAAAAATTAAAAAAGAAAAAAAAATTAAAAAAAAGAAAAAAAATTAAAAAAAAAAAAAATTAAAAAAGAAAAAAAAAAAAAAGTTTAAAAAAAATAGTTAAAGTGTAAAATACAATTTAAAAAAAAAATGAAAACATAAAAAATTTAAAAAAAAAATGTAAGTGTAAAATTACATTTTAAAAGAAAATGTGAAAATAGAAAAAAAAATAAAAAGAAAATTGCTAAAAGTAAAAAAAAATAAAGGTGTAAAATGTTAAATAAAAAGACCTTAAGTGTAAAAAATAGAAGAAAAAAGTTTAAGTGTAAAATATTACTCATCATAAGCTTTTTTACTCGTATCCACCCAAAGTTATATGGCGTTACGGAGCGTACTAGCCCCATATAGGCGCAGATTCCTTGGTGAGTTCTGTGAATGGTCTACCCACTAATCAAACGATAAGTACAATAATTATATTAAAATATTAGCAAAAAAAAAAGCAGAAAATACTAATATAGATATAAAAAATATTATCAAAGTATAGAAAATAGAACCAAGAATAACTAATAAATCTGTATAGAATGAGTGTCTATAAATGTATAAGAGAAACCAATGTATATATTTCTACTAAAATGTTGACACATATACTAAATTTTTAACAAATTAAGTCAAATATTTGCGAAATAGAGAAAATAATACATACTTTTTAAAATTGTATCAAATAGTCTATGAATGGATAAAAAAAAAATTGTATATATAATTTTTAATTGTATCTATAAATGGATAAAAAAAATCATGACATGTATTAAAATAATGGACTTACGCGTGACAGTTTAAGTTAAAAAATTTATATTTACCAAAGAAATTAACATAAGTTATTATAAAAAAAAAACTGTAATTAAGTATAATTGTTAATTGAATATGCTACAAAATATTGCCAAGTTATTCCATGGTAGCGATTTAACAACCAAACACTTTGTCTTTAAAGATTACGATAACGCAGTTTTAGAAACTAACATAGGGGCAAATGTGTATAATTATCATAAAATACTTCACATTACTGTTAAAATGTCATATAATTATCAAATATATTATACAAAGTAAGAAAAATATTACTTAATATGTTAAAATATTACCAATAGTACATGCCCAACAGATCAAAATGACCTTCAGCACCCTACGACACATGAAAACTTACGGAGATTAACAGCAATCTTGCCTCAAAAAATAAAACCAATAGTGTGCTGCTAAGGATAAAATGTCAAGTACACACCCAGTGTAGGAGATGTATACAAATAATATTGTTGAATTATTAACAAAGTGATTTCATTAATACTAAAATAAGGTCTTTGTTACAATAATATATATATATATGGAAATTAAGTTCTTATTAGTGAAATTTATGTAATATTTTTAGACTGCTTTGTTCAATTTATAATATGTAGGTAGAATTTTTACATAAAAAAACCCCTTTGTGTTTATCAAAAATATTTCACAAATTAAGAAGAAGAATACCTAAGGAAGGTCTTTGCACATGATTATAGTACAAAACCATGTGGATTTACATCAATTTTACCAGGAACAAGGGGGTCAGTATACGGCTATGAGTCAAATAGTCAATTTTTCACCACATTCAGGCATTTGTGTTATTAATGCAACCCTCCGATCACAAAACCACTACTTTTTTACTTTTCTTAGTCAAGTCCGTCGCACAGGATCGAACCAGGAACCCTCTGATTCCCAGCTGACGCTTTTAACCACTCGGCCACAACAAAAGATTGTATTCATCTTATATATATTTAGTTCGAGATAGGCCACGAACCGTCGCCAATAACCAACTGTGCAGCACTAGTGCGACGTTAATTAACCAAACCAATCTACATATTTTGTAAATTATAATAAGAGGATTTCCTCTGACTAAAATTCAGGCCTCCGTGGCTGAGTGGATAAAGGCGTCAGCTGGGAATTAGAGGGTTCCTGGTTCGATCCTGTGCGATGGACTTGACTAAGAAAAATAAAAAAGTTGTGGTCTTGTGATCGGAGGGTTGCCAGCTTCACTACAAAATACTAAGAATGTCGTCAAGAACATCCAAAAAAATTATCGGCGTGTATACGTGACTGGTGCACGATAAATCTGATCGGGATCCAAAGTCCCGACGTCTATGGGTGCCAGTTCCAATGTTGCCCTCGTCATCAGAACAATAAAAAATACGAGGCATCGTTCCTGGGTCTTTTTTTCGAGATAGGCCGCGAGCTGTCGCCAATAGCCCACTGTGCAGCTTAGTGCGACGTTAATTAACGAAACCAAACCAAACTCGAACCGTCGCCAATAGCTCACTGTGCAGCTCTAGTGCGACGTTATTGAACAAAGCCAATTAACCAAACCTGACCAAAATTCAAAAATGTTTGATCATTTACCGCCGTATTCTTTTTTTCGTGATAGACCCTTAGCAGTCGCAAATAGCCCATTCTGCAGCTCAAGTGCGGTGTTAATTAATCAACCAACATATCAGTCGGCAATAGCTAATTGCGTAGTTGCATCTCTAGTTTGAAATTAACTAACTGACCATTTCTATCTGATTAATGTTTGGTCAGACGACGAGGTTCGACCTGCAAACCATCCGATTACAAGATCGAAACTTCGTCATTTGACCACAGTTCACAATTACGAGGTAGCGTTTCTCGGTCTTTCGTTTGGTTTTGATTAATTAACGTCGCACTCTTCGTGCATGGGTCCTTTGTAGTAGAGGAGTCATAACTAACATCAAAGTGAAGCCAACTTGTATGGCCCAAGACACGTGGTTAAATATGTCATTCCATTCATAAATTTTCCCAGTTACACATTTCCCAATTCACAAGCCAATCGCGAGTATTTTTTCATTTATAATTTTGAAAAGATGGCACGTGATCTATACACCAGCAGCCGGAGAAATGTTGTTCAGTTAGAACTTGTTCACGTAGTACCATCCGACATTACATACAGTAACATTTCATCCGGTTTCCCCAGTGTGTGAAAAAGCGGCCTCATGTTCTATCGAACGAAACCAAATTGATATCAGTCGTTATCAGTTTGTCACGGAATGGATCTCTCTAAGAGATTCATTGTAAAAGGCCAAAGTTCTTCCGGAAACACTTTTTGAAAATTTACAGTCGAAGTTTTGAGAAAAAAAATTCTGAATTTTCTGGTTTTAGTAACGGCTGTCTTGCGAAAAGGAAAGAAAAACCCTTATATAATGGTAAATAGGAGTCCTGCTAGCAGTACTCTCCGTCCTTCCGGAAATACATCGTACGTTCTATTATTAGCATAATGTTATATCCTGATATTTCATGGAGCTGATTTTTAAGACGCTTCACGTTCAGAGTGAAAAAATAAAATTAAAAAAAAGCATTTTATCTGTAACATCCTTGTTTTGCGTGTTTTTCTTTGATGAGCGCAGGGCCCTGTGCAGTAGGGTGGAGTGAAAAAATCAAAACGTGATTAATGAGATGTAATAGTGTGGAAAAGTTGTCTTTCGTATATATTATTTACCATGTACAAGCATTTTCATAGCAAACAATATCTAGAGGTTCCCCAGAGACCATGAAGACAGAAAGACCGACATTACTACATGGATTGTACAGCCGAGGGGGAAAAAACGAACTACCTCTGGTTTCTCGGACACTATTTATTGTAGGGCTAAACTTAATATACCATTTTGTAGGAAATAAAGTCTACTACACATTGATATACAAAAAATTTGCATAGGGGACTATCTTCATACTCATATCCGCACCAACTTTAAAATTTTCAATAGCAACACCTACTTTTGATAGCACAGAAATGTTCTCCGCCCTCAAAATAATCTAAATATAAATTTTCGTTAATTTCCTACATTTGTATGCAGATATTTTAGGCAATATGCATCGATCTTATTTGAGGAGCTACCTCCACATTGAACAAAGTATTAGTTGGAGTACGAAATGAAGGACGCTGGTAGAAAATGTTTTGGCGTTCTTATGCGAGGTCAAACTCGTTAACTCTTAACTATGTCAATACACCCGAAATTTATGTCAATAAGCTCCCCATGTTTATATGTCAATAAGTCAAAAATGATCTTAAGTGAGCACGTCCCTTTTCCAAAAACTTGTTATCAGCCCCCCTCGGCCACCTTAGCGCACACACCCATGATCTTCAAAGTCACACACTCTCCCGTTAAGGTAAAATTACGGTAAAGTGTCCCAACTACTACTTCGGCAGCGTCTTGTCACAAAATCAAAACAAAGCAAAAATAAAACTTTGGAATCTTAAGATTATCGGAATTCGATACACATATTCAATATGCTTACTCTTGACTATTCACAGTTGTATTCTACTTTCGCAACCCCCCGTTTTGAAACAAGACTATCTGGGGTATAAGAGGGAGGAGGAAGAGCAATTGATCTGAGAGGAAACGCTGAGAAAAACGTCGACATTCCTCACTCCAGAGCGGTTTCGGGTTTCAAAAGAATTTTCGCTTGTTGAAATAAAACGAGCGGAGAGGGGAGCATGTAAGTGTGGATAAAGATAGCATTCGGAGATACCACTATCTATTATGGTGTAACGTAAGGAATACAAAAAGTGTTTTATCTATGTGCATGCTTTTAGGTATGTTTAAAATTATGTTTTGCGATTTACGTTAGAATTTAAGATAAAAATGTCCGTACTAATCGAAAATAAAATTGTGACAGATATTGGAAAGTTTTCACCATTTCATTATTTCTATTAAAATTATTGGAAAAAGTTGAATCTCTATATTCTATAATGATTTAAAACAGTCGCAAAACGTTCTGGTCGAACAAAACTCAATATTTTAGTAATTTCAATTTGCATATGTGACATATTTTAAATGTGAGTATTTTAATGTCATTAATTTTTCAGTCAGATAAGTGTTTCCACTTAATTAGCAGAAAGTTGGACACTTAAATATATAGTTTTAAAAACATAATTTAGACAATCCTTTTTAATTAAGATTAAGAACACATCGAAAAATTACCTGTTTTTCATACCTTTGAATCGAAAATTAATGGAAAAGAAAATAATTATTAAAAATATTTATAAACCTCAGAATTAAAAAAAAATTATTGTATTCACAATGAAAATATTAACATTTTTATTAAACAGTCGTAATAATTTTTTTTTTCCCTATGTCTTTTAACGTAAAAAAGCGAGTTTTAATACCCATCCTAGTCAAGGCCTAACCATTCAATCAAATGGTGTATTTATTATTCACCAATTGATATATTTGTACTACCACGTAAAAAAAATTCTGATTAAAAACATTTTGTTTTCCGAGTGATAGATAAATCTATCCCCTTATTAGCTCGATGTGTGAAATAATGACCATCTTAATTTTTAAATTTGGAAAAGTTTCAGACAATTGTAAAAATTTATTTTGAAGCTGCGTAACGTAAACAATAATCCAACTATTATATCTTTCATTTAAGAAAACGTATAGGGTAAAATCTTCAACACATTGTTCAAGTTTCTGGAAGAAGATTCACATTCCATTTTTATATAACAATCCATTCCGAATTTTAATAATAAAATGTATATACATTTTTATTCAATTATGTGCATGCTAAGCAAATTTTTTTGATTATTTCTTTCACATATATTTTAAAACAATAGTAATTATTACAAACTAAAGAATATTGATATGAATGCCTCAAATTAAACACATCATATTCTGAAAAATAAAGAAAGTTTATTTTTGATAGCATGTCAATAATTATTCTATATGACATAAACAGTTCCAATACAGATGGACTTCTACGAAATAGCAATCTTCACAATAATCAGTAAAACTTTAAAATAATCTGTCAAGCCATTTTTACTTTGCTCGATTTAGAAAGAGTAGAGGTTTATACATTTAGTAAAAATGAACATTTGTTTATGTTCAGGACTGCAAAATTTGTAGCTTGGGGTTATCGTAACAAAACTTCTCGATTATTTTCTCTCTTAATGATTCTAAAAGTAATCGTTTTTCAATTATATATCAAAGTAGGTTGTGGAGCGAAACATCGTTGTTTGAGTCTTACATTCTATTGCAAAGCATGGTCATTAAGAGTTAATGAAGTTTGGTCTAATAAAAGACCTAGAAATAGAAGAGCATCAACAATTAGGAAAAATTGAGCAGAGTGTATCTAAAGCAAAATAAGAGTTAGAAAGGCGGATGAACGTCCAAACAGTTATTAAATCATAATGTGAGATTTTTTTTTTTTTTTAAGTTTCTAATAATTTTTTAGGTTATATACAAGGGTGTTTGATCACGTCCTACCAGCAGGTGATGTGTGTAAAAGTTGAATTTGTTTCTCTGAAATATTTCCACATTGGATAGAAGTTTCCTTATACAGGGTGGTGCAAAATTAACGTTATGGTTTAAAGGCTTTATAACTTTTTTATTTTTGAATAAATTGTTAACATTATTTTGTCAAAATACAGCATATGAATGGAGAATATTGTTAACTTAATCCAATTTCGGTGCAGCGAAGCTGCGGCTGACCAGCCCTAGGGCATACAGCAAGATGGTAAAAACATATATATTGTTAACTTTAAACGCGTCTCGTAGGTGTCGCCCATTTTCCGCTTCACAAAGTCGTGCTCTTTCCAACACATGTTGCATGACTTTTCGCAAAATTTCAGGGATTATGGCACGGATTTCATTGCGAATATTATTTTTCAGTTCATGTAAGGTTACTGAACCATGTTGCTGAAAATTTCAACCAGGCGATTTATTTTAAGTGATAGTAATAGCATTTCAATTCCGTTATTTGCTTTTTGTTATACGGTCGAAGACAAAAGGAAAAAATGTTGTTCCTGCTAATCTTATTAGAGGTGAGTTGAGGGACTGTGAAATAATAACTGTGCTGTACGATGGTATACCCTGAACGGTTCAGCCAAGTACACTGCGCAATACATCCCACAATGGAGAAAGAAGCAAGACAGTGGGTTCATCGGGTGAGTCCTCTTTAGAGTCCTTGGACGGGAATGAATTAATGACGGAAGATCTAACCCCAGATGCTAGTGGAATTAAGGTATGAGTTTCCAATAGGCATATTAGGCCTGGGCCTAGGGCCCAAGTCTTTAGAGGCCACGACTTTTATTTAATTAACTAATTTTTATTCAATTTATATTTATTTGGTAGTGTTTTTCATGTCAGAATAACTAAACTTTCTTTGGGATATTAGTCATTATTTTGCAATTGATATAAATCAGTTTCTTGACATGAAAATTTTAATTTATACTATGAAACATATTCCTAATACAAATTTATTATTCATGTTAATCCTAGGTGTAGTTCTTAGATTTTAAGGGGGGTTTAAATCTTGTGAGGATTACATGACAGCTTTTTTCCATGATATTAGATTGGCTTTTGAATAAAATGTACTTATTATTTTCATTTCACATTTGATGGACAGTATAATGCTACTTCTTTCTTTTGGAAACAGTAATTACTTTAAATATAAGTATTTTTAAAAAGTTTTGTGGCATGAAATATATCAAGAAAAAATTCTGCCTAAATAAAAGTTAGTTACTAGATTTAAAAAAAAATCTCAATGTATGACTTTTTATTTCATATAAATATACATTGGATATTTTTACATTCAGTAAAGCAAAAGTTTAAGTTTCAAGGAAATACTTTTCAAGAAATGTAATTTTTAAGTTAAAACAAAAGCCAAGTTCGTTTTGCAAACTAATAACTAAATATCCTAATTATAGTCATATGAAATTATAAAGTCATATGTTGAGATTTTTTTTAAAAACTTGTAAGTAACTTTAATTTATTCTTTTTTTTCTTATTACATTTCATGCCACAATACTTTTTTAAAAATACTTATATTTAAAGTAATTACTGTTTCCAAAAATATAAAGTAGCATTATACTGTCCACCAAATATGAAATAAAAAAAATAATTATATTTTTTTCCAAAAGCTAAACTATCGTGGGAAAAAAGCAGCCATGTAACTTTAACAATGGATTATATGCGATCCGCATACACTTCGCATACTAATATGGGATATTCTTACAGTGCATATTTCTTGGCATATGAGTTGCATACTCATGACAAACATATGCCACATGCATGCGGCATATTCGAGACATTCTCCTTTATTTTGTTTCGCGTAGAAAAACGATTTGATAATAACAGCCAAAAAGCTTTTATTTATTTCGATACTTTTCTTATTAATTGATCAATAAAAGCATTTTAGTAAATTTAAGTCGTAAATATTAAAAATGGAGTGTTTAACAGCGACGAGTTTCGTTACAAGCATTTAGCAGAGACTGATTTATGGCAGGGCATTCGGGGCACTTCCCCAGGGCCCCATTTTAAAGGTTCCCCCCAAGAATGCTTATAAAGCTTTAAAAATTGTCAAAAGTTAAATAAGTTTGCTAACTAATGAATGTTTTTTACAAAACAGTATTTTTTTTTTAATATATCCAAAACTTATACTGTCTACTAAAAACTGTAAAACTGTGTAAAGCACTTTCCACACTGTGTAAATTCCACACTGTGTAAAGCACTTTCCTGCATGTTCATGGTGCATGTCATCTGTTGCATTGCGTTCGTCATAGGATCTTTGCAAAATTCAATTCATTCGATTAGCAATGCTTACTTTCGTCAAATGTACGCGTCCCATAACGAATAAGAGCCACAGAGCACAGTTGCTTAATTTGAAACGAAGTGTTTTTATAAATTTAGCAGTTTTATTTTAAGGTCGTCGGGGGGCCCTAAAATGTTCTTTTGAGCTGGGCCCCTGAACTTCTAAGTCGGTCCCTGACAATTACAGGATTGGAATTACTTTGATAGATACCTATGTATGTATAAAGAGTGGAATATTTAGGTATGCAAAATAATTCAGTATGAACAGTAAAATTGAAAATGGAATACTATTTGAAAATGGTCTTGGGTATTGAAAGTAGACTCTTATCAAGAAAACCTTTGAATTTTGACCTACATTAAAATAAAGATACACCAGTTAACAAGCGAAGTGAATTATATTAAGAAGACGCTGTTACATAAGTTATGAAGTATTTAATCAGCTCACATGAAATGTATCATACGAATTTTAATGGAGCTGTCATTAAGGAATATTCGTTTTGTATGAAATTCTAAATTAAAGCCACAAGCACGTAGTTAATGACGTGTTTGTCAGAAAATTTTGAGAGGGACTATAATTATAAAGCAATTATTGTTGTATTCGCCGATGGGAGTCGAATAGGAAAGTACCGCTTCCTTATAATCTGCAAGTTCAAATTAGAAGCCTAAAACTTATTTTATATAATTAAGTATTCATGTTTTGTAACTCTTAATTGGAGTAGGGAAGAATCATTTAAGAAATTTCGCATAAATTACTTTTAAAATGCGATTCAAAATGCCTAATTAGTTATTGTAGTTTGAAGTAAAAGGAGGAATGTACAGAAGAAATTAAGAATGAATAAATATATTAAGCTGGAATTGCATAACTGAATAGACTATTAACTCTTAGAAAGTCGTATCCAATCAAAGGATGCTCGATATACATTACGAATTCAGAAAGTTTTTAGTCCAGTGATTCCCAAAGTGTGCGCAGTGGCCGGATCCGCGGCGTCTTCACAGTTACGCCGCGAAATTTTGTAAAAACTTCATAATTAATTCTCATACTCTCATTGGTTGTCAAAGTGTCAATCTAAAATTAATCATAAATATAAAAATAATCGAACTATTATAAGATGCGTAACTGCGCAGTTATAAACTACAAATGCGCAAAAGAAAAAGGAAAATGTTTCAGAACTCGCCAAAGGGAAGCTGTCTAAAAGTATGCGGTAAACCATCGACTTTGCAAAACAATCTTGTATCAGTAATAACACTTCTATATACCAAGGCAGATGATTCGTTAAAACTTCTCGTGACGTCAATAGTTATAAGAACGATGATAGACAGTGAAGTGGATCGAAAAGGCAGCACCTAAGAGAGCTCCTCCATGTATTTCCATTCCCTAAAAAATCAGGTGCGACCCGTCGCGACAGATTTCGACTGACCTGGAAAATCTTTCGGGCGGAATATACAAACAAGCGTCGTTGGACCGATTCAGTCAGTCAGTCGATAGTCGAAGTCTAGTGAAGATAAACTCTGCACGTGATATAAATGGACAAAGTGATATAAATTAGTGAATGTAGTATATATAGTGTTACATTACTTCTCGTTTATTGTCTCTGTTAAATAATTTATTGATTTTTGCTCTTGTATCTTTGATGATAAACCGGTTTTTGAATAGCAATAAACGTGAAAGTGCAGATGAAGAAAAGATGCCTTCAACCAGTGAGTAGCACGCCTGTGAAAAAACTGAAAAAGTTGTAAATATGATGACGGTTATTTAGAGTTTGGTTTTACGTCGACAGAAGTTAATGATGAAGGGATGATACCACAATGTATATTGTGTACAAAAGTTTTGCCACAAGAGTGTATGCTCCCAAATAAATTGAAGCGCCATTTTGAAACTAATCATTACCACATGGTTGGAAAACCGCGTTATTTCTTTGCCAGGAAGTGGAAAGAACTAACACAGCGAAAAAATACATTTTTCAAGGTTACATCAATACCAAACAATGCTTTGCTAACATCTTACAAGGGGGCTTATAGAATCGCGAAATGTAAGAAGCCCCATACCATGGCAAAATAACTTATTCTATCAGCTGCTGTAGATATGGTGAACGTGAACATCATATGTGGTGAGTCTGCTGGAAAACTGCTTTCCAATAACACAATTCGTCACAGATTACAACAAATGGCGGAGGACATCAACGACTAATTAATTAAAAAAATAAAAGGAATGGAATTTTATTGCCGATAGATGAAGCTACGGATAATAATAAGTATGCTCATTTGATATGCTATGTACGGTTCATTCATGGTAATAACATTGCAGAAGACTTTCTCTTTTGTAAAAATGTCACTGCTGAAGCAAAGGCTCAGGACTTGATCGAGATTCTTGATACATATATATCTAAAAACAACTTAGATTGTACTAATTGCGTTGTCTGTACAGATGGACCTCGTTCTATGCCTGGCTGCTAATTACTTTAATTTATTTGTAGTGAAAGTAATAAATTTTATAAAAGTTGTCAATTGAAGGCAAAGTTAAAAAAAAAACTGTGAGAGGACATGGGAGTCGAACACTTGTTTTTGTGTACTACAGCAGTGCACGATGGCTCTCTCGTGGTAATATTTTATTACGTACCTTTGAAATGCGGCGGGACATTTTTATTTTCCTTTCAGAGGAAGGCCACAAAGATGCCAAATATTTTGCGGATGTCGATTTTTTAATAAAACTAGAATTTTTGAAAACTGAATATCCTGAATATCTCTGGGCAGGGAGAAATCATACACCTTTTGAATTCAATGGGAAAAATTTCAGCTTAAAAAATTCAATTTGTGGAGAAGAAAAGTGAGTGAAAGTGAGAACAATGACTGTCTGTTAATATTGCAACAATTTTTGACGTCAAATGTACTTGATTTCTCTCAAGATTTAAAAACCAATTTTGAAGAGCAATGATTACAGTTATCTGTCTTAAGAAATACTTTCAAAATGAAAATTTCGATAAGTTTGCATGGTTTTAAAATCCATTTAACAGTGGCACTCTGTCTGATTTCACTTCTGATGCAGGAGAAGAGAGTCTTATCGAGTTGTCTTGCAACAAGGGTTGAAAGCGAAATTTGGCAGCATGAATTTGACAAAATTTTGTATTTCAATAAAAAATCCATCTGTCCCTTTCTAAGTGATAAAGGTCTGCGGATTTTAATTCCATTTTCGACATTGAATTTGTGCGAAGCTGGGTTTTCGGCGGTCGCTGTGATAAAGAGCAAGTATCGAGCAAAAATCAACGTGGAAAAAGAACTGAAAGTGGCAATAACCGGTTTGATTCCACGATTTGAGAAAATGTGTAGGAATTTCCAAGCTCATCTATCTCATTAATTATTAATTTAATGTTAATGAAATGAAACATTGAATAACAAACAAATGAACTAATTTGTTCAATAATGCATGTACACGAGTTTTATTTATTTTCTAATCAACTTAAAGCACGCCGACCTACCTCCAAAGAGCGCTAAAGGAGATCTGTTATCAATTTCACAGTTATGTATGTAATTTTTTTTTTAATATATGCGCAAGATTTCTGTAAAAATAACCGGCTATGCGGCATTTAACTATCCCGAATTCTCAATTAAATAGACCGTTTGAAAAATAATATTGTCTGCTTTCGAAAATTCTTTTTTTGTTGGGTAGATAAAAATCCACTTAGGTAAATAATACAAAAAAAAATGGTTATCCGGCTTTTATTTATTCGGAAATATCGATAAAGTAGACTTTTTTTAAAACAGTTTCTCCGGTTTCATAATATTTTCATTGTTGAATAAAGATTGTCAAATAATGAAATTTCATTCACCCGGCGTTTATTAAACTAGATAATATCAAAATGTATTTTATTCTGGGGCGAGGAAAAAAGTTAGAAACAACTTGAGTTTACAAGTGAATACATTAATAGAAGGGAGCGAAGGCCCCTGTTAAATTACAATAAAAAGTGAAAAAGTAAAATAATCTTTCTTTTTTAAATGAAAACCGACGTTAAGAAAAATGCGCTGAAAACTGAAAAATAATTTTTAATTTTGCAAACAAATTGAGAAAATTGAATTATATAACATTAATTTTATACTTATTAAAAAAAATTTGAAGTTGGTGCTAATTTACGAAAACCATAAATAAATTTTGCCCTCATTAGCTCATTTTTCTTAAAGTCCCTTTTCCTTTTTTATTTAAGAAAATATTGTTTTATTATCTCTTACTAATGATTTGCCATACTTTTAGCGTAGAAAAATCTTAATTAAAAAAATTCGCCGCGACTCGAAAAAGTTTGGGAACCGCTGTTTTAGTTCATTCAATTCAACCTTACTTTAGCCATAGATGATGTCATTAATTTGTAATTAATGGATATTAATTTGTGTGTGGTCAAGAGAAATAAGCGGAATGTAAAAATAGGTGGTCAATCTTTTGTAAAATTTTAAAAACTCTATTGTGCTCTAATAATTTATTAATGTTCTTACAATATAAAGACCTTAAGATTTAATTTCTTCAGCGAATATATTAGTAGTTTATGATTGCGCAATTTTTGGTTATCATATCACCTAATTTGTCAAAAATAAAAACAGGGTACCTAAATTCAAAATCTTGAATATTTACTTTCTTTAAGGATTTTGTGGAACTTCAAATTTGATATTATCTTAAATAATTTATGTCTAATTAATCATTGCTTCGAGTATGTAATTGCTTGTATTAGAATCTTTAGAAAAAAAGAATAGAAAGTATGAATTAATTGGTTAGGCTCAAAATTCAAATTTTAAATGTTTAAAGTATTTTGACTTGATTAAATTGAAAAACAATGTTTCAAAATTACTAATTAAAGAAATAGCCCAAGTACTTTACAAATATTGTATGACGTATGTTAGTTTATTGTGCTCAAGTGTATCTCGCAACCTGTGCCTAAAATTTAAAAATGCCCATTGAATATATCTTTATTGTGTATTAATAGATAAAGTATACACTTCTAACATATCATTAAGGGGGTCCGATACCTTCGACATTTTTTTCTTTATTTTTATACTTGTACAATCCAATTTTTTTTTCTCTTTCTAAATATGCATAAAAAACCATTTTAAGACGCTCAATTTTTTTTTTAAATTGCACATTTATTTTTAAATTAAAATTTTAGTAAATTTTTTAACAATTTTAAAATTCCTACTCCTTTTTTGTTTTTCAATATTTTGAAGCAATTTTTTTTATTTAAGATTTTGAATAATATTTAAATAGATGTATGCATTCAAATTTTGATTCAGATACATCACTTTAAAAAAATAAAATATATTAGAAATTTTGGAAAAAAAATTGACGAAAAAAAATAAAATTCCATTTTAAGTGGTTTTAAAAAACAAACTATGGTAAAAATAGGAAATCTGAATGCATACATCTATTTAAAATATATTTATCTTGTTATACACACAAAAATTATGATTTTAAGTATAATAGTAAAAAAGCCTTAGCATTTTTAGTGTTCATTAAATTTCAAAACCACGAACAGAGATATTTGCTTTTAAAGTTTACATATGATACAACTATGTTATAGGAACACATCATTAAAACATTCATAACTAAAAAAGTAATAGGAATTTTTTGAAGCAGTTTTTGTGAGTTATTAAGATAAGTTTGAATATTATTTTTTAAATATAAAAAAAAAAATGAATTTTTTTGCGAATTTTGGGTATCGGACCCCCTTAAAGAAACCTGACTGATATATTAAAACTTTATTTCTGATTGGGTTTAGTTGAATCTGAAATGACAATATGAGAAATATAAAAAAACATAGCCAATTAATTAGGATAATAACTACTTTTAGATAAGCATTTTCAAAAATTTAACAAGAAAAGTGAGTTCTCTATCCAAACAAGGCTGACAGCTCTCCTAAAAATAAAATAAAAGGAGGCTAAATTGGAATTGAGTATTATATTAACTAATTGGGGAAAGAGTGAATTCAATTCTTCATTGCTCTTTTCCCCTTCCTAAGTTCGCCACAAAAAATGAAAATGTAAACCTAAAACAAAAAAAATAAACATATTCTCTTGATAAGAAAAGTAAAAGACATGGCTTGGGTTGATATCGATCAAACACAGTTTCCTAGGTAACCATTCAAGAACATTTCTGCCAAAGCTTCGAACTTGCAAAAATGCTTCTTTTTCTCTTGCTATTTTTCAAAACTTTTTTTATGTAAAGAAAATGATATCATCAAGAAAATGGGCAAGTGCAAAAATGACAGAGGAACAATTTGGCAACAATATCCCTAGACATCTTCTTTTAAACTAAAATTCCCGTTCCAAAGACTTTTGAAAATTCTTTATTTTCTTTTAGTTTATAAATATTTTAAGCGTACATATTCCATTAAAATGTCATTTAAAAATGCGACTCTAACATTTGAAATGGTCTGATGCCAAATTAGTATTTTTTAAACATTCACTATTATTAAATTAATTTTTGAAAAATTGTTTAATTTAAGAAAATAAAGTATTCACAACTGGAAAATAAAGATTTAATAATCTTATTCAGATTTCAATAAGAGACGTGCGTTTCATTTTTTTATTTCATATATATACACTGTTAAAAATTATTACGACCTTGTACCAATATTTGGTACCATTATCTGGTGCTTAGTTTCACCACTTTATGATGTTATCACAGATAACCATTTAGTGTTAAAGCGTCGCACGAAAACTCATATTTTCGCTTCACCATTTTATGGTAAAACGTCGAAACCAAAATTCGCGTTTTCGCTACCTCATATTATGGTGAAATGCTCGTACAATTTGTTGGATGTTCTGGACGATTTTCTTGTATTTTTATAGCGAAGCTAGCAACCCTTCGATCGGAAGATCACTACTTTTTTTGTCAAGTCCATCACATGGGATCGAACTAGCAATCCTCTGATTACCAGCTGAACGTCTTTATCCAATGGGCAACCGGGCCCCTAATGCAAGAGGATTGAGGGGATTCCGCGGTTTGTAGATTCAGCGAATGTTGCGGTTGCAGTTTAGGAGATTGCACCATTTTTTGGTAAAAGCTGAGCTATTCTCGATCAAGGGTTTTGGTTCAACCTAGATTGCACCATAATATGGTGTAAGTTGTTGCAGAGCACCAAGATATGGTGCAACGTTGATCTGAAATTGTTAACAGTGCCTATAATAATAATAATAACAATATAATATAATATATAATATATAATATAATATATAATATAATATATAATATAATATATAATATAATATATAATATAATATATAATATATAATATAATATAATATATAATATAATATAATATATAATATATAATATAATATATAATATATAACATATAATATAATATATAATATATAATATATAATATAATATAATATAATATTATATAATATAATATAATATAATATAATTATTATTTTCGCGTAAGATTCTTTGTGAGTAAGACTTTAATAAAATGAAAATATTATCAAGCATTAATAAAAAAAGAGTGTTTCATCGAATTTAACTTTTTTTAAATATTATTGTAAAGCTACTTACGTCGTAACATGCAAGTTTTACAGGGCTAGAGAACATTTTAACATCGCCTATAAAATATACCTACTCTAAAGAAAACCTAATCCTTTTACTTCATAAGCTGCAGTCTTTGTGAAATGATGCTCGTGTTGCGAGAGGGGAGTTTACCTGAGCGCAGTCTGCGGGTGACAGGAGAAGAAACCCCTGAGCACAGAAATGCCACCAGTTTTCTGGATTGTCAATTAACTTGCGGGGAGACTTCTGCCTACGGAGGGGTATCGCCAAATATCCATTTCAAGTGACACTTCCCTCGGGGGACTGTATATTAGAAAAGAACAGGGAATATTCTTTAAACAAAATGAATAACGCGAACCTGGTTGGTCTAAACCTGAGGACTTTGCAAACCAATTAGGATAAGTCGTTTTCTAACGGTTAAGAAAATGAATAAAATAATTAAGCTCTGGAATAATCGAGCTTTAGCAGCAATTTTTTAGTAAGATGTTACGATTGTTTTTATTCATCTGAGTCGCGTAACCTAGATTATTTAATAATATAATGTACAACTTTCTTTCGGAAAAACTCAGCGGACAGCCGGTGAGACTCACCTTTACGATTGTTTAGAGGTTTTCCTTTCTTTCTGGTAGTACCGCCGTACTTTTAAAAGAAATTTCAGAAAATTTTATTTTGCAATGAATAGAAATCATTTTCTTGACATCAAAATTTTAATTTATACTACGCAAAGTATTCCTAATACAAATTTATAATTCGTGCTATGCCCAGAAGCAAGTTTAAGATTTTAAGGGGAGTATAAACCTTTAGATTGGCTTTTGAAAAAATATAATTATTATATTTATTTCGCATTTGGTGGACAGAATAATGCTATTTTCTTCTTTTGGAAACAGTAATTACTTTGAATATATGTATTTTTTTAAAAGTTTTGTGGCATGAAATGTAAAAAATAAAATACTGCCTAAGTAAAAGTTACATGATTTAAAAAAAAAATCTCAATGTTTGACTACATAATTTAGAAAAAGATAAAAGAAATGCTATTCAAGAAATGTCATTGTTAAATTTAAAAAAAGAAATGTTAGTTTTGCTAACTAAAAACTACATAACCTAATTATATTCTAAGAATTATATAATCATACAATTGTAAAGTCATACACTGAGATATATAAACTCTTTCAATATAAGAATTTTTAATAGAGTTTTGTGGCATGAAATGTAATAAGAAAAAATGCTGAATAAATAAAAGTTACTTAAATGATTTTAAAAAAAATCTCAATGTATGACTTTATATTTTAACATGAATATATTTAGTATAGTTTTACACTCAGGATAGTTTTACAGAATTTTTAACTTTGTTGAAATACTTTTTTTAAATGTAGCTTTCTGTTGTCAAAACTATTTTTTTTTACTTCTTTTAAGTTAAAAATGACATTTCTTGAAAAGTATTTCATGGACTTCAAACTTCTGCTACAGTGAATGTAAAACCGTTCTATGTATATTTATATGAAATTATAAAGTCAAACATTGAGATTTTTTGTTTTACATTTTGTAAGTAACTTTTATTTAGGTAGTATTTTGTCTTATTACATCTCAAGCCACAAAACTTTTTTAAAAATACTTATGCCCAAAGTAATTAACGTTTCTAAGAGAAAGGAGCATTGTACTGTCCACCAAATATGAAATGAAAATAATAATATTTTTTCAAAAGTCAATCTAAACATCGTGTAAAAAGTAGTCAAATAATCTTTACAGGGTTTACATGTGGCAATTTTTTTTTTGCTATAGGCTTTTGGGGTGCCCCCAAATATAAGTTTTTATTTTTAAACTTATTATTCAATATCGAAGTATAATTAAGAGTTAGAAATAAATTTACAAAACCTTTTCAATTTTGTATATATTTCAATGTAAAAGTTGTTGGGCGTCCTGGTGAAAGGTAGAAGGAAACGTGGAAGGAAAATCGGGATAATCAAACTGTGACATTCGGGAACGATTCAGTTCTGTGGATTTTCTTGGAGATCCTCTTTTCTCGGTCATGACAGAAGATATTAACAGTCGTATGTGCACCACTGCTCGGCTGGACAAAGTGTGAGCCAGTAAGCCCACACTGCGTTACGAAGGCACCTTAGGCACAAATAATACATTTTGTTGACTTGAAGCCGATGTAGGGGCAGCCATGATGTGCCCCACTTTCTTTGCTACCGCAATATTTCGTATATTTTTCATGTTAAAATAAGCTGACGTGTATTGCTTTTGGCTGAGATTTTTTCTATTTTCTTTTTAAACCCATTTTAAATGCAATTTGCTATTAAAACAGAAAGTAATTTGCAATTCAAAGTCGAAGTAGATAAAAAGCAAGAACACAAACTATTTGTTTGACAATATAAAAATTAATTCTATAAGAAGAAAATGGTAATAAAAAACACCACTAAATCACTTTCAAAAAAATAATGGGGCACAACATGGCTGCTTTCAATTGGCTTCAACGCGCCCATAGAGGAAACAGGGTTTGAGCCTTCCAGCAGTTACAGTTAAAGTTCAGTGAATACGACCGATACAAGAGACTCGGCAAAAACGTTAAAATGCAGTGAACTTGTGTTCAGAGCGTTGCCAGATTCGCTGCGAAGTAAATACATCGTCCAAACTTTCCTCCGATTTCTACGAATGCATACGGAATTGGTTCACGTTAAATCTGCTCGGGGTCCAATGTCCTGATGCCTACTGAAATTGCATCGGATTCCAGCTCAGGTGTTATCCTCGTCATCTGACCATGGTACAAAAATACAAGGCACTTTTTCCGGGTCTTTTCTTTGAAATAGGCCCCGAACCATCGCCAATATCCCACTGTGCAGCTCTAGTGCAATGTTAATTAACCAAGCCAAACCAAACCGAACCTGCTTAAGACTATATTATGCATGTATATTTTTCGTTGTGGGTAGGCACCTCTTCTGTTACTTTTAGAACTATTCAGTGCATTTTCGTGATTACCATATTTTAAATCGAATCTAACCTAACCATTTTGAGTGTAAAAAAATCAAAATCGAGAAGTTACCTGAGAGAGACTCTTTTGCATTGCTGCACGACCCCTTTCGTTTTCCTTCACTAACCTTTGTAGCTTTATTTATGGCTGACAAAACGACCCCTCAACGAGACGGAGACAACAATGGTGACCACCGTTTTTCAACGTTACTGTCCGTTCCAGAAGAATGTTCTAACCGACGTTCCTATCAGTTATAAACTGAACGTTTTCTTGGTATTTAGTCGTTTTCCGCCCGTCTTTTTGAAACCCAGGTATACAACAACATTCTTGAGGTAAATAAGGACTCGTTTGTACTCGATTACCATAAGCATGGCTATGAAATGAATATATGATTTAATCGCTGCATATTAATTATAACTTAAAATACGTTATATATTTGAATAAGAAATCGTATGTATTCTGAGTAAGGGATGAAATTGTAAGTAGTTTTATTATTGATTTTTCTATTTCAAATTATTTACTATTATATTTTCCAATCTATAACATTTTTATTTAAATAATTTAACAAACAATTAAAATTTAAAATAATATTATCTAATATTATTTATTAAAACTTTTAACATGTGTACATATAACAATACATTCGTAATTGTTAAGTTAAGATGCAAATGACACAAAATGCAATATGAAGAAATTGATAGGACGCCGTTTATTTCAGATTCTGTATCACGATAATTACCAGAATATATTTACTCGTCTAATTCGTTTTAATCATGTTTCGTGAATAAAGCATTATATATATATATTTATAGAAATGAAACGGAGACATTTTTACTGAAATTGTCAAGTATAATATATATATACAGTATTTGTTAAACATTGTTTTTAGATGTCAACTTAATGTATTTATTTTTGACAATATTTATAATATGCGTGTAGTTAAAATATTCATAATATTTTTTATAAATAACTAATACATTCACTATTATCAAGCATTTTCCAAACTTCAAATTTATTTTGTGAGTTTTCCATCTTAGAATTTTACCTTTTCATTGTCTAGCTTTTAATTTATTAATATATTACTTATTTATAAAAATTGTGCCATGTATAAAATATTCATTAACAAACTTTATTTTATTTAATTAAAAGTACCTTAATCGTAGAAACAAATATGCATTTTTCAGTATAATAATAGTATAAAATTATTAAGTTTAACACAATAATAATCAAATAGCATATTTTTATTATTCCCCATTTGACATTTAAAAATAACAGTTTTTGTCATATACCTTATACATTTCCTCTAATTTTATCAAATATGGTATAATAGCGAAAAAGCATTTCAAACTTAACTATTTTAAAGAAAATATAATTTATGTTTTGTTAGTTTGTCATTACATTTTGACACACATAGTAGGTATATAATTGTTATTTATACTTTTGAACAGGAGAAATTTGAATTGTGCTTTAATTAATTAATTAATTTATAATGTTTAATTAATTAATTAATTTATAATGTTTAATTAATTAATTAATTTATAATGTTTAATTAATTAATTAATTTATAATGTTTAATTAATTAATTTTAATGTTTAATTAATTAATTTTAATGTTTAATTAATTAATTTTAATGTTTAATTAATTAATTAATTTATAATGTTTAATTAATTAATTAATTTATAATGTTTAATTAATTAATTAATTTATAATGTTTAATTAATTAATTAATTTATAATGTTTAATTAATTAATTAATTTATAATGTTTAATTAATTAATTAATTTATAATGTTTAATTAATTAATTAATTTATAATGTTTAATTAATTAATTAATTTATAATGTTTAATTAATTAATTAATTTATAATGTTTAATTAATTAATTAATTTATAATGTTTAATTAAATAATGAATGCGTTTTATTCTCATTTTATACTCATTTTATACTAGTATTTATAATGTTTAGAGAATTTTAAAGAAAAAAATTTATACCAACAAAAACTTGCACAATTATTTCAATAAGATTAATAGATTTTTTTTAATAATATGTATTAGTTTCAAATATAATTTAAATAGTGAAAATTCTATTATTATATTTTACCAATAAAAGGTATATATAATGAGAAAGCTTCATTAAAATGTATTTATATGTCACATATGTGTGCAATTCAAAGTAATAACTTAATGTATTCAAAGAAGTATTGAGCCCAAAAGAAGAAAAGTTCCGAAACTAGGTTACTTGATTAGTACAAAGGATATTTCATGTGAATACCATTTCTCAAACTAAGCTTAAAAGTAAACTTTAAATTTACTATAGAACTATGGAATCTCTCCCTCCCAAAATAAATGTTGAAAGTAGCTTTTCATCGTGGATTCTATTCAAAGCTCACACAAAAAAAGTAGGCACTTTTCTGAGGCACCAGGTGAAGATGTCATACATAAAACCCGATAGATAAACAAAGCACTAAAGCTAAGAAAAATGTGGCCATAAAACGAAACATTAATGTGATTGTTATGGTGTCGAAAAAAAGAGGTTAGCCATTCTGACAACAATACGACGAGAAAGCTTTCAAAGATATATATATATATATATATATATGAGCGAAGCGTTCGGAGTACCTGGGTGCGTAGCCCCCCTAACCTCCTATATGACCATAATTGAAAAATAACATGACTTTTGGGATAATTCTGAATGGCTTGTATAAATACAAATAAGGACAGAACATGGACAACACGGGACGGAGCTTTCAAAGAAAGGCTCTAAGTAAAGTATTGCATATAATGCTTGAAATGACTAATGATTATATATATTTAATTTATTCACTCTCATTTACAGCACAATTAAAAATGTACTTTTAAATTAAATGTAAGTTAAAGGTATTAATGAATTTCTCTTTCTCTTAAACAAGTATTATTTCAGTGATAAATGCTCTCTCTATATATATTCACTATAAAAATGTAAAATACAATAAAATAAATAAATTAAAATTATATATTTGGGATCTTACATTTTAATTTAAATATATAAAAGCCAAAACCCATTAACTCACTGACTGATCACAAAATCTCCAAATCAAAATGACCTACTAGTGCAGCGATTCTCAACCTGTGGGGCGCGCCCCCCTAGGGGGGGGGGGCGAGCACACTAGAGGGGAGGCGCGAGAATATCCAAGAGAAAATATTATTTTAAAAAAATTATTAACTGACTGAAAGGAAAGCACACATACATATGGAAAACAAAATACATTTCGACATATTTAACAAATAAAGTAAAGCAACTTACTTAATCAAAACATACTAAATTTAAAACAAATTTAATAATTATTAGTGATTTCCTTGGGCCTGTCTTCCAGAGCAAAGTTTTTCGAAGGTTTCTTAATATTAGAAATAGCCACTCTCAGTTCTGTTTCTATATTTAGCCGAGATCTATATTTTGTCTTCAAAGAAGCCATAGCAGAAAATCCAGTTTCACAAAGTTAGGATGTTGAAAATGGTAATAGAATGCGAAATGCCAATGTTTTTAGTGCAGAAAAATCATCCTCTACTCCTTCCCAAAATTCAAATAGTGATTTATTACTAAATTGTCTTTTGGTTTCGCCACTTGTCGTGAAGTCTATGAATTTTCCTTCCCCATCAATTGAGAGTCCTTCGGAAGTCTTATGAAATGGATCCCTAACCCACTCTTAACTTGCTATCATTTTGTCGTCAGCAAGAAAATACTTTTTAAAATTGTTTGCCAGCATGGCTAAATGATTTTCAATGGTTGCAAAAACAATTTTTACATGTTCTTCTTCAGCCTTGTAAGTGTTAGTACAATCATCCACATTTGCAAACATATCTATATTTTGTTAGGTTTTTTTGCTTTAAATTTCTGCTCCACAATTCCAATTTTCTACAAAAAGCATTAACTTTATCACTCGTATCCAACATATGTGTATTTGCTCCTTGGAGTTTCTTCACAAATAAACCATCGCGAAAATTCTCGGCTTCCGGTCTGTTTTCTTCTTCTAGGAAAATGGCGATTTCTTCTCTTAATTCATAAACACGTTGCAAAAATTTCCCACGTGATAACCATCTTGTCTCGCAATAAAATAGTAACGCTGAATGTACTGAACCCATGTCTTTACAAAGTGCGGAAAAGATTCTCGATTTCATGGGTCTCATTTTTATATAATTTACTACGGTTACAACCGTAGTTAACAACCAGGACTCATTTCTTTCGAAGCCAGCTGTGTCCAGACGCACTGAGGCGATTTTTGTTTTACAAGTGCTTGTATACTTTGGAATCTTCTGGACATTGAACGAGCACCATCGGTGCATATTCCGACGCAATTTTTTCCATTATATGTTTGCCTCGTTCATAAAATCATTTAAAATACAAATAATGCGAGCGCTGTTATTTTGAGTTCTATTGGTTTGCAGAAAATTAGTTCTTCTACTTCTGACATATTATCACAAAATTGAACATGTGCAATTAAATGAGCATCTTTATTACTATCTGTTGGTTCATCAAGCTGTATTGAAAACAATTTGTCACGCAACTTCGAGAAAAGCTGACACTGTACATCTTTAGCTATATCACCGATTCGACGAACAACATCATTTGAAAGAGGTATGGACTTCAATTGTTTTGAAAAATTATTTCTAAACATAGTTTCTACTGGTTTGCTGCTGGCAAAATAAGCTCTTCACCAATGGTGTGAGGTTTTTTACATCTGGCTATTTTCTATGAAACTTTGTAAGATGCAATTAAAGCTTTTTTATTCACAGACAAAGTTTCTTTAAAAAATTATTTTTGCTTTCCATATGATTTTAATTTAAATTCGAAGAATTCTCTGGGTTTGTTAACGTACTCACTATGAAGCGTTTCCAAATGTCGTTTAAGTTTATTAGATTTCATGCTGTCTGCGGCCAATATTTTTGAACAAATGATACACAGGGGCCTTTCTTCTTTATTTACTTCAGTACTGGTAAACCCAAAATTTAAGTATTCTTGAGAATATTTTCTTGATCTCATTTTCGAAACCACGCTCGTTTGTGTACTTGTTGATGCTTGACTATCGTCTAATGCTCGTTTACTTCCACTTAAAAAATTATCCATGAGTCTGCATAAATATGCTGCCGTGAATATTTAATATGGTGAATTGCAATTAACACGAAAACATATATAACATACACATTCACGATAGATTCGATAGCGATAGAAGGATCGACTCGAATGAGACTGACTGGAATTGAAACTTGTGTTATCGAACATTTTCCTTCGTCCTATGAGAAAACATTTGCTCTGCGCATGCTCGAGACGGATCGGTAGTGTGGATTCCCTTCTACAAACATTACTTATTTTTTCTCTTTTGTTTAGTCATGCTTCTGTTTTATTTTTTTTATTATTCGAAAAAATGTATTCCCAGCTTCTAAATTTAGCTCACCCCGTCTAGGTAAACTTTCATTAACGAATTTTTCTACTTAAATATTCTTTTAACGTTATCTCCCTGTTTGGATTTCATTTCAAATATAATATTTAAAGTTCCCCCCCTTTCATTCGCTTCATCTGTTTACCGCCCGCTTGGCAAAATACCAGATGTGGTTTCTCGCCAACGTTGACTCGCATTTACTCTTGTTTTGGCAGTTAGTTAAAAATAATTTAAAAACAGAATCCAAAATACTCCATATACATTATTGTTGTATACATTTTATTGTAAGCGGGGGGCGTGATGAAAATTATGATTGAAAACTAGGCCGTGAATACTGAAAGGTTGAGAAACGCTGTACTACAGAGCTGAAATTTGATACATAGGTTCATACTGGGACCCTAGGGGTGCACTATGAAAGGATTTGTAAAAATTCGAATTCTAACTGCCAAAATAACGATATTTTAAAAATCCTTTCCATAGCACTAACATGGAAGACATGCAGCAATAAAATATTTCAAGATTATAACGATGTAAAAAACTGTAACTGCTAAAATTAGAAACCCTCACCACTCATCCACTGACTAATTCTCCAACTTCCCGTGTACAGGAAGACAAAATTTGACAGAGTTGTACTTTACATAGGAAAAGTAAGATAATTTTTTTAGAATCGAACGTTTTTCAAGAGTGGAAAAATTCTTATTTAGTGTTAGTTGTGACTTGAGTTTTGGATACTTCAGATTGTCATAGAATCGTGAAATTTTGCATACTGATAGAGATTACCGTACAACCTTTAAAAATCGACTATGATTTTCTTTAGGGGGCATTTGTTTTCGACACTTCCAAATACTTTAAAATCGTAATATTTTGCTTACTGATACACTGTTAAAAACAGCTACTTGAAAATGAGTAAAATGTACTCATTTTTTAATAAATTTTATTCTTATCATAGCTCCGATTACATTAGTCTGAAATTTGAAAAGGTCATGTACTCATTTTTGAGTACCAGCAGTATTTTTTCTTAATACATTTCATACCTCAAAACTTTTTTAAAATACTTATATTTTATGAAATTACTGTTTCCAAAAAAAGAAAGTGTACAAATGAAATTAGGATACACTGTTTCTTGTAAAATACAATACAAAATTTCAACGGTTTCAAGGAATCTCAATGAAAACGATGATTAAATATTACCCTCAAATCAAAATAAAAATGTAAGAAAAATAAAAACTGGTTTCCAAAAAAAAGTCAAACAATGCCACCCGAGACAAAATAAATGAGTATGCCTGTAATATGCCTAACACTTCACGCATACATGTGGCATATATATGCCGTGAGTATGCAACTGACATGCCAAGAAATATGCCTTCGTATGCCCTGTGAGAATATCTCATATTATTATGGGATACGGAGGTGATATGCGACATGTATGCACGAAGGTTACATGAAAGGTTTTTTCCACGATGTTTAGATTGTCTTTTGAAAAAATATTTAATAATTATTTTTATTTCACATTTGGTGGGCAGTAAAATGGTACTGTCTTTTTGGGGGGAAACAGTAATTACTTTAAATATAAGAAAAAATACTTTCTAAATCAAGCGACCCGGTCGGGTTCGTAACGATAAGCCAAAATAAATAAACAACGCCACCTCGCCAAAGCAGCCAACAAGAAACGAACGCCCGACGGGACAAGAGCTTATATACTATGAAATACTTTCCATGTTAAGCCGCGTCTGTAAAACATATTCCCGAACCCGAATTACAAACCGTAAAAAAATAATACCGTATCAGTGCACCTTTAATTTAATACAAAAATATCTGTTTTTAATTGAAAATCAGCGGAGATACGGAGTGTTTTAATTTGTACAAAGTTAGTCGATTTGTCACTTTTTCAACTTATGAAGTCCAAATTTGTCAGACAAGCTAGACACTATATTATTCAACCGATTCTTTTTATTAATAGCTTATATGATAGTTTTATGACATCACTTAGCTCTTTTGTTACTTTTAGTTTATAATATCATTTATTTATAAGTTTTATTAGCTAAAAAAGTAATTAAACCATACAAGCCAAAATTCTCGCCATCAGGCAATTAATACCCAAATATGAAGTTCTTCCACTCTCTGGTCGCCAAAGCAAATTATATTTAAAAGCGGTTTAATAAAATTTAAAATTATCGGTAAATAATACGCTCTACAAAATAACAAGTATATCATCTGAAAGATGACAATTCGTTTTAATCGATGCAGAAGCTTTCATTTCACTTGGGCAAGATAGAAGTATTTCAAATAATTAACATTATTGAATATTTTCCCCATTGCTTCTTCACAGGAGAAAGATGAAAATCCTATTACCTGGCAACCATTGTTTCCGCATTGGTCGCTCAGTTAAAGTCAGTGACGTCACAAATCTTTGAGGGTGAAAGGTTGACCATGGTGAATGACGGGAAAGGGTGTAGGGGGATGACTGTTGCTTACATCATATTCTCACACGACTCCACGCTAACACTACGAGATATCTCGTAGTTGGCAACGAACGTGTTAATTTAATCCTAACTGTTACTGTAGCGCGTAGCAGTTAGGATAACATAATTAAATTATGAATATCATTACTGTGCATTATTTTAAATTTAAGGTAAAATATATTGAAAAGTTTAAAAATAAGTATCTATTTAAAGTACTTAAACACATATTTGGACGAAGATTGCAATAATAATAATAAAAAACTCTTATTGATAATTGAATAAAATTAAAAGCGATACGCGCTATGCGATTTATTTTTTATGTCAATGAATAAAAAAAAATTACTTTTTAGTACAGTAAACGAGTTTTTTAAGATTAATTTAAATTATTTTAACTTAATTTGTTATTTATATATAATTTTTATGTGTTTAGTGACGAATATTATTTGTATAATAAAAGTCACAATAAACTAACAGCATTAGCATCATAATGGTGTATTGGCTAACGCCATAAGTGCATGAATTATTTTTTATTTTAAATCTGAAAGAAATGCAATTCTGAGAGTTATGAAACCACTTTTTATTTTAGCAAGCTTTGCACTTTTTACTATTAGTAAAGAACATCAATGCTAGAAACGTCTTTTCGCTAAAAAATAATATTGAAATGCCAAAAAAATCAGTTATTTTGTTTAAAAGTAATACATAAAAAAACTATTTTGTTTAGAACAAAGCCGGTTGGTTCATTGCGCATTTTCATAGCACATGTGATGAACAGCATTCTGTTTTAATACATGACATGAGATCAAAAATTATCCTTACGCAATTCGTTAATGTAAAACAAAATTCATAATTAAGTTTCATATGTAATCGTTACAATTAATAATTAATATATATTGAATTGTTATTGAATAACATATGTATGCTAAGTTTCAAGTCGATATGGCATTTGGAATGGTGATAAAATTGAGTCTCAAAATTTGAAATTAACGCAACAACAGAGTTAGTTAAATTAAAGAGTGCAAAACAAAAAGCAAGTTAAAAAAAACATAATTAGATCAACCAAAAATATCGGTAATAAATAATTCATTTATTTTGAAAGATTGTTTTCCTTCAAATATTATTTATTTGAAGTTGACATCTATTGCAACAAGTTTGATTTTCTTTGGCACAATATTACGTTTAAAAACGTGGGTAAAAATAAAAGTAATTCTCCTTTAAAATCTATCAGCAGTAAAAAAAAAACACTTTCAAAAAATAAAAAGTACAAAAAAAATCAACAAAATATTAAAAAAAAAAGAAAAGCATAGCTGATAAACAAAGCAATCTTCATTTGCCGAAGTCAATGATTATGTGATCGCATAAACTAATGCCGGTTCTCGATTAATGTGCATACTACTAATTAGGTAAAAAGTGTTAATATGCTTGCGGCATATGGCTAATAACATTTCGTTGCAAATTGGAAGTTTTAACACTTTGGCTCCCCTTGATGGGTAACAAATTAAGAATATTATTTCTTTCGCTTAAAAATATTGTATTTGTATCTATTTTGTAAATTATTTCCTTCCCGTGCGTATAATGGGTATTTCAGCAAGTGCCATGTAAAATATAACAGAATCTTGTATACCTTATAGCATGACGGTACAGTTATGAAACAGGAAGCATTTTTTAAACTAGTTATTTTAGATAAAATTTTATAATGTACAAGAATATTAGTCTCTACACTTATAATATAATATTTTACTTAGAGAAAACTATATTTATATATACTACATTTATATTATCAATAACATAAAATCTTTTGTCGTCTTGTGATAAGAATTTTGATTGTCACTCCTCAATTTTCATACGGTGTTTCTTACAACCTAAATTTATTTTATTTAAAAACAACAATTAAAATGTGAAATAAAGCTAACTTCAGTTTTAGCGTATAAAATGTTATGCCTGTTACATTGCATAAAAAAATGTAAATTTATGTGTCAGGTTCCATTTAATTTTATGATCAAACCATTTTTTACCAATAAAACGGGCAAACCATATTTTCTGAGCATTTACCGTATTTTCTTAGCAGAGCCAACAAGATTTTTAAAAAAAATATGGCCATATGTTCATAAAAATTATCTCCACAATTTTACCTTAATAATTCAGCCAGTAAAGGTCACGTGGCCATGAGATTGATTCCTGTTTGTTCTTCGCCTGGCTGGCTGAACGCCGTTAACAGACTTCGTAACAAGTAAGTTATGTGTGTTGATAGATAGTACCGCAGTTTACTCTTCAATGTACTTTGGTATTACTAGTGCTTACATTTAAAAATTAATATCATTTTTTTTCGAATAAGACAAAGTTACATCAAGGGGCACTTTGGGACATCTAATTACAAATGTAAATAACGTCCATTTACACTATTGAATTAATCTTTTAGTGTCTAAATGTTAAATGAAGACTCTAAATGTTTGGAAATGGATTGCTTTCACTTATCCTTATCTTACATTTTCAAGAAGATCACCTAATACGAAAAATGGCGAAATCAAAAAAGAGAAATAGGAAATATCCTATTATACGTATCAAGTATGAGATCTGCTGATAAACATATGTATTAACTTGGAAAATTGTTTGTAATTTTCTATTTGTAACAGCGTTTTAATGTATTATGAAAATGATTCAGTGATTTTAAGTTGGTGTTTCAATCTACTACATATTTTATTTTTCTTATTGCTGTTTTTCCTAGGTGAGATATTAGATAATGTTTTTTGGAAGCATATGTGTTAACCCTTTGCACTTGGGATATGACTCTCAGTCCCGTGAGACCCGTTTTCCCTGTTCTTCAAATTGAACGAAGGCAACGGCAATACCATGAACCGTCACTTCACAGAAGTCAACCGTCATCGGTGCGATCAGTAATAGGGAGCGTGATCACATGAGAACCCCACGTGCTGTCGGCCAAAACTTTTACGGGCTGAGCCATCATTTTATGCTCATTCATATATAAATTACTGGCAATAATTATGGCATTTGCAGTTATTTAACGGGGGGGGGGGGGATTTTACGGGCTATATCATAATTTCATGGGTTACAGGCAAATCATGATTGTGTAGGTATTTGCATGGAACTTTTGCTACCTGACAAAATCCGGTAAATTTACTGGATGTTTTTACAGTATACTATAATACTGTATTTCTATAAACATCAAGCAGATAATATTTTTTATATGTTGCTGATAAAAGAATTTCTAAATTGAAAATATACAGCAGTGCGTCATTTCTCCTAATGAATCGACACATTGTTAGGTTGGGTACGACCTGCAGACAAAATAAAAAAAGTGAAAAGTAATTGGGCTAACAAGACGATTGTGATAGGGCAGAATTCGTATTCTTCCCTTCCCCTCTCCATTCATGCTACTAACTCTCTTGAGAGGACACGGGAGGTGATTTATGTCCTCCTGTCGATTTTAGTTAGATTTCGGAGAATAAAGCAGCCTCAGTAATACAGGTGATGGTAGCTCTTCAGAAAGGACTGTCCTCTGTTTTAACCTATGATAAATGTTAGATCAATAGTTGCACCCCTTGTTGCAATGCAGATATTGGTGGTACAAAAGAAATAGCATGGGCCGTTCATGTCCCTCCAGTTTGGTAACGAGAGATTTCATACAATGAAAGTTGCTCTATTTTCGTGGCCAAACATGATTTTGCAACTGGCTTTATAGATATGTTGCTGCATGAATTTATAGAAAGGATGAACCCATTGAGATGAATTGAATAAATCGCATTTACTGTACATTTCTTTTTCTTTTTAACTTTTTCTTTTTGTTTTGTTAATATAGTTAATAATTTAGATTGATAAGACAAATTAAAGTAATTAAATTTGAAAAAATATTATTATATTCATTTCAACTTAAAGAGGGTAAGTAATTTTTATTGCAATTTAAACGATTATTTTTTTATGTAGTTGAGTGGAATAGCTTTGGTACATTTGTTGTTTTAGATTAAAACATTGCACCTGTGTGATGAATTTTTCTTAACATGTGGTTAGCAATTGGAACAAAAAAATACAGTTGGCTGAAATACACAGCCTATTGTTTACTATTATTTGACTTATAGGCTGTTAATGGGACATATGGATGACTTATATGGACCTGTATGGTTTTACTTCATGGATTCAAATGGGTTTCCCCACACTGTCCCTTCTAGATTAGGGCACTGCCAATGAGTTAGTCAACTTGGAACACTATTATAAATTGTTATAATTTCTTAAAATGGTGTAAGTAAAGAAACTGCATGTATTCTAATATTTAACCAATTGGTCGATTGTCATAATATCAATAAGAATTCCATAAACATTTTTAAATAGTGAAATTTTAAGCAAAAATAGGTTAAATTGAATACATTGTATTAGTACTATGTATTCAAATTAACCTGTCTTTCGATTTAAATTGGATATTTATATAGAGTCAAATATGTATAAAATTCTTATTTATATGATAACAATCGAAAAATTGATAATATTGAAATACACAAAATACATTTTTTAGATACATATGTAAAATGTAAAATAATAGAAAGGCCAGGGTAAAGAAACCCATTTGAATCCATGTAGTGAATCCTCACAGATCTGTATACTTATATATAAGTTATCCATTTGAACTCTGATGGGCAGCACGTATGGATCCAGAAAGAAATGTGCTATTTCACGTTACTGGCCTGGGTTAGGATAAGGTTGTACGGATCTACTTTAAATTGTTATAAATCAAAGTGCTGGATTAAAATAAATAATTTCTTTAAATTCAGCACTTTCATTTACAGTATTTTACAATAGACAAAATTGAACTAATTTGTAATTAGGTTTGTCACTTAATATTAAGATCAAAATTCCGCCAGTTTTCCTAGAAAGTTTATTCGCGTAGGAAGTAGAGGGGGACTTCGATCATGGATCCGCGAACATAGGCATACGAAGTAGGGGGGCTGGGCACGCTTGAGCCCCCCCCCCCCCTAACATTACTATTTTATGCCCTTTTTGTCCAAAACATATTTCGTAAAACCAACCGTTTTTTCATATAATTGTATTTGAAAGTTGAATATATTTTTTACATATTAGAGTAAAAATATTAGCATTTTTAATTTTCGACTATTTTTTTAGAAACCTTAAAAAGTTGTTTGGTAAACAAATGATTAAATAAGATTTTGTTGCAGATTGATTATTTCCTTAGAAATGAGACTCAGATTTATATTTTATTTTCTAAACAGATTATATAGTTGAAATTTACTATTTAGAATTTTTTTTTTTTTTTAAAGAAAGTTAAATTAAAAAAAATCCTTCTAACAACAACTAATTTAAAAATCATTACATTTATAGATTCGTATTTTCATGGTTATTTTATGTTTTAAGTGTGTCTAAGCAAAAACGAATACCCGTTAATTAATTTTTTTGAAAGATCAACTCCGTACTATTTTAACACTTTCACTGCCGATGTCTAAAAGGATGCAAGTTGACTATTGCCTTTTACGTGTTATTTTAAAGAATGTATCACGCGCCAGCGCGTCAGTAGCAGCGAACGTGTTAACCACAAAAAAAAAAAACTTTTTTTATGCAAAAAAAATGTCAAGCCTCCCTATCTGAAAATAACAAGTTCCAACGCCACTGAGACGTCACTCCCACTAACATCGAGGTGAAGCTAACATGTCTGGGTCAAGTCACGTGGTTAGCTGCGTCATACCATTCGTGATTTTTTTTTCTTTTTCCATTCATTCATAAAAGGATTCGGGCGACCAGTGGATAAAGGCGTTTGGCTAGTAATCAGATGATTGCGAGTTCGAGTCTGACTGATGGACTTGGAAAAGAAAATTAAATGTGTAGTGATCTTGCGATCGGCGGGTTAACAACTTCGCTACTAAAATACTAGGAAGTCATTTAAAAATATCCAACAAATTATACTGGCGTGTATATGGAATTGGTTCACGATAAATTGAATCGGGGTCCAATGTCCTGACGTCTATGGAGGTTGCGTTGAGTGCCTGCTCAGTTATCCTCGTCATCTGACCATGGTTCAAAAATACGAGGCATTGTTCCTAGACATTTACTTAGGTATGTGCCGGAGTCCTCCGTGGCCGAGTGGATTAAGGCGTCAGCTGGGAATCCAAGGGTCCCGGTTCAAAACCTTGCGATGGACTAGACTAAAGAATAGTAAAAAGTAGGTTTGGTTTGGTTAAAAAACGTCGCCCTAGAGCTGCACAGTGGGCTATTGGCGACGGTTCGGGTCCTATCTCGAAGGAAAGACCCGGGAACGATGCCTCGTATTTCTGAACCATGGTCAGATGACGAGGACAACACCTGAGCTGGCACCCAACGCCTTCAATAGACGTCGGGACTTTGGACCCCGATCAGATTTATCGTGCACCAATCCCGTATACACACCGTTATTTTTTATGGATGTTCTGGACGACATTCTAGTATTTTGGTAGCGAAGTTGGCAACCCTCCGATCGCAATATCACTACTTTTTAAGAGCCCCAGTTGCTCAGTTGGAAAGGCGTTCAGCTGCTAATCAGAGGATTGGTGGTTCAAATCCGTGAAATGGACTTGACATAGAAAAGTAAAAAAGTAGTGATCTTGCGATCGGAGGGTTGCCAGCTTCGCTACAAAAATACTAGAAAGTCGTCCAGAATATCCAACAAATTATACTGGCGTGTATACGGGACTGGTGCACGATAAATCTGATCGGGGTCCAAAGTCCCGATGTCTATTGAAGGCGTTGGGTGCCAGTTCAGGTGTTTCCTCGTCATCTGACCATGGTTCTAAAATAACGAGGTGCATGTATGAATGTGTGTATGGATGTGTGTGTGAATGTGTATGTGTTCCCGGGTCTTTCCTTCGAGATTGACCCCAAACCGTCGCCAATAGCCCACTGTGCAGCTCTAGTGCGACGTTAATTAACAAAAACCAAACCAAACTAGAACATCCACAAAAAATTAACGGCGTGTATACTGGTGCACGATAAATCTGATTGGGGTCCAAAGTCCCGACGTCTATTGAAGGCGTTGGGTGCTAGCTCAGGTGTTGTCCTCGTCATCTGACCATGGTTCAAAAATACGAGGCATCGTTCCCGGGCCTTTCCTTCGTGATAGGCCCCGAACCGTCGCCAATAGCCCACTGTGCAGCTCTAGTGCGACGTTATTAACCAAACCAATCCAAACTAGGGATATGCCCCGAACCATCGTTAATAGCCCAATGTGCATCTCTAATGCGACGTTGTTTAAACAAACCAACCATAAAATAATCCAGTATTTAAGGATTGAATATTACCCAATATAACTGGTTTTGTGCTATTTTCCAATGGATATTTTTGTATATAACATATTTGATTTTTTTTGTTGTTTTGTTCGATTAGTTTGCTTCGTTTACTTTGTTTCTCTAGATTTGTTCATTTCGATCATTTTGTTGATTTCGTTTTGTTTGATTCATTCAATTGTTCATGTCGATCGATTAGTTTGGTCCGTTCATTTTTTAAAACAATTTTACTACTGTCAATACATGTAAGAATGCTAGGTTTAGATAGAATTGAACAAAAATGATGATTTTTAAATAACCTTAATAAATTATAAAAAAAATCAAACGAATCCGCATTTTTTTTTTCCGTTTTAGATGCCGACCAAAGTTTTTTAAATTATATCAGTTGGGCCCTTTGGTGGAAAAAGGTTGCCGACCGCTAGTCTAGGTTCAAATTGTTCAACATATCACTACCACCGTATTTATTTCTTGAATGAAAATATGGCCGTATCCAATCCCTTCTTGAACTTAAAGTTGAGAGTACTACTGCTTCTGAGGCGGAAACAACTACTACACGTTTATTGCTTGCTCTATCGAAGTCAACTGGTTGACTATCGAGTTTATTGCATGCCAACTGCAAGAGCTACAAAACTTTTACTCGAGCTATATAGCTGGACTAAGCGGAGAAGGGGGTATAGCGTTTTTTACTTTTCTACTGTTTTTTTGGGGGATCAATTCATACTAATTAGATAAACCATATTTTTAAAATATATACATTTTAGAGGTGCAGATTTTAAAAACTAACGATTATTCTTGCTTAAAATCAACCTTTAATTTCATTTTAAAGAAGTTTTTAAGCGTTGCCCCTCAAAATATTTTATAAAAAATAATCTTATACCCACCATTTAAATTGTTAGTTAACGAATTTTAATATCTCATAGTAAAGTAAAACTGTATGTTAAATTCTCTGTTTAATCTCCAATCATTTTTGTTATTACTGGGCGTGAACTGAACCCATACAGATTTAGGGGTGCGCAAGTTGCACTAGTAGATTTTTTTTAGGGGGGGGGATTTTCTTTATGGCTATTTTTATTATTATTATATTTTTGGGGGGAAATTTTAAGGTTCGGAAATTTTCGGGGACATTTTTTTTAATAAGTATAATGTATTATATAATGCGTCCTCAGTCACTGGAATTTCCAGCGGTTTCGAAAATCCCCTCTTCGGCACAAAAGCTGACGACATTGTAAAAAAATTATTTTGCTTGAAAGGGGTGTTGTTAGGGGTGTGCGACGCGTGCCACCGCACAGGGCTGTGAGCTTTTTTTTGTTGGGGGGGGGGGGAGAAGAGGTTGCGTTCTGTAAAAAACAAGAACAGTATTTACAAGGAAAATTAATTAAGATTTTTTTTCGAAAAACTTATTAGGATTTTTTTAAATTTGTGTTTACTCATATTTAGTGATATTTGTCGGGTTCAAACATTCAGAATACACTTCAGTGCTGAGATTTAAATTAAAAATTACTGTGAGGCAAATAAGTTTTCTGTTAGAAAGAATGTAAAAATAATAATAAACATGAAGAATGCTATAAACTCATAACCTGGAATCTCATTTCATTTCCCTATATCATAAATTACGATTACATTACAAGACATTTAAACCTTTTTTTTTTACCTTTTTTTTGCTGATACGATATTTAGTCTTCATATATATCAATAGCTGAGCAACTGTTAAAAAACTTCCAATGTTCATATTAAACTTTGGAAAAGAAAACGCTGACTGCAACACATTTAACTTTTCTGTTTGTAAATATATGGCATATGTTTTTTGAAAAACTGCAGTGAAGCTCAAACTGTCTCCTCATATCAATAACACGTAAAACATAAAATTACGATTTTTATATACAATTCCACAATAAAACTAATTACATTTATACGTTTGTTCACTAGTAAGCGTAGATGGTTTTACTGGTATTTGGGTAGATGGTATTTGGGTTTTCGTCTTGCGTCGAATCAGTTAAAGAAACAGATAATATATTTCAGTCAGCAAGGACACTTGGTTTTTGTGAACTTGCTGTTGAAATGTGTTGCAAAGCTGCAAATATTTAAATTGTAAAAAAATAATAATAATAAAAAGTATTTTCTGGGATTTAAAAAACTGTACTGGTAAATATTATATGACCTTTTTAAATAACAAACATAAGAAATAATAATTTTAAATAACAAACATAAGAAATAATAATTTTAAATAACAAACATGGCCAAACATAAGAAAAGAAGGTCACGAGTGATTTTAAACAAAGCCAATAACACGGTAAGAATTTTGCACGAATTTCATCGAGAAAAAAATGTATCTTTGTGTGTACCTGTCTCTTTTGTCGGGGCTTAATAGATGTTTTTTTTTAGGAAACTTTCACAAGTTTATCATTACTTGTAATCTGTACTTTATTTCATGTTGATATCGCTTGCTGTTAAAATATGGATTTTGACTCTATATATAGTTGTGTTCCATATATAACTTTCTATATATAATTGTGCAGTTTTGTTTATACCATTAGGTAAGAGTAAGTATATTAAACCGACAACAAAGACATCTTCTAGGGCCCATTCTACACGGACGTTATTTACGCTAGTTGCATTTTGCAGAAGTCTCTATGATTGGTGCATTAAAACCAAGTGGTTTATATGGACCAATCGCAGTCATCTACAAAAGCTAATGTGCATTAATAACGTTCGTGTAAAATGGAGGCATTATTAACGCTCATTAGCTTTTGCAGATGGCACTGTGATTGGGGAATACAAACCATATCTTTTGCATATACATTCTCTGCATCTAACGCGCGTAAATAACATTCGTTTTATTCCTTGGTTATGTATTTGATGTAATGATGTGTTTAAAAAACCAGCTGTTTGTATGTCTCTGTCAGAAAGTGTTTCTTTCTTATATATAAAGAATAGCATTTTCAGTGAAATGTGGCTAACATACAAGAGGCAATTTTTTCTAAGCATTTAGGGTAAAATCTAATTACATCTTGTGTTTCTGCTAAGTAGAGTGATTTTGCATATATCATTGACAAATGTGATAAAATTAAAGTGGTAAAATACAATAATGTATGTAGTTCTTTTAGTCTAAATGCGATATGCGATAGGAAGGGTTTTTCCGAAGTTGAACAAGTACAGATTACCGTCTACATTTTTACAGTAACTATTTTTAAGTGTTTCCAAAATCGAAGTCCAAAATCGGGACTTAAAATTTGTAATTATACCATTTGTAAATTATATTTTTTGGTGGAATTGAAATCAACACATTTGCCAAATCGATGACATTTTGTAGAAAACACCAGATTTTTAGTCCAGAAGAGCTGCAACTCTTGTACCGAAATCGATTGAAACTATTCTTAGTGCAATTTCTATGGAATTTATTCTGAATTTTAACGCTTGATTTGACAATTAATAAACTTCTGAAATTATGATTTCATTTTGCAAATTATGCTATCCGACAATCTCACCATATTTTTTAGTGACGGACCTGGCTTTAAGCCCTATTTATTTGTTGCAATGAAACGATGTAAAGGGATGGGGAGAGGAAGTTCAAGGCGATAGATAAGTTAATGTATATAAATAAAAGTAAACAAATTTATTTCCTGATTTTATTTATCTCAAAACTAATTTTCAAAATACGAAATCTGGAGTTTTGTAGTTGAAAATTTGATATTCTAATAAAGTTATTTGCTAATTAGTTTTAAGGGAGAAGGGGGGAAAGATATTTTTTTTTTCGGGGGGGGAGGGGGGGGTTGCGCCATTGGGGTAAGAGAGATGGGCACCCTGTACTCATTCATATACTCTAGCTAAAGTTAAAATTTCCTGTTTTCAAGGAGTGTTTAATTTGACGAATAGTTCAGAAAACAATTCATCAAAGCATGGTTTAATTAAAAATTTTGATACCCTTTTTTTTATCGGTGTTTTTAGGTACTTCTAAACAACTGCACCATTAAATACTCATTGAAAAAATACCACTTCTTTTCTTAATCCTCCCCAACCAACTGTAAAGGGGTGGCCTTCATCTCCCCCCTAGCGACCACACGGTTTCACCCTCCCATTGGTAAACGAATGAAATATGCATCTACTTTATTGAAAGTGTTTCCTTAAATTATTCGAAATATAAAATTTAAAAACAGCCTTCCAAATCGCTTTTAAAAACCACCCGATGTAGAGTAATTAGGGCACGTGGAATATCGCACGGATCATCTATGGTGATTTATTATGCATAATTACTTTATGCAGTTGCTTGAATAATGGCATTTGGAGCAATCTCTACTTGACGAGGATTCAATCACTTTGATTTTGTTTATGTTCTTCAATTGGATTTTCTGGAGGCTCACCCTTTCTGTTCGCTCTCGAAAGCAACAGAAAATAACAAGAGGAATACTGGTTTTAAAATTTGACCCCAGGGAATTTTTTAACATCAATCTTTTCCTGAAACGTTGGAGAATTTGTCATTTTGCTCTTTTCTATTGAGAAAAGAAGTTTATTGGAGAAGCAATAAAGATTTTTTTTGACGAGTAAAGCTTTAAATGTAGAGTTACTACCCTAAAGAAAAGCATCGAAGACTTCATTGTCTCGCTCACGATACCGGAGTTCAATTGAACCTTGCTTGAAGTAAATGATATGCTTCTGTTAGTATGCACCTTTCGCTATTTAGTCATTGATTGTTTAGAAGAAATAAATCTGAAAGTTAGTGTGCTTCTCCTTTTTTCGAGTGCATTTCATAGAATTAAAATATGGAACCCCGTCAAGGCAATTTTTCACAACATATTTCTCCCTTTTTCTAACTATAGACCAATTATAGAAATCAAATTATAGAAATTTGCAACAACAAATTATCTTAGAAAAGTTGTCATTAAATAAAAGTAGCACAAATAGATACTGTAATGAAAACTTTATATTTTATCTTGCCCTCTTACCTAAACATCTTGATCAATTGGTTTATGAAAAAATCAACTTAAAGTTTACCTCAATACAAAAAAAAAATAGTTAGTTATTCACCATTAAAACGATACGTTAATACCTTTTAAACGTTGCCACGAATGAACTTTCTTCATGTATATTTGAATTTATAAGAGTTTTTCTGGAAACTTGGCAATATATAGATTTTTTATGGCTAAGTTTCTTATTTTTAATTGACAGAAATTTATTTTTTTACTAAACGATAAATAATTTACTTATAAAATCTTATTAATGTGCATGATCTCATAATCTATGGTGAATTTGTACATAATTTATGCATTCACGAAATATTTAAGGATACACTGTTAAAAATAGGTATTCAAAAAAAAATTAAAATTAAAATTTTTTAATACATTCGATGATTATCATAGCTCCGAATACATAATTTTCAGTTTTGAAAAAGACATGTTCCAAAAAAATGAGTAAAATTGAATAAAAAGAGCAGTTACTAGCCTACATAGGCTGCCTTCATAAATCACTTTCAAGAAATATCGACAATTACAACCAAGACTTACCGCAAATCGAACCCAATCTGCAGGCACAGCTGACCGGAGCCTTATCCGTTAAGCTACTAGGGCGACGTAAAGAAGTTATAAACAGAAGTAATGTTAAAAAGGTGTGCCAAAAGAATGTAAAGTAAGATAATTGAATTGTAATAACTCAGTTTTCATTTAAGCATCGACATCAAATAATGTGGAAAACCATCTTCTGTACAAATATTTTCAGTGTGTCAGGTCGCTTTGTTAGGATGGCTTGAACAGAAGCTGAGATTAGTAATATTAAATCATTCTGCTCATTTTTGCGAAAGTATGATTACTTAAATTTGAGTACGTCATCGCTCATTTACGATGCAATTGTACTCAGAGAAAAACGAGTACATTCATGCACTCATTTATCAGCACCTTTTTTTTACAGTGTACTTAGTTGATGCCCACTCATTTTTAATCAAAATCTTTTTAAACCTTATACAAAAGCAATATAAAAAATATATATATTATAAGTGTATTATAAACGCAAATTTGGAATTTAAATACACAGCATTCCTTACTGAATGATTCCATCCAAGGAAGTAACTTGTTCCTAATCTGCTGTATTAAACTGCCTCAATATAAGCAGCACATTTTCTCAAGTTTAAACATCAGTTAATTAAAACATCGCATCTAAACTTTCCTGAGACACAATACTGATCACCGCTTGCCGGGTCTACAGAGACTAAAAAAGAGAACTTAAGTCACTATGTTAGGTTAAGTGAGCATGAGAGCGTTTTCAGCATCTCTCTTAAATCAACAAACATAGGGAAGGGACGTGAGCTGCCTCCAAACTCCTGTTCTTCTCCAAAATGTGAAATTCCAAACTTCTTTATTTCTCCCCTTTCCAAATCACCCCCTAGGGAGTCAGTAAGTGCGAAGCAGAAATTTGCAATTAGCAACTCTAAGCGTTCCCCGTTTCATTTTTGCCTTCGAGAAGCGGAGGTAAAGAATAAGGCAGTTTTCAAATCTTAAGAAACACGTCATCTTCTAGGATGATAAATAGGCCTCCTGAAGATGATTGGGGGGACGGCTTAAATGCAGCTTTGAAATGGGGAAGACATTGAAATATCATGCAAGGTTCGCACAGCAACTTAGTTCTATTTCAAGCCCATAAAGATATTAGTGGGACTTAAAAACTCTTTATTTATATCGCTGTGCTTCTTAGAAACATTAAAACTCCGACCAACGCCAATACAACAAATATTGAACTACAATATAACATATATTCAAAATTTTGAAATCTCATTTTAAAACTTATTATTTATAAAAAAAAATATTTTGAAGATATTTATTGTTAATTTACATGATTTGAAATACTTTTTTTAAAGAGAAAAAAATAAACAAAACATACATTTTTATTTTGTTGGGAATGAATGTTGGAATTAGAGTGAAATTTTCGTTGCTTCGAGTTTTTACAAATCAAGAAAGATATATTATAAAAAATATAAATTCGTTTTTACTGTAGCTACTTCTTAATTAGAATTTAGGTTTTAATTAAGCATATCTAAATAACATATTTTCAAATGTAGTTCAAGGACCTGTTTCAAATGATTATATTTTGTAAATATAACTTTTCTGTTGAAGGTTATTTCTAAGCTACAAGGACTATGACATGACGTTTGCATGCAAATTAAAACATAAGAATACACGTGTTTTCCCATGATCATTTGCTTGAAACTTTGTTTAACATTACATAAACTAATTATTTGTTTTCTTATGAATGAAAATTTTGGTTTTGAGTATGATCATAATTAAAAAAATAAATTATTCTATAGTACACGGTCCTCTTTACTAGAAATTGAGAACTTGAAAATAAATTTAAAGGGATATTGAAATTTTGATGCGTTAATGATTGCTCCTTGCGGCTATACTCAAAGAATAAAATAGCTTTTTAACGAACAGCAAAAAATGTAAAGGACCTACCTCACTGGATACAGCAATTTCATAATTCTTAAATTTAACTAAATAAACCAATCTATTACAGTTGAAATGAACTACCAGACTCGCTTTTGAATTAGTTTAAATAAAACGCAAAAATTTCGTTTTTCATGAAAGACACAGATACGAATTCCATTCACAAATAAAAAAATATATAATAATTATTTTTAATGCATTGACATAGTGGACGAAGATACGTCACCAATAGCCCACTGTGCAGCTCTAGTGCAACATTAATGAACCAAAACCAAAGTTTCCTGTATTATAGTTTTAAACACACTTCAAGTAGTCCCCCGGTTCATTTGGCTTAATAGTTGTTTCACTGTAAGTAGTAAGCGGAGCTCTACGAGGTACAAATATGGACTTTGGCCCCTGAAGCGGAAATCAAGACTCAGAGCCTTGTGAAGGGCCGGGACCGCATATGACGTCTTTACGAGTGGAGTTGAGGCTGGTTTAGGTTTTTAGTTTTGGGCTGCTTTAGGTTTGGTTTGATTTTGTTAATTAACGTCGCACTAGAGCTGCACAGTGGGCTATTGGCGACGGTTCGGGGTCAATCTCGAAGGAAAGACCCGGGAACACACACACATTCATACATGCATCTCGTTATTTTAGAACCATGGTCAGATGACGAGGAAACACCTGAACTGGCACCCAACGCCTTCAATAGACGTCGGGACTTTGGACCCCGTATCAGATTTATCGTGCACCAGTCCCGTATACACGCCAGTATAATTTGTTGTATATTCTGGACGACTTTCTAGTATTTTTTGTAGCGAAGCTGGCAACCCTCCGATCGCAAGATCACTACTTTTTTACTTTTCTATGTCAAGTCCATTTCCCGGATTCGAACCACCAATCCTCTGATTAGTAGCTGAACGCCTTACCAACTGAGCAACTGGGGCTCTATTTATAAGGGAAGACCCGAGACAATGTTGAATATTTTTTTTTTGGTGGCAAATACGTCGCACGAGTACTAATTACACAAAGGGTTGACGATTTCTTAAAGGAAAGACACGGGAACTATATCTAGTATTTTATTTAATAGAGTTAAATTGGTGGCATTTTACAAGAGTAAATTAAATATATTACAGTACCATTTTATTATATATTTTTAATATTTAATATATTTATATTTTTAATTGATATTTTAATATTATTATTAATTTAAATGTTAAAATAGAATTTTAAATTCGTATGAAATTTTAAAAGTATGGTTTTAGTGAATGCAAGCTTATATAAAAAAATCATACAAACCCATTTTTTATATCCCCACCTGGCAACCAACCACTTATACTAAAACCAAAACCCTAAAACATCTCAACTCCACTTGTAAAATGACAAGCGACCCACACCTATGACGTCACGTGTGGTCCCAGTCCTCCACAATAGTCCGGGAGGCAGATACATTTGAGGATGATTATTGTTTTACATCGGCGGTGGGGTTACACCCAAAACCTATAATCATTCCCTTCTTAAAATGTGGTAACCCCCCCCCCCCACCTCAACCGGCGCATTTATTATGTTTTCCTATGTAAATTCATGGATGACATGTAGGTAAAAAAATTTTGCTCAGTTTTTATCCTATTCTACAAAATGAAAAAGTGAAGCACATCTCATCAACCTTTAGACAATAACCACTACAACAATCTAACATGCAGTGATCTCTCTCGTCTCAAATAATCACAATATCACAACATCTTTACATAAACGTTAGCTCCCTCCCTACACGGTAGCAATGCCCATCAAGGTGTGAGGTACATAGGCTGGCGTGCGTGAGTCATGATTTTACGCCTTGTCCTTCTCTGGTGGTCAACGTGTTTTGATTAATGATTTTCTAAATTGATAATTCCGTATTTCATCGGTAATGTTAACCAGACACAAATGTAGATTCTCGGTAAGGTTCAAATCTATTTCTGAGGAGGTCCAGGCCGGAAAATTTTAATAAAACTATTAGTTATTGAAAATTAAAGCTGAAAATTTTAAGAATTTTACGAAATTAATCCCATTTAGGTAAATAATTATGCATATCCTTGATTTAATTAAATAATAAATTTTCTAAAATTTATATAAAAAGAAACTCATTTATTTCGGGAGGTGTTCGTTTACACATGTACACACTCTCCCCCCCCCCCTAAATATAATAATTTCCCAACCAAATCAATTTTACACCACACGAAACTCAAGTATGTTAAAGTATGAAAGGTAAGGTTTAAAAAAATACCATTCATTTGGCTCGGTAGTGGTGAAAAGACCTTAAGCTGGATGATTGAATATACTACGCGGCGCTCTAATATAATTTATCCCGCCACCACTGCCAAGCCAGCTGAAAATTATTTTCTTGATTAAAATTTAAATCACAATCTCGTGTTGAATTTTCACACGGTGTTAAAATATTCAACTTCACAACATGTGCCTTTCTTTAGCTACGCGTTGTTGACGTCAAAAGTATAAAGTGGTCACAATACCGTACAGCGCCGACCTAGTATTATATCCCCAGAAAGCGAGTAAACGCACTTGATGCCGTGCAAGAAAATACAGAACAAAAAAAAATCCACAAAATTTTGCATTTTTTTTAAACAGACTAATAGTTTTATTCCGAAAACTAAGAATTGCTGATTTCCTGTAGAAAACTAATTTTTCTGAAGAAATTGGGCTAAAAACTTGAGAAATAAGGAAAAATGCCTAAAAGAACTGCATTTTTTAAAAAAAATATTTGTTTTTATCTAGGTGGCGTTCTACATTTAAGATAACTAACCAAAGTAAATTTCAAAAATGCTTGAAATAATTATTTAAGTATAGAGAAAAGGAATTGAAATTCCTTTGCTGCTACATTAAAATAAGCCATAGAACTAGTGTAATTTAAATCTACCAAAATATTTCTGAATTTAGGTTGTAATTACACGAAAAATTGTTGTGGGCAAAGTAATGTAAAAAAGATCCGTTTCAATGGTACAACCAGAAAAATGGAAAGGGACGATCTCGAGATCAGTGAAGAGTTCGGAGATCGTGGCGACAGCTTTATTTCTTCCCTTTTCTTTGATTGACGACAACTTGCCTTTAAATCCATTACCGATGGCCCGAGTGTCTGCGGCCAACTTTTCAACTAAACTCTAGGATCGTTAGAGAACTAATAAAAAAAAACATATGAAACCCTAGTGTAATGAAAAATGGGATGGAGAGAACTTTTGTTGACATTTCACAAAATTATGGCTAGAAGCTCTTGACATGGACATTAACTATTCGATGTTTTTTGCCTTTATTTTTTGGCTCTCAAGCTATAGTTAAAAGTTGTTTACTATTCTACTAATAATATTATTTATGTCTAGCTCCGGAGCTCTTTTAATATACCATACATTTAGCAATACATTTGTTATAAATTTCTGAAAGTTTTTAAACTTCAATAAATAATGCAAAATAAACGTTTTAAAATCATTTACAAAGAATGATGTATTACTTTACAAGTATGTACATGTATTTTTATATATTTAAAAAAAAATTCGGAATGGTAAACAAATATTATAAAAAAATACATATAAATATATTTTTAAATATAAAATTCAAAGGTTTTATAGTATTTACTAATTGTAATTTATGTTTTAAATATTGAACAGGGTTGAACTTTCACTTTTACTTACGCATTGACACGCAATCACTTATGCTTGGATATATGTGGTTTATTTAGGATTACTAAAACCTGTTCTTATTAATTATCGATGGAGATAATCAAATTGATTGTTAAATATTACTCTAACAATGTGTCTATCCATAATAGTAAAGCAGTTTTAAGTGATGAATTGTATTTGAATGCCTTCTGAAGGATTCCCTTTTGTTATTTTTTACTAAATAGCTATACATTTGTAAACTTCCCCCTCCGTAAGAAGCCTCGAATGTATGGAGCACCAAATCAGGAGTGATTTGCTCCTGGGAAATACGATTTGCCGATTAACTGGGCAACACTTGACTGGAGGCCAGGAGGAATAAAAACTCGTAGTCGAAGCTAAATCGTCGCAAATGAATTCGGAGTCCCCGAAGAGAAAGAGATCCAAGGCGAAGGAGTGCACTAATTAGGAACAGTGCAATTACGATTCCATTTAGCTTGCTTCGTTTGTCATCATTATTGTCGGGCGCACGCCAAAAGGTGCGAGAGCTTCTCTCTGCCACCGCTTCGCTCATTAATACACGAGTGGGTTTTTAAATGTTTCTTTTACGGGAATTCGGGGACGCCCCGAGACTCCCATACAGCTCCGGCTTAGAGTTTGAAAAAAGGATGCACGAATTTTAGAACGGCCTTGATGGCCTATTTTTTTTGTTTAGTTTTTTCTTCGCTAATAGAGTAACAAACATTGCATTAATAACAAAGAGATAAAAAATATTTATTTAATTTAATTTTTCATTTTTATTATAAAAATAAAAATAAATAAGAAAACTAAGAAGCAAATAAATACATACAAACAAAGAAACTAAATAAAGAAACTAACAAAGATACTAACAAAGAAACTAACAAAGAAACTAACAAAGAAACTAACAAAGAAACTAAATAAATTGTATTAAAAATATTTTTCTGAGTATAAATTATAATGTGCATGTCAAGAAATTGATTTCTATCGAAGGCATACTCGGTATATTTCTCGCATACTAACAATTGGTCTGGCATATGTAGTGCATACACGCGGCATATTAATATTTTTGTTTCGAGCGTCATTTTGACTGGTTAACAGAAATGCGTTTTTTTTTTTAGTATTTTGTTTTATTAAAATCGCAGCATTTTTATTAATAGGTAAAGGATAGTCTCTGCCTCGCTTTTCAGACTTAAACGTAGCGCTCCACATATTTTTTTATACAAGCATAATTATTTTTTATGTTTATATAAACGCCATTTTTTTTAATTTTTAAACTATTATTACAATTAGACAATTGATATATTCTTAACACTTATTATTTATCGATTTACATACTATGAAGGTTTACTTAACTCATACAAACATCACAGACATTTTCAATATTTTCTTTAAATAAATGTAACTTAAAAGTGCGTTTCAAATACGTTTTCTGTAAATTATTATCAGACAACCCAGAGTGTATTCTTGTTGCAACTTTACGATATCATTCGAAATATGGCATTATTTAATTTTTAAAGCATTCAAAATAGTTTAAGTACCGATAACGTATGCCCCCCCTCTAAAAATAAACAACTTTTGTTAGCTTAGCACAAGACCAAAAAGGCATATTGCAAAACCCCCACGAAAGAGACACCATTGCAAACCATTCGAATCTTGCTCGTCTGCTTCTTGGGCCTCTAAGCATGGAGGTACATGGCTCCTACCTCCATGCCTCTAAGAAGAGAAACCGTTGAGTCGATTTAGCAACTGCTTTCCAAAGTAGACGACGCTCCGAGGGGCCTAATTATTGGCTGAGAATCTGCCGCATATTCATGAAGATAGGAAAAGCAAACCTGAAAATAAAAAAAACGAAAGCAACCTGCCCTTGAGTTTGTCCCTCTGGGTGCCAATACGCTTCTGGTGTGCTTGATAATGATGAATTGCCCGGAGGTTAGGGAAACTACGTGATTCAAGGAATGGAATGTCATACACACAATAAATAGGATCTGTTGAGGAGATTCTTGTCGGTGTTAAACTCCCTAATTGCAGCATCAACGCGCACCACCTGATAAATCAGAATGGGTTTGATATATAGCCGAGCGCGCGCGCGCCCATCAGCCACTCTGGGTCTTAAACGGTTTGTAAGTGGAAAATTGTTTGCCGCCACCATGATGTTCAGGTTGCGACGTAAATCACGTTTATGCCCGCTAAAACAATTTGAAAAAGTCAGAGGCTTGAATTATGGCCTTTTTAGCGTAATAAAGAAAGGAAATCGAAAGTTTCATTTGGTTAGAATGTTTTGCAGAATATCATAAGGTCTTTGTCGTTAAAGTAATACTAATATATTTATTAGGAAATAATATCCGGAATTTTTAATTATAATTTAAAGTAACATGCGGTAATTCTTTTATATATATATATATATATATATATATATATATATATATATATATATATATATATATATATATATATATATATATATATATATATATATATATATATATATATATATATATATATATATATATATATATATATATATATTGCATAACAACATCAATAGATATGAATTAAATATCATGTTTATATTTTATGAAAAACGTGTTAAAATACGTCTTTTCAGTTTAAATAACTCAAAATAAAAATTCGAAATCAATCCGGCAAAATTTTCTAAGTTTCTCAATTATGTTACTAAAAATAGTAGGGTGAAATGGGATAGAATGCAAGAGGGTTAATTTATCATTTTATTTTTTAAGTGTTACTGTAAGATAATTATAAAAAATTCAGAAACAAAACTCAGCACAAAAAAAAACACCGTTACGCAAAATATAACTACAAAAATTTGCAATTAGATTTTTTCTGTTACCTACCATGGATTTTCTATAATTATTTTTCTTTTTCAAAGTTCGTTGGTTGCACTTGCCCCGGAAAAACTGGGCAAAAACAACCACAAGGCCCTCCAACCCCCAAAGACTACACACAAATAAAAATACTTTTATAATGTCTTGTATCCTGTTTGGGAGATACAAACTTTTTCGAGAGTACAAGCAAGGCGATTGGAAAAATGAGCAAACATTTACAATGTTAATGTACTTATATGATTTACACATGGTTTTCGCATGTTTTCCAAACCTATTGATTTAGTTTTTTTTAAAGTTTTTAAGGACAATTTTGTTATTTCCTAGTCTTGGAAGAACTTTACATAAAATTTGAATAATTAATTTTTCCTTAAAATCTTGATTTTTCTTTCTATTAGGTTATTTAAGGTTGGTTGGTCGGATGTATGAGGTTTAATGGCACAATTGCCAAATATGGCCAAGCTGCGCCAAACACTAGGTAATTTAAACCAATATTTTCTTATACCAACATCTTTAAAAAATTAAACAACAAGTACAAAATACAAAGTGAAAGTTAAATGTGGATAACGATGGATGTTTAAAATATATACTAACAATGGAAGATGTTAATGTTTTCATGATTTTAAAATAGATAAGTATGAGATTAAAAAACTCATGTGGTTTAAAGTAAATTAGCATTAAAATATATTTGCTAAAATAGGTAACACGATTTTTATACCATTTTAAAAAGTTATATAAAAAAATACGAATAAGGAATCTTTAAGATTTGGTACTTTCATTTGGAAAGGATGGTTTCTCAACATCCATCTCCAAACAATCGTTGGCATCGCACAGTAAAACGTCATCGTCTTCTTTTGTTGCGATTCGTTGACAAGCATTTTTCATATTACTACTAAATTCTACACACATGTCCTGCCAAAACGAGTTCTAGGTTATTTTTCTAGAGTGTCCATTGAGGACAGATCTTGAGAAAGATGTGTTCGAGCCTGCACAATTAGAGCATTTTGGTGGAGATTTACAATTTCGGAAGTCATGACGAGGGTCAGTGGATGAGCAGAAAGAGCAAGTCTCATCTCGTTGACGAGTAGCAGTAGTATGCCCAACCCTTAAGCATCTCAAAGGCACTTGAAGCATCTCAAAGGCTTGGGAATATACAGTCGGACTGGACATCTGAGATATCCAACTAATACATGGGTAGGTATGCTAGGTCTATTGAATGTGAGTATAATGTGTTTCGTAATCACTATGTCTTTATCTTTCTGGTTCGTCTACATATTGCAGATCCGATTCAGAAATAACTCCCTTACTGGTATTTAGACTTCTGTGAGGTGAAACACAAATTAAAACAGAGCTAAGAGTTTTTTCCGAAAGAAATGCTTGGGATTGTAGGTCGCTATTTGTCTCAATTAAAAAATCTCTGAGCTTTTTTATGTTTTTGGGTTCGCCACCTATTGCCTGAATTCCTTTATGACCAAGAAAGGCGACATTTTCTTAAGAATATGTTCAGGGGATGTAATGATCAAGTATATGGGGGACTTTAGTTCATAGGGTGTCATTTCATTTTCAACAGTTTCGGATGCATGTGAACGTTTCATATTTCTTTTTGAAAATAATTTGTTACTTTTCCTTTGTATGGTACGTGACGTAGATGGTTGTGAATTTACGCCTTCACTGGGGTACAAGTTTAAAGCCATAAGAATGAAAAGGGTAATGTCACCGTATTCCCCACCCACTACGGAGTCCATTGAAGGTAGCAGCCACCGGCCAACTGAGGAAATAGAAAACTAAATAATAAAAGCCTTTGTATATCTATGTATGTTTTAGCCTTGTGAATATCGCTTATTCAGAAAAGTCGCCAAAGGTGACCATTCAATGCATTTTAACCAACAATTCCCAATTTCCCTTGGCTTGCCATGACTATAAACAACATTTGATAAAGTTGGCCTGTAGGTCGATAAAAATTCTCACATATTTTGTCATTGCCAATTATATGCAGCTTTATGATACCGCACAAAATCTGGAATAAAAATGAAAATTGTCAGGGCCAAGAGTGAAAATGAAGAGGGCACAATCAATAATGTGTTGAAATGGTCACACTTGCCAATTTTTCTGAAAAAGCAATATTTCTTAACTCTAACACGTTTTTGGCGACAACAGCCGGTTTTGTTGGGTTTTCAGCGTGATTGTCAATGCATTTTGACGGAATTTTGTTCAATGGAGAACAAATAGCAATTCTCTGGTGTCACTGGTATTCAATGTTATTCTGGAAATACATGCAGAATTCAAAGCCCTACTACCAGTCATGATTGTGCAAAATAAATCATTTGTAGTAATCTTGCATACAATCAGCCGTGTATACCATTGCTACTGCTATCTTCCAGACACCGAGAGTTTATTTAATAAAGCTGACGAAGACGTCAATATTTACAGCGATTATCCATGATGGGAAATGAATAACATTTAAAATTTTTGAAACTTCATTAACAAACGTCATACCGTACCAAAACAAATCGTCGAATCGAGAGATTAAAAGTATGCTCCTTCTCCCAATGGGAAGGAACGTTCCTATTGGCAGTGTATTGTGTCAAACGGATTTTGTGTATAGTTAGAAATCCGGTCTTCCAACATCTCTCGATAAAGCCATAGCATCTTGAAAATGCTCCTGCATAGGTCTTAGACTTCCTTCAAGTGTTGCAGGCAGCACAACTACTCGTCCAAGTCGTACCACATTGGAAGGGTTGGCCTCACTATTTTGAACATGATCAATGAGACTTTGAAGGGTTTCCCCTACAGAACTGCTGTCGATGAGCTCTGAAGTAAGTCAAACGGTTCCATTCCACACATTGCAGAGCATATTTTAAGGAATTTTAACTGGTGGGGCATATTAAATTCTGCAGGAAGCAGAACCCCAGAAGTTAATGAAAACTTTGTACTTAAAATAGCAAATTTTAAACTAATTTAATAAACGTAGTTTAAAATTATATGTTCTATAAAAAATTAATTAAAAAGTTTATTTAAAAGAAATGATCGAATTCATGAAATTTTCTAACGATTCATAAAAGTACGTTTTATTTGTTTTCATAATGCAAAATGTTATTAAATTTTTTTTAACCCCTCCCAATAATTTTGAAAAATTTAGGCCTCTGTTTATATGTATTAAAATTTGTAAATTATGATCCTTTCAAAATGTTATTAACATCGGGAAATATATTTTCCACCAAAAGTAAAAATTAGAAATCTCTTTTAACTATACAAATAAAATTTAGTTAAACTACACACCGTAAAAGAAATCTACATAAAAAATAAATGTAATCAACTTACTTTTTGTAGCTGTTAAATGCAAGTAAAAATATCTTTTAAAATTGAAGTGAAAAATCGGCCTAAGGAATGATACTAGCAACGTCTTGTTTGTGAACAGTTTTTTTTTAACTGGCAACATTTCAAGAGAAAAATACCAAAATGATCCATTGAAACACTTTCCATTCCTTATAACACCCCCACACCTCCAGGCCATATATTTCTGCCCTAATCATTTCAAATACATGCCAAGAGTTTTCCCGACTATAAAAAAAAACAGCTGGTGCCCACTTAAGAGATTCTGCGTAGATAAGGAAGGGTGCAATAAAACGATTTTGAACATTAGGCAATCCGAAATATATTGTCAACTGCTCAACCACTCAGTTCTGAACAAAAGGATTTTTGTGGATGGGAAATAGCTAGACGGGGAAGGGGCGTGAAAGCTTTTTTCCCTCGTTAAAGATACAATAGTCGTCCCCGTAATTCTCCCATTAAGTTAAGGGACATCTGTAGGAATGGGGATCTGAGGAGATTGAATGTCAATATCGGGCCTTTTCATAGGAATGGGGATCTGTCTCTGTCTAACGTCATTCTTTCTTATGCCACAGACTGAAGTTTATGTTTTTACTATGGAAAATTGATTACCCAAGACAAAATTCCGGTGGGGCAAATATGCATGACTGGTGGGGCATTTCTACACACTGGTAGGGTAAAATCCCCACCAACTCTATGTTAAAATAGGCCCTGACACATTGTGATGTGGCCATGAAGAATATATTGTTGAGTTAACCAACCGGCAGAAGTGAAATTTTTAAACTCATCCAGAATGCGTAAGCGCCAACCAAAATACTGAACTGGGGTAACTCGTGTGGATCCGGCATTGTTTTGTACATTTAGAGAAAATCCAGGATCACTTGATGGGAACAGCGACGGAAAGACCATAGATTCAACATGACAAGACAGTTTATATATTTTTTTGCATTAATATTGGTGTTTTGGGTAGACTATAAAATCTACCTGATTTGGAACAAACCCATCTGCTCCTGTCACTGTAACAGCAGAAACTTCAGCACCAGACGATGGTAGATTAAATCGCCTGCCATCAGCAGCAACAAACCTATGGAACTCTAGTCGAAAATTTCCGGAAGGATGGTTTCGATAAGATTCGAAAAGTGTTCGGTACACTTTGGCATAGGGATAATCCTTCATTACGTTTTGAATAATACGTAAAACAGACGGTTTGCACTGATCTGAAGTTCTACATGTCATAGCAGCAGCATTTTCATGTATGTAAATTTGTGCAAAACGTGGTTTTTCTGTATTTTTGGGTATCACGCAAGTTGTAGCCATCTCATTTACATGTCCAAGAAGTATCACAAAGCTTTTTCCCATGAAAAAAATCTTCTGGTGCACAGAATGCAGCCGTGGCAAATGCAGATTTATAGTATCTAACCCATCTGCTCCAGTCATTATGACACAGTGGCGGATTTAACAGGCCGCAAATGGACAGTTGCCACTTGGGCCCCTTTCGTCTTAGGTCCATTTGAGGCCCCCGTAACACCAGAAATGTAAAAAAAGCAGAAAGAGAAAAATTATTTATATATTTTTTAACATATTTCAATGCAGTTTTCTCTCTGGTTTCCATTACCCTCATATGTGTAGATATTTGTCCTTCTTATAAGTGCCAGGGCTCACTTCTTGTTAGAGTACAGGGCCCGATTATCAAAAAGGCTCGGGAAGACAGTATTTATACTTACCAAAACATTTACAAGCAGACGCGTGGCCCTGTGCCTGGCCCCTTAGTAGACGCAGGACCCTTTGATATGTAGCTGCGGAATACCATCCACCATAATATAGGTTTTAAGTATATTAATTTTAATAGATTTTAATATTATTATTATTTAACGGAGGGGTATGCTACTCGAAAATTAACCCATTAAAAAAATAATGACTTGTATCAAAATTTCTGAATTTTTTATGTAGCACCAAAATCTGAGATCTCCTCCCCCTTGACTTGGTACAGTTCCGCATGATAAACCTCTTCCCCCAAGGATGCGTCACGTAATAATTGAAAACTTGGCCACTTAAAGGTTTTTACATCTGTGCCCTATCTCTAAAATCCGCCACTACTATGACAGCAGAAACTTCAGCAGCACCGGCGAAAATTCACAGAATCATTATATTTATCCAATTAAAGTTTTTTAAAACCTTCGAAATAAGAATGCACAGGGTTTAATTGAACTTTAACATGATGACAACAATTCTGTTTAAACATTCCATGCTCTTTTTCAAATGACTGTGTACCACAATTGTTTCATTTTACTGAAAGAGAGCCTATTGTCAAAAGAACACCGTCATCACTTTGACTTTTCCCCAGGTATTGATTTTCGTTTATTTCACGTGCACGGTTTGCAAATCTACTGCGATTTTCCCAGTGACGAGGGTTTATTTGGTCGCGTTGACGAAGACGACTGCCGATAATATTCACGGAGATAATGAAAACGTTAAACTAACCAGGTACTCTATTAGAACAACAAATATTAAAAAATCAAATTGAACAAACAAATATTGAAAATAAACGTCGAATCGAAAATGGTGAAACGCTGTACGAAAATAGACACCGAATCGAGAGTTGAGAAGTGTACTCCTGCTCCCGGTATGAAGGAGCGTTCCTATTGGCTGTGTGCTGTGCCATTTGATCTTTATGTATAGTTTATGTATATCCACGCACATACACACATAAAAGCTTATAATAAATTTTATTCACAATAGAAAAATAGTACAATAACATATTAAGCTAGGTATTAATACATATTTTAACAATTTAGTAAAGTAACAAAAGTATGTTCAGTTTTTTTCAAAAACATAATAGCATATAACAAAAAAAAATTAATAATTTACTGAAAATATGTATATATCTTATGACCATACTTTAGAAACACAAAAATTACTAAAAACCCTGTTAATGTACCGGCAACAGTGGTGACACCAGCAGAGAGATTCAATGAAAATTAACTTAGTTATCATTAAGATGCTTACCTTTTAATGGATGTTTCAAATTTACTCTCTTCCACCAGTTGAATATCAGTTTAATAAATTGTTTTGTACTTAAAATTTTATTAGTATCGGCAAATTTATCTGCCTGCATTTTTTTAGCAACTATATTTACTATTTTATATTTATATTTATTCAAAACAATTTTAACATTTTGTTTTGATTGAATTTGTATAAAATGTTTTGTTAGAAAGTTTGGAGCATTCTTTAGAAAATTCAAAAATTTCATTGTCAAAAATTTCAGTTCAACGATGTACCCTATCTTGATGCAAAACAAAGGTCTGCAGAAAATTACACCTTATTATGGTGGACTCTATGTTGACCCAAAAATGTTATATCGGAAAAAAAACGGAGGTTTCACCGATAATTGGTTCAACCTCTTTAACTGCAAAACCGAAATTTTTGATGTCGGTACATCAACAAGTCGGGGAATCCCCTCCAAGAAACACAACGACGAAGAAGGGTCTTCGTGTCCCAGTGGATACAGGCATTCAGCTATGAATATTAGTTCGAGCCCGATCGGTGGACTTGACAAAGAAAAGCAAAAAGTTGTGATTTTGCGTTCGGAGGGTTGCCAGCTTCGCTACAAAAATATTAAAAAAACTCGAATCTTGAGTGTTGTTCAACGTTTTACGACTAAATGGTATCCGTGGTAGCACCGTAAAATGGTGAAACTAAGCACCAAATGTTGGTTGCAGCTAAATGGGTACCAAATTTTGGTGCAAGGTCATAATAATTTTTAACAGTGTACACAGTTAAATATTTTTCATTAATGTCCTTAAAACATTGAATATTAGCAGACAAATGTTACCGTCACTAGAAAAATAAAGACAATTGTTTCAGGCAATTATGTCTAACTGTTTTGATGATATGTAAAGTATCAAACAGAAATAATATTTTTAAATTCAGATTGATTACTAGGATTACCTATAAAAGACTTAATTCACCCTTTTCTCATATACATAAATGACATATTACATAAGTTTTTTAATTTTCTTAAAAATGAGGGATGTGGTAATGTCATAACTTTACTATTTTTAATTAAAATATAGGCAGAAGGATTACTAAAAGATATTTTACCAAACAATACAACCAAATCTTATGAATGCCGGTTATTTTTTATGCAAGAATTTAAGTTGTTTCTTGAAAAAAATAATTGCTAATTTACTTAAGATTTTCCAATTCTGTCTGTCTTCCATTTGTGAGGATTGTGACTATTTGAAGGAATTTATGTTAGTGTGTACAAAATTAATTTCATAATATATTTCTACATTCATATTTAAAAATTCTTTACAACATACCTTTATATTAGGAATTACGGAATAATTTATTATAAAAAAAAATTAAACGTACTCACTTCTTTTTTCTGACAACGAGAACTGTTATTTAGAAAACAATTAAAAATTACTCAATTGAGTCACACCACTGTGCATAATTTTGTTCAACTCTTTGTTTAATCACTTTGTAACACTCGCTTGTCATTGATTCGACACCACATCAAATCAACCAATACAACTTCAACCACTACCAACTTGATAACACTTCACATCATCAACGTGTTCTAAGCTTCGAGCATGGATTCCTCATATTAGCGAAATCATAAGGTTTTAATCTCGCTAACATCAAAGTGAGGCCAACATATATGGCCTCAGACACGTGGTTTATTTTGTCATCCATTCATAATTTTTTTCTAGTTAATTCATAAAAATATCCTGTACTTCATGAAATAACACATTTACTATTATTTCTAAATCACAAGTCAACCGCGATTCATTCATAAATTTTGAAAGGAAGTCACGTGTCTGGTGCCATCAGGTCTGAGATGTTTGCATCACGATGATGACGCCATATTCGCTCTACTACAGTCCATTCATGCTCGAAGATTCAAAGTGTTGCCCATGTGGCAACTCTTTATGGACATCTTCTTTTGCGGTCAACAAGACACGAAACGGCAACCTTCCAATCGCGAGGTCACTGCACTAAGTCTATTTTCGAACCCACAGCCCACCGATTCTGAGTCGAATACTCTACCACACTTTTGGACCAACCTCTAGTGCGATAATATTCCATCAACTACTGGGATATATCCCAAACCGTCATCAAGAGCACATTGTGTTGCTTTTGGGTGGCATTAATTCTTGGTTGGTTGTTAACGTCGCACTAGAGCTGCACAGTGGGCTATTGGCGATAGCTCGGGGTCTATTTCAAGTCTTGAAGGTAAGAGGCGCCAGCTGGGAATTCGAAGATTCCTGGTTATGTCCTAGGCGATGGAATTGACAAAGAAAAGTAAAAAAAGTAGTGATCTTGTGATCGGAGGGTTGCCAGCTTCGTTACAAAATACTAGAAAAGTCGTCCAGAACATCCGCAAAAATTAACGGCGTGTATACGGGACTGGTGCACTATAAATCTGATCGGGGTCCAAAGTCCAGACGTCAATTGAACGTCGTACTAGAGCTGCACAGTGGGCTATTGGCGACGGTTCGGGGCCAATCTCGAAGGAAAGACCCGGGAACGATGCCTTGTATTTTTGAACCATTTCCTCGTCATCTGACCATGGTTCTAAAATAACGAGGTGCATGTATGAATGTGTGTGTGAATATGTATGTGTTCCCGGGTCTTTCCTTCGAGATAGACTCCGAACCGTCGTCAATAGCCCACTGTGCAGCTCTAGTGCAACGTAAATTAACCAAAGCAAACCTTGAAGGATAGACTTGGGAATACTGTCTCGTAATTTTAAACCATAGGTTATATAACGAAGATAACACCTGAGCTGGTATCTCACGCAACCTGAATAGGCATAAAGACATTTGGATCACAGAAGATATTACCTCTACACGGCGGATTATTTTTGACGTACAGTGAATTATAAAACGAATTCACAAATTTTAAATTATTGTATTAATTCTTGTATTAATTCTTGTTTGTACAATACTAAAAGATAAAGTTATGAGACATATTGTAAATACTAATTTTTATTTTTGAAGTACTAATTTTATAGACAAAGAGCATTTGCTTTAATATTAGTAATAGTTTTATAACATTGACAATTTTTAATAAATTATTTATGTAAAAAATTAAATTATACAATTTTATACGAGCCAGAAAAAATACACTGAAAGTGTAATTCAATAATTCTTTAATAAATATAAATTTAATAAAAACTTGCTGCATATTTAATGGTTTTTATTGATGCAATATAGTTTAAAGTTTATGTAAAAATCTTTTTTCCCAGTATTTTCATTAATTCTTTCTTAAATTTTATTCTCTTTTACTATAGGTAAAATACTCTTTAATTTGTTTCTATACATAAACAGCTTAGTTCTTAACTAAAAATAAGATTTTAGCAACCAAATGCTATATAAAAAGAAATGCTATATAAACTTAAAATTGAGACTATTGAAGCATTGGCTGGATGGATATGAAGTTTAATCACCAAACAATACGAAGTTATAAAGCGGAATGAGACGCTAATGGTTTGAGCGCTCTGTAACTACGAATATTTAAAATTCCCAACAAATCCAAATTATTTGACTTTTATTTATTTAAATACTTAAATTGTACAAAACAAAAGTCAAAATTATATTACATTTAATAATTTAAACACTTAAATTACATTAAACAGAAACACGCAGCACACAACAGATGACGCAACGACACCGACTTAAACTTGTAATTGATTTGCATGCATGCGTTACTCATACTTCCGTTTCATGCTTGATTTCCGTGTCGAGGTCGTTCAGATTCCCTAAAGAAGTTTCATTTAAAATTCATGGATTTGGATAATTCATTGTTTTGTGGATAGGTTTAAATGTTTAAAGAGCAGTGATATAGAGCGCCGAACCTAATTTCTGTTTGGATAGGCACCTGACCTACGCTTTTCTGTTGGATTGGAATAGTCCAGGCAAAGCGACGCCTAACGGAAGATAATAAAGCGTCTTCTCCTTCCTTGCGAGCGAAAGAAGAAAAGAATCTTGGAGGGAGCAAATCATCTGTCATGCGTTTCCCCAGACCACCACTTTCAGAGAGATATTCAAGCGTTGGGGGATTACGATGAACAGGTGGTTCCGTTTCGAGATGATATTTCAAGGCGGAAAACTTGAGAAGAAAAAAAAAAGGAATCCAACAATGCCGTTGTAACGAACAATAAAAATGAATGAGACATCTAAGAAATAAAAGCCATTTGGGAATTAGATTGATAGATTCAAGTGTTAGGCTCCTACAGTTTTTATCTCTTATTAAATGCAGGGAAATTACTCACTGCTCTCCAAATTCAGGACAGTCTCTTTTTGAAAAAGCATTTGTATGGTGGGACTTTTTCAAACATACCAGGAGATTGATAGTGTTAGAAAAAGGGTATAGGATATCGAGTAGGTCATAAATCTAGACAAACTACATTTGGTTCTATCAGCATTCATGCGTCAACTCACTCCAACCCCCAACACATCGCTGCTGTGGAATTAAGTAAGAATACCCTTTCTGGTACATTCATTAAGCATGAGGTTTGAATAAACATTTCTTTAATAGGATTCCTATGTTGCGTGTAATACATTTTATAATCGGGTTGGCTTTTTTTAAACTCTTCTATATTATAAATATTTCTAAAGGAAATCAACTAAGCTGGTCAAAGGGATTTTTACAACAACTCTGTTGAACTATACTAAAACTCAAAATCACCAACAGGAAAATCTGTCTCAGTTTTGAAATTTTAAAAATGTAAAAGATGTGTCCAATCTTCAATTTTTTGTTTTGATGGTGGTGGACCCATTTATGTTAAAATCGCATTACTTGCTCGCTTTCCAAACTAGAAATGTTTCCAGATTTCAGACTTCCATATACTAATAATGAGTTAACTGATAAAAGAAAATGTATCTACTAACTATATATTATCACAAATTACAAAATATTACTTTTAAAGTAATAAAAACGATGAAAAGTGTTAGTGTATGTGTTAAATTGCATCTTTAATTTATTAAATAGGTAAAATCCGATCTATACAAATATTGACGACCAACAACAGGCTCAAGGCCCAACAACGTTGGTCCCGTCTAATATCACATAAATATTCATCAATTAATATCTAACTTCTTCTTAAATTCATTTTCTCCTATAATTAACAAGTACCAGGTGACCGAGCCCAGCTCGTTTGCATATTTTATTATTTAGTATTATTTCTAATGACTCGAATCAAATGCAAATGTTTTAAAATGGCCATATCAATGGTTAGACGTTTCATGATATATTTTATCATCTAATAATGTCTTAATTATCGAAATAAGATAAGTTCTTTGAAATGCTCATACGATTTTTTAGAAGTGTCAAGATTGCAAAGATACCGTATCAATTCAGCAAAAGTAATTTAAATTAATATTTTTAATGATCCTGAGCGTCTAATACTACCATTCGCACAATTGTAGCACAACGTTTTCGTGTGCATACTAAACCCTGCCAATATTCTTGTTGATCAGTATTTTAAGTCAATTTGTAACGATGTTTGCTTCTGTCTAACTCTGGAGTAACTGAATGGAGTTTTAAATGCTGTACAAAGTAGTCTTTGTTATTAAGAATATTATGATAATGGATATCAAATTATTTTTTTGCTACTGCAAAATTATTTCTGCTATTTTTTTATTTTCAACCTGCATACACAAATAATAAGAAACGAACAGCATTTTATATTCTTATTAAACGTTTATTCAATAATAAAGATTTTTACATATTTCGAGAAATTTTGTGTTATTCGGAATTAATTGTAGTGATGAAAGCAGTTTTATCTTTAATTTAGTGAAAATAATATAATTTTACCGATTAACTTTTAATTATAATGGTTTTGAAAATCAAACTTCTAAAATTAAACTTTTTCTATAATCTAAATATAATAGTTTTTTTATTGTATATCATAATCTAGTTACGATTAAATTAATCTTAATTTGTTGTTCGTTTGTTAAACGTAATTAATGATGAAGCTGCAATTTTCGACTTTTCAGTATACATATATTATTTTATTTAGCCTCATGTTTGTAAAGGATACATGTTGAAATTTGTGGCTGTTGTTAGGAATATTTCATAATTTTTAAGAGTTTACAGAAGAAAAGGTTACATAATATAAAATTTGTGTAGGTTGCTGATAGTATGTGTCCTGAAAACAAATAGTTACTTCGAACAAATTTTTATTAACTAAATACTTATTTGAAGTAACATGTTAAACATAATTAAAAACACATATACGATAATACATTTGCGGTTTATTTTTAAAAAGAGTTTTTAATTTGGTGAAATTTATTTCCCTGTGTGTATATGAAAACTTTTTCTTTCAAGCGTTTAGATTACTATGTACGTTTCAATTGAAAATTCTTAAACTCTTTTTCCTTTGTTAAATTGTAAAGTCCCGTTACTCATCTAAATATCTGCTTGAAACTAAACATACTTACGTAATACGAAAAACAATTCAGTATTCAGGTATTACTATCTAATACAATTTAATACCGAAAATAATTTCATATTTAATTAGGCAGGTGTTTTCGAACAAATCTTTCAATAAAGAAGAATTATTTGAAATAACAAAGTAAATCAATTTTAAAACACATATATAGTAAATGTCAAATTTACATTTAAAAGTGATTTTAAATTTGGTTAATGAAAAATTTAAATCCTTTTTCCGTTGTTCTATTGTAAAACCTCATTACTCATTTTCAATCCTACTCTGCTTGAAACAAAACTTATTTACGTAATCCAAGAAACAGTTCATTATTAAATTATTACTAACTAATACAATTTACTATCGAGAATTATTTCAAATTAAATTAAGTAGGGGTAAGGATCGACCTCGCGCAATTTTTCTACGCTGTTACATTCATTATAAAAATATCACAAACAAATTTTGAGCGATTATCTGCTGCTTCAAATTTAAAAATAAATACTACATAAAAAGAACAACATCAAAAGATCATATGAACGTTGCTTTTACATTCAGAATGGGACAAATTTATTGGTATCAGTTTTCCAGAAAAAAATGAGCATTTGAAACTATTTAACTTTTTCAGTAATTATTTACTCATTAGAATGTGGAATAAATAACAAACTATTTTTATAGACACTATGCATGACATGGTCTGGATATTAAAATGTTGACGGATTAACAAAAACGCATGGTCGATTAGCCTCTGTGATTGGTGAATTACAAACCACGTAGTCGCCGTCAACCGATAACAAATGCGCATGCAGTTTCTTATATCTTTAAAGACGTCATGTTAATTAGACGTCATGTCAGCAGAAACCAGTACAAAGTATCCATAGTAAACAAATGCAAATTTTTGGGAACTCTTCATTTTTTCAAAATTTCTAAAACATATCTTCAAAACTGGAAAACTTACAAAAAAAATCTGTTTCTCGTTTAATGCTATCAGTAATAGTAATCTATGATAGTAGTGATATAAACAGTTGGTAAAATAAAACCTATCAAATGCCGATGATCTATAGAAAAAACTGTTTTTTAAATGTATAAAATTATTTTTTTTACCTTTTTAAATATTGCGTAAAATTAATTTAATAAAACTTCATTAAATTAATTCCATTGGAATATAAAAGCTGAAAAAGTATTTATAAACGATTGGTAAAATAAAACTTATCAAATAACAAAGTTTAATTTTAAATGTAAATAAATATATATTTTATAAATAACACATAACATTAATTTAATAAAACACAATTCAATTGATTCCATTAAAATATAAATACTTAACAAAACAAACGAAATTGCATCTAATCAAACATTTATTAAATTGAAAATTCCATGTTCTATTTGTGGATATACATAATCCATTTTACATGGAATATAAACAAAACCTACATGGTTTTCCTAACGATATTTTCTTATACGGTATTTTAAAAACTTGAATTCCATTTATGACGTCACGCGCATAAACAAAGTAAAAAATCACAGGATTAAATATATTCAAACTTCGATTTTATTAGAAAACTTATTGTATTTATAGACAAGAATAGACAAAAAAGTCATTTAGTAGACGAAAAAGTCATTTAGTAGACGAAAAAGTCATTTAGCAGACGAAAAAATCATTTAGTAGACGAAAAAGTCATTTAGTAGACGAAAAAGTCACGTTATTAGAATATGTTTTTTCTTTATTTGAAAACGCAAACGATTTTCCAATTCTAATTTTAATTTACTGATGTTTTATTTGTTTATTTATGAGAAAAAAAATACTTTATTTTAGAATAATTAGTAAAATGAAAATTTCTCATCAAAATATTTTACACGTTTTAAATTAAAATAACATATGACGAATTAAATAACGTTTACTTCGCTTATTTATGAGAAAAAATAACATTATTTTAGAATAAAAACTCAAATGAAAATATCTCATCAAAATATTTTACACGTTTTAAATTAAAATAACATATGACGAATTAAATAACGTTTAGCGGTTATTGCTATATAACCTATTAACTTATACGCGATGAATAATTTGCAATGGAAAGAGTTAAATTGAACTTTTAATCTACTTATTTCACCCTCTAAATGAAATTTTTCGAAGATGAAACCTATCCCAATCGAATTTTTACCCCGAAAATTGCTAGTACATCAATTTTTGTGAAAATCGTTAGAGCGGATTTGGAGATTGTGCAAACAAACAAACGAACAAACAAACGAACAAATATAGTGACATTGCTCGTTTAATAGTATTAGATATTCACAGGTAAGTTGTTTCATTTATTGATTACCCTATTAAAAAAATAGTGCTTCCTCCTTTCCTAATTAAAATTTGATTTGTTTATTTAAACCGGTGGTTCCCAAACTTTATATGACTACACTGCAAAAAAAGGTACTTAAAAACGAGTACCTAAACATACTCGTTTTTCTTTAAGTACAATTGTATCGTAAATGAGCGATGGAGTAGTTAAACTTAAGAAACCTACTTTCTCAAAAATGATCAGCGTGATTTAATATTGCTAATCTCAGCTTCTGTTCAAGCCATCTTAACAAAGCGCCCTGACAAAATTAAAATAGTTGTTCAGAAGATGTTTTTCCACATTATGTGGTTTCGATTGCTTAAATGGAAGGAAACTGAATTATTACAACTTAATTATTTTACTTCCCATTCTTTTGGCACAGCTTTTTAACATTTCTTCTTAACTTCTTCACGTCGCCCTGCACGGCTGCAGTGCATGAGGACTTGGGTTAGATTCCCGGTAAGTATTGGTTGTAACTGTTGATATTTATTGAAAGTGATTTATGAAGAAGACAGCCTATGTAGGCAAGTAACTGCCCTTTTTATTCAATTTTACACATTTTTTAGAACACGTCTTTTTCAAAAATGAAAATTATGTATTCAGAGCTGTGATAAGCTCTGTATATATATATATATATATATGGAGTTAAACATTAAACAAATCTATTTTTAATTTCTAAAATTAAATTATGTACTAATTTGTTTCAGACATAAAGTAATATAGCATGATATTTCCTTATATATTTTCTTCAAAATAGGAAGACATTAGTTAATTTATAAAAAAAATGAATTACAGATTAGTAGAACATCTTTAGTGTCGGCCCTTCACTTGAGTGCCATTGTGAAGAAACAAATTGATAAAATAATTGTTTATGATACTCTTACAAAAGCTAAGGAAATTACAAAAATAATGTAATACTTTGTATCACTAGACAATCATTTATCCACAGCATACAGTTATAAATCACTATTTTCAGAAAACTTCCAGCTGTTACATTATTTTTTATTTTTTTCACTAATAGTGGAATAACTATGTATTTATATATTCTAATATTTTATCTTCTGTTCCTCTTTGAAACAGAACAGGTGTTTACATGTACGTTTCCTAGATATTGCCGCTCTCATTTATCAAGATATGTAAATTATTTATCTCGTGCAATTCATTAACTACGAGAAAATAATGTTACTCATATGATGTTATTAAATATGGCCAATGGAAATTAGAATATGCAATTTATTTACAAAATTTTAGTATATTCTTATTAAGTGTTAAATGTTAACATCCATTCATCTCTTTTATTCAGGGGGTGTAGAGAACACGTGGAATTATTTAACCCCATAATACTAGTTAAATGCAATTAGTTAGTTAGAATTAAGTATTACTTAAAGTTTGTGCGATGCGATTAATGCAGGTGAGAGAGATTTTCGGTAACCATCACCCAGAACTATTGCTATATTATCTAACTATTGCTATAGACTAACTATTACTACAGACTAACTATTGCTATATACACTGTTAAAAATTATTACGACCTTGTACCAAAATATGGTACTCATTTAACTGCAACCAAGATTTGGTGTTTAGTTTCACTATTTTAAGATACCACGGATACCATTGTGAAACGTTGTATCAAAACTCATAACGTTGCATAAAACTCAAAATTTGAGTTTTCTTAGTATTTTAGTAGCGAAGCTGGCAACCCTCCGATTGCAAGATCACAACTCTTTTACGTTTCTTTGCCAAGTGCACCGATCGTGCTCATACTAGGAATCCTCTGATTCAAAGCTGAACGACTTTATACACTGGGCGACGGAGGCTCTTGTTCGTCGTTGTCTTTCTTAGAGGGGATTCTCCGGCTTGTTGATGTAACGACAGCGAAAATTTCGGTTGCAGTTAAAGAGGTTGAACCAATCGGTCTATCAGTGAAACCTCCGCTTTTTTCCGATAAAGGATTTTTGGTTCAACCTTAGCCCAGTAGAGATATGATTTTGGATTGCAAAAGGTGGAGTAATTTTGATTTTTAGGTATATTGTATGTATCGACCCCCTCGTGAAAAATCCAAGTTTTCCACCTCCCACCCCTTATGCGTTTTCCGCCATCTTGAAAAAATAGCTAAAAAAGGGCCCTTTTTGCAGTTTTTTTTGAATAACTCGCTTCCAGAGCATTTTAAGCCAAAAGGTACCCATAACATTTTTAAAGAGCATTAAATTTCCTGCAAGTTTCATGTATAACATGTTGGAAAATCTTAAACAGGTACTGAGAAACCAGGCCTTTAAAATATGCAAATTTCGTCTTGCGTCAACATGTTTTTCAGTAGTAGTAACCGATACACAGCTAAAGTAGTTATCAATTTCATCACACACACATTCTGTAATGCAACTAGCGTCTGAATGCAGCGAGTGACAACGCTGTTCGTTATACCTCGTCCACGAGTCAACGCACAAGAACTTCTCATTGTTTTCATGAGGAATTGCTCAATAGCCCCCAGAGTCCAGCGAGTGAGAACTCCAACCGACCATATTCTGGACTAAAATTTCTCTGATTGTCCGATTGCGAAGTACCCGTCAATGGTGAATTTTTAAAACTCAATGGAATTAATTTTATCTTTAAGAACTAGCATATCTCGCATATATGGGTGAGCACATTTGGCGTAGTGGAAGTGACCACTCACATGGAAATAAGAAATCATTTTCTGAACAGTGAACAGATGAAGCCGACAAATTGCACATCCTTTCTGATTCAACAGACTGTTTCATCAACGTAATCATCCGAAAATATTGAACCCATACTTTGGCTGTAATCTCATGTATTATATGCTAGTTCATATACTACATACGTGTACAACCTGTATATATTACATACATAATAGATTAAAGATAATATTACACATTCAGGAATACTAATTTCAACAAAGGGTTATATTTGCAGTTTCTATCCCACTTTCCTTAAAATTGTTATTTCAACGTTTCTCGGGAGTAATTACAAATATTTTGTATAAATCTTGTAGGAAATTTAATCGTCTACAAGATTGGTTATAACGCATTTCGTGTTAAACTGCACAGAAAAAAGTTATGCATGTAAAACCAACAAAATATCTGACTTTTTGCGGTTTTTTTTAAATTTTTGCATGTTTTCAAGGCCTTGTATCTCAGTACCTTTTTAGAATTTTGCAACATATTATGTATGAAACTTGCAGGAAATTTAATGCTCTTTAAAATTGGATGGGTACCTTTTGGTCTAAAATGAACTGGAAGCGAGTTATTGAGAAAAACTGAAAAAATGGCTTTTTTAGCGGTTTTTTCAAGATGGCGGAAAACGCACAAGAGGTGGGAGGGGGAAAACTTGAATTTTTCACGAGGGGGTCGATATATACAAAATTACTCCACCTTTTGCAACCCAACCCCTTTTTTTGTTGTCTCTACTGGGCTACCTAGATTCCACCATAATATGGTGTAATTTGCTGCAGACCTCTGTTTTGACCAATTTATGGTACATCGTTGAACTTAAATTTTTAACAGTGTACTATTACTATAGACTAAATATTGCCATATATTATTACTATATGCTATTGCTATAGACTAACTATTGCTGTATACTATTGCTATATACTATTGCTATAGACTAAATATTGCTATATACTATTGCTATAGACTAAATATTGCTATATACTATTGCAATAGAACTATTTCAGATAACTTTAATGTATTTTTAAGTTTAAAAATATGTTTATTCAATGATCATTTAATAAGAATGAATAAGATTAGCTTGAATTAAACATATAATTTTGAAAAACAAATCTGTATAAAAAAGATGTAAAATAAATTTTAATAATACTTAAGATAAACAGTGCAAATTATTATTAATAAAACATGATTGTGTTTAAAATATTTTTCAATATGTAATTAAAATATTATCCTAAAAAGGATTATTAAACCTAAACTCAATAGTACTGCGTAATTAATTATTACTAATTAACCGAGATAGTATTACAATACTATACACTAAAAACAACGCGATGAATACGACTTTAAATAATATTTATTAGCTAATGCATAAATAAAATATTAATTATTAACGAACACTAACTATTAATTAAAAATTATATTATTAATATATTGCGATATATATTATAATATTCTTTTTATACTTATACTATTATAACTTTGAAAACATTAAAAAAATTGAAAATGGGGCCCTTTCGAATCTCATGTTCAACTCTTTGGGTGTCATATTAAGAAAAGTAATAGACAGTTAACCTAGGAATATATTTTAATTTTATTGAAATGTCAGTTTATAGTTTTTTTTATATATTTTAATATTTTTTTATATATTAAACTTCAATTTTTGGCTGATCCCCAACGCTAGCAACCCCGCGCCCCTCAGTCCACAGCTACTGCTGTGACCTTTATTTTGCCGGTCACTGAGTTCAAGTTGCTGATGATTCTGCTGCTGCTGCAGAAAGATCTCCACTGTACCCTCATGTTGTGACTGGGATCTCATACGATAAATGATCCCGCGAATTCATTAATTTTTCCAATAAGACTTTATAATTAATGAGGAAAGTTGCGAAGGACATTAAAGGGACGAAAAAGACGAAAACGATGTAAAATGTTTCCAAATGACCAAAAATTGTTGGTTGCAAGATTAAAATTGACGCCCAGAATGGTTCAAAGCAAATGGACTTCAATGAACAAAATATATCGATTTATACTGTATTGAAAATGACAACTGAACATATTCCCAGCTGCAATTATATGCATGGAAAAAAATATATGTTTGATGTTAAATTAATTGGGCACAAAAACTACTATAAGTACTCAAGAATAAAATATTCGAATACAATTCTTCATTGTTTTTCTGGTGTTTAATATTTATCTAATGATTTTTCAACCTGTTATTTTTTCCATTAGACTCCAGGATACATGTTTTTTTCTAGAAGTTGTATTTTAGTTCAAATAAATCAAGTACCTGGTTAATTTTGTTTAACATAATTTCTTTAACAGATTTCTTTCAAACGATTTTGACATATAATAATTACAAATGATTTGAGATCCATTGATTTGAGAGACTTGCTACATTAATTTGTAATTACGTTATTTCAAAGGAACTTTTAATAAATTAATTTCTGTGTTCACAATTATTAAACAAATGTTTATGTTTGCTCAGAACACTTATGTTACTTATGATAAAAAATTAATTAACATATCAGGCTACAATCTTTTTAAATAAAGAATAAATAACGGAAAATAATTCTCAATCAAATGTTTTGAACGATGTAGTCTGCTGGAATTTCCCTACTATGATCGGTTTATATGTGTTATACAGTACATTCAAATACACATAGCATTAAATAAAATCATAATTGTTTTATGCTTATCATTTAAAAACATATGTGTTTATGTTTAAAAGTTGTTAAAATTAAGTATATATCATAGAATACCATTTCAATTTTATTTTGATCTCAGCATACTTTATGACTTTTTATATCTTATTTCTTTCATATCCCTTTTTAGAGTTATAAATTATGAGATTAAATTCGAAAATTTGAATAGCTACTTATTACTGAGTATAAAATATTTATTGTAATTGCCCTCAAAAGGTTTGTGTATGCAATTATTTTTTTTTACAATTAATAATGTAATATATTATTGATAATCACTTAAGTTAACCTAATGTATTGAAAGTTTTCCCATTACATTATTACAAAATATAGTTTTTAATTAAATATTTTTAAGTGATGAAATTTTATGCTACATTGTGTTTATCTTTTTATGTGATTTACTTGAGTACTAAATTTGAATAGTCTTAAAATCATTCAGAAATTATATTTATTTATAAAAAACTAAAAAAAATGGATATTATTTAAAAATTATTCTTAATATTTTTATTTATTTTAGAACTATATGGAATATGTTATAAAAAATTTATTTTAAAATTATAAAGATAGTTTTTTTTCTGAGTTGTTATAAGCACAAATCTCTACAGATTATTCTTACCTAATTATTTTGGCGAAACAGTTGGCATGTTTTTTGCTTTTCTCAAACTACAGATTTTAATCCAGAAAGTAGCAGCCTTAAGAATTTCACTCCCCCATAGTATAGAGTTGTCATTTGGCGTGTTTATTACTGCACTAAGAGGAAAGTTGAATGAAGATTGTCGCATAAAAAACATGTATACATTCCCCTAATTGAAAGGTGAACTTTATCCACGGTTCAGGCAGGGGGTCGAAGTGGGGCAAAAGCAGTAAAGTGCTTGGGGGCCCATCCATAGCTGTACGCAGAACTTAACCCCCTTTCTTCTATGGCATCTCAAAAGTTACATCAAATTCACTGAGGTTTTTTATAAATGTTTGGAGCATACAATGATACATTTTTTACATGCATTTTTGATTTTCTTTTAGGTTAAGGTGACACCGTAAAGAAATTTCTACTTTTTTTATTTATTTGTGTATTATATTTATTGTGTGTTATATTTATTGTATTGTGTTACAAATGTAAAACTTATTAAACAGATAAAATACCCTAATACTAGCAATATTCTGTAAAAAAAGGTTGTATAGGTAATTAAAAAAAATTGAAGGTTTTAAAAAGCCTGCTTCTTTTATTAATTTGAAGTGACAACTTTGAAAATTTTTACCTAGTAAGAGTGTATCGTTAAAAAAAAATAACGTTTTTTTTTTAAATAGTTGAAAGTTTTTGAGAAAAAAAATGTGTGTGTGACATTAGCAAAATTTAGCAAACATATGCGCATTTTCTACTTAAAAATATTTTTAAAAAAACAAGTCTACACTGTAAAATAAACGTATTTAATAAGTTTTTTTTAAAAGTATAATTGGTTCGTAAATGAATATTGATCGTTCGCAAAATTACATTACGACATGTGCTCAAAAATAAGAACATTTATACTATATATTCACTTCAGGTATTATAGATTACGATATAAGATACGGCAATACTTTATCTAGGTTAAAAAAATATGTTTAAACCATTTTATGAATGTGCGTTTAGTTAACTATAATATTTTTTAAAAGTTCATTTCTCGAAATGTTTGTTACATTGTCTCTTTATACATTTATTTAAGTTTTTTGTTACACCATTTTCCTAAAATGCAGATTGCTTTTATTTGTAAATCATCAAAACTAGTTAAATCTTGCTCATCAAACAAGCAAATATAAAAACTTGCCTTTATGTTAAAACATTGACAAACGATCCCCACTAATGAAAACTGGCTTTATTCTCAATTCTCTTACATAACTGTACTTTCCGTTGACATATATTTCCTTGGCACACAAATCGTCCCTGAAAGTATTCCAAGTGTAAGGAATTATTGCTAAATTGATAAAAAACACAATCTATGTTTGGCAGAAAACCGCAAAACCCACGGTTTTTTTTTAGAACGAATAGGTTTTGGACCAAAACATTCGAATGAGTTGGACTTAACCGAAAATAGCAGTCAATGCCTAATTTAAAAATCCAATGCTCTCAACACAAGAAACGGTATAGTTGAAGAAATTACCAAACTTCAAAACTTCATGCATCCCTTTGCGATCTTAAGTAAGGACGGTTTTAAAACAGTTTTTGTGCATTTATCGTAAATGCTCATGTTCTTGAATTTTAACTATGGCTGTTTTGGATTGGCTGGCTGATCGTATACGCCCAGGGCTACTACTCCTCCTATAGAAGTTGTAATTTACCTGACCACACAAACCGGTACGGCGGGGTGGTTCAGGTACTTTTTCCAGTTGGGTGGATGTTGGCTCGCCAACTGATGAGGCTTACAATAGAACATTATTGTATACGGCTGAGGGTTAGGGGAGGGGGGTGGGTGTTTTGACCTTGAAACACCCTGTAACTCAGACAATTCTTTCAAGGTCATTTATCCCACATAGAACAAGGAAAATAGAAGGTGTGAAGACGATGAACGATGGAAATATAAGGCTGTGTTTGATACTTTGTGATGATTGAATTGCTTACTCCTGAAATTATTAATGCAGTCTATTTTCTGTCTATTTGACAAAAACTGGATAAATAAAGTATTTATCGATTTAAAAATTGTACTATTTTTTTTTAATAATTCTAGTTGTTAATTTACTATGCATTACACAAATTATTATACAGTCTTAAATATTTTGACATAAACATGTGAACTACATTTCTATTAATTTGAAATATATTTCTTCATGGATCAATATTTATTTGTAATTTTTCCGAATATAGCACTACATCAAAATGTAGATGCAAGTTTTTATTTAATAATCAATTATCAATTTCATAAATTATTACTTATTTAATTTATAAATAAGTTTTAAACAGCATGCTCTTGCAAATCCTGCAGTTTCTAAACACATTTAAATAAAAGTAACGAACTTTTTAAACATTAACACAATTAATATATTTAAAAAACTTATAAAATAACTAAACATTTGGAGAAAAACAACAACTGTATAGGATAAATCTGGCGCAAAATGTTAAAGTCAAAAATTGCATACTGTGCCGTATTTAATATTTTTTTTGTGGCTACTACAATTTTTTTAAATGAGACTATTCAGAATTTTCGGACCTTTAAACCATTCCCATATTTTTTGCAGACTATTTCAGATTATATGAGAATTAATCGTGCATAAAGAAATACTGAGACATTTTGTAGTCCATCAATTTTATTATTAGTTTAAACAATAGCGTAAATGGACATTAAAACTTTCAACTTTATACAAACACATCAACAATTGTAGATGTTCTAAATCTTTTCCATAAACCACCTTTCACAGGATAATCAAATCACTTTATAATCAAAACCAAAATTATGAGTTAGCCGCAAACATTATCTGTTACATATTGTGCGAGAAATTGTGTATTTGTAAATCTAGCCATAATTGAGAAATCTATAACTTTGGATTAAAGGAATAGTACTCTAAATAATTTTATTTTATTAAGATACAGTAAAAGTTAAAATGACTCTCCTCAAAATGCAGATACCGTAATACGTCTCGATTATTAACGGAGCATTTACATACTTGTATATTTTATTTCTCATTGATAAAAAGTTAGTTATGGAACGTAAACCGGATTGCAATGTCCTTTCTAGTAAAATGCCCTCCCGACAAACTTATTAGCCTACATGAAAATATCGCATTGGTGGTAAACAATACTCTAGCTAAAATATTACTATTACAACACTATTTTAATTGTATTGCAATAGTTATATCGAAATTTAGTCCCTTAAAAAATCCGTATCAAGTTAATATCCTTTTACGAAAGCTAAAGAAGTGTACAAAATATCACAGGAAAAAAACCCTTCGCATTACAGCAGTTGTACTTTGCAAATGTGGAGAACACATTTTAGGACACAATATGGAACACTTTTCATGTCTCCTTTTTTAGAACACTTTTAAAGTGTTCCAATGTAAGTGCTCCTAGAACACTTTAAAATGATCTTATTGTGTTCCAAGAACACTATTAATGTGAGCCTAAGGTGTTCCAACAACACTTTAATGTGAGCCTATTGTGTTCTTACCTAGGAACATATTCAAAGCACATTTAAAGTGATCTACAAAAGGCATGTGTTCTAGGGAACACATTCCAAATATATTCTAGAGAACACATTAAGATCATTTTAATAACAAATATCTTTTACTGTAAGACAGTATGGGCAATGTTGATTGCTTAAAAAGTTCTGGTAATAATATTCTGGTAATATCAACCGTTTAATTGAAAACATTCATACATAGACAAAAATAAAAGCACTATAAAAATTACACAATTTTAAATGAAAACCAGACAACTTAAAAAAACAAGCAATTTATTCTTAAAAAGGAAAAAAAAATGCAAAAAATATATGTGTTACATATTTTTCACACACCAATTCTGTAATAAGTTAAGTCTGAAAACCATAAAACAAATAACATACTATGAAAAATATATAATTTCAGTAAACTTAAATATTTTTTTTATTAAGAAAAAATTGTGATCATTGGTTCTGCATGGCATTGACCCCCCCCCCCCCCCCCCCCCAATCCGTGCCGTTACGATAATCACTCGGAGAGGATTTTGGTTACATCATGCATAGAAGCAACCGCGGGATTTCAACCGCATCAAATATGTATTTATTGAAGTTTTTTAAGCAACTTTCTTGCCTTGACTCCAAGTTTGTAGTAGTTGTGCCTTAGGGTAAAGCATCCTAAGACTCCCATTACTTGTACATATGGCTTTGGGTAGTTGAGCTCAAATATATAATATGCTGCTAACAAAGTTTTCAGCAGATATTGAACATTCATGCAATCCGTAGCCTTCACTTCTACCATGTACCCAGCATAGGTGATGACACAGTCTTTTATCTTATCATCAGGCATTAGCATAACACCAGTAGGGGATTCAAAAGCTGATGTGCTTTTCAGTCGATCAGTATACGCAGTACTGTCCTAAAATAGAATAAAAAGGCAAATTTTATTGCAAGTAGAATAAAGCTCAAAAACTCTACATACCTTAAGGGATTTTTTTTTTACATTCATTCCATCATACAAAAATCAAAATTAAAATACATACTTTTAGAATCTCTATAATTGGCTTAGAATTTCCCTTGGTCTTAAGTGCACATTGTTTCTCAAACCACAACCAATCATCCTAAAACAATTAAAAAAAACATACTATTATATAAAAAAACCCACAATTTTAAACTATAATGTCTAAATATTCACTTATTTCCAATGTGCAGTGTGATCTAGCAAATTCATCAATAATTAATTTATTCAATTCAATCCCAAAGTGCCAATAAAATTAAAAAAAAAACGGGCAGAAATAAAAGAAATTACAAAAGTTTCCCAACCGTAATCCTCCCAATGCTAATCCAATCCGAACACTAACAGTAATTACCCCAATGTTAATCCTACCCCCAAAAAAATATTCTAAAAAATCGCTAAAAATATGCCAACAGCACTCAAAATCACTAATTTATTGCAATCCCAATTAATATTTATTAGAAACACTTAAAATAAAACCCAAAAAAGTTGTTTACAGGGAGCTGCTAGAGTTCCGCAAAAAGTAAACAAACTTCTTAAATGTCACAAAACCCCCAGTTTCACTGTCAATAGACTTGTCGGACAAATCAAAATGACAGTTTATAACCAAATACCAATTAAAAATAATAAAAATCAACTTTAAACCCCAAGAATTTAAATTTAAAATAAAATCACAAGACGTAATCCTCCCAATGTTAAATCAATCTGAGCACAAACAGTAATTCACCCAATGTGAATATACACATATTAATATTAACTAATTTTAATAGGCATGCAATGAAATACTAAATAAGGTATACCTTTGAAAATACTTTTGAATCACTAAAACATTGCAATTAGAAGACGAAGTTCCGTCGTTACTAGCATTGAACGCAAACTGCACTGCGAGACAAAACGTGCATGGGGAAATCAATCTTTCAGACTGGCTGGTTTGGAACGAAGCCGGCGTGGGTGGACAAAACAAAGCGCTCTTAAAATGATCTGTATAATTGTATTCCAATTACGTTCTACATGTGTTCTGTTAGCATGAGATCACAAATTAGAACACTTTCGGAACTAGTTAGAACACTAACAGCACTAAGCGATCGCGTTAAGAGCAATATCTGAACACATATCGATGGATTAGAACATATTGAGAACAAGTTTGTTGGAACTGGCACACATTATAGTGATTATAAAGTGATCTCCACATTTGCAGTGTAGTTTATCCTTTGAAAAAGTATTTGAATATTTGGATTTAAGTTGCTAAAAATCTAAGCAGGAAACATTTATTTTTTTATTTTATAAAATTATTATTGCGAAAGCAGTAGTTTGATATTAGAACTGAAAAAATATATTTCGAAGGTATAATATAATCTTATTTATGTAAATTCTTACGAATTGAGTTAAATTGTTTTTAAAGAGATAGAAAAAAGTAGTGAATTTAATACTATTTTACTTCACAAATATTGTTGTTTTATTCGTATATTTTCTACCACATTATCTACCATTAACCAATATAAAGTCTAAAAAATGTAATAGTTATGTTTATCTTGAGTGAAAACTTTCATTATATAAAAAAGTCCTCATAAACCTCTTCGCGTATTATCTCAACTCAAGTTAAAATAATTTTATGGTATTCTCTAATCTTAAACAAATGAAGTCTAATCAGAAATCCATTGAATACAATTTTTGCTAATAATACAAAATTGCAGTATTTACAATGTTTTCTTAGAAATGAAATACTTTTAAATTACCTTAAAGTCCTTTCTTGCGTAAAAGGACTTGTTATCTTATTTTTAAATCTAAGCACTTTGAAGTCTACCTCTGTCTATCAGGCCAATTTTCATTCATTGCATTTCAAAAAGCAATTCTTTAGTATAGAGTGGTAGTCATTCCCCGCTCCGCCTAACAAGCGCACAATTAAAATCCCTCTAATTGACGATGTTCTGACCATCCCCTATGTCAAAATACAAGAAAAATATCCGCTGGAGATAAATGATCCCGAGGTGACACAGCATCAAAGAAACGAAGGCGTCCCCAAGTGAAAGGATTCACATTTGACGCTCTTAAGCCGTAGTTAATAGAAATGACAAACTCCTCAGGAAGCTTATCAAAAGCTTTCCGGATACTGATGAAGTTATCAGGATGAGATTTTTTGATACGCAATCAACACCACATTCGTCCGCACCTAGTTAGGGGCGTTGGAGGATATCAATCATGGAACTATTTTCAATCAAACAACCTCGACTCGAGAAGGTAGCTCATGGGGTTAGGACCAAATTATTGATTATTGCGGATTCAATATGCAAACATGCGCCGAGGGATGATTTCCTCCGAGAGAGAGTTGGTAATTGAGAATTGCGTAAGTCGGCTTAATTAATATGGATGCATTCAACTGTACATGTGTGAATTGAGACCCCGAGTCAGGAATGTTCGGTAATTTTGCATTCCAAATCTGAACAACTTAAGAACCTCTCATTTTCGACATGTTCGATCTATTCTTTCAACGGAAAACTTTTGCGCAGGAAGTATTTGGCTAACGTAGGTTGCAAACTGTTGTAACGCATTTTTTAAATGAATAATTAGTAATTTGTATTAATAATAACAATAACAGCATTATATCGTTAATAATAATCATAACAATAACTGAAAATACTTCAATTACAACAATAATAATACTAGTTGTAATAATAGCTCTTGTTTGCGGCCACGGTATCTCTCGAAAATAAGTAAGCTGTATTCAAACTTAAGTACATTCGATGCCTATAATGGCTCCGAATGCATTCGTTTCAATTTTGAAAAAGATATATACTCAAAAATGAGTACAATGAGTAAAAATGAGTAAATGATTTCATATATAGGCTGCCTTCATAAATCACTTTCAATAAATATCAAAAATTACAACCAAATCTTACTGCGAATTGAACCCAGATCACCTCGGCACTTCGTCCAACTTTGATCTGCTTTGAGCGACTGCTGTGAATTTTGGCGCCAACGCTGTTGAAAGCTGGACGGAACGGGTGGATGACGTCATGTGACAGGGGAAAAGAGTTTGCGGTTTGTAATCGCCGTTGATAAGGTCATAGGTTATTAATGGGAGGGCTTATGGGCAATTTTACTATTAAATAGTGTTGTATATCAGCTAGGCATAGATTTTATGTGGGGGTGAGGAGGGTTGAAGTAGGTGGGCTTGCGGGTGTCACATGGCATACGAGTTGTTTTTTATTTTGAGTTGGTGGAAATTTGAAATATATATTATATTATTATTGTATACATTATTTTCGTAAAACCATAAATTAAGCATACATATATTTTAATTTATTGTTTACCCCCTTGGTACACATGTCAAAAGCAAAATCCGTCAATAATCAATCTGGTTAGCAAGGTCCACCTTCATATACACGATGGTATGTCATTTAACCCCATAGAAAGATTCCGGATAAATTTATGGTGTGTAATCCTATACTGCAGTTGGTCACATAAAAAACATTTTCCTTTCATTCATTAAAACCAATCTTCCGAAATTGCATACGTATATAAAATTCTACTTTAACATTTAAATTAGCAATTATAAAATATATTTTTAAAATAAATACTAATTAATATAAATCTTTATCCCTATTCGTTTCATAACAAAAATCAAATATACAATATTGTTCGCGGGTCTTTCCCTGTAACATAGATCCTACCGTAACCCATTGTGCAACTTCAGTGTGGCATTATTCCTATCAACCAAATACTTCTAACACGACATCGGTGACGTCACAACCCACAGCTTATATTTAAAAATAGCCTAAGCGTACATCTAATGCAACGCAAATTTTTCCCAACACCAAACATAAAATAGAAAAAACCAACTCCTATGCCACGTGACACCGTGCGTCACTCCTCCTCACCCCCACACCGACATAAGAAATATCCCTTAAACCTAGCTCACATACGACGCTATTTACCTGAAACTCCATCCGTAATAGTCAAATTGCCCATAAGCCCTCATTCCCTTATTGACCAATCCATAACCCTTGACCATATCAGGGTCCAAAGGTCAAAGTAGGATGAAGTGCCGGGGTTTCTTCTCAGATCGTCAGCAACGCAGTTCGGTGACTTTTCCATTAAACTACCATGGCGACATTAAGAAGTTATAAACAGAAGAAAACTTAAAAAAAAGGAGTGCCAAAAGAATGGGTGGTAAATTAATTTAGTTGTAATAACTCAATTTCAATTTAAGAAATAAACATCAAATAATGAGAAAAACCATCTTCTGAACAACTATTTTAAGTTTGTCAGTCTTTATAAAGATCGCTTGAACAGAAGCTGAGATTAGCAATATTAAATCGGATTGCTATTTTTTGAGAAACTACTGTTACTTAAATTTGAGTACGCCATCGCTCCTTTACATTGCGATTGTATTTAAAGAAAAACGAGTAGGTTCAGGCACTCATTTTTAAGTTACCTTTTTTTATACAGTGCAACTATCTCCGAATCTCCCACTGATTGTTTTTTGAATTAATATCCGTTTTATATACGCCATCCATGTTCCCGTTTGAGCGACGAATGCTGAAAAACAGGATGTCTCCTCGCTCAGGCAATTTATTAAAAACTATGACAAAATAGACCATAAATCTCTAAAAATCGATTCTTTCCTGACGAAAATCGTATTTTCATAGGTGAATCGATAAGTAGTCTACAGTAGAATAGATTCACAATAAAAAAAAAGAAGAACAGTTTAGACTAAAGTGTCTACAGTTCGATTAAAAAGGGAATAGAAATGGTCAGAGGAATAGTAGTAACGTACTAATTCCAAGATCACAGCCTTGATCACTGAGAAACAGAATGCCTCCATTTTACCATCCGTTTAGAACAGCTGTCTCCTATGTGTTTTAATCAGGAGCTAAAAATATTTTCTTTTATTCAAATTAATTAATATATATTAATACAAATTAATTAATATATAATTTATATATATATATATATATATATATATATATATATATATATATATATATATATATATACAGAGAGAGAGATTATAATGTATTTGTTTATATATTATACATTAATTTATTTATTTAGGTACTCTAGAAAAATAAAATGTTTACCTCTCTCCCATCCGTTATTCTTATCGCGGAAAAGGATGGCACAAAGAAAATTTTCGCTACAAAAAAAAAGATGAATAACAACTATGTGAGCGATAATTAACTACTCTGTATTTTACTTACAATATTGACAAAAAACTGGTTAAGCCTTAGAAAAACTTTATTTTAGGAGCAACACATTAAAATACGAAACTTTGTTCCTAAAAAATTTGAAAGATTAAAACTTAGTTATAAATGGCTAACAATGTCAAATTTGTAAGAAAAAAAAAAGAAATATCCAAAAAATTCTCAACTCCACCTTCCCATCTTTTAATGACACATTTTTTCTTCCGGTCTAATAGCACCTTTTAGAGAAAGACCATTAGCACACAGATGACGAAAGGTGTGGGCTGAGTCAAGCATAACGCGGCGAGGCCTTGGTAAAGCCTTTTTATGATGGCGATATTAAAACTCTCGTCAAATGCGACTTGTTGCAGCTTGTGGCACCTTCCCCTTCTTTCACCCTTTTCTAAAAGCTTAATTAGAATCACTTTAAACGTTGTCAATCATCCGATGTGTATTTTAGAGTGAAATTTGCTGTGTAATCTATTAACTAGATTCCAAATCGCCTTCAGATTGATTATATAACGCTTAAATCTTACTCATCGCTGTTAAACATGGATACATTGAATAGACGGAATGAAACTATACTAAGTTTTTCTAAAGTTTTTAAATTTGATTTTAATGGATGATTTAAATTACGGTTGGATGTTTTTCGTAAACATGTATATAGGTAATTCATCTACGGATATATGTGAAGACGGAATATATGGAAGAAGTAGGATCATAGTAACTGTGCAAAATGTATTATACACGTATGGGGAGTTATGATGCAGAGCGTTATAATAACAGAAATCCAAAGTACATTTAGGAACTACCACTTAAGAGCCAAAAAAGCTAGGACCTGGGATTACGCGAGAAAAGAAAACCCTAATCAAACAACACTTCCATTTCAAACAATAGATGTCTTCCAACATGTAGTGGCTAAAACAGGTATAACATGAAAAATGAACTAGATTTCATTTGAGTTACGATAATAAATAGGAAATATTTTTTAAAAATCAAGGTTTGCCAAATGGAGTTTGGGAACCCACAATTTTAATGGCTTATCCTCGGCTTCTATGTCCGAAATATGATCTATACAGTACGTTATTAACAGCAAATATCTATTTAAAAGGAACTTAAATTTCTTAGAGGAATCTTTTCTATCGACTTTACTGTGAAAATAATATTTTTTTGCAAATAATGTAAAAACAATGGTTTTTTTGTTATGTTATTTGTTACATTATTTTATAATAATTGATTTTAAAAGCAAAGCATTTATAAATTTTCGTTAGGATAATTCTATATACTGATGCAAACGTTTTTAATTTTATTAAATCTATATCAACTTTGAAAATAAACTAAAGTTAAAAAATTTCAAGTACGTGTCAAATAAACATATTTACTGCCTTTACATTTTGTCATTAAATGCGAAAATATAAATTACCAATTTAAAAAAAAAATTATACATAATATTTAATGAATCGAAAGAAAATAAACGAAAAAAATTCCACAAATTGATTCCTAGTGTGAAAACATCAGATTAGTAATTTTTATTTAACAACTGAAAAACGACCTATCCTTCCCTTGCCAGACATTTCTTGCCTTTTCTTTTTCAATGTCTCCGTTTTTCCTGCAAAAGAATAAGGTCTGTGTGGAAAGTGTTCCACTGCATTTCTGATTTTTGATAACGTATAATTCCACTTGTATGACATGTCCGATGCTAGTTGAACTTCTCCTAACAACACAGGCGATCCCAGAGAAGCATGCCCGATTTGAATATCGCGTGCAGGTAGCGGAAGACCCGAAATGTCACGAAATTAAGGACAATTCCCAGACTGACATGACTTCTTTTTTCTTTTCTTTTTTGGTGGTCATAAGAAGAGAAGGGCCGGATCACGCACTTTCGGGGTCTTCAAAAAGGTTAGAGGTTGAGCGATTGGATCAAGCGAATAATAATCAAAATCGTGATCTAGAACGTAACACGAGTCAAAGTTATAGGAATGTTACTTTTCTTCCGTTTTTTGTCATATGTCTTGTCGAGAAGGCAGAGAATACTATTAGTAGTTTTATGCAGACATATATTACTTCTTCGAGAATGTGTCTAACCGGGAGAGAATGATGAATAAACTGAGTACAAGGAAAAGCACTCTAAAGCGTTGAGGTTGGAGAGGTCTTGAATGTCAATCACGATCGACCATGCGCTGTCAAAGAGTCCAAACCAAAGTATGCGTAATATCACTTATGTGGAAAAGGAATAAATTTTATTCCTTACTTCTGGGACATTCACCGAGCTATTTACAAAGAAATGTTACTTGAGAGAATCCATTAATGCTTCTTATATCAGGGACATTTCCATCACTTCTTAGTCTCCAAGTTCTGAATATGTTAGAAACACAGCGCGAGGGGCTAATAAAATTGGAAAATTAAGTGTTTATTTATTGTTTTACTTCCCGCATCTTAGTAGTTTAGTACTCACCCAAAATGTATATGATTTTTGCATAAATTGCTATTTCAGAAATGTAAATGTACAATAGTTAAATAACATGTATTTTTTTTAATTCTTGAAAGGTGCAGAATTTCAAATGCAAACTATGATACCAATTTTTCTGAAACATAATAAAAATGTATATATAATTTTAAATAACTTGGTATCTAAGTTTACTTAATTTAGCTATTAATGATGTTTGCTATCGTTAAAAATACTATACAATTTGTTACAGAAAATTGTCTTTTCTGATGTTTTATGTGCTTTATTGTGTTGAATTGAAGTATGCTATAGAATGTTTCGTGTGGATGAGATGTATAAAATGCTAAATTAATCTCGGTGAACCACAGAGGGAATCAAAACACATCATTAAATGTTAAAATGAGTAAAATTTGTATTTAAAGTAGAAGCAGAAAAATTACTCAGGTACAATAAAATTAATTGAAACTGACATATAATTAAATCCATATTGTTGGGCCCATAACCTTTGGATTTAAAAAGAACATAAATATTTCATGTGTATATATAATTATTATTCTACAATGTTCGATCGCGTATTCAAGGGTCATGAACCTGTGCACGTTAAATTTGATCGTGGTCCAATGTCCCGACGCCTATTTAAATTGCGTTGGGCCAACTCAGATTTTGCCTCCGTCATTTTACCATAGTTCAAAAGTACAAAGCAGTGCTCCCGATTCTTTCCTTTAAGATAACCCCGAACAATGTCCAATAGCCCACTTTCAGCTCTGGTGCGAGGTTAATTCAACCGACCAATCAAGTGTCATAAACAATTAAAAAATAAAAAGTTAACGAAAATGCATTTCATTATCTTATAAATGAAAATATTTATTGATGATTTTCTTATTGTAAAGAAATTTTAAAATAATGGAAGACAGACAAGCTTAATTTTTTTTCTTGAATTTCATTGTTAAGTTATTCCTATTGAAAGCTACATAAATACAATAGAACCTTATTATAACGGACTAGTAGGGGCTAAAGATTGTCCGTTTTATTGAATGTCCGGTTCATAAAAAAAAATATTCTAAAACGGATATAATGCAGCAGATGATAGTCCATTAATGAAAGTACAGTAGTTGACTGTAAAAAGTTTTATTATGTTTAAAATAAAAAACAGCCATTAACATAGTTTGAATAGAAAAAGGTGTTTACGTATACACTACATTAATCTTTAGAACAAGATGGTTCTGGTTCATGTTGATTGTACATTCATTAGTTTAAAAGAATAATTTTTTTTTACTTTCCAAATGTCTTTACATGTCTATAGAAATAACATTTAGGAGAGAGGAGACGGTCCCCTATTGTCCTCACCCCAAGTGAGGTGTCATCTGATACGAAAGTGTCAAGAAAGTCGAACGGAAGAAATGGGAAGTGGTGAAACTCTACAACACCATAAATAAAATCTCTATGAATTGTTTCAATACCAAGCGAATTATCAGACTGCAAGCTTTTACTATCAGTGAAGATACTTGGTCAATTAACCTGCAATTTTTAATTTATTAACAATTACAATTTTTTCAAAAAGTCTACACCCATGGTAGGCCTTGAAACATCCGCAACCACAAAGGACTAACGGAATTCACGACGTAAATCAAAATTGAATACTAAATTTTTATTTCCGTACGTAGTAATAACAGTTCCGTTTGCAGCATAAAGTGGGAAATCAGGATCGGTACACGCTTTCGATCATATACTTGTGTTATTGGAAAAACAAAGCAAGTTACGTCGCTGTCTACTAAGAAACGCAAACTGGTGTTGCGATTATAACTGTCCGTTACAATAGGGTCCATTATAAGAAGGTTCAACTGTAATTAATCTATTTAAATTTACATTCAAAATTACTTGCATATCCATATCTTGATTCTAATACAATATATTTTTTTTTATTGAGTTTTAGGTGTGGTGTGTAGTTAATGGTATCTTTACGTTCAAATAATATCTCTAACACTTTTTCAAGTTTTTTAAAGTTTTATGATAGCAGTTTGGGCTATTTTAAAATATAATACTTCTTTCCATTCCATTAAAATTTTGCGTTTGTTGCTAAAATTAAGGCATTAGTTATTAACTTCGACAAAAAGTAAAAATCTATTGCACGTGAGGAAACTTGCAAGGTTGTACAAAATCGAAAATTTAGGAAAATCCAAGAAAAACCGTGGATGAACTTTAAAAATACCATGATACTTTTACCAATATGATTATGAACACTTATAAATCTGTTTAAAGTGTTCTATTGGCTACAAATGAGAACGAATCGTAAAGCTTTCACTTTCATCACTTGCATAGAACTCTAAAAAAGGGTAACAAGAACAACGAAAATAAAACCTTTCCCCTCTTCCAACCTACCTCATTCTTCCCCCCAAAGAAAAAATGCAATCTTTCGAAGGGAGCTGGTAAAAAATGGTTGAAGAATATAATTAATGTCACTCTTCTAATACAAATAGCAGAGGCTGTTGCTTGGCACTTCATTAAGAACGCCCCTCTCCACTCTGCCCAACATATAGATGTTTTATTTTACCCTTGTTGCGATTTATGCATCGTTCCTACGTCAAAAGAAATGCTGTTGGTAGTACTTACACTACTGCGACACATTTACTTTTGATAAATGATACTTCAGGTAGATGATACGCAAGTTTTGGATTCCCCCTTTTGTTTGGATGCTCCCCTACCCGGGTAAAACTGAAGATGCGTCGTCGGGAATCGATTATATAACATAACACATGTTTCTGGAATACTTTCCCACTTGCATGTTCCCAAGGGCGTTCTAGCTGCATGTTTTTAAAGATCGTTTTTAAAATGCACAAAACAAATAAAGACAAATATTGAAAAAAAATTATTTAAAAAATTGTATGTTGATAGAGACGAGGTGTTTCAGATTCATATGTTGTAGATTTATCTCAAGAAAAACAACCACATTACAAGTTTTAGTAAAGAAAGTGACTCAAATTATTATACAATTCTAATTCACTTTTAAAACACCTCACATATAATAATATAAAATTTCCTCCCATGTCATAATATAAACTCATGAAATTAAAATGTATGTGTTAAAAAAATTTCATTTATTTTGCATATGGCAAAAGTATAAAGCCCTAACTTTCGTATGTGATATCGATTTCAACTCTGAAGTTCAAAAAGATTACCTGCAATTTATATACGGTTATAAATAGTATTCTAAATATTTTTACATACTTTATATAAGATTAACTTAAAATTATTTCATTCACATTAGTAAACTAGTTATTCTGAGAAAAAAAATATTTAAAAAATGTTTGGTTATGTAAAATATATATTTGAACGTGTTAATTCGTTAATTCCGGTTAACGACCTTTTTCCTTTTTCATTGTCTTGATTCTTTATGGCAGAATATACAATAGAAAATTTAAAGATGACGTATACATTTAAACTTTAGAACGTTGCTGGGTTAAAACTGAATTTCATTAATTAAAAAAAAATATTGCACAGTTTTAAAAACTTATAGCTTATTAAATATGAGTTTAAAATGCCAAAAAAATATTATTTGTGTAAACGAAACAACTATCATTTTATTTTATGGGCTTAAATGTTACCTCTCGTACTTTCATCATCTCTTTAAATATCCATTGAAACACTAACTAAACTGATTTTTTGTATCGGTTATTCTATACTAAAACGGTGCTAGAAGATGTGTGAGATAGAATATGATATTCAATTTCTCATACGTTGAAAATCATTTATTTACACTTCTACGATCTACTATTTTCTTTGCTTATAAACAAAAAAAGTTTCATATTAAATGTTCAACAGAACTCCATTCAATCCAAAATTTTTAAACATTATTTCAGCTCAACTTAAAAATAAAACAATTAAGTTTTTGTAAAAAAATAGTAATAAAAATATGCATTTTTGTCTGACATTATTTATACTTTTTCGAAAATTTAATATATTCATTACTTTATACAGTTTATAAAATTTATTTTTAAAGTAATATATTTTTGTTGCTATATTCGTTATGTTTTTAGGAATTCTCTTTATAATGAGTCATTTTTGTTTAAAACTCGAATTTTGCACAACTTATGATTAAATGCACTCAATATATCAATATTAAAATAGCTTATACATAATTTTGTCCTGCGTATTTCCTTATCACTTGTTTTTTCAGTTGCATTCGAAATTAGCTGAAAACATGTTGAAATCAATATACATTTCATTAAGTAACAAACCGTTTGAACTCAGTGAAAGTGCAATGATAATTATTATTAAGAATCTTACTTTCCTTATTATTTCCCACGCATTCTTATCAAAAGATAAAGACGAACTTTGATTAAAAAACGAAAGCACATCCACACAGTTTCGAAATATTTCAAGCAACACCTAAGATTTTTGTCCACTTTCTAATTGGAGACCAAAGAAAAAATCATCTGAATAATTTCCTGTGTTTTCCACTCTCTTTCTTCTTAACATTATCATCATTTAGAGTTCAGCTTGGTACATCGTGCCCAATTATGGAAAACTATATTACGTATAATGATGAGAGACATAGGAGGTCTTAATCACCGCTCTCGTAACATCGTGGCCAGAGATGCCATCAGAAACACGATTCTATAGGTCACGCGTTTCAACATTTGTAGAAGTTGGATGACATGGAAAGTTGTTTTGTGTTTTGGATAGATAAGAGTATATTCTTTGGTTGCATCTAAATATGGGCAGGATACACCAGTTTGCAGCCAAGTGCTTAACACATGAAAGGGAACCGCCTGCCCTTACAGAAAACCATTAAAGGAGGTTTTTTTAAAGTCGAATTATTAATGCTAAAGGATAGACATTTCGGAAATATTAACGATCTTTGAAAAGTGCAATATTGTGCAAAGATATAAATGACGAAGTTTTATAAATGACAAGAATTGACTACAATATATTTAACTCTGTGTATATATTAATATGATTGAGTTACATACTTGTATTTTAAACAAATTGTCAACAAGTAGAATACATTTTAATAGCAAAATGCTCGCCATTTGCTGGAACCGTTAGGACATAAACAGAAAATTGTAAAAAATCGTCTGCAGAACAAATTAGAACTAACGTAAATACAACATAGTTTAGTGTATAAAAATAAACCACAAATATACTAACAAGTGATCTTTCTCAAAGAATATAAATTTAAAAAAAAGTCGAGCTTTCAAAAAATTATTTACTCTTTAATGTCAAAAATTTTGAGGCGATGATGAAAATTATAATATAGCATATAAAAAAAATATTATTTCTAAATATATATACATATTACGACATATTTTCTTTAGTCTAGTCATCTAGTATTTTCACTGGACCCAAAAATCCCTTTGTAGTTTATAAAACGACTAGTAAATGTATATTTTAAGGCTCTCATTTTTTATGAGCACTATAAAATAATATTTGAAATTCTTTGAGAAGAAATCGCATTTTTCCTAATTTATGATCACGGTGAACAATCGGTCTGTGACCTACTCTAGCCAGCAATCATCGTGCCCGGGATTTACTCAATTGAGTCTGTAAAAAGCACTCTCCGTCTAGACAAAAAGAAAGAACTGCAAATACTTGTTTTCATGTGTATTTTTCTAGCAGGCGGAATTAAGTAACCGACTGAATTCTAAGAAAAACCATTTAAAAAATCTCCAGCCTTCATTTGTCATAGTTCTGGTGGAACACATTTTTTACCAGAGATGTTAATGGTTTTAGCATTATTTTCCTGGATTCTCGATGGCGAGGGAGCGAACTGCTTCTCGATATGGACTGTCATTAAACGTGGAAATAAATCATTACTTGTAGATTCATACATTCCTATTTTTATCAAATGGGATGGAGAAAAGTTATGAAGAGCTGAAACCAGAATCCAAACGAGTGTTGTTTGCTTTCAGAAACCTCAAATGCACTGTTTTACAAACTAAATGGGATTTGTAATGGAATACACACCACTTTAGCACTCGGATGACAGTGCTTCAAAATCATACTGAGCAAAGTGGTGTACGTCGTTTCTGTTTCTCTAAGAAATGAAGGCGATATATGTTTATTCAATAACATTTTGTGGGGAAAAATATAGATTAAATGACTCTTAAAATAGAAAACAGTATAATTTTAAATGCCTGTTATCGTGTATACACATTCCGAATAATGTAACTTGGGGTTACTCGGATCGTAGAGGATTACTTGGACCCAGCACAATTTTTTTTTAAATCACACCGGGGTCTGATGTCATGAAAATATAGACTTGATTCACTATCGTTCCAACACGTAGGAACCCTAACTATTAAGGTGGGGAACATGTACACATTTTGTTCATCTGTAGACGACGCTTTCGACGTCTGAAACACCGGGGGGGAAATTCCAATTCCAACATCAAAAAGAGTGGAACATGCGCAAGGTGGAAAACGGGGACGTAAAATGCTCTTCTGATCGAGATTACGATCCAATGTTCACGGGTCACTCCTTCGAGATAGCGCCAATAGCCCACTGTCCAGCTCTAGTGCGACGTTAATTAATCAAACATTAAAAATATAATCGAAAAATCATAAAATAATTACTCTTTTGAAAACGGCATTTTGAGAAGGCAACTGTTCAGTAAAAAGAACTTGGACCTACATCCTGCAGATCATCTCAACATTTTTAACTAATTCGGAAATAAGACTCGCAATGAATTCTGGGATTGTAGACATCGGATTCGAGCTACCTGGAAGCTAGATTTGGAAAATCAGACCGAGTTAGATATTTCGACCGGCGCGGCGCACCGGGCGTTTGAAATGGCGAAAAGACTTTTTAAAAAACTTTTTTAGGTATGAATCCACTATTTGACAAATGAAATGTATTTTAATTTATTTTTAATATTTAGATTGATCGGTCATGATTTTATTTGTTATTTAAAAGAAAAAAAAACATATTTTTTCTTTATTTCACAATATCCTACTATGTTGTCGAATCATCCAATCTCGCATTTTTTAACACCCTTCTAATTGAATGGGTTAGATTAAATAGGAAAAGATTTAATTGCAATCTAATTGCAATTTTTTTCCTTTTTAATCTCACCAATTAATCGTTATATCAATTTGAATCATTACCACTTACATTAGACAGATTTGTTTTATAGACCACAGTAGAGAACACATAATTCATGTGATCTACAACATAGCACAAATGTTTATAACTGTACCCATTATAATATTGTGATAAAATATTTACAGTAAAAGCAATTTCAAATATTGTACGAGTTACAAGAAATAATAAAGATCCTATCGTAGAACAACATGGAATTTTTGATTATTTCGGTTTCAACAATTTATTCTTGCTTAATTTTTTCAGGTAATTTACATCCAACTTTAAAAGGCAAAGTAATAAAACTCTTTGGTAAATTTCTAAACGTTAACATCAATTTACCTCACTGATCTCTAACTGTAACTTCTGGATAGGGCAAGACATTTTGTTGACTTGAAGCCGATATGGAGGCCGCCATGATGGGACACACTTTTTTTGATACCGCAATATTTCATATATTTTTCATGTTAAAATACGCCGACATATATTATTTTTGGTAAGTTTTTTTTTATTTTCTTTTTAAACCCATTTTAAATGTAATCTGCTATTAAAATAGGAAGTCATTTGCAAGTCAAAGTAGAAATAGTTTAAAAGCAAGAGCAAAAACTATCTGTTTGGCAATATAAAAATTAATTCTATAAGAAGAAAATATAATATTTATATATATTTAATACTTCTACAATGCTTTGGTAATAAAAAACACCACTAAATCATTTTTTAAAAAATGTTGGGGCACAGTATGGCAGCTTTCAATTGGTTTCAACGCGCCCGTAGAGGAAACAAAGTTTGAGCCTTCCAGCAGTTACAGTTAGAGTTCAGTGATTTATCTTCATAAGTATAAAAATGTAGATAATATATAGATCTAATAATGTAGATCGATGTAGATAAATTGAATCAGTAACCGTTTCAAAATTTACGCCTAATTACTATTTTGTTGCACCTAGTTCAGTTCCATCCAATTTAGTTTTAATTAAATTTATAACTTGATGAACAAAAGTCTTTGATTGAAAAAAGAACCCTATCGTCAACGTACACAATTAATACTGCATCAATTAATTTATACCAAACAATTACACAAACTTACTTTCACAAATCTTAACTCTTATAAAGTGTTATCTAATGTGTTAATAAACTCTCTTGTACTTTAGTGTAAACTATAAATCGATTTGTTCAATAAACACTCTTTGTGTTTTAAACCTTTTAGCTCTTAATTACTTGGTTGGTTCCTGTATACTATATCTTTCAAAGTTCCGTAAAGATAAACAGATTTGTTATCTATCTGGCAGTGATACCAATCTAACTTACAAACCAACAAAATAAATAACAGCTTAACAATATTGAAATTGATCACAGGAGAAAATACTTCAGTATAATCAATGCCAAGTTTCTGACGATATCCTTGGAAGACCAACCTTACCTTATATTTTACGAGAACATTGAATTAATTCCTTCTCCATCTTGTCTCTAGGACAGTTTTTTTTATGGGGGATCAATCAACTTCCAAACGTGTCTTTCATCTATCATTTTAAGCTCATCAGACATTGCATTATTCTAAAGGCTTTTGTCTGGACAATTTTGACTTTCATCATAACTTGTGGGAATTTACACATTGTAATACTCATGCTGAAATACATCTTCTATTTATTCATCTAAATTGCTAGAAGAATGACCCGTAAAGTTAATATTAACACGAGTATTAACTATAATATTAAGATGAATAGTTTCAGGTTTGAAACAAAATTTATCAGGTACAAATATTAATTTGTTCACTTTACAATCATTTTTAACGTCATTTAATCCAACGTAATCTTTGGTTAGTTATGGGAGTGAAATAATAATCATCAACCCTGTTGGACTAATTTCTAGGTTTTTCAGTCCTTATCCAATCCGTCAAATCCAGCTCATTATCTTTAGGTTTATTTTCAACTTTTATTTCTTTTTCGATTTGAGCACTCGATATTTCGTTGGAATCTTTATTAGAATCCTCAATTGGAGATATTGATTCAGGGCTAGAATTTAACCCTTTCCACTCCAAGAACATTTTGACATTTGCGTTCTTTCTAAAGGGCAGTTATTCCTCTTTCTGTTTTTCAACCAGAATTTTTTATGCTCATAGAGGGGAAAAATCATAATCTGTTTTGTATTTGCAAGAGAACAAGTTGAAAAAAAAATCGATGTGTTTTACATATAAGACACTTTTCGTGTTTATTTTAAAGAACAGGGAACCAAAAGAACGAGTCGTTATGCTGTCGCCTGAGCGGCGCCAACGGAGTGCAAAGAGTTAAAGATACATTTAAATGATTCTTATTTTTACCGAACAAAGTTTCCACTGCTTTCTTTTAGTTTCGTTGACCCGAACTTGGACAAATTCAATTACTTTACGTAGTAGTTTTTTTTTCATATACACAATACACACACATAGTGGATAGTTAAAGTTTTGTAGATTCAGCAAAAGTCATGGGAGTCAAGCTATTTGTTTTGGGAAAAAGAGAGAGTTAGGAACACTAGGTAGAAGACGCAAATCGTACTTAGTTATTTAAAGGAATGTGTGTTAAGGAATTTTAAGAGGGGTTTAAAAAGGAATTAAGGGTTTGGAAAAAGATTGGTTACAGGAAATTTATTTCATATATATACGAAACTAAAATTTTAGTTTGAAATAACCTAGCATTTTAGAAAAATATATCAAAAGTAGTAAAAATTAGGTGATCAGTATATTAATGTTTTTAATGCTATTCTTTGATAAGAAATGTACAAATTTTTCCCTTTGTTGTTCCTTTTAAGAATGGGCTCTGTAAAAATTGGGGAAATATTACAAATTACATTGATTTTTGATCTGCTAAAATTTTTTTAAAGATCTTTAGAAATAAATAAGACATTTCACAGAAAAAATTAACAAATATTCTCAAAATAAAAAACGAAAATGTTAGTAATAAGTAGTTTGAAAAGTTTTAAGTTATTTTAAATATAGCTTTATAGAAGTATTTTATTAATTCTTCCACTATTTTTTTAATTGCGTGTGAATTAAGTTACGGTTTTAACAATACTTTAATAGCATAATTGTTTTAAGTTATTTATTATTTAGTGTTTTAGAAATTGAAGCTATTAAATTTGAGGTTCATAAAATATAATCTTATTTAGATTAAATCATACAAAAAAAATTATAATGCATTTTATAATTGTGAAACGTAAATAAAGATTTGCTTGGATGCGTTATTAAAAAATATATAAGATTTTCGTGAGTATCTGCGAAAAACAGATAAATAATGAAGAACTTAACACGCACAAATCACATCCTTTTACGCCATCCTATCACCCTGACATAATTGTGATTCTGGAAAACTCTACAAAAACCGTTTACAGAATGCCTATCCAGTAAGAATAACAATAAATGTAAACGGGATTAGCACTCAACCCTTAACGACTAGTAGGGCAAGAACTAATGCAATCGCAGCAAGGTCACACCAATTAAAAAATAGATTCTTTAACATCCGAAATCAAGAAACATGTTTAATGTTTAAATACCATACAGAATGCTTATTAGCAAAACTATTCAAACTATTTCTTTGTTAATTGCGTTAGGAATTTGTAATAAATGGAATTTGTAATAAATCTTCCCCTCATTACTCCCAATCTCTCATTATTCCTCTTTTTGGACGGAACTGCGGAAATCATGTCTAAAGAGGAGGAATCCATGAACCAACTCTGATTAGTTACTTTCAAAAGTGGATAAAGGGAAAATGGAAAAATTAGGAGGTTGAAATTTTTTTCGAAAAAAAACTTCATAAAAAAATATTTTATTGTGGTGTGAGTCTATTGAAGAAAGGTATTTGTAAAAAAAAGGGGGATGAAAAGAGGCTTCATCCATAGTTGGGACCGACGAGAGAAAAATGCCTTATAATTAAAGCTCCTGCATCTTGTTACTCGACTCATCAATCATTGAACGTCCAAAGGGGTCGATCTCTTATTGCGTTTCATTCATTGAAGCTCCATTAATGAGGTTGGAAGATGGCTGAAACATGGGATTGAATTTTCGTAGAGACAATTTGGAGAGGATATAACAAAGTCTTGAAATAAATTTCATTGTTTGGGAAAGGATAAATCTGCGTAACAAAGAAAGAAAGTCAAAAGTACTGAAATACAAAAAAATGAATAACAATTAAATAATTGTGATTTTAATTTGTTTCGAAACATTTGTTTTAAATGTTCCATGTATGTATCACACATTTAAAGAAATTTACTAATTATAGATACATGTTAAATTTTATCTATAAAAGCTTAGTTAAATGTTTACTTGTACCTTCAATGCAATATTCTATTTCAAATTGCATGTTTTATTTCAGGTATTTTTACCAGTATAAAATAATTAAACATTTAGTTTATAAATCTTTCAATGTGTGGTGACAATTTCGTTACAAATTCTAGAATTTCGCTGCTGTTTTAAAAGATATAATTCTATAATTGACAATCACTCTTAATAAATGAATATTTAGAGATAAGAAATAAATTTAATAATTTTATTAAATCTGGAAATGCAAACAAGTTTACTTTAAAACTCTTTTAAAATATTAGAGTATTCCAAAAAATGTGTTATCAATTAACTTGAATCTATTAATTAAAATTTGATGTTAACAGCATTTAAGGAACTTAATTTTAAACTGAAATATTTGAGATATTAATAAAAACAAATAAAAACAATATTTTAAATATTTAGCCTCTGAAATATTAATGCAATCAAGTTAAATTTTCGTAACATAATCTATTAAAATTACATTTCTTATAAACATAAATATATTTCATAATTACATATCAGTATACAAAATCAGTTAGATCCAGCAAACGTGACCGTCAGCGTACGTGATTTCGAATGGGTAGAAATGGGGATTAACAACTTCTGTTTTGCCAGAAGTGCTTACGTATTTTAGTGAAAATTTGTTGTATTTTTTCTTTATTTTATTATAAAATTATTTTTATCTTATTAAGATTAGTTAAGTTTTGACAGTTTTTCTCGTTTTCTCAAAAAAACTTTTCGTGCATATAACTGCATATATATGGACTACTCATTTTATAAATACTATACCTATTATTGATTTTATGCAACCTAAATTAAGTAGCAATAATAATTTATTATTATAAACATCATTACAAAGTACTTTTTTTATGAAATATCAACAATAATTCACAATTAATATCAATTTCAAAATAAAATATTTAATTTTTTTTTTCAAATCAAATACTACTTTGCTAAACACTCTTTTTATTTGTCTTTAAATGTATCATACACTGTTAAAAATAGGTACTCAAAAATAAATAAAATGTACTCATTTTTGATTATATTCTATGCTTATCATAGCCCCGAAAACATACGTTTCATTTTTAAAAAAGACATGTACTTAAAAATGAGTGCAATGAGTAAAAATTAATAAAAAGAGCAGTAGCTTGCCTACATAGGCTGCTTTCATAAATCACTTTCAATATATATATCAACAATTACAACCAAGACTTACCGGGAATCGAACCCTTATCCTCAGGCACCGCAGTCCAGTGCCTTATCCGTTGCAATACCAAGCCAATGTGAAGAAGTTATAAACATAATGAAAGTTAAAAAATGGGCAGTAAGATAATTGAATTGTAATAACTCAGTTTCCATTTAAGCAATCGACACAAATAAAGAAGAAAACCATCTTCTGAACTACTATTTTAAGTTTGTCATTTCGCTTTATGAAGATGGCTTGAACAGAAGCTGAAATTAGCAATATTTAATCACACTGCTCATTTTTAGAATGTACAGTTGCTTAAATGTGAGTACGTCATCGCTCATTTACGATGCAATTGTACTCAAAGAAATGTGTTCATTTACTCATTTTTAAGTACCTTTTTTTACAGTGTAGCTTATCCCCGATGGATCATCGATTTGCATTCCTCCCTTGGAGTATTTAGACGTGCATAAAAATGCACAGAAGGAAGGGGCTGGCTGAATGAATGATGAATGTTTGATAATGACGCTTGGAAATGATGAACGAGATGGTCTAGAAGGCAAATATATTATGCGAACAAAGCTCAACCTGTAAACGTCGAATTGGGCAATGCATACCTACACACGAGGGGGAAATATTTCCGATATTAAAAGAACTTTGGCGGGCGGCTGCGCATTTCGCTGGGAAGTGATGGTCGAACTCAAGAGATTCAAAAGTTCGGAGGACAGAAGAGAATCGATCATTCGAATCGCATTGTGTTTGGATCGGAATGTCAATCGATCCTGTGACGTAATTAAGTGTATTTTGGAATCTAACGTGACTTTTTTTCTCCATTTACTTTTATTCCATGTGTCTGTGGGAACTGTTACTTTTATACTATACTATAGGTTTATACTAACTTAACTCATTTCTGTAAATCGAAAGTAAGATTTTTAAAGTAAGAAAATAAGATTTTTTTATACTTTTCATTAGTATTGTAAAGCAAAAACGAAATTTATATTAAATTATTTAAAATGAAATTCAAACATTTTTAGCAATTGTAACAATTTAATAATCATCGTAAATATTATTTCTATAGTAAAGGTGCCGTTTACGCTTCTTAAGTATAACGAATCTTAACAAGTGATGAAGCAAAATAAAAATATTTTCCCAGATCATTGACGAATGGTTGTCTAAAATATACGTTTCAAATGAGTATTGCATAAGGAATGTCTTTGAAAATCAGGAAGATACACTATACCGTAAGGTTTGGTGGGTGAATATTTTTGCCCCCCCCCCCCCATTCCCCATGCGGTACAGAGGTCAGAGGGGAGGAGTGGATAAATGGACAATCTGGTTGATGCGGCAAACTTTCCTCTATACGATGGTAGGTCATGTATCCTAAGGGCTGTATCCTCGAGGAGTTGTGGTGGCGGAAAGACATACCACTGCACTGTAAAAAAAAATAGCTTATAAATGAGTTCATGGACGTACTCGTTTTTCTTTGAGTAAAATTGCATCGTAAATGAGCGATGACGTAATAAAATTTAAGTAATCGTACTTTCGCAAAACTGAGCAAAATGGTTCAGTATTACTAATATCAGCTACTGTTCAAGCCATCTTAACAAAGCGACCTGGCCAACTTAAAATAGTTGTTCAGAAGATGGTTTTCCACATTATTTGATGTCGATTCCTTAAATGGAAACTGAGATATTACGACTCAATTATCTTACTTACAATGCCAACATAATTTCTGTTTATAACTTCTTCTCGTCGCTCTGGTAGTACAACGGATAAGTCCCTGGACGGATTGGATTTGATTCCCGGTAAGTCCTGGTTGTAATTGTTGAAATTTATTGAAAGTGATTTGCCTTTTTATTAATTTTACTCAATTTTTAGTACATGTCTTTTTTTAAAAATAAAACTTATGTATTAGGAGCAATGATAAGCATCGAATGTCATCAAAAATTAGTACATTTTACTTATATTTAAGTACTTTTTTTTAACAGTGAGCCAACGGCGAAATTAGCTGCCCCGCAGTACAAATGTCAGAAAGGGAACGTGTTTCTACACGATGGTATGTCATTTATCTCCATAGGCTGATTCCACGTGTGAAGTTATAAGGATTTTACATATGTCGTTTTTAACTATGTGTACAACTATGTACCCGAACCGAAAGAAAAAACGTATTCACTTCAAAAATATATTTCCAAGATATAGCTAAAACGTGCCTTTGTAGCGTTGTTAATAGCGTACATGACTTCGGAACAATAGGTTTCGGTCACACTCAAGTAGTTCTTCACTCGAGACTCACATGTCTCTCAAGCAATGGGAACAGCTTGTTCATTTTTATTGAAATAATTGTTTTTTTAAAAATGCTCAACGTTTTTGGAATGTTAAAAATTCATTATCGACAAAAATTAGCATTTGAAATATAATTCATTTTTTTTTCTATTCATTATAATAACCAAAATATTTTATTTTAATAATTTTTCTTACAAATGGTTAGTAATTAAAACTTTGTTGTAGTCAATAATAAAATCTATGAAACTAATTTATTAACTTCGATTCACTGAAAAAAAATATAAAATGCTACAAAAAATTAATAATTGGATAAATTGGTTAAGAATCTTCCACGGGAATCCCTCTTTACAAACGTCCTTCTTTCTACGCACTACGCCTATCACTCCTATTACGTAGAATGAAGAGGGAACACGAACACAAACTTTTTCCCACTTAAAGCTTTCTTCGGGAACACTTTTTGCCGCCGAATAGCATGTAATTGTATTCTAGAATGGAACAGAGAAAATACTAGATGAATGACAGGAAGAACATTTCAGTTTCAATATTTGTAGACGGAATCACTTCCATTTGTACATAATGACAAAATATCACAATAATAGATTTCTTATACACAAAGAAAAAGTAAGGAAGAAAATTCAGGTTATGAAAGTAGTAATTTGTCAAATTATTTTTAATAATCGTATTTTTTTAATAAATATTTTGTTATTAACAACATGTAGTTTTTTTTCTCTTTTTCTCAGCTTACGAAATTTTTCTAAAAGTTTTTTTTAAAACCTACAACAATTTATATGTACGGGGCATGTACTGCATTATATATATATATATATATATACTAGGGGGCTCTGCCCCCTGCTCCGCTGACGCTCCGCCAACCCCCGAGGATTGCTACGCAATCCTATTTTGTTTGCTTCGCAAACCATAACTGCCTTAGTTCTCAAATAGAGGAGAAAAGCAAAAATAAAACAAAAGTTTGATGCATTTCAATTTTACTTGTTGTGCAAGCAAACTTTAATTACGCAAAAGATGTTATTTGGTTTCTATTAAAGGGTGAAATGCATTGAACGGTAACCCTTGTCGGCTTTTCTGAAAAAGCAATACTCGCAACGCTAACAGATTTTGTATTAACCCTTGTTGTTTTTTCTGAAAACGCAATATTCGCAACGATAACAGATTCTTGGAGTAACCCTTGACGACTTTTCTGAAAAAGCAATACTCGCAACGCTAACAGATTTTTGTATAAACCCTTGTTGTTTTTTCTGAAAAAGCAATATTCGCAACGATAACAGATTCTTGGTGTAACTCTTGTCGACTTTTTTGAAAAAGTAATACTTGCATCGTTAACATATTTTTGGAAATAAAAGTCGCTTTCATTGCCAATCAAAAAACTCCACCTTCATCCTGAAGGGTTTCCGAAAAGGGTAACCAGCAAAAAATCAGAGTGACTGTTCAACGCATTTGACCGCCTAAATCAACTGTAGACATAAAAAATGTATCTGTTAGGTTACCGGATGCTGATTGCTTCACACACACACCTATCCCTATTTACATTCATGAACACTATTAAAACTTTTTAAAAAGATGTATATACAATTTTAGGTTAAAATGCAGAGGGCCCTTGGCGAATTATCTGAACATTTTCTAAATCGCTATTTTAACCGTACTGGTGACAAAAACTGGTTTTGTTGTTTCAGGCAAAGGACCTCCCCCCCCCCCCCCCCCAACTTATTATGTTTTTGCATATCTGATTACTATGGAGTTGCCTGAATTACCATTTAGGCAACTCCATAGGCAAGTTTTTAGATTTTTATAATCAAGGAAGGTTAGTGTAGCAAATATCAGTAAATTTCTGAAATTTTTCCACCGTTACTGTGTTTTAATCAAAATTATTTATTCATCTTTTTTAACAATAATTTGTAAATAAAAGGGAGGGGTGGGTATGAGGCACTCAGCATCCAGTAACCTAACAGATAAATTTTTATGACTATTGTTGACTTAGGCGGTCAAATGCATTGACGGTCACCCTGATTTTTGGCATATTACCCTTTCGGCAACTCTGTAGAAGGAAGTTCTTTTATTGGTAATGAAACCGGCTTTTGTCGCTACGCATGCATTAGCCTTGCGAATATTGCTTTTTCTGAAAAGTCGCCAAGGGTGACCGTTTAATGCAATTTAACGCATAATTCGCCTTGTTTGCTACGACTATAAACATTTGATCTGTCCCCTGCTCCGCTGACGCTCCGCCAACCCCTGAAAATTGCTACGCAATCCTATTTCATTTGCTTTGCAAACAAAAGCTGCCTTTGTCCTCAGATAGAGAAGAAAAGCAAAAATAAAACAAAAGTTTGATACATTTTATTTTTACTTGTTGTGCAAACAAACTTGAATTATGCAAAAATAGCAGTTTTTATTAAAAGTTAAAATGCATTGAATGGTAACCCTTGTCAGCTTTTCTGAAAAAACAATACACGTAACACTGACAGATTCTTGGTGTAACCCTTGTTGTTTTTTCTGAAAAAGCAATATTCGCAACGCTAACAAATTCTTGGCGTAAACCTTGTCAACTTTTCTGAAAAAGTAATACTCACAACACTAACACATTTTTGGAGACTAAAGTCGCTACAATTATGTCTATCAAAGAACTCCACCTTCATCAAGCAAGGTTTCCGAAAAGGGTAACCAGCGAAAAATCAGGCTGACTTGTTCAATGCATTTGACCGTCGAAATCAACAGTAGTGACAAAAATGTATCCGTTAGGTTACTCAAGTGCTTCAACCCCTCCCTATTTACAAACATGAACACAATTATAAATTATATATTTAAAAAAGATGTATATACAATTTTAGGTTAAAATTCAGTGAATGCCTTTGGCGAATTTTGTAAAACATTTTTATAATCGCTACGCTAACAGTACTTGACGACCAAAACCTGGTTTTGTTGTCAAGTAAAAAGCATTTTCTTCATAAGAAATCAGGGTTACCCTACAATAAATTTCAACCCAATTTTATACCTTTGCAATACATATTTACAAAACTTCTTTATAAATAATATTATTGTGTAAAAATGCATTGACTTGTCACCCTGCTTTTCTGCAAATCTGGTTACCCTTTTAGGCAAATCCACCAGGCAAGTTTTTATATTTTTATCGTCAAGTACAGTTAGTGCAGCAAATATCGTTACATTTCAGAAAAATATTATTACTGTATCGTTCACTACATTTTTATCAAAATTGTATACTCATCTTTTAAAAATAATTCGTAAATGTATTCATGTAAATAAATAGGGGGAGCGGGGGGGGGGGGGGGTAATGAAGTACTTGGCATCCAGTAACCTAACAGATGAATTTTTATGACTACTATCATTTAGGCAGTCAAATGAAATGAGAGGCCACTCGGATTTTTTGTTAGTTACCCTTTTTGTTTCGGTAAACCTACAGCAGGAAGATGGAGTTCTTTCATTTGCAACAAAACCGTCTTTTATCGCCAAGAATGTGTTAGCATTGCGAATATTGCTTTTTCAGAAAAGTCGTCAAGGGTGATCGTTTTATTTAATGCATTTTAACTCACAATTCGCCTTCCTTTCCATAACTATAAACAACATAGAGTCCCTGCCATGATTGTGCAAAATACAGCATTTAGTAACTTTGCGTAAAATCAGATCACGCTGGCGAAGACAATAATATTTACAGCGGTTATTCGTAATCGGAAATATTTGAATTGATCAGGTACTGAATCCCCCAATCAGAGCAACAATTAATAAGATTTGATATATTTTAAACTTCATGATCAAGCACCATTGCACTATCAAAACAAACCGCCGGAATCGAGAGTTGAGAAGTATGCTCCTGCTCCCAGTAGAAAGAAACGTTCCTATTGGCTATGTGTTGTGCCATTCTATTTTTATGTTATAGTAAGATATATATATATATATAAAAGGATCAAGGATTGAAATTACAAAATCGCTAGGAAAACTATTTAATTTTAGTTTATTTTTAAGAATTTCGATCTCTGAAATCAAACTCTGTTTAGAATTGCATATTTTATGGATTCGATTTAAATAAGAAATAATAATATTTCTATGTACCCTATTACTTATGTTTGAGGACCAATCCGTCAAAGATATAACAATAAAGCAAAATTATTTTCTCTTGTCAAACAATCCAATAATAATTTTGTCATTTTCAATAATTGATATATCAAGATCCAGGTAATTAACTATATTATTGTTTGTATTAGTTTTAATTAATTTTAATTCTTCAGGATATATATCTTTCCAAATGTTGTTGAAGCTATTTTCATTAAATACACACAAATCGTCTATATATCGTACTGCTTTAACTTTATACTTTTCTATAGCTTTTATTACATAAAAATATAAAAATATGCTTGCAAAAGAACTGCAGAAACTGCTACCCATGGGGATACCTTTCCTTTGCAAGAAATATGTTTGCCCATTATATAATACATTGTTAAAAACACAAAACTTAATTAAACCAATCCATTTAGCTGCTTTTTTTTTAACTGCATTTTAATATATTTCTAAATTTTTCAGAAACATAATCAAAAACCTCTAAAATTTTCTGATGTGGTATATTTGTGAATAAACTTTCAAAATCATACGTGTCAATGTGTTTTAATGTCAATGTCACTATTAAGGATACTTATAACTTTATGATTGTTCAACAAAACAAAATTATCATCCACGACAACCAAATAGTCTATTACAACTTTTAGATTTTTTTTTAAGTATTTCGGAAACAAATCAGAATCAAACGTAGAAATAAACAAAATAAAAGTGGAAAATCGATTTAAAATAAGAGAAAGAAATCATTTAAAAAAATAACCTCAAGTTGAAATAAACAGGAAATGCACTATATTGTAAGAAAAGTTAAAGTAGTCACTAGTCACTTGAAATCAATATAATAATTTATTAACATTAAATATTTATGTAATCCATATTTTACTTCATTATAATTATTTTTCCTAGAATATAGGGTAATTCCACGTAAAAGTGTCCTAAGAGTGAATTTTATTTAATGAATTATATTTTTTTACAAAGTTGAAATTTTTATATGTAATAGAAAAATAATTGAATTTATTATATTTTGCATTAATAGAAATTTTGCGCATATTTTGTGACAATGGTGCAAATTCAAAATGGTTGCTATGTAATGAAATTGAACTTGCTTACATTTGCATTATTTGTACTCCTTGATTCCTAAGATAAGTTACATTTTCTGAATATTTTGAGTATGGGTTTGAGAAATACAACTAATGTACAATCAAATTCCTTACTTTATAAAAATGTATCTTGATTTAATTTTTGATTTAGAACCAAATGAAATAAGTATTTTTTAACTGTAGTGTAAGTCCCAAAAAAGAACAAAAGTTCTTCTAATTTTTCTAATTTCAGCCACAATTTAAAAAAAATCAGTGGTTTCCTCCTCTATACTAATCTGTATCAGACTGCTATTTTGATTTTAAAAGAAAGAAATTTTTTAGTGAATATTAAATAAATTAAAATTGTAGTGCAAGTCACAGCGTAGAGTAAGTCACAAATATATGCTGTGTTTGTAGAACAACAACGATTACAAAATGCACAGTAATAATATTTAAAAATAACATCATAAGTGATCTTATTTTTAAATATTGTTATTTATTATACTTTTCTTATTTAAACCGTAAATGGAAAAAAAAGTAGCAAAATGAAAGAATGATATTAGAGAAAGAAAAAAAAAATCGAATAGTTCAAGCAGTTAAAGGTATTTAATATAGATAGCAAAGGGAACGGTGTAAGAAAATGGAAATTACAATGAAAGTTGATCAAAGGGATTTTTATAGCTAAGAGGGAAGAGATAAAAAAAATACAGGTAAAAAATAATTTCCACAGTCACTTTAAATAAACCAAGCACTTCTAATCCAAATTCAGTAGATTATCATAAGAAAACCTATCACAATTGTAGCTCATTTGGTAAAGATATTGCAAGCGTCAAGAAAAGTCTACCTTAAAGTCCAAATAAATGTAAGGCCATTGTAAAGAAACTAACACATCAGTTTACATCGGAGATAGCTCAACCTGCCTGCTCAACATTTAAGAAATACTGCACTAAGCAATGAAATAAAATCTTTGATAGAGATTTTTATAAAGAGGAATATAATACTCCTGGAATCAAGGATTTTGTTATTCTTAGAGAACGTAACAAAAAAGGAGAAAACCTAAGAAAAAAGATAACAACCGAGAAGAACTTAAAAGTGGCAATACGTTTCATCAGTGCCGTTACACAAAAAATATTTTGGGGGGGTTGAAACAAGAAATTTCCCAACTTAACGATTCGAAATTCTCAGTCCTACTATTCGAAATTCCCAACAGTGCAGAAAATTCCTAATACCAACTTATCGACATTTTTTATATATATTTTAGGTAATATTAAACAGTTCTCTAACAAACATTGAGTTGTTGCACCATATTTCAATGCAGTGTCCGTTCTGAGGTCTAATTTAAATATAATCTTACAAATTGGGCAATTTCTAATCTTCCCTAGCTTTCATTTGTTAATAATATTAATTTTCTTCAGGCATAAATTTTCCCAACTCGGGGTTTTTGGAAGTTGAAATTCACAACTTTCAGGGTTTCCAGATTATTGGGAGGGTCGGACTCACCCCCAAACCCCCCCGGTGCGGCGGGCCTGGGTTTCATTTGTAGGAAGAGGAAAGTGAAAAATTTTGCTGGACAATTAATTTCTAAAGAAGGCTCTACAATAAAAGTGGATTTTTATAATGCACAAGGAATAATTTCCAATGGCCAGAAAAAGCAGGTGCCGCAAATGTTGTAAAAGTTGAAAAAATAAAAAAAAATGGCCTGACCGAAACTTTGATTGTAAATTCCATTATAGTTTTTCACATTATAATTTTCCAAGTTATGTAAAGTTTTAATTTCATTTATATCATTTTACCAGTGCTTATTGTGAGTGTAGTGTAAGTCATTACGTTACAGTCGTAGTGTTCACATTATATATATATATATATATATATATATATATATATATATATATATATAATGTTTGAGTGCAGACGTACACTCTAACAAACAATGTACTTCATTTAACTAGTTTACGTGTGGAACGATTTGAAAAAAGTATCATACAACTTTTTTGTTGTTAATTCACAATAGATGTGTGAAAATCTTTAAAAAATATATACTACAATTTTTTATTTTTATTTAAATTTTATAAATTTTCAAATATTTAAGCTCTTTGCGGTACCTCAAAACATTGTAGTTGATCAATCAAATTTTTACTCTTGTTTTCTGGACATATAAGTCAACTTTTTGTCACAATTAGATATCTTAATTTGAAAAATAATTAGCCCCTCCCATTTCACCCTAATGTGCAACAATTATCAAACTGAACTATAATTGTAAAACCAGTAAAGTAAAAGTCGGTTGTAATAGAAATGTAGAATTCTTTAAATAACTACTCTAATCTAAATATTTCATCTTGCCAATATTTCATTATCATTGATTTTTAGATGGGGTTGCGTCCTAACTTTAAACTTTGAATATCTAAATTTGACATATATTGAAATTGTTCACTAACATATTAAAGGGAGGTGGTTTCTTGTTTAAAATAGTTGACGAAAAGGTGTCCAATTGCTCATTTTTCTTTGTTCCTTCCATCCCTGACAACCCCAATTCAAACTCCATTATTTCCACCTATTCCTATGAACATAATAGCATCAGATCTATTCCAGCAAACAATCAATCATTCCTGGAAATTTATGCGACATGCTGGAAACTTGAGCGATAAAGTTATTGAACGGTGCTATTGATTGCCAACATTCACACGCATTCAGAATAGATTTCAACCAATTGAGGTTGCTCATGTTTAAAGTAAAGTAATATCAGAACTGGAGTAAAATTAATAACTAAGCTAAAGGGGTAGTCGCTTGTGTAAATTTAAGATCATACAGAAGATAATATTTTGGGAAGTTTTACATAAGTGATTTACAGTGGTTAAATAACTATATGGTAATATTATCCTTACTCTATCCATTCGTCTTAGGAGGGTAATTGAAAACTATTACTAAAACAAACCAGAAACTTGTGTCTATAACAAAGTAAAATAACAAAAAATTAAATTATATTTGGTAGGTCGAACTAACGTTGATCTAAAGCTACACATCGTCTATGGTTAGAGATATGTCCTGAAGGAACAATCCGATAACAATGCAGCATAATTTTGAAGCATGGTCAGGTTGCAAGAAAAACACCTGCGCGGCATTCCTCTCTCTATACACTACAACCAATGTAAGGGAAATTTATTCCATGACTGATTTAACGTACATAAGGGTCTTCTACAGGGTATGTCTTCAGTTTTATGACTCTCCCTTTGGGATGAGGGCGGGGCTACGCGACACTCGCGCTGTCAAGATGACCTTGGACACACTGTAAATGCCAAGAAACAACAACTTTGCCTCAAACCTTTTGTTGTATCATCTGAGTACGGTCTTTCGTTAAAAGTTTTAAGGGAAGGGGGAGGTGAAAAAATTCACGGTAGAAATGAGGGATTCAGTGGCTCTGAGATTCCGAGAGTAAAGGAGGAGGAAAAAAAACTCTTTTCGCTATGGTAAGTTTTGGCAGTGGTTTTGATGAGCGAGAAAAAAGAATTCTACTGCAAATATTGTGTGCTATTTACTTCCTTAATAGCTGGGTTAGACAGTCTTGTAATTTCTCTTTCTATTGTGTTGTTATTTTAAAATTATATAACATATTAAAATGTATGTTATATAATTTTATATATTTTAAGCGAGGCTGGGGTTGTAAATATTATTGGGTTTTATTCAAGTATTTTGATTAAGTAGTGATACCGCAATCATATTATCCTTGACAATCAATTCTTAACCTTTTATATGCTAAATTATCTGCTTCAATAGGAAAACGGAAAAAAATACTATTGAATCGTATTTTTTTTAAAACATCAATTTTATGTAAATTAAAAAAAAAATTCAAAGAACTGAAATGCTTAATGATGATATTTTTAAACTTTTATATGACATTTAGATAAGAAATATTGTACTAAATATGAAAAGCAAACAAAACGATTTTGTTAAAACATTCAATAAATGATATTACATCACTGATTTCGCCACTGATTTTCCTATCTATGATGTAGCCAAATAGATTACTAAGGAAACGTTGGCAACCCTGTCTGTTGTTGGGATGCAAATACTAAGTAAAATACATTGTTTAACCGTGTATATAAAATTATAATATATGTGATTTTTTTTATTATTTGCAGAGTTAGAGCAAGGTTTTTTTTTAAATATTTTAAGTATTTAATTCAGGTTAAATTCATTAAAAAAATTATGATACGAGAATCCCAAAACGACTACCCAAAAGGGAGTTAAGATGAAAAAACTGACTGCTCGGTGGGAATACCCCAAACAACTGCTCCAAGGGTGAACCAGCTGTTTATGAACAGTGTGGTTGGCCAAAAAAAATCTCCTTTTTTATTGTCAGAAGGCGACGAGACGAAATCTTTTCTTATACAAAAAAGGTGCATTTCACCAAAATAAAACACCACAAGGTTGCTTCTTTACATCGGTGGCATTTATTAAAATAAGATTTTTTAGGCAGAATGTACACATACTGTTTAACGGCTATCGTCGAAAAAAAGAAATGTGTATGTATATACATCCTCCAACCCCACCAAAAAAAGAATTAGCCTCCCCCCCTTTGGATGACAATAGATTCGCCACATACATAGACTTAATATTGAACATATCCCTTTTTTGCAAATGTTGATTCAAATGTTCGTGCACCTTTTCCTCGTTCGTGTAGAATGGACATTAGATAAAAAAAAAGGAAATTCTTAGCGAGCAGTTGAATAAAATTTATATTTAATTTTTTTAATCATTTATTAGATGTTAAAATTAATTATTCTTGTATACTTGAAGAAATAAACTTAGATATGCCCATCTACATCTTCCCAATACAATCGTCTTCAACCTTTCTACCCTCCACTGGCGATATTTTCTGAGAGGACTTTGAGAACTTTAAATGCAATATAAATGCCATTGTAAGAGTAACTGTTTTAAATGTTTTTCTACGTTCTGATATAGCTGGATATTTTTATATATTTCTGTTGTTATGTAAGTGTTGCATTTTGCATGTCCTGTCATATAAACGGATTTTGTAATATGTGTGGTTATGTAATAACTAATAACTAACTAAATAAACATAAAACTTTACGCAACTTTAGAAACTTCTTAGTTGCCTACTTTAATGTCATAGCTTAAATGCGACTTGCTAATAAAATCAAAACCAAAGCGTTTAACTTATCGCAATGCCTACGTAGTATAAAAAACGAATTCCCTCCTAAAAATGTGTTTGCGGCGCAATTTCCGAGTGGTAAGTGTTAGCGGTTCGCCACGTCTATGTAAATTTAAACATTCCGAATTTCACGCACGCGGGGATCGAACCCGAGCAACCGTGTAATTTCTGATCAAGCAAACTGCTCAGCCCCTTCTGCCCTAATAGCCCTTCCATCCAGCGGACTCTCAATGCCTTCTTAATGGATCGCCCCTTTACCCCGGTGCGCAAATGGTGAAATCAAAGCATCGTTAAGACCCTAATCTAATCACTCGGAAAATCCTGAGGCTAAATTAAAACCACCCGACAGAGGCGAAACTCGAAGAAAAATATGCTTATAAAGCGTGATTGGAGATTAATGTCTTGAAAACTTCAACTCGGATTGCTCACTGGGTGCCCTTTGGAATTTCTCCGCTGCACTTGGGAGGATGGGATCGCGTGAAAGTGTTTTTAATTACGTGTCAACCCTTTTAATGAAAAATTGTTCTTTTCTAAGTAAGGATTTTTTTAAGCAAAGTAATTTGAAGTTGATAACATTCTAAGTGTGAAAATAGTTCGTGGATATTTGCACATCAATACAGTTAATGTTACTTTATACGTGTTGGTTGAATTTATTTCCTAAATGCCTAGCTTGCAACGTTAACGATAACAGGTGAAGGACCTACACATTAACATGATCTTCAAATCCCAACAAAAGTAGCTATGGCATGAAAGACTTCGGAGATATAATTACTTAAGTATGAACATTACTTTTCTGAAACATGCAAGGGAATGAAATACAAGAATACAATCTAAACATTTCGATTATGAACCATATTTGACCGATTTTTTAAGTAGTTTTTCGTAACGAGAATGAGCAAATTAGTATAGTGTAGACTATAATTAAAAAAAAATGAGAGTTCAAATTTAGTAGAAATATTTCATAGGGTTTGGTTACATTAACTTGCACCACAGCTACATAATTTGATATTGGCTACATTTTGGAATCTATTACAAACGAAAGACTCTTGAACACAGCCTCGTAATTTTGGATGGGCAGATGACGAAGTCAACAGCTAATCAGAACCAGAGAGAGAATGTAGGAGTGTATTCACTGACTAATCCTTCAAAATTGCTTGACAAGATTTTTCATTCAAACGTGAGATAATATACTTCCTATTTTCACTTGTGTGTCATTTCAAACACGTTTTATGAAAATATTTCATTTGATGTCTCACTTACTCGTAAGGGATTATACTTTAAAAATTAAGTTCCTCAAAGCTCCTTGACTGTATTCTCCAGAGCGTATAAACTCAATAAAATCCAGACCTTTCATTTTGAGCGCAATTTCTTTTTTTGTGTGGATTTCTGAATAACAAATCGCGTTCTTCTAATGTAAGAGCAAAGGAATCAGAAATCAAATTTTCATTTTTATCACTTAAACTGTTTTTCTGTTGCACCAAACTTCATCCGATACCCGACAACATGGTTCCCCGCAGACCAATACTTGTCTGGGGTTCTTCTGGCGACCATTAATCGTAATTTATTTTGAAGGGTTTTACGAGAGAAGAACTCGGAAATTTATCGATTTAGAACAGTAGTTGTGGAAACTACAGACTCTTTGACGAAATCCCGAAGAAATACAGAAAAAACGTGTACGTGTTGTCCTAATCTCTTTTCTATGCTTTTTTCACTCATTTCTGTCTTATTCGGTGAATAAATTTATGAATCTGGCGTGAACTCAAAAATAATTCTCAGATGACTTCAAACAGTATGTAAATAAAATCTATCACCTTTCTTATATTCTTGTTTTTGGATGTTACTTGTGTCCAGATCAATAAACTCGCACAAAATCCAGATTGACGAAAAGTTAAATCCTGGGGCTTACCTAATATTTTTCTCATTTATTTTATTTGTAGAAAAATATATTCGAGGAATATAACTAAACATCTATTTATATTTCAAAGTAGAAAAGAAGAATTACCTCATCCGAATGTGCAAAGAAATAGCATCTATAATTCATTTATTCTTAAAGATCTCAATAAATAATGATATTACCTGTGTGGAAATATTATTTTCTTTCAGAAATCTTAGGGCATATATCTAAATAGAGTGACAAGAAATTATTATTTTAAGAATATATTTATTCAAAATAAAAATTTAACAGCTGTATGTCTTGTGATAAGAATATATTCATATAGAATTATTATTAACAATAATTTATATTTATCTAAGTAGTGTAAAAAGGCCGCTATGGGGCCGCGGTGCTGTGAGGAATAATGAGGAATACGAGGAATAATTGAGGATTTCTGCGGAGTAAAGGGTTCTAAGCCGCGGTGCTGTGAGGAATAATGAGGCGTACGGAGAGGTGGTGCTGCTGTGATGCACTTGAGGTGCGGATCTCGTCTGTCAAGCCGAGGGGCGTGGCCTAATGGAGATGACCCATCAGAGTCTTGTTTGAGGATGACCTCAACCAATCAGGTGTCAGTAAGTGACGTCACACGCAGGGGACGTCGTCGGGGAACAGGTGCTGATGACTCATCGCAGCGCTGCCCATGGGCAAGTCGCCGATGGGCATGTCACACCGTGTCTCAACGTGTTACACCGTGTTTGTACAGGAACGGACCAATCAGAGGCTTGTTTGAGGATGACCTCGTGAACAACCAATCAGGTGTCAGTAAGTGACGTCACACGCTGTCGGGGCAAGGTTTTACTAGTTCTGCTTGTAACCGCAAGGCGGCGCTGCATGTAGGGGAACGGACCAATCAGATGCTTGTTTGAGTATGACATCATGAAGAACCAATCACAGGCCAGAAGAGGGGGCTAATTCTTCTCCGTCGTCTGTATAAAAGCGGAGGTCAGAGCCGAGCTTCTCTCAGTAGAACCTGCTCTTGCGATTACTCTAGTTTAGCTTAGTATTAACTTTGTTTAAAATGGATATTGAAGACGTTTTCGAGAATACGACATTGCCGTTGAATGATGAAGTGATGGCGCTCATGGATTTTGGAGATTTAACAGCAACTCAATTGGATTTTAGTCAAGACAAGGAATTCACGTGTCCGGAATGCAATATGCATTTCACTAGAAAATGTAGTTTGATTCGACATCAACGGAGTAAGCATGGAGGTGTGAAATATCCATGTTCTCGGTGTTCTAAGGTATTTTCGCGAATGGATAACCTGACAAGACACCTTAAAACACACAAGCGACCTGCAGATAAAGAACCACTTGTTCTTTTAAAACGACCCAGTGAGAATGCATCTCTACCAGGACCCTCGACCCTACCAGGATTCACGAGTTCTGATTCATATTCGTCGATATAAGAAATGTGGAGAAAAGTACTATCCTTCGACTGATGGAGTTACGTTATCGCAATCCCAATTCTCGATTCTCCTAGGATGCGAGCCTCTCAAGACAAAGTGCTTTAGAGAGAACCCTTTTGTGGACTATTTTATTGAGAAACCAGCAAGCAATCCTGTGTCCATTTTATCGGAATCTCAACTCAGCATTAAAGACGATGACAACAAAGAAATACTTTTTGAGCTGCTTGATTCCAGTATGAAGTTAAAAAGTGAAATTACGTGCCGAAGCGGTAGAACCTATACAAGGGATGTAACTGTTACCAATGACCAATGGGAAAAGCTGTTTTCGATCGGAGACTCTGTTATGAGTTCTGCACTGCAGGGAAAAGTATCGTCGTGCTTCCTTTAAACAACTTTATGAACTGGTGGCCAAAACGTCTATTCCATACCATGCTCATGAATGTGCTTCAATGGATGAAATTCAAAGTTCGTTGACTTATTAAGTCCGCTTTTTACGATGTTATCTCACAAAGAAATGGATTGGTGAATCCACTACATACTTTAGACGAAACTCTATTGGCCGAAAAATACAGTGAAAAGTTTTAATGCATCTGTTATGGATTTAAGACCTTATTATGTAGCGGAAGCATTTCATGAAAAATTATGTCAATTTCCATTTAATCCTGTACCTAATCATAGTGTGTTAAGTTTTGTAACCATACCATTTTTAAACTCTGTGAATATTTCAAATATGATTGAAATCGCTCAAGAAGCATTTTGTATATTTTCTACTTAAATAAATATTGTTTCATCATTCATTTCGTATTCTTTTTATTTATTTTATTGCAAACATTAGTTACAAAAAATATTATTATAATAAAATATTAATTATAGTATAAAACAAGAAAAAAAATATTCATAGATATGACATTTTTGTAAATTGTAGTAAACTAAATTTTCCTACCAATTTAAAGGAATAGTACTTTCCGAGAAGCCGATTATATTTAGGGCGAGGATTTTGATTCACTCTCGTGGTCCTGATCATCATACTGGCTTTGCACACATGATAATTTTATATACGTAAGCAATTTTGCAAGAATGGTTTTAGTGTATAAAGAGAAAAATATATTTTATGTAACCAACTTGTGCAGTATATAATTTCGCCACATAACTATGATTAATTATGCTATGGGTTTAAATAACCTTACCATCAAATACAGGAAGGTGTACCGCGTTGACCAGGTAAATTAGCAAAGCTTTTGACCTTCTGACACGCGTACCAAGGGTATACAAAAAATGGCAGTTTGGGGTTTTATGAAAATATTGTATTTATAAAATACGTTTAAATTGTAATTTATTTAGCAGATTTTAGTTCACGTGAGTGAAAATTTAAGTAATTAATATAAAAGGTGATACTTTGAGAAAGGACCTTGGGAACCAAGAACCTTGGGTTACGGTAAATTAAACTTTTTATAAAAGTTATGTGTTCCTTCAATGTAATTTTACATTATACTAAGAATTATTATTGGACAAAGGGGCAACAAGTTCCCATATGAGTACAGTTGAGGGTGATTGTATAGAATTTGGCGACATCAAGTATCCACAAGGGGACAATTTGAGAGGTGTATTCATAAAATTGGCGACATAAAGTATCCATAGGGATACGTTTGTAGGCTTACACATAAAATTGGGGTGAAAGTGGGGTGTTTAGTTGTACATTAGACATGAATAAATGTAAAATGAAAAAGTTTAAGTTTGAAATAAATTTTAAAAAGAATAAATGTTAAAAAAAAAGTTACAATACAATTTAAAAAGCAAAATGTAAAAAAAAAAAAAAAGCGTGAATTAAAAATTAAAAGGTTAAGTAAGAAAAAAAAATTACTAAAAGTGAAAAAAATTGTTAAAAGTGAAAAAGAAATATATATATTTATATAAAAAATATTTGAAAAAAGTTTAAGTGTGAAATAAATTATAAAACTAATAAATGTAAAAATCAAAAAGTTTACGTGTGAAATAGATTATAAAAAATATAAATGTAAAAAATAAATATACAATTTAAAAAGCAAAATGTAAAAAAAAAAAAAAAGCGTGAATTAAAAATTAAAAGGTTAAGTAAGAAAAAAAAATTACTAAAAGTGAAAAAAATTGTTAAAAGTGAAAAAGAAATATATATATTTATATAAAAAATATTTGAAAAAAGTTTAAGTGTGAAATAAATTATAAAACTAATAAATGTAAAAATAAAAAAGTTTACGTGTGAAATAGATTATAAAAAATATAAATGTAAAAAATAAATAAAAAGTTTAAGTGAAAAATATAATGTAAAGTTAAAAAACAGTAACTGTAAAATAAAAAAATAAAGTTTGTATAAAATAAACTTTTAAAAGAAAAATGAAAAAAAAAAAGTAAAAACAACATATAAAAAAAAATTTAAGTGTCAAAAAAAAAAAATTAAAAAAAAAAAAATGTAAAAAAGAAAAACGTAAAAAAAAAATTTTAAATTAAAAAAAAAATTACAAACAAAAAATATGAAAAAAAAAAAAAAAAAAAAGAAATGTTAAAAGAAAATTGCTAAATGTAAAAAAGAAATGTGTTAAATGTAAAAGATTAACCATCATAAGTTTTTTTACCCAAATCGACCCAAAGCCATATGGTGTTACGGAACGTACTGGCCCCATATAGGCACAGATGCCCGTGGTGAGTTCTGTGAATGGTCTACCCACTAATCAAACGACAAGTACCACAATTATATTAAATAATTAGCAAAAAAAAAAGCAGGAAATACTACAATAGATATAAAAAATATTAACAAAGTATAGAAAATAGAACCAAAGGTAACTAATAAATCTGTATAGAATGAGTGTCTATAAATGTATAATAGAAACCAATGTATATATTTCTACTAAAATGTTGACACATATACTAAATTTTTAACAAATTAAGTCAAATATTTGCGAAATAGAGAAAATAATACATACTTTTTAAAATTGTATCAAATAGTCTGAGAATGGATAAAAAAAATATCATGATATGTATTAAAAAAAATTTAAAATAATGGACTTACGTGTAACACATTAAGTTAAGAAATTTATACTTATCAAAGAAAGTAACGTAAGTCATATAAAAAACTGTAATTAAGTATAATTGTTAATTGAATATGCTACAAAATATTGTCAAATTACACCATTTTTAGTGATAGGACAAGCAAACTTGTTAAAATGTCATATAATTATCAAAAATATTATACAAAGTACAAAAAAATATTGCCTATTATGTTAAAATATTATCAATAGTACATAACCAACAGATCCAAATGACCTTCTGTACTCTATGAAACATGAAAACCTACGGAGATTGACAACAATCTTGCCTCAAAAAATAAAAGCAATAGTGTGCTGCTAAGGATTAAATGTTAAGTGCACACCTATTATTGTTTATAAGTAGATGTAGATAAATAATATTGTTGAATTATTAACAAAGTGGTTTCATGTACAATAAAATGTAAAAAGAAAAAAAAAGTCTAATAAAAAAAAAAGTTTTTAAAAAAAAAAGAAAAAAGTTAAAAAGAAAAAAAAAATATAATTTAAAAAGAAAAAAAAAGTAAATGTAAAAAGAAAAAAGTTTAAAAAAAAAAGTAAATGCAAAAAGAAAAAAAGTTTAAGTGTAAAATAAAATGTAAAAAGAATAAATGTAAAAATAAAAAAAAAAATTAATAAAAAAAAGTTAAAAAATAATAATAAAAAAAAATTTAAGTGTAAAATACAATTTAAAAAAAAAAATGTAAAAAGAAAAAAGTTTAATAAAAATTAAATATAAAAAGAAAAAAAGTAAAAAAGTAAAAAAAAAAAAAAAAAAAAAATTAAAAAAAAAAAAAAGTTAAAAATGAAAAAAAAGTTAAAAAAGAAAAAAAAAGTTTAAAAAGAAAAAAAAATTAAAAAAGAAAAAAAAAGTTAAAAAAGAAATAGTTAAAGTGTAAAATACAATAAAAAAATTTAAGTGTAAAATTACATTTTAAAAGAAAATGTGAAAATAGAAAAAAAAAAGTAAAAAGAAAATTGCTAAAAGTAAAAAAAAAAAAATGTGTAAAATGTTAAATAAAAAGACCTTAAGTGTAAAAAATAGTTTAAGTGTAAAATATTACTCATCATAAGCTTTTTACTCGTATCCACCCAAAGTCATATGGTGTTACGGAGCGTACTAGCCCCATATAGGCGCAGATTCCCGTGGTGAGTTCTGTGAATGGTCTACCCACTAATCAAACGATAAGTACCATAATTATATTAAAATATTAGCAAAAAAGCAGAAAATACTACTATAGATATAAAAAATATTATCAAAGTATAGAAAATAGAACCAAGAATAACTAATAAATCTGTATACAATGGGTATCTATAAATGTATAAGAGAAACCAATGTATATATTTCTACTAAAATGTTGACACATATACTAAATGTTTAACAAATTAACTCATATATTGGCCGAAAAATACAGTGAAAAGTTTTAATGCATCTGTTATGGATTTAAGACCTTATTATGTAGCGGAAGCATTTCATGATAAATTATGTCAATTTCCATATATATACAAAGTAAGAAAAATATTACTTAATATGTTAAAATATTATTAATAGTACATGCCCAACAGATCAAAATGACCTTCAGCACCCTACGACACATGAAAACTTACGGAGATTAACAGCAATCTTGCCTCAAAAAATAAAACCAATAGTGTGCTGCTAAGGATAAAATGTCAAGTGTAGCACACACCCAGTGTAGGAGATGTAGACAAATAATATTGTTGAATTATTAACAAAGTGATTTCATTAATACTAAAATAAGGTCTTTGTTACAATAATATATATATATATATATATATTTTGAAATTAAGTTCTTATTAGTGAAATTTGTGTAATATTTTTAGACTGCTTTGTTCAATTTATAATATGTAGGTAGAATTTTTACATAAAAAACCCCTTTGTGTAAAGAGTATTATCAAAAATATTTCACAAATTAAGAAGAAGAATACCTAAGGAAGGTCTTTGCACATGATTATAGTACAAAACCATGTGGATTTACATCAATTTTACCAGGAACAAGGGGGTCAGTATACGGCTATGGGTCAAATAGTCAATTTTTTAAAACCACATTCAGGCATTTGTGTTAGTAATGGAATCAAGCAGCTCAAAAAGTATTTCTTTGTTGTCATCGTCTTTAATGCTGAGTTGAGATTCCGATAAAATGGACACAGGATTGCTTGCTGGTTTCTCAATAAAATAGTCCACAAAAGGGTTCTCTCTAAAGCACTTTGTCTTGAGAGGCTCGCATCCTAGGAGAATCGAGAATTGGGATTGCGATAACGTAACTCCATCAGTCGAAGGATAGTACTTTTCTCCACATTTCTTATATCGACGAATATGAATCAGAACTCGTGAATCCTGGTAGAGCAGAGGATCCTGGTAGGGTCGAGGGTCCTGGTAGAGATGCATCCTCACAGGTCCGACGTCGTTTTAAAAGAACAAGTGGTTCTTTATCTGCAGGTCGCTTGTGTGTTTTAAGGTGTCTTGTCAGGTTATCCATTCGCGAAAATACCTTAGAACACCGAGAACATGGATATTTCACACCTCCATGCTTACTCTGTTGATGTCGAATCAAACTACATTTTCTAGTGAAATGCATATTGCATTCCGGACACGTGAATTCCTTGTCTTGACTAAAATCCAATTGAGTTGCTGTTAAATCTCCAAAATCCATGAGCGCCATCACTTCATCATTCAACGGCAATGTCGAATTCTCGAAAACGTCTTCAATATCCATTTTAAACAAAGTTAATACTAAGCTAAACTAGAGTAATCGCAAGAGCAGGTTCTACTGAGAGAAGCTCGGCTCTGACCTCCGCTTTTATACAGACGACGGAGAAGAATTAGCCCCCTCTTCTGGCCTGTGATTGGTTCTTCATGATGTCATACTCAAACAAGCATCTGATTGGTCCGTTCCCCTACATGCAGCGCCGCCTTGCGGTTACAAGCAGAACTAGTAAAACCTTGCCCCGACAGCGTGTGACGTCACTTACTGACACCTGATTGGTTGTTCATGAGGTCATCCTCAAACAAGCCTCTGATTGGTCCGTTCCTGTACAAACACGGTGTGACACGTTGAGACACGGTGTGACATGCCCATCGGCGACTTGCCCATGGGCAGCGCTGCGATGAGTCATCAGCACCTGTTCCCCGACGACGTCCCCTGCGTGTGACGTCACTTACTGACACCTGATTGGTTGAGGTCATCCTCAAACAAGACTCTGATTGGTCATCTCCATTAGGCCACGCCCCTCGGCTTGACAGACGAGATCCGCACCTCAAGTGCATCACAGCAGCACCACCTCCCCGTACGCCTCATTATTCCTCATTATTCCTCACAGCACCGCGGCTTAGAACCCTTTACTCCGCAGAAATCCTCAATTATTCCTCGTATTCCTCATTATTCCTCACAGCACCGCGGCCCCATAGCGGCCTTTTTACACTACTTATCTAACTATACATTCAACATAAATTTATATTATTAATTAATTATATTGAATTTATAAGACTTGATCTTCGTGGTATTTGTTGTGACTCAGATATTTCGGAGTCTCAACAAATATATATATATATATATATATATATATGGAATATGGAGTTAGAGGTGAGTGATGATGAACAAAATAAGGGGCAGATCAAGAATATTACGTCACAACGCTTTTATTTCACGCCTCTGTGGATCGCAATCCACCTCTCGGTACTTCTCTAGCTCTGCCTTCTTACAACTGATACATTGCCAACGACACACACAGGTGGCGCTGGAGTACATTACATGGTAACTCCATCTAATGGTGTGTATGGAGTTACCAGTCTATCTCTACACTCGGCCATTCGACTATTCCGGCTTCGGAATCACATAATTACAATGATATACTAAAATACAATACATTATAATACAATACATTATATTACAATACATGACATTACACATACATATACAATATTGATATATTAATCATTATTCTATTGTAACTTAAAATTTGTTTTCATAATATCAAAAATTAAGTATTATCTTACTTTAAATTCAAAATCTCTAAACATTATCTAATTTATTATTGCAAAAATTTTAAATACTTCAATCACTTTATATCATTAGAGTTCCATCTGTTGTAAAAATTAAGTGTTCAAAAATTTCGAAGTTAAAAATGTTCTAAAGTCTTTCAAATACTCAAAAAATTCAACTGTTCAAACCTAAAAATAATTAACACAAAAAAGTTCTTCACTTTTCACCAATAAATTCTTTTCAAAACACTTTCACAAATATAAACATCACCATTAAATTTTTAAATATTAAATCACAAAATTTTTCAAAGATACACAACTTTCATTATTTACTGGTATATGCAAAGCATCACAATACTTTAGCACTGCACATCTGTTGTAAACAAAAAAACAAATAAAACTTCTTCCAGGAAATTTCTTTCTTTCCACCACTGATAAACATATTAAAACGGCTATTCGATTTACTAAAATAAAAATAAAACTTTCACAACCTCGGATAAAAAAAATAAAAAATCACAAATTAGACGAAAAGAACATTTCACAATCCGGCATAAAACCTTTTCGAAGTACAAAAAAGAAGAAAAAAAAATTCACTTTTTGACGGCTGCAAGGTTGCCACACAGAAAAAAAAGAAGATAGTTAACGCCAAGGTCGTTCGTTATTTATTTGGCGTGATAGCACTCTCCAGTTGGCTTCTGTATCTCGGTATGCTTGTCGCCAAAGTGGTCGTGTGCGTTGATCCAGTTTTGTGATTGGACCGCAGCTCTCAATCATGGATCGCTGATCGCCAAAATGTGACTTCTGTCGCCAACTCCATTCATTTCCAAATTGCTGGATGGTAGGTTTGCTTTTCCTAATTCCGTTCATCTGATTTGAGCTTACTCGCCAATTATAGACTTGGCCTGTTGTATTCCGTGTTCATCGCCAACTCGCTTGCTTGCAGTTGGTTTGTATTTAGTAGTTGAATATTGATGATCAAATTCCGAGTTAATTCACCAATTGTAGTTGTCGCTGTTGTTCTTATGGAATTTGTATTTTAATGGACCTTTCCGACTTCGTTTTGTTTTTCCGAAATGTTCAAATTAGTTTTGAGAGAACATCTTTGAGTTTTCTTTTTTCGAAGCGATTCTCAAACTGGCTACGCTTCTTTTTCACGGTGCAAAGTCTTTTTCAGGCTGACGCGCCGTCTGTGTTCACAATATTTGCGGTGATTTCATTCGTATCAATCCACATGTAAGCACATTCGTACTATTGACTTTACTGTTGTCTTTATTTTCGCTGCATTCAAACGATTTATGTCCGACATCTCCGCATGAATAACAAATAATTCCTAGTTTTCTATTCACCTGGCGATTTTGCTGGGTCGGCTCCGCTGCTTGGTTCTTCGCGTACGCTCCTCCCGTCTATGGGCCGTCACGGTTTCGAAGACTTCTACTTGTCTCCTCGTACGCTCTGTTTTCGTACGGCTTTGCACTTCTCCCAAATGTTCGTGCAGCTTGAAAATCATCTAATTTATCCGTTAGAGTTGCTACGTCTTTAATTTTTGGTAGCTCGTCTATGAAATGTTCTTGCATCTCTCTCTGTAACTTTCTTTTGATTTGGTCGACTAACATGAGTTCTTTAAGAGCTTCGAAAGTGGTTATTTCCATGCCGCTCAAACACTCGGTCAGGTAGTTCTTTAAGACGTATGCAAAGTATCTCCAAGTTTGGTTTGGTTCTTTTCTGCTAAAACTAAAATTTAGTCTGAATTGTTTCGCTGTCAGTCGAAACTGCCTAAGTAGAATGCTCTTGACTTGTTCGTAATCGCTCGTCACGTTTTCAAGTTCTCTTGTAATGACATTTGCGATTTCAAGTGATAGCAGTCCTATCAGGTGGCTCACCCATGTATTTTTATCCAATTCCATGCGACCGATTTGCCTTTCGAATAACGCCAGGTACATATTGATGTCACCTCCTTCAAATGGCTTTATCACGTTGCCTAATCCCGAGTTGCGGATAGGGACATTTGTTTGTTCTGTTGCCATTGTGTCCTTTTGACGGCTTTCTGCTTCAATCTTTAATTTTGCCAATTCGAATTCTCGAACTTTCTCTTTTTCCAGGGCTTCTTTTTCATTGTTTTCTCTTTCTTCTCTTTCTGCTACAATGGCACACAAGAGGTTTTTTGTGATTTCCTCGTCGTATCCCGTTTGTCCAGTTACGATTTTGCACAACTGTACCACTTTTGGATTTTCCAGTGGATTCAGTTCCAATTCATCCAAAAGTACCAGTAGATCTGCCTTACGCGTTTTAGCCAGATAAGACATATTGAGAGGAAAAGTTAGTCACTTTTGTGCACTCCAATATTTCCTTCGCACGTCGCTGATTCAATCTTTTCTGACGCCTATGACTTCAGATTCTGTTGTGCCGCAAATCGGCTTCCGCTCCCGTACTCGACGACGACCGCAGTTGTCTCGTGGTGCGTTAGGCTTAGCCTCCAATTCCTTCTGATTCTGCCACAGCACTAATTTTTTGTTGCTCAGTTTTTCAAACACGGCTTCGAACCCCCATGTGGACGACTAACGAAATAATCATTGGTGGTTCGTTTTTTTCCCCCCGGCTGTACTTATTTATTCATCAGTTGACTTCCTTTAGCCCAGTAGAGATAACTAAAAAAAAAGGGTTAGGTTGCAAAAAATGGAGTAATTTTGATTTTTGGGTATGTTGTACGTATCGACCCCCTAGTGAAGAATCCAAGTTTTCGACCTCCCACCCCTTGTGCGTTTTCCACCATCATGAACAACTAAAAAAAGGTAATTTTTTAAGCTTTTCCTCGATAACACGCTTCCAGTGCATTTTAGGCTAAAAGTTACTATTACAATTTTAAATAAAATTAAATTTCCTACAAATTCCATGTGTAACATATTGGAAAATTCTGAACATGTACTGAGATATAGGGCTGTAAAAATCTATAAAATGTAAAAAAAAAATGAAAAAAATCAGATATATCGTTAGTTTTACTTGAATAACTTTTTTCTGTGCAGTTTAGCATAAACAACATGATGACATGAGACGTTCCCGCATCGGCAGGGATGATAATGATGTTAAAAAAACTAATTGAGTGGTTTTCCAGTCACAATCCTTTCCCAACTTTTAAATACTTAATGTCAATAAGTAATGGAGTGATTGGAGGGGAAGACGTCAATTGCCACCTGTCCTGGGAGATTGGTTCTAAAGGAATGAGGGGAATTGTGAACAGCAATTTTGGAAACGTACATTTCAGACGTAAAGATGTAGTGGTTTCTCTTGCAACAGTAACTAATTACATCAACATGAAAAAAGGTAAAATAGCTATAGATCAATTCGTTTGATTTATTAAATTTCTTTACATCAATAGATTTGATCAATTTCATCGATTAGTTCGATTTAATCGATTCGTCCGATTTTATCGATTAATTCAATTTAATCGATTCGTTCGATTTAATCGATGTATTCGCTTTCATCAATACAATCGATACAATCGATTTAATCGATGTATTCGCTTTCATCAATACAATCGATACAATCGATTTAATCGGTACAATCGATTTAATCGGTACAATCGATTTAATAGGTACAATCGATACAATTGATATAATCGATACAATCGCCCAGGTGTGCTTGATGCCCAGGTGTGCTTGATGCCCAGGTGTGCTTGATGCCCAGGTGTGCTTGATGTATATAGTAGTTCATTACTTCGACCAATAGGCAGTAGATCGTCTAACTCGTCTTCTTCCATGGTCTCTGGTGCATTACTGCAGGACTCGAATCCACAATGAAGACATACAACGGATCATCAAAGTCCTGCTTTTTTGCAGCTGCATTTGTTACAACAGTCTTTTAGGCCACCAATTAGAGTTAGGCCACCAATATCCTTCTTTCAGCCCCATTTGAGAGCGTCTTTTTCATACCCCATCCAGGTTTGAACTTGCAGATAAGTTCTATTATTGAACTACATTCCTAGTTGGACGTAGTCGGACCAAATTGAATTTTGTGTTCGTAGCAGCTTTAGCAAAGCGAAGATACCGCAACTCATCTATAGAAGTGTTTAGGTCACCGTCAGGGCCACAATGAAAGTTTAAGTGGCATCCGGGATCTTTTTTTTTTCTGCAACTGGATCTTTGAAAATTTTAACACTTTTATTGTGGAATACATCACTTTCTAATGTGGTACAAAACTTCATTTTCCCCTGCCCCAATAGAGCGGAGGTTGTATCGCATCCACTTATTGCATGTAGAAAAAGAATGTTTTCCACAATTTTTTTATATTTGAAAGAATTTTTGAAGTGCAAAGCATCTGCCATGTTGCTGTTACCAGATTTGCAAAAGAACACATTGTCTGGTACTAAAGCCGTGACCAACACTAAAAGGGTCAATGTCTTCACCATTAACTACAGCAGAATCATATGCAGAAGACAACGAAATGTCAGGTTTCACAATTAACACGTCTGCGTCTTCTGTAGCCTGTTTGGTGACCATTTGTGCTTGCTGAAATGCATTCTGAAGCAATGAGATGAAGCGTGATTTGTTTTTCTCGTTCGATAACCATTTATCCTTTGGCATCTGCGGCAACATTGTTCTATCAAATATAACGTCTGTACAAGATTGTAGCCTGGAACGACGTGCTCTTTCAGTGCTTTTTGTACTCTTATTTTCTTCAGTGGGGTAACCGTCGAAGACTACCACAGCATTTTGAACATGATATCGCTGTACTTAGGTCACATATTTTTTTAAAAATAGCAGAAAAACACTTGCTACTATTCCAGTGAACTTTGTGTAGGAGGTAGCCCCTATCTACTACATCAACCTTGCATTTTCCCATGTCTGTGTCACTTGGCAAAGCAGAGTAAAATGCGGATTTTGTCCCTTTATGTATACCTTCATCTGAGAAAAGTGACAATGGAAAGGGAGCAAGTTCGTACTCGAAGTATTTTTTAAGAACATCGTCACATTGCTTTGAGATTAGCATCCTGTGGAAAATCATGAATTGATCAAAACGTACAACTTGATCAAATCAAAGGATTCGAACAAATTGGATATAATAAACCCAGAAAATAAAATTTAATTTTTTTTAGCCATTAAGAATCTGATGTCGTTTGTATTTCAATGTATTAAGATTATATGGTCAATGTTCCACTTTAGAGTTGCACAGCTACTAAACATGGCGAAGCGTACTGAGCGTACTACGTTTACACATTTACGATTTTTCCAATTCACAAGTCAAGCGAGAACGTTTTACATTCATAATTTTGAAAAGATATCACGTGTTTGGAGCCACTTCCGCTCTGAGGTGTTGGCTTCACGATTATGACACCATGCTCTCTCTCTACTACAGTCCATTTGACGATTATGTTTATTTTTATTCGTACTTGTTGAAGTGTCTATTTTTTTATAATATTAAAAAATACGCCAGTATTTCAAAAACCCGGGATTTTAACAATCCTAGTTGTGCACCACAACCTATACATTTATAATTTATCACTGCAATAATTATATCTATGGATATCTATGGATTATCTATGGAATTTGGGTTTGGAACTTCCTTATTTCTTTCAAATAACATTCATAGAAATGTGTTTGCTTCCCTTATCATCTTCTTCAATTAAATGTCATGATTTTATAACATAAATTTTTTCACTACAACTATTTTAGTGCTTAAATAAACATTATTAAAATTTCTTAAATACGAGGGTAAGTCAAAAATTACTTACACTTTTCGTTCTACAATTTTATTAAACAAAGATAGGTGGCGGCCGCATGCGCATGCATTGAGTTGGCGAGTCGGTGGTCACGTGTGCAGAATTTAATCACGATCGTGCCAGTTGTTGTCTAGCTACAACACCATAAGCATGTCAGCTCTTCTATCTCATTGCACCAAAGAGGAACAACGAGGAGTGATCAGATTTTTGTGGTCAGAGGGTGTGAAAGGTACTGAAATGCACCGGAGACTTTTGCCACAATACGGGAAAGTGCTATTTTTCGCAAAAGAGTTTTTTTTTTTTTGGGGGGGGGGGGGATCGAAATGTTTAAACGTGGTCGAACGAGCATAACACAAAACGGGGGAGCTGGGAAGGTGAAAGCCATCGGTTGGAAAGGGGATGCAGGATGCTAATCCTGTTTGGGGACGAAAAAGGCCCTATATTGGACGACTACTTGGACAGGGGGACAACCGTAAATAATGCGAGGTACAGTGATTTGTTGGCCAAAAACCTGAAACCAGCAATTCGAAACAAACGACGTGGTCTACTCTCAAAGAAAGTTTTGTTATTGCAAGACAACGCCCGGCCGCACACGGCCCATAACACCATAGAAACAATCAACAGGTTGGGCTTTGAGACCCTGGAACACCCTCTCTGCAGTCCAAATCTCCCTCCCTCAGACTTTCATATCTTTGGACCGCTCAAGGAAGCTTTGAGAGGTCGTCGATTTGCCCCAGACATGGATGCGGTGCAAAAGTGGCTTCACGACCAACCGAAAACCTTTTACCAGGAAGGCATACGGAAGCTTGTGGCTCGCTGTACCAAGTGCATTGCTCAAGGTGGAGACTACATCGAAAAATAATGTATATTTTGTAAACCTATCTTAGTTTAATAAAGTTGTAGAACGAAAAATGTAAGTAATTTTTGACTTACCCTCGTATATTTGTTAATATTAATGTTATAATTTATACTTAACAAGTGTTACACTTCCTCCTTTATTTTTAAGGTATCTTTAATATAGAAAAGCGTTCTCATATTTTCACCTTCTTTTGCACAACATGTATACATTTTAGACAATTAATTGAATCGAAATAAGTTAAAACTGCGGATAAATTAGCATGTTTTATGGTTTTACAATGTATTATCTTAATGTTGTTTAATATATTTCGTTATTGACTAGAATTATATATAGGACTTTTACTGTGGAAAAACTTAAAAGTTAATGAAAAATCTCTTTTTTTATTCCATTCAGATGTTTTCGAGATCACTTTAAACTATCAATTTCTTAGTTGTCTCAGTTTTGTACATGCGGCATTAAAAATACTTCAGTGTTACTTGAAAATTATATTATATTCACTTTTGATAAATAAATGAAGTATTTGTATAAAATCATGGCATTTTATTGAAGAGACAAAGAAATGAGATATATCGTAAAGTGGGGCAACTTTGTGCCAAGGTTGCAACATTGTGCCACACACGGTTTCCAGACGTATATGCGTTGTAGCGGTAATGTAAATGTAGGTAATGTAAAACTAGAGGTTTGGAAAAATTCCTGTAGTTAGCGATGATGATGTTGAATCTAAACGAGCGTGTAATAACCTGGTCAGTTATCAGTTGTGGTTATCAACAAAATATTGTTTGAGATCACAGTGTTTGAAGGTTTTTAAGATACGAGGAGAGTCTCATCTGGACCTCATATCATTTGTTCCCCTGGAGATTTGGTAAGTTTATACATTAATCAATATATTATTATCTACAATATGCTGTATTAAGCAATTCAAAATGTTTGTTGTTCATTCTGTCATTAGCTCACATGTTATCACAAATGACAACTTTGGGGTACAACTTTGTGCCACTTAATTTTCTTATTTTTTGAGCTTCAATCCCCTTTTTATTCAATAATTTTTGGCAGATAAAGGCCCGTAGTAACAGAAAGAAGGTCGGAGGTCGCCCTTATCGGGCTTACACTAATGAATACCTTGAAAAGGTGTTAAAGGAAGTTACAGAGAAAGGATTTCTACCCGTAAGTCCCAAGAGAGGTAAGGAATTCCCCGAAATTCACTTGCAATCAGTGGCGGATTTACATAGGGGCTAAAGGGGGCTATAGCCCCCCCCCCCTGGGCTGTGGGCAATTTTTTTTTTAAAAAATCAAGAAAAAAAGTTTTTCTTAATTTTTTTTTTGGAAAATAATGGCTATGACCTAAGAGGGGCTATAGCCCCTCATATAGTTAAAGTCTTCAGGGAGTTGAGGAGAGGACTAAGTTTTATGGTTCTCATTGAGGATGGGAAAAGGACGGGGGCGGGCTACGCGTCTTGTCCACTATCAAGATGACCTTGAACACTGCAACTGCCCAGAAACACATTGCCTGGAGCAGTGGCGGATTTACATAGGGGCTAAAAGGGGGTATAGCCAACACCGACTCAAAGACAAGGCCGTGCCTCACGTGACCTTTCCGGAGCTGACGTCATCACGAGTAGGCCATGGTAGAGGGTAGAAACGGAAGATTTCGCTTCGCTGATGTGGTTTTTTATAAGCGCGAATTTCTTTGTTTTCACAAAATGGGTGAAAATTCCGTGTGCTTTAGTCGGCGATTATTATTTATTATCTGAGTTATAGTTTACAAACGAGCTGTGTTCCCAATTGTCATGGAAATTACACGAAAACATCAAAAGTTCAGCTGTTGTCATTTTCTAAAGATCGGGCGTTGCGCAGAAAATGGATTCGTGTAATTCGCACACGCACACAGGGACGACTTTACTCCTACATATTACACCAGGGTATCTATGATTATGCTTATAGTTTAATCTGCGTTCTTTAATGGAAATTGATAACATGTAGATGTCAGGTTTAAATTGGATTAAAACATTACTGGTTTAAAAAAAAAACAGAGAAGTATTTGACATCGTTATTACTAATACAATTATTATTACAATACAATTGTTATTAACTGACTGAACAGCGCGCCAACCAAAACTTCAGAATAAAACCGCCATAAACTTTAAATTAAAACCGCCAAATCGCGCACCATGTCGAGAGGTTATAGATTCGACGGTTATGTATTTTTTTTTTTAATTTATGTATGTTCGCGCGGGATTTCGGTTCTACTTCAGATATTTCCACAATTTTTTTGTTGTTGGATAAAGGCTGTTTCACTTGAGAGCAATTTGAAAAAAATATCGGGTTATCCGGCATTCAACTATCTCTGGAATTCTCAATTAACCGGACCGTTTGAAAAAAAATAATGTCCGATTTCAAAAATTCTTTTTTTGTTGGATAGAGAAAAATCAACTTAGGCAAAATCTGCAAAAATAACCGGTTATCCGGCTGCTATATATCCGGAAATCTCGATTTTCCGGAGGTTTTTTATACAGTTAATCCGATTTCATAATATTTTCATTGTGTAACAAAAGTTGTTCATCAATGACATTTCATTTAACCAGAATTTATTGGCATTGATAGGGATTGTTTTACAATATACACGGTTGAGCAGAAGTTGCTACTTGCATTTCTCGGTGAATAATAAGAGGGGGCGAAGCCCCCTGCTAAATTAAAAACCAAAAAGGGAAAAATAAAATAATCTTTCTAGAAAAAAGGAAAACCGATTTTAAGGAAAATGCGCTAAAAAGTAAAAAATAATTTTTAATTCTACGAATGAGTTGAAAATTTGAATTATTGAATATTAATTTTATACTTAGTACAACTTTTTGAAGTTGGTGCCAATTTACAAAAATTATACCCAAATTTTGGCGCCGATTTCAAAAAGTTGTACTAAGTATAAAATTAATTTTCAATTTTTCAACTCATCGTAGAATTAAAAATTATTTTTTACTTTTTAACGCATTTTCCTTAAAGTCGGTTTTCTTTTTTTCTATAAAGATTATTTTATTACTAATACAGACTGACAGTCCTTGTGTTTCGGATTTTTACATAAATGTTGGTGAGTAAGAATTTAAAGGCATTGAAAATTCAATGCCTATTATTGTATACCTTTCCGGTTATTGTGCTCATTCGGCGATGAAAAAAATAAATTGTAAATATAGTTAAAAACAAATGATTATTGACAACACCTTAAAATGAAACTATAAATATAAATTAATTGAATTTCTGGATAGAGGTGGTTTAATCTACCCATCTGCAGATATTGTAAATGCTGTAAGTTACAATTATATTGTTATGTAAAAATTGCTTTTAAAAGAAAATGAGACCACATTTTTACAAATAACTGATCACCGCTCATTTGTGGTTTAAAAAACTTTAGAATTAATAAATTGTAATGAATTTTTTGTTGTTGATGATCAATATGAAGCGGACCATAGTACTGAATGTGTTTTAAAACTAATATTAACTTCAGCTACAAAATCATTATTAAAAAACTATTGCAGGCAAAAAAATTATATAAAAAAATTCAAATTGAAAAAAAGTCTAAAAAAATTGAGACATTGAAAAAAGGTATCAAAGTTGTGGAAAAAGTGCAAACATATAAAATTGCTTAACTGTATATAAACGCTCAGTTCAATAAAGAATTTTTGTCAATTTGGTCTTTGATACTTTTATTTTCATGCTAATGTGAGTATTTTTTTGGGCATATATATTTAAAAATCTTTAATGAAATGCAAAGGTGAGGTAAACAATGTTTAGGCAACGTAACAGTTCACTTTCTAAAGAAAAAATGCTATTCATCTAATCGAAATACCAAGCGCTTCAATCGAAGAAATACAGCGGGGAAGGGGAAATCCAGCCTACTCATGGTGACGTCACAAATCAGAGGCATGGCCTTGTATTTGAGTCGGTGTTGGTATAGCCCCCTCAGCTTATTACTAAAAAAATTCAAGAAATAATGTTTATTCTTTAAAAATTGTTCTGCAAAATAATAGCTATGAGCTTTCGCTTTGATACCCACAGTTTTAGTTTCCAGGGAGTCTTGGGGAAGATGAAGTTGACCCTCTCTTTGAGGGTGAGGGGGGCTACGCGTCTTTTCGCCTTATCAAGGTGACCTTGACACTGCAAATGCCCAGAAACAGCAAAACTGAAACCCTTTGTTGTATCACCCGAGTACGGTTATTCGTTAAATGTTTTAAGGGAGGCGGGAGATTCGCTGTAGAAATGAGGGGTCAGTAGTTCTGAGAGTGCAGGAAGGAAATAAAAATGCGTGTCGCTATATGGTTAGTTTTGATGAGCGAATACATCGGAAAAAATTAATTCTATGCTATTGCTTCATTAATAGCTGGGTTACATAGTCAGGTAATTTTTCATTCTCTTGTGTTTTTATTCATGTAATTTTATATAGTTTAAGCGATGCAAAAAGCGAGACTGCAGTTGCAAATACTCTTGGGTTTTATTCAAGTATTTTAATGAAGTTGTGATACCAGAATCACATTATCCTTCAATCGAATCCAATTAATCAATTTTTAACCTTTTATATGATAGTTGCTCAGTTTAAATTAGGAAAACCGAACCAAATATCTTTGAATCGTATTTTTTTAAAAACATCAATTTTACGTAAATTGAAAAAAAAATTCAAAGAACTGAACATGCTTGATGATGATATTTTTAAACTTTAATTTGACATGTACATAAGAAATATTGTACCATATATGAAAAACAAACAATCAAAATGTATTTTGCTAAAAAAAATTACAAATTATATTACACATCACTGATTTTGCCACCGAATTTTCTATCTAACTAAAGTATTTTATTTGTCCAAAATACTTTTTGTCACATTTGAAATTAACTTGCAAAATTAAAATATGTCTATGCGAATTATAAAAATTAATTTATGTTTTCCCAATATTCGTTTCAAGAGACAAAACACGTTTTTAATTTTTTCTATTCGTATGTCAATCATTTGTCTGAGTTTATCAAAAGTTTCTGATCTCAAAGTTTGTGAAAGGAATGTTTCGGGAACTTTTGCTACGTCAGGCAATCAAAGAGACCATTTTCCCTCATGTCAAACCGCATGGACCCCCTTCTCCAAAGGTGTGAGTCATAATAAATAAACGGTCTCTTAAGATTCAAATAAGAGCAAATTGGACTTAAACAATAATTTTTGTATCATTTAATTTTATATTTTAAAACACAAAATTCAATTAATATTTAAACGATAGTAATTTTTTTTCAATGTTTGTTATTTTCTTCGTGTACATTTTCACATGAAACTTGTTTTTTATGTCGTAGTACTAATTTTTTATTGTATCTTACGTTTGCTTACGAAATAAAAATATTCTCAAAAAATCGGTATAAGGAATTTCCGGCGCAAATTTTTTGGTTTTTCTAAATCGATAGGTAAATTCAGCTGCAAGCATTATCTGTTCTTTTACGCAATATATATTGTAGGCAAATATATTACTAAGCCAACTTTGTCATCCCTGTAAGTTGTTGTGATGGAAATACTAAGTAAAATACATTGTTTAACCGTGTATATAAAATTATAATATATGTGATTTTTTTTTATGTTTGCGAAATTAGAGCGAGGTTTTTTTTTGATTAAATTTATGTTACATTCATTGGAAAATTTTGTTATGATACGAGAATCCCAAAACGACTACCCAAAAGGGAGTTGAGATGACAAAATTGACTGCTCGGTGCACGGCCGGATTTAGGCATAAGCTGCAGTCTAGTGGCCCGCACAACTCACCAACAATATTATAAATTACTGAAAAAATGGGTGTCTCAACACTTCAAAATTATGACAATGACTTGTTTGAAAATAAGTCACTTAGACAAAAAAAAAGTTATAAGTATACCAAACAAGTTTCTAAATAACTAATAAATCAAACTAAATCCTAATGAAAATAATTTTCTACAACATTTTTATGATGCAGAAATATTCTATTTTTCTTAATGGATATTTAATTTAACACAATAACATAACACTTTTATATTCTTTTAAAATATGTGTTTAATTTGTGATAATTTAAAGTGGCATTGTGGTGCTATTTTTGAAAATCAGTTGTTTTTATTCTATACCGTTATTCTGTTAATGGTGATACGGAGACGAGTACAATATTTTATCGTAATTTTCATAAATTACATTGCACATTGAAATTCCTTGAAAATGTTGAATTGTTCAACATAGTATTGGAAATTTACGAGAGAGAAAAAAAAAAGTGCATCACAATTTTATTAAAACTAAAAAATTTTTTAGTTTGCAAATTTTCAATTCTTGTATTTAAAAAAATTCCGATCTCCCCATCTTCCCTACCCATTTCGATTTACAAAAGAGTATTCCATATCACCAAGTAGTTGATGGCTCGCACCACATATTTAGCCTAGGGTCCACTAACTCTAAATCAGGCTCTGGCTTCGTGGGAATACCTCAAACATCTATCCCAAGGATGAACCAGTTGTTTATGAGCAGCGTGGTGGGCCAAAAGTTTCTATTTTTTATTATCAGAAGGTTTCGAGACAAAATTGATTCTTATACAAAAAAAAGTACATTGCACAAGAATAAAACACAACAAAGTTGCTTCTTTACATTGGAGGCATTTATCTCACCAAGGTATCAAATTAAGATTTTTCAGGCGGAGTTTACGCATTTCGTTTAACGGCAATCGTCGAAAATAAGAATTTGTATATATATATACCCTCCCTCCCCCGCCCCCAACACACACCAACAAAAATAATAATTAGCCCTCCCCTTTGGATGACTCTAGATCCGCCACTGCTTGCATTTATGCTGAAGAAGAGAAAGGATGCTGAATCATCCCCATCTGAAGGTCTGAAGAAACCAGGTAGGCAAACAGTGCTTTCTGCCGAGGAGGAAAATAATATGTGCACACGTCATTGCTGTGGCTACATAGGGATTTCCAATAAACAAGCTAGAACTGCGCCTTATGGTTAAGGCCTACCTAGATCGAATGGGTCGCAAAATACCCATTTTCAACAAAAACATGCCTGGTGAAGAATGGGCCAAATCGTATTTAGATTGACATAAGAAACACTTGAGTGTAAGGATGTTCCATTCGAGATGAATGGAAGAAAATTCCACGAGGAAGATCCAGTCCCTCTCTTCCATTCTCTTGCCTGTGCTGATTTAGCTGATTTTGTTCTACAGTTGAAAATACAATAAAAAATTGTATTGGAAATAATGCACAAAGTGTCAATTTTATGAAAATTAAAAATTACTCGACAGACTGCAACCAAATATTATTAAGAACCTTCTGGGAGGTTTTAAAGGGAGTGGCAACCATCCCTTGGTTCGAGAACATGTTCTTTAAAAGCTGCGCAACAGAGTTTTGGATGTCCATTTTTTAGAATTTAAACTGACATGTAATGTAATTTAATATTATTTTTTGTAATGTAATATTTTTAAACAGTTTATCATTAAAAGTTTTAAAAAAACTCGTTTTCTTCCATTTCGCACACCTCAAAATTGATAAAAAAAGCATTAAAATGATGAGAACAAATTTTATTTCCTTGTACATAGCATAGTAGATGAGCTGAGTATGAAAAAAGCATGGTCAAGATTGTGCCACATTAAGTTTCAATGTGCTTTAGAGGCAGAAAAGAGAGTGTCACAACCGAGTACAACTTTGAGTCACACGAAAAAAATTCCCCTCCCTTTCCATAAAGAAAAAAAAAATTCCCCCAGCATTGGATAGCTGAGATGTGTAGGTATGTTGCGTAAAAATTTCAGAGCGATTTTTTACGGTAATACTCCTATTAATTTTTTATTAGTTATTATTTATTTAAAAAAAAGTGGGTTCTTTTTTTACTTTACTGATTTAGCTGATTTTGTTCTACAGTTGAAAATACACTAAAAAATTGTATTGGAAATAATGCACAAAGTGTCAATTTTATGAAAATGAACTTCTTACTTATTTTAATTGATTTTTATTGCTTTATTACAATATATTTGAAAGAACTGTGAACTACAGTTTTTTATTGAGTCTCCTGTAAAATCAACATTCTAGATTACGTTGCGCAATACCGTTTAAAACAGTTTTTAAAAAAGTTAAAGCTGCCTTTGTGAGCATGGACGTTATTCAGTATCCTTATTTTCTTAAGATGAATAATTATTTTTTTTAGAAACAAATATTTTAAGTACAATGTTTGATTTAGAGGTAAAATAAACTAAAAAAACTATAATTAAAATCAAAATTAGCATATACTTGAATATTTTACTTCCATTTCTCTGAAATAAAAATTTTATTTTAAAATCATACGCACAAAGAGAAATATATCGAAAGCGTTGGTGAAATGGTGAAAGGCGCTGGTCCTTCCGTTGACTCTTCAATAGGACTACCGCCACTAAAAGCCCCAATTGGTTAATTAGTTTTGAATGAATATTTGGTTTTTTCGTTTAAAAGATCTTTCGTTATGAAGAGCACTCGTATTGGTCCTTGATTGATCGTTATATCGAAGGTCTGCAGTACTCAAATAATGTAAAAATATGTTTGTTTCTAATTGAAACTATAAGAAAATAACATTGGCTAGTGTCGTTTCCTTAGAAATACATTGTAAAAGACCATAATAAAATGTGTGCATTATTTGGACACATGTCTTAGAAGTAAAAACATATATATATATATATATATATATATATATATATATATATATATATATATATATATATATATATATATATTTATATAAATAAAATAAAAATGTACTCTACATTTATAAAATACGTTCCAATAATTCCAAATCAACTTAGTGAGTGTCAGCGATTTACGAGAATCCGGAATCCTTTTCACTCCCAGCGGGCAGCGCCACCTATGGGAAAAAAGGAGAACTTTGGTTAAATAATGGTATATAATGTATTATTTTCCTTTGAAAACGTGTTTGTTATGAATATTTACAATTTTATAACTGAAATAAATAACTTTATATATTTACACATATATATATATATTTATTTAATTCTTATCAAAAAAATATTTTATGTTGATTTATTGGCAAACAAAATTAATACATATTAAAAATATCTTATATATCCAAAATATATATATTGCAAAAGTTATTTATTCGTAAAATAAAAACAACCTAAATATGTTGCTAAGGAATTTTTTTATATTTCACAGAATTTTTTTAAAAAAAGTTTCGTTGTTTTGGGTTTATTTATATTTCTGGGCTAAAATGTTAAACCCACATGTCCCATATGTCACAATAGCTATCTATATCAATAGGACAAATTAATTTTAATTATACCACCTTTTTCTACATAAAACATATTTGAAGAAAAAAGCTTCCACTTAATTTTTAGCACGGTTCTGAAGGGATTCATCAGGGACGGTTTAAAAAAATGAGCATTAAAAAAAAGCAATATATTTCTTTTGCATAAAGTACCATTATGTAGAAAATCAAGTAACCCGATCATATACATTTATTTTTTAATGTTTTAAACTATATGGTTAAAATATCGTATTGTAATTGTCAAATTCTTTAAATACTAGCTTTGAAGTCAATTGAGTGACGTATACATTTCTGAGCTAATAAAATAAGATATAAACTAAGATATAATAAATAAGATATATAAAACGAGTATTTCCTTACTAGATATAATGATAATTTTAAAGTGTCAGAAATTAAAAACAATAGTGCAATTAATTCTGCAAAGTGTTATTTAACTTCTAAATTGCTTAATATACCATTATCTAAATTTAATGTAAAAATAGAAGAATTTGCTAATTTCAAAACTCAATTTCAATCTATGATTTATGCTAATTGGCATGTTTCAGAGACTGAAAAGTTGTTCTCTTTGAAAGCTGCATTACAAGCGAGGCAAAAACGATAGAAACTACGAAGATGCGTTTGATTCAAGGCATTAGAGGACAGATACGAAAACAAACGCGCTAATGTCCGCATAAATATTCAAGAAATATTCAAGATAAAAAAAATTCATTTCGAAAATGCAAAATCCCTTCGGAATCTTGCCGATACAGTTAGAAAGAATTTAAGAGGTTGAAAGGTTTTTAAATTAGAATGCAATGATCTTTCAGACGTTTTTATGACAAATATTGTTCTCCAAAAATAATATAAAGAAACTAGAAAAGCTTCTGAATTGTCATTAACTTCAAAGGAAATTCCGTCATTAGACGAAATATTAAACTTTGTAGAAAACAGGTCATTAGTGCTAAATTGAATAAGTAAGAAGATTTCAAACAAAATTGTGAAGGAATTTCAAAACCCTTCTTAAAACCTAAAAAGTTATTTGTTAATTTCAACAAACCGTAAAACCTTGCATTTTGTGTAATGAAGATCATTCGTTATTTAAATGCCCCCAGTTCAATGAAATGAACGTTTGCAATCGAATGGAAACTGTAAAATTCCTCAATCTATGTCGCAATTGCCTGAGAGGCCATACAAACATTTGCAAATCAACCTTTTGCTGTTCCATTTGTTAAAAAAAAAATACATAATAGTTACTTGATTTTGAAAACAAAAAACAAACAAATCGAACGAGTATTCGGAAACCAGAGTGCTTCTTTTGCGTTTGCAGGACGTCAAGAAGTCACTTTGCCAAAACAAATATCGCTGACTGCGAATATGATTTGAAATCATAACTCATGCGTTTTATGCACTGTTTTGATTTTCATTACGTATTCACTCAGTAAAACACAGACACGTCAAATCAACATGACTAAGCAGCAAAAACTCTTCATTGAACATATCACAACAGAAATATATACACTAAATCAATTACGTAGCTTAAATAAAAAAAAATAAAAAAAAAGTTAATATTTATTGAATGACAATCAATCATTAAATCAAATCAAACTCCAACATATGGCACCATCGTCCAAGGAATAATTAATACAACTTACAAAAATATTTTCTTTAACATAAATTGTAACTTAGTTTTCAATAACAGCTTAGTAAGGAAACTAGCTAAGTTGATGTTAGAATTAATATATTTCAAAATAAAAATATTGACTTTCAAAAATTTCGGTTCAAACTAGTACTTAACATATATATGCTTGGACTTGGCACTTTCTTGCCTATTTTTAGCAAAATATATGGTAGCCTGGTTGTTGCAAAATTGAATTGGATTAAAGTTCTCAATTAAATTAATTTGTTCAAGAATACGCTTAAACCATATTAGTTCTTTAACACTTTCATTTAATGCAATGAACTCCGATTCCATAGAGCTTAATGCTATGCATTTTTGCTTCCAAGACTTCCAAGTTATTGGAATGTCACTAAAGTATATAATAAAATATATACTTTAAGTAAATAATATAAAGTATACCACTTATTGAATGTTTATTATTCAGGTCTATTATTCAGTTACATCCCCGATTGACATCAGAATATGCAAAAAGTAAAGAATCAGCGACACAAGACAAATTAATTTTCAATTCCTTAGTTACAAATACATAATTTATAATATTTACAACAATCAACCAATGCCTATAATTATAACCATAACAGAACTGTGCCATGGTGTTAACTGAAAATGCAATATCTGATCTAGAACAATAAAGAAACCTTTTCATAATGCCCTTTTCCTCAATTTCATTTCCCTTATCAGACAAACAGCAATCAATTTTACATAATAAATTTGGATTACTTTTTAGCAAATCTTCAAATCTAGATATTAGTTTATCTATACAGTTCCTTGATGCGATTCGGTTAACCCGTTAATTTATTCAAAGTTACTCCCAATAAATAATTAACTTTTCCTAATTCTCTAATATATAATTTACTCTTAATTAAACTAACTGCATCTTGTAAAACAATTTGGTTTTTATAAATATATATATATATATATAATCAATATACAGTGTTAATATCATTTTTGTTTAACATATATGTACAGTTACACCAATATAATTTTAAAAAACGTATATCTTTCAAAATAAAATCTAACGCAGTGTACTACTGCCGACCACTTTGGTGCAAACCATAAATAACTTTCTTTATTAAACACACCTTGGCGCTCCTTCGCCAACATGCCATTATATTTCCTCATGAATTTACTCGGTTCAATTCGCATTGATATTATTTAAGACTAATGTTGGAATTCTGTTTTGGAAAAATTAAAATCTAGTAAATTATATTTTAATAAAATTGTTGTACGAAAAACTTTTTCAACTTGTTTCTTGTTTTAAAAATCTACTTCAAATAAAAATAATTAATTGTATTATTTTGTCTGTAAAAATCAAAAAATTATTTGTCTGAATTCGTTAAAAAAATCTATTGCTAATGAATTTGTCTTCAGGAATAATTTGTATAATACAATTTACACTATTTTTTTTAAACTTTAAGAAATAAAATTAAATATTATATATCAAAATTGAGGAAAAATTAAGTTTGCCCCCATATCATAAATTAATATTTTAATTTAACATTTTCACAATATAAATAAATTTGATTTTTTTTTAATAGTTTGTATAATCGAATTATAAATAATAATTTGTGTTGTATTTTTAAGAAAAAATGTGTTTGCCACCACAGTTCCTTTCTGAAATTACCACATGAGAAAAACAAAAGAAGCATTAAAAAAATTATTTATGTCCTGCGACAATTAATATAAAATTTAAACGGGAGACTGCCAAAATAAAGCAGAAAGACATCTTTGTAAAAGTTAGTGTTTTTAATTTAAATTTCACCAAGTTATCAAAAAAAGAAATAAATAATACCTTAGTATTATAGTTAGGTTACGCATTTATTGGAAACATTTATTAGTGAGCAATTGTGAAATTTGTAATACATAAAATAAGTACATATAATATATACAACATTGAAAATATAATAAACAAAAAATATTACAAAAAAGTATTTTGACCTATCATTGGCCTTGTATTGTTGCAACGATTTTTTATATGCTTTTATTATTTAAAAAAAAAGTAATTTGTTTTTTAATTTTCAGGAAGGATTGTTTGGGGTTATTAGAATTAATAGAGGCCATAACCATAGCCTTAACACTGCAAAGTCCCTAAGATTTCTTCCATCTTCTACTTCTGAGTCTAGAGGTAGTTCAATGATGGAATGATAGTAGCAGAAGGTTGCAGATACCATAAAGGTGTTTTACAAATGAAAGATGGATTCAATGAAATGGAAATGGCCAACAGTAGAATAAATCCGACTAATCGCACAGTTCAATACTGGTATGAACAGTGATGTATTGCAAACCTAGGTACAAGAAATGGAATTGGAATTATGGAAGTAAGTCAATGCTATATTAGGAAATTTATTGTTTAATTCAATTAAATGTGAAAGTATCCTAGATATATACATAGGCGTAAATTTTTCACAAATATTGCGGTGCACAAGACACTAGCTTTCACTAAAGGCATGAATCAACTTTTGAAATTATTTTGAAAGCTCTGGCCCATTGATCCCATACAAGATTACGCCTAGTGATGTTTCATTGGAACATTTATAATACATTGGAATAAAATATAAATTATATATTTTTATAAAACATAGATTATTCGCTGATGTAAAATAAACATACATTTTTCATTGACATAAAACATAGGTTACTCATTGGCTTGTGAACATGAGTTATACATTGTCATAGCTTATTGTATTACAATTTTTTTATTTACATCAATATTTAAAAATATATATAATTACTATTCAACTTGGTCGCTTCAATTTTTTAAAAATTAATAATACATAAATATCGTTTAAAAATTTATTTAATGAAATTTTTTATTTACATCAATAGTTAAAAAAATACTATATTCAAATTTAATTTTTGTGATAAATTTAATTTTTGTAATAAATTTAATTTTTGTAATAAATTTAATTTTTGTAATAAATTTAATTTTTGTAATAAATTTAATTTTTGTAATAAATTTAATTTTTGTAATAAATGTAATTTTTGTAATAAATTTAATTTTTGTAATAAATTTAATTTTTGTAATAAATTTAATTTTTGTAATAAATTTAATTTTTGTAATAAATTTAATTTTTGTAATAAATTTAATTTTTGTAATAAATTTAATTTTTGTAATAAATTTAATTTTTGTAATAAATTTAATTTTTGTAATAAATTTAATTTTTGTAATAAATTTAATTTTTGTAATAAATTTAATTTTTGTAATAAATTTAATTTATAAATTCATTTTAATTTATATTTTTAAAACTAATACATTTACTGTTAAAAACTTAAACTACCATTAATAAAAACAATTTATATAGTTTAGCATGATTAATAGTATAATTTCATTGCTATTTATTTATTATTTTTCCACATTGTTTATTACACTGTTAATATAATTTTAATTTCAGAAATTGAAGGAGAAGATTGGAGTGTATGAAGAGCAAGGTGTAACAGTGGCATTTCGAGAAAATCCCTTTGCTGTTGCAATCTTCACTCCACTAACGAAGCGAGCACATGGGCTCCATTCTGCAGGAGAAATCATATTTGCTGACACAACTAGTTCATGCGATCCAGAGAGCCATGCTATAACATTTATGTTAACCCCATGTGCTGCTGGGGCGGTTCCCGTTGGAATATTCATCACAAAAACTCAAACGGAAGAAGCATATGCACAGGGGTTTAGTTTGATAAAATATATATTGGAAGTCATTGCTTTTTATGCAAAAGAAGCCCCAGCCTTATTTGTAACTGATAATTCACAGGCAGAGAATAAATGCTTTAAAAACTACTTGGCCAACCATCAAAAATTTGCTATGCATTTTTCAAATTGGCCAAACAGTTTGGAGATGGTTATAGGATGCAAAAAATTGCATTAACAAAGGATACCGAAGATTACTTATTTCCCTAATTCAGGGAATATTGTATTCGAAGAGCCCTGAAAATCCCCAAGAGGCATATTTAAATGTGCTTGAATATGTAAGAACATTTTTACCTACATATCCACTATGAGATGAGTATTTGAAGAGCTATTGGGTGTATAAAGAAATGTGGTGTGTGGGTTTCCGTAATGAAACCATCTGTGGGCACCATACAAACAATTTTTCCGAAGTATGTGTCCGAATCTTTAAAGACCATGCATTGTCTAGAGCAGTGGTTGGCAAACTCAGTAGTCAACAGAGCCAAATATTGTTGTATGTGGATCGATGAATAACGCAGACATTAGCTGAACAAGAAATTTATTTGTAAAACAACAAGTATATAAAAGAAATAAACAGCGACATCTAGACACAGAAATCATAACTAAAATATTTGCATATAACAAGATACCTTCTCATGCCAACAAACTCCCCCTTGGGTAGATGCAAAATTTAACATAAACAATCATCTTGATTGATACCTTTTTATAACAGACTTACTTGATTTAAAGTCCACAACAATTTATCTTCCGATACAGCTTTCGTACAAAAATCTGCTAACATTTCATTAGTTTTGCAGTGTTCTAGTTAAATCTTATTACTTTCAATTAAATCTCTAATAAAATGAAATTTTTAAATATACATGTCTCGTTTTTACAGAAGATTTAGCAGCTTTGCACCAATCTATGGCGGCTTTATTATCACAATAAATAATAACAGGAAAATTAATATATTTAGAGCATTTTAAATCTTCAAATAGATTACATATCCAAATCAAATTTTTAGTAGCATCTGCAATAGCAAAAAGTTCAACTTCACATGTTGACATTCCTACACACTTTTGTTTGTTTGCTTTCCAAACTAATAAAGAATTGCCAAGCATAATAACCGATCCAGAGAATGACTTTCCTCCTTCGGCATTTCCTCAACTTGAATCAGCACTAACTTTCAGATCCCCAAGATTGTCGTCGTAAAATAAAATACGATCTTTGGTACCTACTAAATATCTTAAAACCTTTTTAAGTAACAAAAAATGACGCTTTTCTGGTCTTTGATTATACTGAGATAAAAAACTTACAACAAAACTTAGAACAGGACGCTTGCGATTCGCAAGATAAGAAAGTTCACTTATTAATTCTAAATACTTGGTTTGATCAATCTGCTCGTTCGTAGTGTCTAAACATTTGTCTTCAGTTTTAGCGATTAGGAGTTTTACAGGTTTACATTCACTTCATACCATGTTTTTCAAGAATAATTTCTATATAATCTTTTTGAGATAATCCTATTCCATTTTTTAATTTTTGTAGTTCTAATCCCAAGAATTTACCTTTTTCAGTTGTTTCATTAAGATCAAAATGTTCTCTTAATTTATGAATAATTTCATCTGCAATTTTTGGATTACTGCTAAAAATACCCAAATCATCTACATATATACACATTGCAAAGAAATTGCTCGGATCACCTAAAATAAAGATACAATTATCAGAAGCAAGTTGTTTAAGTCCGATTTCTAATAATACAGTTTTGAGTTTTAAATTCCAATTTCTACCAGATTGCGGTAAACTGTAAATACTGCGTTTAAGTTTACAAACTTTGTTTTTTCCGTAATTATTTTCAAAACCTGGCGGAACAGTCATATACACGGTTTCCTTCAAATCACTATACAGATAAGCTGTTTTAACGTCAAAAGGTCGAATATCTAAATCAAGCTTTGCAGCTAAAGCGACTAATAATCTAAAAGATTCGATATTTACTACGGTAGAATATGATTCGTCATAGTCTAGATTTTTGATTTCATTAAATCCTGCTTCAACAAGACGCGCTTTATACTTAACACAATTTGATTCTTATTTAAAGTTATAAACCCATTTACTTTTAATAGTTTTCACGTCATTCGGTTTATCCACTATCTCCCATACGTTATAATGTTCTAATGATTTCAAATCGTCTTGCATTGCTTTAAGCCAGCGATTCTCAACCTGTGGGGCGCGCTCCCCTAGGGGGGCGCGAGCACACTAGAGGGGAGGCGCGAGCATAACCAAGAGAAAATTTTATTTAAAAAAATTGATTAACTGACTGAAAGGAAAGCACACATACACATAGAAAACAAAATACATTTCGACATATTTAACGAATAAAGTAAAACAAATTACTGTACAACAAGTAAAACAAAAGTAAAACAAATTACTGTACAACAAGTAAAACAAAAGTAAAACAAATTACTGTACAACAAGTAAATTACAACAAAAAGTAAAACATATAAAGTAAACCAAACCTGGGGGGCGCGAGCACACTAGAGGGGAGGCGCGAGAATATCCAAGAGAAAATATTCAACAAGTAAAACAAAAGTAAAACAAATTACTGTACAACAAATACATTACAACAAAAAGTAAACCAAACCTGTGGGGCGCGCCCCCCTAGAGGGGCGCAAGCACACTAGAGGTGAGGCGCGAGAATATCCAAGAGAAAATATTCAACAAGTAAAACAAAAGTAAAACAAATTACTGTACAACAAGTACATTACAACAAAAATGAAAACAAACCTGTGGGGCGCGCCCCCCTAGAGGGGCGCGAGCACACTAAAGGGGAGGAGCGAGAATATACAAGAGAAAATATTATTTAAAAAAATTGATTAACTGACTGAAAGGAAAGCACACATACACATAGAAAGCAAAATACATTTCGACATATTTGACAAATAAAGTAAAACAAATTACTAAATCAAAACTTACTTAATCAAAACATCCTAAATTAAAAACACATTTAATAATTATTAGTGACTTCCTTGGGCCTGTCTTGCGAAGCAAAGTTTTTCGAAGGAAGGCTTAATGTTAGAAATAGCCACTCTCAGTTATGTTTCTATATTTAGCCCAGATATATATTTTATCTTCAAAGAAGCCACAGCAGAAAATCCAGTTTCACAAAGGTAGTATGTAGAAAATGGTAATAAAATGCGAAATGCCCTTGTTTTTAGTGCAGAAAAATCATCCTCTACTCCTGTCCAAAATTCAAATAGTGATTTATTACTAAATTGTCATTTGGTTTCGCCACTTGTCGTGAAGTCTATGAATTTTTCTTCCTCATCAATTGAGAGTCCTTCGGGAATCTTATGAAATGGATCCCTAACCCACTCTCATAACTTGCTATCTGTTTGTGGTCAGCAAAAAAATACTTTTTAAAATTCTTTGCCAGCACGGCTAAATGATTTTCAAGGTTACAAAAACAACTTTTACATGTTCTTCTTCAGCCTTGTAAGTTTTAGTACAATCATCCATATTTGCAAACATTGTTAGTTTTCTTTTGCTTTAAATTTCTGCTCCAGAATCTCAATTTTCTACAAAAAGCATTAACTTTATCACTCGTATCCAACATATGTGTATTTGCTCCTTGGAGTTGAAATTTCAAGTTATTTAATTTTTCGAATATGTCGACCAAGTAGCCCAATTTCATCACAAATAAACCATTGCGAAAATTATCGGATTCCTGTCTGTTTTATTTTCTAGGAAAATAGCGATTTCTTCTCTTAATTTATAAACACGTCGCAAAAATTTCCCACGTGATAACCATCTTGCCTCACAATAAAATAGTAACGCTGAATGTACTGAAACCATGTCTTTAAAAAGTGCGGAAAAAATTCGATTTTAGGGGTCTCATTTTTATATAATTTACTACGGTTACAACCGTAGTTAACACAATATTCAGACCATGACTCATTTCTTTCGAAGCCAAAGCTTCTCTGTGGATCATGCAATGTGTCCAGACGCAATGAGGCGATTTTTGTTTTACAAGTGCTTGTACACTTTGGAATCTTCCGGACATTGAACAAGCACCATCGGTGCATATTCCGACGCAATTTTTCCATTCTATGTTTGCCTCGTTCATAAAATCATTTAAAATAGCAAATAATGCGAGCGCTGTTGTTTTGAGTTCTATTGGTTTGCAGACAAGTAGTTCTTCCAATACTGACATATTATCACAAAATCGAACATAGGCAATTAAATGAGCATCTTTATTACTATCCGTTGCTTCATCAAGCTGTATTGAAAACAATTTGTCACGCAACTTCGAGAATAGCTGACACTGTACATCTTCAGCTATATCACCAATTCGACGAGCAACAGATGATTTGAAAGATTTGTTGCAATTTGACTGCAATTGTTTTGAAAAATTATATCCAAACATAGTTTCTACAATCTCAAATGCTGCTGGCAAAATAAGCTCTTCACCAATGGTGTGAGGTTTTTTACATCTGGTTATTTTATATGAAATTTTGTAAGACGCAATTAAAGCTTTTTTATTCACTGACAAAGTTTCTTTAAAAAATTATTTTTGCTTTTTATGTGATTTTTTTTAATTCGAAGAATTCTCTGGGTGTGTTGACGTACTCGCTATGAAGCGTTTCCAAATGTCGTTTAAGTTTGTTAGGTTTCATGCTGTCTGCGGCCAATATTTTTGAGCAAATGATACACAGGGGCCTTTCTTCTTCATTTACTTCAGTACTGGTAAACCCAAAATTTAAGTATTCTTGAGAATATTTTCTTGATTTTATTTTTGGAACCATGCTCGTCTGTGTACTTGTTGATGCTTGACTATCGTCTAATGCTCGCTTACTTCCTCTTAAAAATGTATCCATGAGTCTGCAAAAATCTGCTGCCGTGAATATTTAATATGGGGAATTGTAATTAACACGAAAACATATATAACATACACATTCACGATTGATTCGATAGCGATAGAAGGATCGATTCGAATGAGACTGGCTGGAATTGAAACTTGTGTTATCGAAAATTTTCCTTCTTCCTATGAGAAAACATTTGCTTTGCGCATGCTCGAGACGGCATCGGTCGTGTGGAATCCCTTCCACAAACATTACTTATTTTTTTTCCTTTTTGTTTAGTCATGCTTCTGTTTTATTTTATTTATTATTCGAAAAAATGTATTCCCAGTTTCTAAATTTAGCTCACCCCCGTCTTGGTTAACTTTCATTAACGAATTTTTCTACTTTCATATTCTTTTAACGTTATCTCCCTGTTTGGCTTTCATTTCAAATATAATATTTAAAATTTCCCCGGTTTCATTCGCTTCATCTGTTCACCGAATGCTTGGCAAAATGCCAGATGTGGTTTCTCGTCAACGTTGGCTCGCTTTTACACTTGTTTTGACAGTTAGTTAAAAATAATTTTAAAACAGAATTCAAAATACTCAATATACATTATTGTTGTATACATTTTATTGTGAACGGGGGGCACGATGAAAATTATGATTGAAAACTGGGCCGCGAATATTGAAAGGTTGAGAAACGCTGCTTTAAGCCAATCACTTGAGTTTTTATTGGACATAGCTTCGTCGTAATTATTCGGTATTTCCCGAGTAACTAAACACGTTAAGTTCGTTTTTAATCTTTCTGATCTCCTCACACCTTGTTCTAACATTTTTCGTTCTTCTTCTAAAACACGTTCACGATTCAATTCCTGACTTTTAAGCTTAGTCATACCAAGAGGTCTACCACGTTTTTGTGTTTGGTTTTTTACTTCAGTCGAATATTCATTCAGATCAAAATCTAAATGTGGTTGATTTTGAACATCACTTTTCGAATTTTCGGCTTCGGATTGAATTAACCCATCGTTAAAGTACGTCTCAATATCCCAATTATTATCATAAGATTGTTTCAACAAATTTGAACCTTTTAAGTTTTCATTAAATTTTACGGAGCGTTCTTCTATTACACAATTTTCCTCAACATTAAAAATTCGATAAGCTTTCCTTTCTCGAATATCCCACCATAATACCAGTTTTACCAGATATTTGTAATTTGTTGCGGTATACTTTTGGTGTGTGGTAATAAGCTTCACAACCGAACACTTTCAAATATGAAATATTGTGCTTTTTTTTAAAAAACAATTCATACGGAGTTTTAAGTTTAGATTTTCTAGGGGTTAAATTTGTAACATGTGTATTACAAGCAACAGCTACAGCCCAGAAAGTTAAAGAAAGTTTACTTCCGTAAATTAATGTTCTAGCACGATCCAAAAGGACTCTTACAGCTCTTTCACTTTTACCATTGCTGGGAGGATTATAAGGAACTGTTTTTTCATGAGATATTCCACATTCATCAAAATAAGATTTTAGTTCATTATTAATGAATTCACCTCCATTGTCAGATCCGAAACGTTTGATACGTTTATTTAACAAGTTCTCGTATTTTACTTTGAATAATTTAATCTTATCAATAGCTTCACTTTTATGTTTTAAGAAATATGTAAAATACATTCCAGAATAATCATCTACTATAACAAGAAAATACTTAAAATTATTTAACGAATTTTCAGGTATAGGACCACATAAGTCTACATGAATTAATTCTAAAACACATTTACTTTGTTCATAATGAATAGATTTATGAGGTTTGGAAGTAATTTTACTAACATCACATACTTCACAATCAAACTTTGCAACTTCATCAAGATTAGAAGTATTAATAGCAAGATTATCATCAATTAGCATTTTACACATATAATCATAATTCAAATGACATAGTCTTTCATGCCACAATTTACTTAAATTGTCATTAACATAATTACATCCATCTTTAATAGATTTTTCAACATTAGGTTCCGAAATTATTTCTAAACGCTTATTAACTTTATTTGCTTTTAAACATTTTCTACCTCATTATTATCAATAACTAACATACAATTTTGCTTAGAAGCAACCTTGTAACCCTTTTCTAATAAAGTAGTTAAGGATAATAAATTAAATCTTAGTTCAGGTACATATAATACATCATGTATAACTAAATCATTGTTATTAAACTTGGCTTTTACTGTACCACTACCTTCCGATTTTATAGTAGAACCTATACCAGCTAACTGTATTTCACTATTAAAACTATTAAATTTATTAAACCATTTTAAATCATTTACCATATGGCAACTGGAACCACTGTCGATCAGCCATATATTTTCAGTTTTTCCAGTTTCTGCATGGGCGTTGGATGCCGTCAAAGCGAAATTGGAACGGCGGTTTCCCCTAGTGGAACTTCTTCGGTCTGTGTAATCCCGTCTAATCTCCGATGCACTTGAACCTCTCGAATCCCGGTGCAGTTCTTAGGTTGGTTTTTCTGTTGGTTCTGTCTTGCGTAACAATTTTTCCATAAGTGTCCTTTTCTTTTACAAAAATTACAGGTCTTAAAGAAATTCTTAACGGCGAATGCATTTTCAGTTCTTTTCCAGCTTGGGTTGGAATCTCGCTGGAACTGTTGTTCTTCCTCTCGCAGGACTTCTGAAACATCTTTGGGTCTTGAGAATTTTTCGAATATTAGAATATTTTCTATTAAGTCCACGAACAGCATGGAATACTAGTTCACGACTGGTGATTTGTAGTCCAAAACTAGCGCACTTCGTAGCTAATCCTCTTGCTCTAGCTTTATAGTCGTTGGCGGATTCTTCAATACCACCGGTACAATTGTCTTTAATCTTAGTCCACAAATCTTTGACATTCTGTTCAGGAGCATACTGAAGTAAGTATTCATCAGATAAAGACAACTTGATGTAAGAAACAGCGTCAGCGTTCTTTGAGTTCCATTCTGCATAACTTTTATCGTCTTCTGCAGGTCCAGCCACGTGCAGAACGTTGGAAAGCCCTTTTATCGATAAAGCGGCTTCTAACTTCACAGACCAAATGAAATAATTATTCCAACAAGGGCAGGAACTATCGGTGATATTTTACTATCTGCGTTAAACATTTTTAAAACTTTCTATACGCAATAACCACGGACACCGATACCATAATGTTGTATGTGGATCGATGATCGTTGTATGTGGATTAGCTGTACAAGAAGTTTATTTGTAAAACAACAAGTATATAAAAGAAATAAACAGCGACATCTAGACACAGAAATCATAACTAAAATATTTGCATATAACCAGATACCTTCTGATGCCAACAAATATCAACAGTACAACGATTGAAATTTCTTTTGCGAGCCAAATTTTTTAAAACTTAAACTACATAGGTACATTGTTATTAACTTAATTGGGGTACTCCTAAGCTGACCTTTGCTAAAAACGTCCTCTATCTGATTGAGGTGCGTTCAACTCTCCCATCCACACTCGACTTGTATGTACACTTTGTTTCGTCAATCTCCTTCGTTCATCCTCTCTGTATGTACAAACCATCTCAACATACCTTTACCTACATCTTCTTTCACTTCCCAACGCTCCCTAAAATTAACTTAATAAACTTTACTTAAGTTATTAATTTACAATTAACTTAATGACTTACTTTTAAATCTTAATTAAACTATAGGTATGTTGAATAAAACTTGATATCATACTTAATAACAATATTATTTAGTGATAAAATTAAATTTTAAGGTGTTCATAAAATTAAATTATAACAATGACTGACAAACACTAATGTGAACAATGAATGGCCTTGCATTCCTTGGAAAGTTTGGGTAAGCCAAATTTGTATGTTATTGTTTTTAATTTTGGGCCACGAAGTTTCAATAGCGCATCGTATTTTGTGAAAGAGCCACACTCAAGAAGCCAAAGAGCCGCATGTGGCTCGCGAGCCGCGGTTTGGCGACCACTGGTCTAGAGTAAAGGCATACAATATCATTACCCTGGTCGATTTTTCAGCAACAGTCATGGAATGATACTGTAAAAATATATTGATAGAGTTTGCAAATACCTAGAATGCAAGCCCACGACTTTTTCTTTCGAAAATTAAAGCTTCTGCCAATGCAATCAAAGCAGAAGATATAATGAAAATTGAAGGTATGGAGCATCAATATCAAGTAAAAGGTTTCACGGACACCCATTTAATCGATGTTAAAAGTGCCTGCTGCTCATGTCCTGCAAGAATGTTTGGAAAGTTTTGCAAGAATCAGTTTGCTGCGTCATATTTCCACAATGTTTGGGGGAGGGGATTCAGCAGTCACCTCAAAAGCAAGACATGAGATACCTCTGGGATAAAAAGTACCTCCCTTGGAATTCCATCAACCATTCCAGGGAGAAAATGCATTTCCATCAACAACACCTTCAAACGTCTTCCATTCAACCTGAATGTCCCACCAATGAAGAATGTATTGGAGGAAATAGCGATGTTGATGAAGAAACAATTCAGTTGAGGAAGGAGTTTGTAAGAGAAATTGATGAGATTCTGAACAATTGTAGCTCACAAAAAGTCAGGTTAATTATATTAACTATATTACTTTACTTGGATTTTGATGTTACTGATACTAAGATATTATTCCTATTAGTTGTAATTGATTAAAAAACTTGTAATTAATCTACATAATATATTTTTATAACATTATAATTGTAATTTATTCTACAGCTTTGAAAAAGGACTTGCTCGCATTAGCAAAATAAAAACATAAGGGCAGGGCGATACAATGCTGCATACCATAGGCAGCACCATTCCATTACGAAGAAAGGCTGGCGCAGTAATTAGGGTTCAGCCAGCCTTTGTTTCGAGAAGATAAGCCAAAATAACTAGAGGCAGCAAGCGGTTTCTCTGGTAGTCCAGGTAACGGCTCTCATACTCAGGCTTCCAAGAAGAGAATACACATTCTTTCTGTAAATATACAGATGAATCAGCCAAATGCAAAAAAGCATTAATTTAATGTGCGATATTCTCTTCGCAATTAAAAATCATGGCGTTTAACTTTAATAATAGATTTTGTATTATTAAATTGAAATACTAAATATTTGTGTAAAGTTTACATTCTACAAATAATATTATACGTATGTATTTTGTTATTATTTCAAATTTGAAATTTGAATATGTATAGTTTATTGATTTGTCAAATATTTTCCCTTAACTTTACTTATACAAATATGCGGATGCTGTGTCAAAAAGATTGTTAGCATATTCAAGAAGTATGAAATTAATTTAAAAAGCATTAACTTTATTAAAGTCATTAGTCACTATCATTATATATTTGTTGTCTTTCTAATAAAAATATTTATATATTTTTGTGCAATTTATAGTGGATGATTAATTTTATGGCCTTCATTCAATGGAAACATTGGTTTGTGAGTCAAACATCATTATTGCTGTAAGGAAACATTGCCCATTTTCCCATAACCCCTGCTTGATTGCAATAGAACAACCATTGCATATAAACCTGTAACTTAGTGGTGGCAACATTCTATTCATGTTGAAAATCTTCATGTAATCAGTCCTGTGTTGTCTCAGTGGGTCAATTTTTCGTTCACGCATCAAGAAATCGTGATTCCTCCTCAAATAGATGTCTTCGAACGCCATGAGCAACATCGAAAGATTGTACAAGGAAAAATACAATACTTGAAAGCTTCAAATTGAAGCAATTTTGATCCAAAATGATCATTGGAACTATGTCAACGGAACAGAGCCGAAATCAAAGGATGGCGAAGTGAAAATTTCGAAATGGACAACAGAAAGATCAAAAGGCCCGTGCGGATATAATTTTATCTATGTGCCCAAATGAACTTTGCAACATCAAACACTGCAAAACTTAAAATGAAGTATGGGATAAATTAAAATCCATCTACGAATCTAAAGGTCCGGCTAAAAAAGCCAAGTTGCTGAAAGAGCTTCTATTTCGTATAATGACTACTGAAAGTATGTCCGTTCATTTAAACTCCTTTTTTGATACAGTGGATAAATTAAACCAAATGGAAATAGCAATCGCAAATGATCTTTTCTCAATTTTAATATTATACAGTATCCCGGACAACTTCGAAAATTTTCGGTGCGCGATAGAATCAAGAGACGAACTCCCCAGGCCAGAAGTTCTAAAAATAAAACTTTTGAAGAGTACGAGTCAAGACAAGGAAAAGAAAATAAAGAAATCCACATTCAAAACGCGTTTTTTACTTCTATAAGAAAACAACAAAAACCGAACTGGCATGGTAAAACTCAAAACAAAAAATAGCACAACAAGCAATTTCAAAATATAATCTGCGGATTTTGCAGGAAAAAGGGTCATAAAACTGAATCCTGTTTCAAGAAAATAGCGGAAAACAAATCTTCGAAACCAGAAAGAAAATGCGTGACACAGCGTAACGAGAGCGCGACAACAGCCATTTGCATGAACGCAAACGAAGAAAACAAAGCAACGTTCATTTTCGACTTGGGAGCTACATCCCATATGACAAACGATGAAAATCTCTTATTCGAATTTCACAAACAAGAGAACTCCTATATTAAATTGGCAGTTGACAAAACTGCTAATATCATTGGAAAAGGATCCGTCCGAATTATAGTCCCCGACGTTAAAGGTACGAAAACAGTTAGTCTTGAAAATGTGTTATGTGTTCCCGAACTGAAAACAAACTTGATTTCAACTGCAAAATGCACACGAAACAACCGATATATAGTTTTTGATGCTCGCGAAGCAAAAATAATAGAAGAAGATGGATCTGTCATGTTGAGCGCAAAAAGCATAGGATATTTATATTACGTCGAACCAAGCATTTAAACCGCAGCTGTCGTAACAGAATTTCAAATGTGGCATAAAAAATTTGGCCACTTAAATGAAAACGACTTATCGAAATTGAAAACAGAAGAAATGGTACGAAGACTATCTTTCGGCAACAGTGACTCTTTGAAGGACTGTCAATTTTGCATTCAAGGTAAACTCCCCGAAGATGTCAAAATTTGTCAGTACAGATTTACTCCTAGTTCGTCGACCTAGTTAATTCTGATCTATGCGGACAAATGAAAGTTCCATCGGATCACTTTATTTTGTGACTTTTATCGACAACAAATTTCGCTACATCGAAATGTTTTTTCTGAAAACAAAAGACGAAGCAAAAGCCGCATTCGTGAAAGCCTGCGTGGAAAATCGTACTGGAAAGAAAATCAAAGTTCTACGTACAGATAACGGCCTGGAGCATACTGGAAAAGAATTCGAAAAATTCTTGCAAGAACCAGGAATTCGTCGAGAAAAATCAGCCCCCTACTCACCAGAACAAAATGGCGTGGCAGAACGCGCAAACAGAACAATCGTCGAAATGGCGCGTTGTTTACTAATCCAAGCAAATTTGGATCCAACATTCTGGGCAGAAGCAATCCGTACCAGTGCCTATTTACGAAATCGATGTCCTTGACGAAGCGTTATGCAGAATAAAACCCTATTTAAATAATTTTTCGTCTTGAACAAGCGCCAAAAATGAAAATTCGATCCCAGATCTAAAAATTGCATCTTTATAAGATACTCGGAAATTTCAAAAGCCTATAGATTTTGGCATGAACCCACAAGGTCAGTGATTGTCTCACGCGACGCGAAATTCGTCCAAGAATTCAATCCACCCCTTGCATCAACCGAAGAAGAATTGGAATATTTTTTACCTTTCGGCAGCGAATCCAGGTCCACTGATACATTACCGAGCGAAAAACGCAAAACGATATCCTTTCCTTCTATGATCTCGGAGCGAAATGAAGAAGAACCAATCGGATCTCTTTCTCCATGACCTTCGATGTTTGATACGTCAAAAAACGAGGAGAAAATCAGTTTCCCCTCGGCGACCGAATCTCTTAAAATTTCGTAATCAGATGAGTATTTTTCAGACACTGAGATTTCGGAGTATCCCGTTCTTCCCAAATGACTTGGCGGCCGGCCAAGAATTATTCGTACGGGAAATCGCAGACGGCCTAAAAAGGAATACCACTTCCACCGATCAGCTGATTTTGTCAGCTGTTCTGTTTCTTCTCCGAGTGTTACGCAAGTGCTCAATAGATAGATAGCAAGTGCTCATAAGGATGAATGGGTGAAAGCCATGCAAGAAGAATTATTTTCACTCATAAATGAAAATGCATGGATTCTTGTGGATCGACCGAAAAATAAAAAGGTGATTCCTTCAAAATTTTGTTTGAAAACAAAATTCAATCCAGATGGCAGCGTGGAAAAATTAAAGCACGACTATTCGCACTTGGGTGTACAGAGAAACCTGACATTGATTTTGAAGAAAATTTGTCTCCCGTCGTCAGATCAGTTCAAATAGAACTATTTTGTCATATGCGGTTGAAAATAATTTAATTGCTTATCAACTGGATTTTGTGTTGGAATACATCAAAGGCGAGTCAAAAGAAACTGTGTACATGGAATTGCCAGAAATTTTCAAGGACTTGTACGAAGAAGATCAAGTTTGTTTACTCAAGAGCTCACTCTGTGGATTAGTTGGTTAGTTAGATTTTAGTGGCGCAAGGGCCAGTTTTGGCCATGCTGCGCCAAACACACGACTCATGATTTCTTTGTTGAGAGGCTAATACCGTGTCATTTAAAAAGTAAAAACGTTGTATAGGATTAAAATATATTTAGATCAACTGTAAAAGTTGACAATTTTGGTAAAAAGTTAAAAAAGATAAAAATTTAGATATATACATTTTTACAAGTGATGACCTGCAACGTTGTTTAACGAGAAAAAAAGGACAAAGTTTAAAAGTAATGCACCTTAAATTTAATTTAAAAAGCCAATCTCATTTAAAAAGAAGAACAAATTCAAATGGGGAACTTCTCCAATTAAATCATTCAAATTTAAAATGGTGCTTTTAAAATATTTCATGCGCTGTTGGTTAAAAAGAGGACAAATATAGAGTGTATACAGAACAAGGGAGTGAAGGTTGTAACTGTATGTTGCGTTTTGTATAATCACTCCAGGACCAACATATCCTGCACCTTTAGATCCGTCCGTAAAAATAGGCAAGAATGTTTCGAACTGAGAACGGTGGAGCTCAAATAATTGTTGGTAAACAACTGCTGCAGTGTCTGGTTTAGCGTGACCTTCGAAGGCATTCATATGCGTGTAAGATGGTATATCCCATGGTGGAAAGCGCAATATTTCCTTCTGCTGGATCTCGATATCACCAAGGTTCAAGTCATTTAGTAGAACCTTTGTCCGTTCACAGAAGGGACGAATGTGAGATAGACATGCGTTGAAAAGCCGATTTAGACCGGGTGAAATAATTATGTTTTTCAAAGGATGGGATGAAATTGATAAAATTTTAAGATAAAACAAGGCGAACAACATGTTTCTTTTAAAATCAAGTGGAAGTTGGTTACTAACTACATACAGACTATTAACAGGCGACGTCCTGAATGCACCTGTGCAAATTCTTAAGGCACTGTGGTGGACAGTGTCTCATCTGCATAAGACCGAGTCAATAGCTGATCCATAAGTGACACATCCACAATCAATTCGTGACAGAATAATGGATTGATACACCCGAAGTAACGAGGTTCGGTCCGATCCCCTAGCGGTGTTAGACAGCACTTTAAGGATGTTTAACGATTTTTCACATTTTTCTCAGGTTCAGTGAGCTTGTTATCAAAGATGACTCCAAGGAATTTCCTCTCGTTTACAACGGGGATTTGTGAACCACGGATGCAAATTTCGGGTTCTGGATGTATGTTTTGCTTCTTACAAAAATGCATGCAACAAGTTTTTGTCGGTGATAATGTGTGACTGTTTTCGTCGCACCATTTGATCAAGTTATTGACTGCAGACTGAAGCTGCCTTTCAATGAAGCGCATATCGGATCCCTGGAATGAGATCTGTAAGTCATCAACATATAGCGAATAATGAATGTATGGCTAAAGCGAGTGAATTATATTACTAAAATGAATGGTAAAAAGAAATACACTTAAAACGCTACCCTGAGGAACTCCCTCATCTTGAATAAAAGATCGTGACAAAATGTCACCTATACGAACTTGAAAGGAACGAAAAAATAAAAAGTTTTGTAGAAAAAGAGGTAAATTTCCTTTAAAACCAAAATCAACAAAGTTCGGAGAATACCATAGCGCCACGTGCGATCGTACGCTTTTTCAACATAAAAAAATATTGAGACAAGATGATTCCGCCTTACAAATGAGTTTCGAATTTGCGTTTCCAGCTACACGATGTTATCAAGCGTGGATCTTCCTTTACGGAAGCCACTTTGGCATGAAGGAATGCATTTGTTCTTTTCAAGCACATAGGTAAGGGTGCATTGATCATTCGCTCTAGGGTTTTACACAGGCAACTGGTTAAGGCGATTGGTCGATAACTCAAAGGATCTTTAGGATCTTTCCCGACCTTTAGAATTGGAATCACGATGCTTGTTTGCCAAAGAGACGGAAACTTTTGTTCCTCCCAGATTCTGTTAAACAAAAGAAGAATATTCGTAAGTGAATCTGTAGTAAGATGGCGTAGCATATGATAGGTTATTCCATCAGGTCCAGGACTAGTGTTATTAGAGTCATAAAGCGACTTTTTCAGCTCCATCATCGTGAGACTGCAATTATAAGCAAGATTGGTTTGGGTTTTAAAACTAATATACACTTTTTCTGCTTGTCTCTTAGTTGTTAAGAAAGCAGGACTATAGGAATTCGAGCTGGACTCATTCTAAAATGCTTCTCCTAATGCATTAGCAATATCGTCTGGAGAAGAGTGCACAGTAGTTCTTGTTTCTAAAATCGAAATTGAATAGTCCTGGTGGAGGTCATTAGCTGCCTTAACCTTTCTCCATACAGTGGCGTAGCCAGCATTGGGTTACTTTGGGTCAGAACCCCCCCCCCCCCCATAGCCAGTTTAAAATAAAAATTATTTTTTTGAAAAATAATAAGTGCAAAAAAAAAATTCCCGATTTCTATAGAGAAAAACACACACGTCGCATTTCCTGGTCTAATCCACATGTATCTCCTGCTCCCTTCCCTTCTGTGTGCTGAAGGAATGATTTTAAGGAGCGCCTGTGGGAGGGGGGGGGGCGATGGGGTAGTAGGTTTGTATGATTGTCTTGGGTGTCTCAATTGTACCTCAACCTACGTGACATTTGCTTAACACGGGAGAAAACAAGTCTATTGGTATTTCAGATGGCGACACAAAAGATAATTGTAGGCTGTTTGTACATGATGTAAAGGGTTACTTTTCTTAACACTTGAAATGAGGCGGCAGTTGAGCTGGAATTCACAATACATCAATCCAGAAATTGCTTATTTTTTGGGTATTTTCCCTGAAAAGACCCATTCATCCCCTACGCCCTTTGAGAAAGGATTGTAAATGACTCCTGTCAAAAATATAATACCCCTAATTGTGATCCTCTTTGCTCCCTCACAATTCCGGTGGAACTTTTTCCCCTTCTCACACATCAGTTTTCTGAGAGGTTGTATGTCTCTCATTTGCCATTTGAATTTGAAAATCACGCCAGTACTGCACGTGCTTGCTAAGTGCTTATCTGAATTACCTTGCTTATCTGAATTACAATTTATACGGTATGCCGTCATCAAAACATAAACTATTGGAAGATTCAAGATAAAAGAAAAGAGCATCGTGCAAAAATTAGCTGATATGTTTAAAGTATGCATTCCTTCTCTTATTCAAATATTTTTTGTTTATTGAGATTATCGTTGAAAATACCCAAAACTAACTAATTTTTTTATTCAATTATATTTACAAATTAGTTTTTTGTCACTCAGACACTAATTTGTAAATGTAACTTTTCACGCGAAAACGCGCTTTTCCGCTTTTTTTTTATTTGGGTTTTGATCATTCCCAAGATTGATGAACATTCGTGTAAAATTTTTATGGGGGATAATTAAAAAGTTATATTCAACTATTATAAATACGAAGGGCACATAATGAAAAAGTTGGCTCTATTTAAGAAGGGTGTGTTCAACAGATTCTCGTTTAAATCTGTATTCATAACTTTTTTCTGGATTTTTTTCTGCTGCGCTGCATCTCGTGCTGATGATTAGGCAAGCAATTTTCCATTACTAGCTTCACAGATTATACAAATCAATGTTTTTTTTTATAAAAATATATTTTTTATTCACTTATTTCATTTTTTTAAGAGCAGCGCCATTTTCAGTTATGATTTTGCCGCAATGCGCCGTTTTGCTGCGTCACGCAACCAATGAAACCTCCTCCCCCATGTCACGCCACACTCATGCATGATAAAATTAACCGGAAAATAATGATTATTATTCTGTTATTTTCAATTACATAATAAAGAGTTATTTACAAATTTAAAATTACAACTTAAAAATTATTAATTAAAATTACTAATTTAAAATTGCTTCAATTCGGACTCACCATTAATATCTAGCTACAGACTTAAATCCCAGTGAAATGTCAGCCAGGTTTGTTAGTAATTTAAATTAGAAAATGACTGAAGATTAACCTGCGAAAATTAAGCTTTTAATTTACATCTTATTTATAATTTATATATATATTTAATTAATTAAAATTATTAATTAGAATTTTAGTTTAAAACTACTGCTTAAATTTAAAAAAATATCATAAATTAAATTTACTAATTTAAAATTACTACTTAAAAATTATTATGATTAATTAAAATAAAAATTTAAAACTGCTGCTAAAATTAAAAAATATCATAAATTAAATTTACTAATTTAAAATTATGAATTAAAATTGATAATTTAAAATTATTAATTACAATTGATAATTTAAAATTATTAATTTAAAATTATTAATTATTAATAACTCAAATTATTAATTAATTTTAATTAAAATTATTAATTCAACTTAATTAAAATTATTAGTTAAAAAATGGTTCAAATTAATTATTAATAAAAGAAAATTATTTGGTTTTGGTCGGATCAATAATAATTTATGAACCCCCCCCCCCCCCCCCCCCTTCGGACAATCCTGGCTACGCCACTGTCTCCATAATTGCTTGCTCGTTGTTGATGAAGTGATTGAAGAGACGTAACTGATCCAGGATTGTCTTTGGCTCTGAAGCCTTACCTTTCGAGCGAACGCTGTGTCCTGTTAAAAGCAACAAGGTTTAATGTAGTTGGGTATCTCCGAAATATGTTCCATAGCTTCTTTTGTCTCTTGTATGCCGACTGACATTCAGCGTTCCACCACGGCTTGCAGATTTTACGCTGCCGCATCGAACTTTTACTAATCGTTGCATCAGCAGGCTTAATAATTGCCTCGGTGACGTTTTCCACTGATATATTAATATCATCAAAGTTAACCATTTCTTCAGTAATAAACGCCAATTCAGAAAAGGCAGCCCAATCGGCTCGGTGATAAACGTAGGCAGGTGGTCATATAATCCTTCTACTACGACTATTTTGCGAGACAAAGATGGGGAAATGATCGCTATTATAAAGATCATTAGCAACTACAAAATTCAAAAATGACAAAAGTTTTGGAGAACAAATAGCTAAATCGAGAGAATGGAACTTCCTTGTAGGTTCGTGAAAGTAAGTTTTCTCGTTATTGTAAAGCAGGCATAGAGAGTAGTCCGATATTAACTGTTCAATATGTTGCCCTCTACGATTTGTACTGTCACTTCCCCACAGAGTGATGTGGCCATTAAAGTCACCGAGTATTAAAAAGGAGGCTGGGAGCTGATCTACGAAGTCGTTCAATTGCTGTTGAGGGATATTAGAATTGGGTGGTAGGTAAAGACAGCAGGTAAATACAGTAGGTAAAGACTGTAAGTAGAGAGTGAAAATGCAGTTTAACTGCAACAGACTGTAAGGTTGTATTTAGTGGGATTACAGTGCTGGGATATTTATGAGAAGTGAAAATGCAAACTCCTCCAGACACTGTATTACCAGAATCAAAATCTTTACGTGTACAACTAAACCCACGAATCTTAGCAGATTGAGTAGACCGCAGGAATATTTCTTGAAGTACAACACATGCTGGATCGTAGGTGGAAATGAGAGATTTTAAATCATCGGTTTTAGATTGAAGACCACGGCAATTCCAAGAGATAAAAAAATTACGTAACAGAGGATGCGTTCAAATGACTATCTGACTCACCCTTGTTCATTTAAGTTTCCTCGTCGTCAGAAGGGTGCAGTAGCACCACATCTGCTTCTTTTTCCAGATGAGGAAACCTGAAAGATGTAATTGATTTCTGTCGAGAGAAACTTTCTCTCGCATTTTTTAGTTTTATAGCTTGAAGAGCTTTAGATTTCGCAGTTGTTTTTACTTTAGATGAGGAAGGTTTGGGATCTATTTACTTAAATGTACTAATTGCAGATGATCTGGCTGAAAGTGTTGAAGATGTTCTGGCTAAAGGTGTTGAAGGAGATCTTGCTGAAGGTACGGTCGGTGGTTCTGTTGGTGTGCTACTACTTTTTTCATAACCTTTTGAGTAGCAGAAGCATAAATTTTTACTGCTACAGGTGTGCAAGCTGTTACCTTTCGTCTAGCCTCTGGATAAAAGATGTTTTCTTTAAATTTAACAGTAGTTATCTCCTTTTCTAACGCAAATGTCGGACAGGTTCGATAGTATGAAGGGTGGTCACCTTGGTAGTTGACACATTTTTCCTTTATACTGCAGTTTTCGCTTTCGTGCCCTGGCTGCGCGCAGCGAGCACAAGTTTGTGTTCCTTGTCATGCTGTCTTGGAATGCCCATATTGTTTTCAAGAGAAACATCGCAAGGGATTGGGTATGTATGATCGAACCCGACATCGCAGATAAGCAGTTTTGACATATTGCGTAAGAGTAGGTGTTTCAAAAGTCAAAATTATGTGTTTGGTACCTAGTATCACTCCGTTTCGCTTGATGGTTATTCTTTTAACTTGACAAACTTTTTGATGTTTTAGGTTGTCAAGAATGTCCTCATCTGGAACGTTTAATGAATCCGCTGCAGAGATAATACCACGGGAGGTATTCAATGCAGCATGAGGTGATACGGATACTGCTAAGTGAGCAAGAAAAGTCAGTTTGACGATCGAAGCAGCTTGTTTCTCAGTAGATACTTCAATTAGAAGGTCACCCGAACGCATTTTGCTGATGTATTTAGCTTCGCCTATACAGCCAGAAATGCCTTTCTCAATGAGAAAAGGAGATACAGAATGGAAAGATGCTTCATTTCTCTTCAGGACAAAAAATCGTGCAGTCTTTGTAGAAATATGTAACGACGGTTGCTCCACTAAAGGAGAATTGTTTGTAGTTTCCATAAAAGGAAGATGAAAGTTCGGAACCTAGAGTCCCACCCACCATGGAGATGGAGTCCTCATAAGTTAAGGGATAGAACACGCCGGCAAGCAACCAAAATAAGTAAAATGAATAAAGAAACAAAAACAGAAGTGCGCTCGGCAATGAACTACCATGTTTACTAGGAACTATACTCGCGCACTATGTGCCTGAAGACGCCTCCGTTCCTGAACGTTCAGTCATCCAGGGGGAGGGTCCCAGAAGACATAACGTTTGCTTGATTCTACCTAGCCAGGTCTACTGACCCTAACCAGGAGCCGATTGATAAACTGGGAACCACAATGTACCTCCCGTTTGCCTGAAGCAAAGGCCGAGGTAATGTATTGAGGCAAAACGTCTTATATTTCACACAAGACATCCTCCTCTCAATCACCAGGCTCCTCATTTAAAAGATTACGGGTATCCACGTACGGCAAACACGTGGGTGACTTAATCGCTAACAGAAGCTATATACAACAGGTTGGCAATAGCTTCTGATAGGGAGCCCTCACCTACGAGAGGTAGTCACAATGAGGGAGGAAGAAAAAAGGAAAAAGCATGAGAAAGAGGAGAAGTAACAGAAAATAGTATAGATCACTAGGGTACCTCGGGGTTGTGAAGCCCGCGTTTACTTAAAGGAAGTAAACCCCCTGAGGGGACTCTGTGGATTAAAACAATCCGAAAGTGGTACCGACGTGGTACAACAAATTAGATGAAAAGCTGAAAGCTTTAGATTTCAAACCGCTCATCTCAGATAAATGTGTTTATCGTCTAAAAACCGCCACTGAAGGAGTGATCATCATTGTTTATGTAGATGACTTGATTGTCTTATCTTCAAGCAGATCTTTTTATGAGAAATCAGAGATGACCTGTCTGCAACATTCAAAAGGAAGGACTTAGGTCCTTTACATTATTGCTTAGGAATTGAATTGCAAAGATTAGCAATTCAATGCTTAGCAATTGAATTGCAATGCAAAGATAGCATCATAATGTCTCAACGAAAATATATTGAAGACAGACATTACAGAAATTCAAAATGCAAGATGCTAAACATGTCGCAAGTCCAATGGATTGCAGCAAGAAACTCACGAAAGATTCTCTCAAAAAGATTTTCTTAAAATGATGATGAAATTGCAGAAATGGGAGATATTCCATATCGATCTTTCATCGGTTCTGTTATGTATCTTTCGGTAGCCACGAGACCGGACATTACTCACGCTGAGAACTTTTTGAGCCAATTCAACAACAATCCAGGAAAAGATCACTGGATCGCTGCAAAAAGAGTATTAAGATAATTAAAGACACTCAAGATCAAGCAATAATTTTCAAGCGCACTGGAGAACAACTCAAAGCATTCGTCGATATGGACTGGGCTTCAGATGTTAATAACAGAAAATCATACACCGGTTTCATTCTTCAATTATACGGAGGTCCAATCAGCTGGGAATCTCGGAAACAACGTTCTGTTGCACTGTCTACGACGGAATCGGAATACATCGCCCTGTCTGAAATCTCAAGAGATCGTTTACCTTAGAAGATTTCTCGGTGAACTATCCCCAAGATATGTATCATCACCTACGACGGTAATGTCTGATAATAAGTCAGCTCAAAAGTTAGTAAAAAATCCTGTTTTTCACAATAAGACAAAACACGTCGACATCAGATATAATTTTGTTCATGAAATTTATGAACGTGGAGATATTGATGTCAAATATATGTGTTCAAATGGCATGCATGCTGATGTGTTAACCAAGAGTTTGAGTGTTCCAAAACACAAAAATTGCTTTAAATTACTTGGATTATCAGATATTATTTTTTTATTATTACATAATTGTGTTGCCATTCTATTGTTCATATGTATTTGTTTCTGTGAAAATAGCCCTTGTAAGGGGGAATTGTAGAATATCATTGCCCATTTTCCCATCACCCCTGCTTGTTTGCAATAGACCAACCCATACATATAAACCAGTAACTTAGTGGTGGCAACATTCTATTCATGTTGAAAATCTTCATGTAATCAGTCGTGTTTTCTCAGTGGGCCTTAGGCGCTCACTTAAATGTTCCTCTTTTTAAATATTATCTTAGCTTGAACCTAAAGTCAAAATATATTTCAATACTGTCTTGTCAACCCTCTTGTATTCCTTTCTCTGCCAAGGCAGATTAATAAAAAATTCGAATGTTCTTATTATACAGCTGCACATTTTATTCATACCTACACTGCAATAAAAAAAGTTATTTTTTAATAATTCTCATACTTTTGCATTTTTATATCTAGTAAAATGTTTTATACAGTATAACTAATACCTATTGTTATTTTTAAATCATCCTCAGACTTTTATACATTATTTATATTTAAATAATACCTAATTATTGTTCTTTTGTATTACCACCTTTCGATTTTTTTTTCATATGTGTTTTAAATCTAATATATTTTTAATGAATAAAATAAGGTTTTGTAGATACGAACCGCAAATTCAACATTGGGGATTTTTTTTTATTTAAAAAAATAATAATTTAATGAAAATATTTTTTCGATTTTTAAAATGTCAAATATAAGGTAGAATGTTTTTGTTTTGTTGGGTTTGCAGTTTCTAACATTATAGGATAAAAATAAGGCACGAGGCCTCCGTGGCCGAGCGGTTAAAGGCGTCAGCTGGGAATACGAAGAATCCTGGTTCGATCCTAGGCGATGGACTTGACAAAGAAAAGTAAAAAAAGTAGTGTTCTTGTGATCGGAGGGTTGCCAGCTTCGATACACAATACTAGAAAAGTCATCCAGAACATCCACAAAAATTATCGGCGTGTATACGGGACTGGTGCATGATAAATCTGATCAGGGCCCAAAGTCCCGACGTCTATTGAAGGCGTTGGGTGCCAGTTCAGGTGTTTCCTCGTCATCTGACCATGGTTCTAAAATAACGAGGTGCATGTATGAATGTGTGTGTGAATGTGTATGTGTTCCCGGGTCTTTCCTTTGAGATAGACCCCGAACCGCCCACTGTGCAGCTCTAGTGCGACGTTAATTAACCAAAACCAAAAACCAAACTGTTTGCAACGAAGGTCTTCCATCGAGACATGTATACAGTTGAGGCCGTCGCCAATAGCCAATGTGCAGCTCTAGTGCGACGTTGATTACCAAAACCAAGCAACTCTGTTTGCAACAAGGTCTTCCATCGAGATAAGTATAGAGTTGCGGCCGTCGCCAGTAGCCCATTGTGCAGCTCTAGTGCGACGTTGATTAACAAAACCAGCAATTCTGTTTGCTTTTGGTTTTTGTTAATTAACGCCGCACTAGAGCTGCACAATGGGGTATTGGCGACGGTTCGGGGTCAATCTCGAAGGAAAGACCCGGGAACACATACACATTCACACACACATTCATACATGCACCTCGTTATTTTAGAACCACGGTCAGATGACGAGGAAACACCTGAACTGGCACCCAACGCCTTCGACAGACGTCGGGACTTTGGACCCCGATCAGATTTATCGTGCACCAGTCCCGTATAATTATGTTTGCAACGAAGGTCTTCCATCGAGACATGTATACAATTGCGGCCGTCGCCAATAGCCCATTGTGCAGCTCTAGTGCGACGTTGATTACCAAAACCAAGCAACTCTGTTTGCAACAAGGTCTTCCATCGAGATAAGTATAGAGTTGCGGCCGTCGCCAGTAGCCCATTGTGCAGCTCTAGTGCGACGTTGATTAACAAAACCAGCAATTATGTTTGCAACGAAGGCATCGAGACATGTTTACAATTGTGGCCGTCGTCAATAGCCCATTGTGCAGCTCTAGTGTGACGTTTATTAACAAAACCAAGCAACTCTGTTTGCAACGAAGGTCTTCCATCGAGATAAGTATAGAGTTGCGGCCGTCGCGAATAGCCCACTGTGCAGCTCTAGCGCGACGTTGATTAACAAAACCAAACCAAAAATACAGTTGCGGCATAAGCTTGAGTTGAGCTGTCACACCACACATGATTGTTAACGCGATGAGTTGAATTAAATGAATAGCCTACCCAACGAAGAATTTTTATTGATTCTCGTTAGTAAAGAGCATGTCCAACGTGTTTGAATGTCCTCAGATATTTCACTATCCCAATCGAGACCTGTTAATCAAAGTGATTGATTATTTCGTCACACTAGAGCTGCACAGTGGGCTATTGACGACGATTCGGGGCCTATCTCGAAGGAAAGACCCGGGAACGTTGCCTCTTATTTTTGAACCATGGTCGGAGGACGAGGACAACACCTGAGCTGGCACCCAACGCCTTCAATTTACGTCGGGACTTTGGACCCCGATCAGATTTATCGTGAACCAGTCCCGTATACACGCCGTTATTTTTTGTGGATGTTCTGAACGACATTCTAGTATTTTTGGTAGGGAAGTTGGCAACCCTCCGATCGCAATATCACTATTTTTTACTATTTTTTAGTCTAGTCCATCACAAGGTTTTGAACCGGGGACCCTTGGATTCCCAGCTGACGCCTAATCCACTCGGCCACGGAGGCCTCCTCACTCACTTGTATTCGTAAAGGTTTAGGCATATGCAGATAGCAATTTTTTTTGGGGGCCTGAAATTAAACGTAACAGAAAAATAATGGTTCATAAATTATTTTTGGTCCGACCAAAACCAAATTTTTTTTTTATTAATAATTATTTTAAACAATTTTTAACTAATAATTTTAATTAAATGTAATTAAAAATTAAAATTAATTAATAATTTGAATTCAAATTAATTAAATTTGAATTAAAATTAATTAATAATCTGAATTAAAATTAATTAATAATTTGAATTAAAATGAATTAATATTTTGAATTAAATTTAATTAATATTTTGAATTAAATTTAATTAATATTTTGAATTAAATTTAATTAATAATTTTAAATTAGTAATTTTAATTAATCATAATAATTTTTAAATTAGTAATTTTAATTAATCATAATAATTTTTAAATTAGTAATTTTAATTAATCATAATAATTTTTAAATTAGTAATTTTAATTAATCATAATAATTTTTAAATTAGTAATTTTAATTAATCATAATAATTTTTAAATTAGTAATTTTAATTAATCATAATAATTTTTAAATTAGTAATTTTAATTAATCATAATAATTTTTAAATTAGTAATTTTAATTAATCATAATAATTTTTAAATTAGTAAATTTAATTTATGATATTTTTTTAATTGAAGCAGTAGTTTTAATTTTAAATTCTAATTAATAATTTTAAATAATTAAATATATATATAAATTATAAAAAAGATGTAAATTAAAAGCTTAACTTTCGCCGGTTAATCTTTAGTCATTTCCTAATTTAAATTACTAACAAACCTGGCTGACATTTACTGGGATTTAAGTCTGTAGCTAGATATTAATAGGGGGTCCGGATTGAAGCAATTTTAAATTAGTAATTTTAATTAATAATAACTATTTTTAAGTAGTAATTTTAAATTTGTAAATAATTCTTTATAACATAATTAAAAATACCAGAATAATAATAATTATATTCTGGTTAATTTTATCATGCATAACTGTGGCGTGACATGGGGGAGGAGGTTTCATTGGTTGCGTGCGCATTGCGGCAAAATCATGACGGAAAATGGCGTTGCTTGTAAAAATATATTAGTATTAAAAAAATATTGATTTGTAGAATCTGTGAAGTTAGACAATGGAAAAATGCTGGTCTAATCATCAGCACGAGATGCAGCGCTGCAGAAAAACATCCAGAACAAGGTTATGAACACAGTTTTAAACGAGAATCTGTGGACCCCACCCTCCTTAAAAAGAGCCAACTTTTCCATTATGTACCTTTTGTATTTATAATAGTTAAATATAACTTTTTAATAATACCCCTTAAAAATTTTGAAACGAATGTGCATCAATCTTGGGAATGATCAAAACCCAAATTAAAAACAAATAGCGAAAAACCGCGTTTCCGCGTAAAAAGTAACACATCCGAGTGACAGAAAACTAATTTATAAATGTAATTGAATGAAAAATTAGTTATTTTGGGATATTTTCAACGATAATCTCATTAAACAAAAAATATTTTAATAAGAAAAGGAGTACATACTTTAAACATATCAGCAAATTTTTTGCACGATTTTCCTTTCTTTTTTCTTGAATCTTACCAATAGTTTATGTTTTGATGACTTCATCCGTGAAAATGGTAATACAGATAAGCTTAGAAAGCACATGCAGAACTGGAGGGATTTTCAAATTCAAATGGCAGATGAGAGACATACAACCTCTCAGAAAACTGATTTTTGAGAAAGGGAAAAAATTCCACCGGCATTGTGAGGGAGCGAAGAGGATCACAATTAAGGGCGTTATTTTTTTGACAGGAGTCATTTACAATCCTTTCTTAAAGCACGTAGGAGATGAATGGGTCTTTTCAGGAAAAATACCTTATTTCAAAGCAAGCAATTTCTGGATTGATGCATTGTGAATTCCGGCTCAACTGCCGCCCCATTTCAAGTGTTAAGAAAAGAAACCCTTTACATGTACAAACAACCTACAATTATCTTTTATGTCGTCAACTGAATACAAATAGGTCTCTTTACTCCCGTGTTCAGCAAATGTCACGTAGGTTGAGGTACAATTGAGACACCAAGACAATCATACAGACCTATTACCCCATCGCCCCTTTTTATCTTAAAACTTATTATTCAATCATTAAGAGTTAAAAATAAATTTACAAAGCCTTTGAATTTTTCAAATCTTTCAATGTAAAAGTTGTTGGGTGTCCTGGTAAAAGGTAGAAGGTCACATGAAAGGAAAATCGGTATAATTAAACTATGACATGAGAGGACACTTCAGTGCTGTGGATTTTCTTAAAAGATCCTCTCTTCTCGGTCATCACAGAAGATACATTCGCAGTCGACATAAATTTATCACTGGTCGGCCGGACAAATTGTGGGCGAGTAACCCATACTGCCTGTCGGAGCCGTGAAGATATCCTGATACAGGATATCTTTTTCTGAATTGGCACTTTGGATATATTTGAAGTCGCGTACTTTTCTACTCCACCAATATCACAGTCTTCAACTCATCTGTTGCAAATAATTGGATCCATAAGTTAAGTTTGAGTGTCTAATTTATTACTTCCACTTAAGGATATATGGCAAATATAAGCGCACGTGTTCTGCGCATGCGTTGGTGTATTTCGAAAACACTGCTCTGCAAGGCCAAAAGGAGAAGCTCTTGTAAGGTTGATATGAGTAGTTGGGTGCTCCCGCTGCTCTTTAATATGCTTCCACAAAGGAAATATACGCTTTGTTGTTTGTTGAAAAGATGCAGTCTTTGTTACATTTACCCGGACACTAAGTTTAAGGTGGACAATTTCCCACACCTCGGCATCCCTGTCGGAATTAAGAGGTCGCAGGTTGCGGCAAACATCGACTGCTATAAGTTAAGGATTTTCCTGGTTCGAGCTCAGACATTGCGAAATGGATTTGGACGCAGTGAAACAGAAACGAGCGATCGTTCGAAGTGCGTTCACGAGAAATGCCAATAAGTTAAGCGTACTGCTCAATGCTGGACCTAAGTACCATTGGAAATTGAAGTCGCTCTTGAACAGTTATCAGAAAAAACCGGTCAATTAAGAATCTTAGATGAGAACTTTTTACTGTTATTCCAACAGAAAGGGTGTGCATCGGAAGGGTAGGGAAAGGGTAGTTTTAGCTGTTGCGAACCAATTGTACGATATAATAAGATATGCTATTCCCATAATGTTGTTGCCTAAATTGATTTGACAAGAAACTTAGAATTTAAAACTTAAGTGAGATCAGGAAATTCCAAAGGATTTGAGTGATAAATTTAAAGTTTGGCGTCAACATTTACCTTTGTTATCTGATATTAGAATACCTAGATGGTTTGGGATTACGGAAAACAATGATTTAATTAGTTTGCATTTATTTTGCGATGCGAGTAAATTGGCTTATGGGGCGTGTGTATATATAAGAGTTGTAAATGAAGGTTGTGCAAATATTAAATTAGTAAATGCAAGATCTCGAGTAGCGCCTTTAAAGCCTATTACTATCCCTCGTCTGGAACTTCTAGCTTGTTGCATAGGGGCAAGGCTATTGTCTTCCATCATTAAAGATCTTAATATTCCCTACGCAAAAGTATAGTGTTGGACAGATTACACTACAGTTTTGTGTTAGTTTCGAAGGGATCAAATCTGGGGAACTTATGTTCCTAAATCGCGTACGAGAAATACGTACATTGACGGATACTCCCCTTTGGCGCCATGTTCCGGGAACTATTAATCCAGCTGACTTAATTTCTAGAGGGTGTTCAATAAAATAATTAGTGCAAAATAAATGGTGGGAGGGACCTAAGTGGTTACGCGAAAAGGAAAATAATTGGCCAAAGTTTGAAGAAAATCCAGATGAGAACTTGGTTAATGCAGAGAAACGTAAAACTATCATTGTTACATTAACAAATGCTGATAACAATAAGAATTGTTATTATAGATAATTCTTATCTTTTAAAAAGATTGTAAGTATGATTGCATGGATTTTAAGATTCTATTATAATTTAAGAAATGTTGATAAAAATTATTCTAAAGATTTATCAGTGTCCGAAATAGAAAAAGCTGAGATTGCTCTCGTATTGTTAATTCAAAAGGAATCTTTTAAAGGTGTAAAAGATGAGAAACTTAAAAAACTTAGACCAATGGTTGATTGTAATGGTCTAATTAGAGCTAAGACTAACGTCGCATATCGTGACGATACAAATGGCTTTAAATTTCCTGTTATTTTACCATCTAAACATCCAGTAATTAAGTTGTTGATAATAAGTACACATAATGATTTGTTGCGTGGAGGTACATCTACACTGTAAAAAAAGAAGTGCTTAAAAATGAGTATCTGGATGTAATCGTTTTTTTTAAGTATAATTGGTTCGTAAATGAATATTGAACGTACTCAGAATTAAATTACCGCTAGTACTTAAAAATAAGAACATTTAGATATATTCATTTTAGGTATTATAAATTACGATATAAGAAATGCGTAATAAACGACATTTATAATTCCAAAATATTTCGTGCAAATATTCCGAAGAATAAAAGTTATGAGTTCCAATTTAAAGAACTATATCTTATGGTGGAGTTATAGATACATGTTCTTCGGCTCAGTGTTTTGTTCGTCGAGCGGAGGTTTATCTAGTTTAGTTTTGATTCGTGAATGGAATTTGTTCGACGTTTAAAGCGAGATATTTAACTACAGACAATTTCGTTTTGATTTAAATAAATAGAAATATGCATGAATTTGTTCAACAAAACTTAGCGGAATGGAATTTGAAGGAGTACTGTACGTGTTTCGAAAGTAAGTGCTATAAAATTTATAATCTTTAATGTATAACGCCATAGCAGTGTTCAATCGCTCAGTTAGTGCTGTCCCCGCACTTTTTTTGGATTTTGCCCTCTAACTTTTTTATATTGCACATTTAAAATAAAAATATTGCATTGCCAAATCAAAAAAAAAAATTAGTACTTTTACCCCTTCCAACTAACATACGACAGACGCAAACCCGTCCGCCATCTTACATTTGAAAATATAATATAAAAAAATTATGAATCAATTAGAATGCCGATATTTACACGGAATACTCCATAACAACAAAACGTAGCTGTATGAAATTTACAGAGAACTTTTCTTGAAAAATTAGACATTTTTTGTGATAATTTTTAAGTTTGTACGATGTTCCATTCATATATTATAACTATTTTAATGTATGTCATTCACTTAACATGGATGACAATATCGTTTGCGATTTTAAGGAAAATTTTCTTTTCGTTATTGACACTATAAAAATGGCGTCATAAGTTTTGTTTGATTTAATATTTACTGAAAATATTCGCACATTGGGCTTTTTACTACAATACGGATTGTTACAAAAATTAAAATAGCTAGAATTTTATCTTATAGAAATGATTTATAATTGTTTTGTGTATTTTGTTTTGTTTGTATGCAGGTTAATTGTAACTATATTTGATTATCTTAAATCAAACTTTTAGAACAATTCTTTCATAATGCGAGTAATTTGTGTATTAACGTCATTTTTATTTATTTGGAAAACATTTTATGCACACATTTTTTTTAATGTACGAAGCTTAGTTTCATTGTGAATTTTCAACTCTATATTACTTTTTAATGTTTTTAAGGGAATAAAATTCCACAGATCCAACCGATAATTGAGAAAATGTTTTATTTAATGTGCCAATGAATATTTATTCTTAAAACATTAAATGGCGATCATTAAAAGTAAAATTTAGAATAATTTATAGATTTTTTTTTATATTTGAAATGACTGAAAAGGAAATAATTCATTATTAACGTAATAGAAAATTTCTGAAACGCGGAATGATAAAGCTTTAGCACTGAAAAATCGCAATTTCATAGAATGGAACAATTTGTAATTTTTTCTTAAATTTATTTATTGTAGAAAATTGATTACCAATGCCAAATATTTTAAATATGACATTTTTAGTTTATGAATCTATGGTGATGGTCAAAATATGTCCTTGTGATAAACAAGAGGGATAATAAAAGTTCATACTTATGGTACACGAGTTTTTTTTTTTTTTTTTGAAAACATATAGAATTTTGTCTAAAATTTGATTAAGATTTTGCATAAGTATACACTTTCATTTTCTTTGAATATGAACTCAAAAATTTAATCTTACGAAATTTATAATACACTAATGATTCAATCGCATACTTTAATATAGCAATTTGCAATTGCCAATAGCAATTTGAATTTTCCTACTAAAAAAAATTTCCTTTTTGATATTTATAGCTTTTACTCTTTTATATGCAAATTATACTTTTCTATTTAGAAATACGATGTGCTATTCTACTGCTGCCACTATTGCTTCCATAAGGAATATTTACGAAACAATGTGGATCGAAGAAGAAAAAGATACTTCCAACTAGCGCACAGTCATTGGATCATTTTATTCAGTTTATCCCAGTACGTAATCTTCTGTTAAATAACCTAGTATCAGATTTTTAAATATTTGCAATGTCCACACTCAACAATTGCAGTAAACACATCATATCATATTCAGTGGATGATGATATAAATAAAATTAAATCGATATTTGCATTTAAATTTTAATGACTTTTATGCAAGAGGAATTCCAGACAATAATATCATTGTTTCAGTACTGACAAAAATTTAATAAATTTGGACTTTTATAGTAAGTCCTATCAAATAAGATTGTTTTCTAGAGTATTTTAAGACAGCGCTTGTGTATCATTTTTAAATTAATCAAAATATTTCTGTAATGCAGAAAAAATGCTTATTAATTTTTATTCCAAGATATTGAGATTTTTTTGTTATAGATGTCCTTATACGTTGTATAATGGAAGTTATTTAATGTATGTAATATTATATTAATTAATATGTTGATAATTACAGATTAAGAATGATTAGTTTTAGATGAACATAAATCAAAAGAAGTTGATGGACCATTGGGGACGAAAACTTCACAGTGTTAAAAATTAACAAATGTATTAATATTCTGGTGTTTACATTTACTTTGAATGACATTTGGACAATACATATGATTAATTAGCAATGTACAGAAAAAAATATTCTCGAAATGATTTTATTTGTATTTATTTATCCATTACTTTCAGATTGGAGAAGGAATTGAAAAATTTATGAAACAGGACACACTTTTGGGAGGAGATAGAAAGCAACCCTTTATCCTAGCTGTTGGAGAAAAATTCAACCCTTCCCAGGCATTTGTAGTGTTTGAAGAACACTGCATAGCTGCAAATTCTTTGTTAAAAGCTGTTGATCTGTATTTGAAATTAACATATATTTAAAAGTAGAATTTTCAGCTTACAGCCGAAATGTGTGGCAATTCATAAATAATACATTTTATAAATGTGAATTTGATGCAGAGATCCCATCATGTGTTTTAGAGTTAAAAAATCGTCTGTAAAGTAATCATTTTTATCATGTCGTGTGTGTACAGTTTTACTGTAAAAATATGTATTTAGTGTTAAATGTTAATAATTATGAACTAAATTATTTATACTTTATTTGTAATTAGTTCAGTGCATAATGTTTTGCACATGGTGCAAAATTTCATTTGTTTTCCTTCATAATCTATGCAAACGTATCAGAAATCGAAATCCTAATGCAGGACATTATGTCTGCTTCGATAAATTTTGTAGACAAGCATTTCGGAAATTATATAATTACGAAAGACACTTAAGAAGATTTCACACAAACAATGGAACTTCAGATACTTCACCAAGTTTGCTAAATTGTCAGAACGAAACTTTTTCATTGAATAATTTAGATGCATGTTGTAGTACTACACTTGTTGCATATATTCAAAATGATTCTTCAGAATTTGATAAAAAAACATTTGAACAATTTCAAGAAAGTGTTTTACTGTACATTTCAAAGTCTGATTGTTACTGCAATTTCTAACCCTGATGCATTGTTCATTCAGTTTTTTAAGAGTCACATGAAAAAATAAATATTTGCTTTATTTGATATGTTTGTGTACTTCGCTGAGTTATATTTAATCTTAATTTATGTAATCGAATAAAATATTAGGACAACATTTTATGTCACAAAATAATGTATACTCTTATAAACGAATGCAGTTAGTTTTGTTTAAATATCCCTAGGTGTTCAAAAGTTGAGGAGGAGGGGGCTTATTTTTCAAACGTATTGTATGTATGCATTAGCCTCTCTTACAAATAAATTTACATATATAATTTACAACAAAAATTTATTGCAAAATTTATTTGCAATATTGTATTACTAAGAGATAGCAATTTATCTAGGAACACAGATTTGACTAAAAAATGGCATTCTTCCCTACCAATTCTTAAAATAACTTAAAGATTTCTTAAAATAAAGTTCATTCATTTCTTTGTTATAAATATCTAAAAATATATATGTTTTTTCTTTTGAGATAATATGTATTTATTTCTTAATAACACACGAGTATGAAATATCTTATTTCAGAAATGTGATATATATTCCAAATTTGAAATTATATATATTCCTTTTTTTATCTCAAATCTTTCTATCTTTTGCTATCTGAAACATGAAAAATATCGTATTCAAAAATTACTATATATTTGAGAAAGCAAAATGTAAAAATAATATTGTTTCAAATTTAGAATGATATATATATATGATTTCTAAAATAAGATTTCTTAAAATTAGGTGAAAGAAAGAAATGAATACACATACTTAAAAAAAATATATTTTCAATTATTTAAAACAGATTAATGAATTCATTTTGTGCATTAAATTATAAATTTGAATGGGAAGAACGTCATTTTTCAAATTTGGATGTACGTACTCAAAAATGAGTACATGCATCCGAATTTGAAAACAAATATACTCACAAACGATTCCTGCATATACTTAAAAATGAGTACATATGGTGTTTCAGATTTGAAACTGCATTTACTCACAACTGATTCCTGCATATACTCAAAAATGAGTACATATAGCACATATATCAATTTCAAAAATGAAACTAAATGTGCTTAAAATTGATTCCATGCTGGCACTCAAAAATGAGTACATGTCTTTTTCAAATTTGATACCAATGTAATCGGAGCTATGATAAGAACTGAAAGTATTTAAAAATGAGTACATTTTACTCATTTCCAAATACCTGTTTTTAACAGTGTATGTTTATGTCACACTTAAAAGAAAAATATTGGATTCTAAAGTCACGAAAACAATTAAAAATTGTATAAATTTACGTATTAAGTGTCAAAGTTTTAAAGTGAAAAGGTGTGATATGGCTTCTGGAGTTTTTCCAAACGATAGAGTTCGGGATGCGGCAATTTTTGACGTAGTAGGGTGTGATCTTGCTCTCATCACGTCTTTGAGCACTGAAGTGTTTTTTCAGTCGTTGAGACGTTTTGTTGCAGGTAGAGGTCGACCAACCACCATCTACTCCGACAATGGAACAAATTTTGTCGGAGCGGAGAGGGTTCTAGACACAATTGATTGGGACTGTCTCTGTTCAAATACCGCTGAGGAAAAGATTCGTTGGAAGTTTAACCCTCCAACAGCAGCTTGGTAGGGTGGTTGATGGGAACGGTTGATCCAAATTGTGAAACCAAATCATTCGTAAAATTCTTGGTCGTGCTTCTCTCGACTACGAGGAGTTACACACCGTGATATGTAATTGCGAGCGAGTTGTTAACTCGAAACCCCTCACTTACGTATCAGAAGATGTCGAGGATCCTTCCCCGCTAACTCCCGAAATGTTTCCGCGCGAAATAAAAGAGTCCGGAGTGCCGGATATTGATAATGTAGATAAAGGTAAATTAAGTAAGAGAGCACAATGTCTGCAAAAAATGATAAATTCATTAAGAATAAGATTTCGTTCAGAGTATTTGGGACAGTTACGGCAACAGTCAGTAAGCGAATCCAAATCTAAGCCTTTAACAGTGGGAGAAGTTCTTTTACTAGAGGATACCAATAAAAAACGCGCATATTGGAATCTAGCACGTGTGGTGAAACTTATTCCTGGGCGAGATGGACACATAAGACTTGCTGTTATAAAAACTGATGCAACTGAATATTTGAGGCCTGTGCAGAGACTATATAGATTGGAAATTGAAAATCCAATTGAGATAGAGGACGATGTGCCTGTTCCTCTCACTACCAGCAGTGGTAGAATTGTAAAAATTCCTGTTTGCTTGTAAATATTTTGTGATTGTTTGTATTTTGTATTTCTTCTATGTAAATTGTTTGTCACATGTATTGTATGCATATTTGTTATTTTATGTATTGAAATCTCCTTGCGGCTTGTAGAGTGGTGTGCATTTAAGAGAATATTTTAAGTAAGAATTTTGTTTGTGATTCCGTAAGAAATATTTTGAGTGTTATTTCAGGTAAAACAGTCAAAAGGTGGGAGTGTGTTGCAAATAATTGGATCCATAAGTTAAGTTTGAGTGTCTAATTTATTACTTCAACTTAATGTGGCAAACAGAACACGTGCGCTTACATATGGCAAATGTAAGCGCACGTGTTCTGAGCATGCGTTGGTGTATTTCGAAAGCACTGCTCTGCAAGGCAAAAGGAGAAGCTCTTGTAAGTTTGATATGAGCGGTTGGGTGCTCCCGCTGCTCTTTAATATGCTTCCACTAAGGAAATAAACGCTTTATTGTTTGTTGAAAAGATGCAGTCTTTGTTACATTTACCCGGACACTAATGTTAAGATGGACAATTTCCCACATCATCTGTAATGAGATTAGCAGGAGAAACAGTCTTTTCCTATGTTTTCGACTGTAACTGCGAAACACCGTTAGCCATGACACTGCACCTCACCAACATGCTGCAACCAGTCAAAGTATACAGAGGAATCAAAATGGTTACTTCCGCATTGCTTCTCTGCTTGCGTAATTCACCCACACATGCCTGCAACTCGTGATCCTCATTAAGTAGAAGTGAAACTAGATACTTAAAACTCAACATATGCATCCAATCATAAAGTTGTAAACATAACATAGAATTAATGTTGCAATAAATTGGATTGAAATCGTAAGCATTGTAAAACTATATAGATGTAAATGCAAATGGCATACTCCGGGCAATCACCTAGCATTCGAAGGCATACTCTGCATATTTCTCGCATACGAGCAATCGGTCTGGCATACGTAGTTCATACACGCGGTATATTAATATTTTTGTCTGTCTCGGGCTTTGGTTTTGGGACAACCAAACGGACATTTCAGACAAAACACAGTTTGAACCGAACATCGAATGCTGATACAAAATAACATCATGAGGAGCACTCCAGCAGCGTGTCCCATTCAAGGCAGCATTTTTCAGCACATTTGTAATTATTTTTACATTAAAACAACTGCAATTTTAGACACAACAAATTGATATCTGTCGTGGATGCCTTCAGATAAAATTAATCTCATTGGAATTTTTTTTTTGCGTTGCATGCATACAGACAGAATATTTTTTAATTTTACGTGATGTGACTGACCCATTTACAAACAAATGAGTCACATATGTCATGTGCAATTAAAAATTTATATCTCATGTTAAGAAATTCATGAACTATTTAGCATTGAATATATACAAAATTAAATTTCTATAATTAATTTAAAGAGGTGCACATAAATATATAAGGGCAATTACGTCAATGTTTCCTTAAATTTGACGTTAAATATGCCCCGATGAAACTTTTCGCCAAAAATTATAAGTACATTTTCCAAATATGAGAATTATATTCGTAAAAAAACGAGAATTATATTCGGAAAACTAACAAAATATATTGTCACATTTGACGAAAACATTTAATTGGATCATACTGGTATTAACAAAACACCATTCTTAACACTGTAGAAAAATCATTGAATGCATAGTTTTTTGGTACATTTTACACATGTATCAGTAATACATATATTTAAAAAAAGTTGAAGTATTTCTTAATTTATAAAGAGTATTAAAATGTGTGCATTGTCTAAAATTGTTCAACTTTAATATATTTCGCTGTATCAAATTATCTCTTTATTTTTTAATAAACTGTTTCTTCCCTTTTCTTAATTAATACACAATGATCTATTTGCGGAAGTAAAATAAACTAATTGCAATTGTATATTTAATCTAAACGGTATATTTAGATCTTGAAGCGTAATTGACTGGAGATTTTCATGAAAAATGAAGGTTTCTTGAAAACCTGTTATTCTGAAAATTGAAAAGACACACATATAATGTAAATATTTTTAATTAAAATCGGTATTCAAGGTAAAAAATAGTTTTAATACATGTCAGCGATATTTATCAATCCGAGGAATGACTACTGCCGTCTGGTGTTTATTTCTTGAACTAAATAAACAAAATAATATTAAATGCGTGCAAAAAAAAGTAAAAAAAAATTATAAGCTCACTCTTTAGAAGTTTTTAATGAACTGCGTAAATATTTTGAATTATTTATTCTTTTAACACACCTGGAAAAGATTTTATACACACAAGGGAAGAACATAAGTACATAAACTATGCAAAGCTACGCCTGCTGTCTGTGGGAGGTTCTACATTATATTGGAGGAGGTGCTTATGTTTACCAATCATTTTACTAAGAACTAGTTTTACTAAACATACAGGATATATTTTCTGTCAATGTGCACCATCACTTATACTTTATACACAAAAGAAATAAAAAGGATTATTATGGATTTTTCTTGGATGTATACTGAAAACTTCTGGTTCTATAACTGCTCCGAAGCATAAATATATGCCAGAGTGGGAATGATAATGCAGCGCTGTTTTGTGGGTTTTTATAAGAACACCCAACGAAGTTTTGAATGAATGAGTAGATGAGGTTTGAATTAATAAAGTACGTTGTTTGAAATGATGATAGTGATCCAATTTCTCATTTTCTTCTGGTGTGAAAGTGAAGAAACAGGGGAATCATTTTAGTGGCTGGACATACTTGAGACTAACTTCCAAGATATACTTGAGATGTTTTCGTGCTGTATACCGTAACTTAGTGTGACATATGATCCCGAGAAAAAATAAAGGAGTATGCCTCTAGTATGCCTCGAATATATATATGTATGTATACATGTGGCATATGTATGTCACTAATATGCCCTGTGAGTATGCCCTGTGAGAATATCCCATATTACTATGGCATACGGAGGTGGTATGCGACATGTATTCGCCTCACATATGATTGATGACAAATGATTTTTTTTTAATCTTGTAAGTAACTTTTATTAAGGCAGTATTTTTTCTTATTACATTTCATGCCACAAAACTCTTTTAAAATAGTTTTATTTAAAGTAATAGCTGTTTCCAACAGAAGAAAGTAGCATTAGACTGTCCACTAAATGCCAAATGAAAATGCCCTTAAAATCTGAAACCTGCTTCTGGGCTTAGCATGAATAATAAATTTGTATTAGGAATATTTTTCGTAGTATAAATTAAAATTTTCATGTCAAGAAGCAGATTTTTATCAATTGCAAAATAATGACTAAAATTCCATAGAAAGTTTAGTGATTCTGACATGAAAAACACTACTAAATAAATCTAGAATACATATTAGTTAATTCACTAAAAGTTGTGACCTCTAGGGCCGGGCCGAATGTGTCTATCGGTAACTCATACCTTGATTCCACCAGCACCTTTGGTTAGATTTTCCGTAATAAATTAATTCCCGTCCTTGGACTTTACTTAGGACCCACCCGATGACCCCACTTTCTTTTCCTTTCTCCACTGTGGGATGTATTCCGCTGTGTACTTGGCTGAACCGTTCACATTTTTCCATCGTACAGCACAGTTATTATTTCATTGTCCCTCAACTAGCTTCTAGTGAGATTAGCAGGAAAAACAATTATTTCCGTTGTCTTCGACCGTATAACTAACTCAAACATCGGAATTGAATTGCTATTACTATAACTTCGAAAAACCATTTGCCATTCCGTCTTACCAACACGCTCCAACAAGTCAAGTCTATAGGATATAAGATCGTAGGAATCAAAAAGTCGATGCAATGTGTTTTCGTAATTCTCCTAAGCTTGCTCCCAACTCGTGAGCCACCAACAACCTATAAACCATGAAGTGTAAACGAAGCTAAGAATTTGTAAACATCCAATTAATGTTTCAATTAATTGGATCGAAATCGGAAGCATATGGCGTTGGCATACTCATGGCGTACCGCCTCCGAGGTCATCATGCAAGATTGTATTGTTAAATTGTATAAATTTAAAGTATAGGTATATTTTCAAGGTTAAAGTGTCAAAAGCGTAACCAAATTTTAGTTATAATACATCAAATTATGATTTTATAATTATATATTCTATCGAAAAGTTCTACATTCCAATCTTTAAATTTAATATTTCATTAAAAAATTAAATGGTAACTATTTGTGCATAACACAGTAAATAATTGAATAAATTGATATGCTCTTCCAGTTAATAAAAAAGACAAACACTTTTGAAGAAGTTAAAAAAAATTAGCTTGACATTGTGAACTCGCTACTTCTAAAACAAATTCCGAAATAAAGAGGATTTTTTATTTATAAAATTATTAACCTTACCGCAGAAAAAAAATATAATTATTTTTACGCACCAGAAGCAAATTAATTTCAATCCACCTGTCCATTATTACTCTTTTAAAGCCAAGTCATTTCACAAAAGCCATTTTTACTTGGACATCTTCCAAGGGACATGGGTGTGGTTTAGTGCATCGAATGCGATTAATTAATTATTGAAAGTTTTCCCCGAAAAAAGAGATTTAGAAGTTTCAAGATAATATCTTAAAAAATAATCGTTTACGAGATAAAATAAAAGGGTGAATGATCCATGCAATTATGTTTGAAAACAAGTAATCGCTACAATATAAAAACTTTTAAATATAAAGCAATTTTGGATTATTACATTTGTTGTCTTTTTTTTTTAATGCAAATTATTATTTACATAAAGTAAAAGGCGTCAAAGACTTCTATTACTTCTTACCTCTTCCATTTTTTTCTCCATTTTTCCAAAATTACTTTATTTTTGGCCAAAAAATGGCCAGAAATGACCAACTGAAATTTCCTCATTCTGCATATGCGAATATATTTTTATTGCTATTTCCCATAAAGTTAGGATGAAGACTAAAAGAGAAGAGAAGAAGAGAGAAGCTTCAAAGTTGAGCTCTTAGTATAACTAAGAACGTTTTATGGAGATTATGATTGTATAAAAATGGAGATCATGAGATAAGATCTATACATTTTTTTAAAATAATTAATTTAGTAAACACATCTTTAACTAAGTTGAGTTTTTCAATATTTTATTATCAACAATTGTATACGTAAATAAACAACTAAAGTGAAACTTCAGTGTAGAATGAACCTAAACTAAACGAAGTTTGTTTTGGAACATGGCCATTTAAAAACAGCAAATAATAAATTAATCCCATATAAAACTTCTTCTTAAAAAAATTATTCAATGTACATTTGTAATCGTGATATTCAAATACAGAGCCTGGAATAACCAACACTATTTCTTTTAAGAAGTTTCTTTTAAGTTTTCATTAACGTTACATGAAATTAGTATGCCAAGAGTCCCTTACGAATGTACAGCATGTTAGAATGCATATAAAGACTAAACTATGGCTGCCCATCAATGGATCGAGAGCCTTCATCCATCTTTCCACTTAATCTCTTCCGAATATCCTCAGCCAAACCCCTTTGCCGCGCTTCATTTTCAACTATCAATCCCTGACAGAGTGATCACAGTGCCGCTTTCTGAAACTCTCTCCTTCATCTATCACACATCATTTGAATAATATGCTGGCTTCGAGCTGCAGTAATAGCATTCGCACACGCTTCAACAGTTGCTATTCGGAACACGGCTTGCAAATACGTGAGACACAAAGAAGAATTAGCGTGCCTGGAACTTGGCTGGAAGGCTGTTGCTCAATGCACTGCTGCAAAACAAATGTTTAGGTTGAAAATAGGATTCTAAAAGGAATCCTATAGAAAATTGATTGATCAAAATCGACTTGAATTAAAACTTAGAAAGAGAAAAAGGATAAAGGTTAGGATTTTTGTACTTTTCAAATCCCCTTTTAGATTTATTTAAACTTTCATTAATCTATTTCCTGATTCAATTTTAATGCTCACTATAAAAAAAAATCCGAGTAAGATTACAGCACAGGGTGCTGGTAAAAGCAATGCTTACTCCCTGTGATGTATTTTTACAGTTTGCTGTAAAATAATTTTGATGTACTTTTGAATCACACGTGCTGAATTTTTACAATTTGCTATAAAATAATTTTGCTGTAATGTTTCCTTGCTGTTTTTACAATAGCTGTAAAAAGATTTCTTAAATTACAAAGCATTTTCTTTTTTTTATTGCACATTAAAAAATACAGCAACAGGCGAAAAAAACTAAATTAATGTTTTTGTAGTTATTGTAAAAATACACAGCACATATGAATTTCATATTTAAAAATAAAAGACACCCTATTATGTGCCCTTTGCTAATAATACATTAGAACTGAGCTCTAAAGATCAAAGGCAAGAGTTATTTTATCAATCTCCCCCATCATTGAAGATATTTAAAAAAACTCAAGAAAAAATAACATGGGGCAAAAGCTATTTAAAGTATTTATTTGTGAAAAAGAATAGCTTGAGCTGCAATTCTGTTCATATTACAGTTATTGTTGTTCTTATTACAAGTATTTTAGTTACGTACATATAAAAAGTGTACATCTATAATTTTAGATAATTAAAAAAAAATCGATATTTTGATCATTTCTGGGGTAGGGGAGATCGGAGTTAGTTGGCAAAAGGGGCTAGTTGCCACAGAGCTTTTATTTCCTGCCACCGTGGAGCTATAGCTCTGTCATCTTGCTAGTGGGAACAATAGGTAAAGGTGCACCATCCACAATAACTTCAGTCTGCTTGGAAGCGTCACGAATGAAGGACCACTGTTTCATTGTTTTTCTGGCTGATAAGTAAATATTTTCATCGTAAATTGTTTTGTTCTGGTGAACTCGTAGATCGAATTGAAGCGCTGCTGATGTTGTGTTTGGAATATAGAGAGTTACTTATTTTGTTCAGGAAGAATCTTTTTATGATGATGTCAATTTTTGTTTTACATTTTAATTCTAGAAATCTTTGTAGTACCATAATAATATATAAAGAATATTTAGAAAATTTTATCAAATATAATTTGAGAGAGAAAGTTATTGTATTATTTATCAGAAAAACAGACTATCGAAAGTTAATGCAATAAAGTGTAATTATTGCAAATTTTAAATATTAATTAAAGTACTTTAATTGTAATTTGCATTAAATGATCTTTTAAACATTTAAAGCAGCTGATAAAGAAAGACCGTGAACTGTTTTGAAATGGTGCTCATGCTTTTGGAGAAATTCGAATAATATTTAAAAATTTACTTCGTACGATACATTTAATTGAATACTTCTCAGATATCAAATTTTAACAATATGAAATGTCTCATGAAAATTCATTTATTTAAAATATAAAGACAAATTTATTGTTATGTTTAGATAAAACTCATAATACACATTTTTTTTTAATTTTAGCTTCAAAACTAACTTTTTTGAAGAAAAAAATAATACTGATTTAAAAAAAATTAAAATTTATTCTTAAAAAAAATTTAATTAAAAAACATAAAATTTTAATGAACTATGTTTATTTTTTAATAAAATACATATTTAAAACATTTATACGTATCATAAAATTATAAATCCTAAATAAAGTTAACATGTAGCAATTTTGGAGTTAAAAAAAATGTACAAAGCCTTTTCAATTTTGTAAATCCTTCAATGTAGAATATTTGGGTGTCCTGGTGAAACGTAGAAAGCAAGATCGGTATAATCAAACTGACATGAAAACACAATACTGCTGCATATTTTCTTAAGAGACCCTCTCTTCTCGGCCATGACAGAAGATACATGCACAGGCTTATGTTCACCACTGCTCGATCGGACAAAGTGTGGGACCGTAGCCCACACTGCGTTACGGAGGCAAGAATATATACTGGTCCTGCAGTTTTCTAAATTGGCACTTTGGGTTTCTTTAAAGTCGCGTACTTTTCTACTCCACCGCAGTCACTGTCTTCAACTCATCTGTAATGAGATTAGCAGGAACAACATTCTTTTCCTTGTTTTTCGACTATAATTGCAAAAATCCGTAGCCATTGCACTGCACGTCAACAAGCTGCAATACTAATCCAGTCGAAGTCCAAAATGACTACCTACTTCCACGTTGCTTCTCTCATTGCGTAATTCACCCACACATGTCTGCAACATGTGATCTTCGTTAAGTGGATTTGAAACTATAGATATTTACGACTCAACTTATACATCCAATTATAAACATCGAGTTTAATGTTGCAATAAATTGGATCGAAATCGTAAGAATTGTAAAACTATGCCTTTAGTTGAATATGCCACTGCCATTTTCCGGGCTAGACCCGTCGCACGGGGGAGAGGGGCAATTTTCTGGAAACCCTGAAAGTTGGGAATTTCAACTTCTAAAAACCCCAAGTTGGGAAAATTTATGCCTGATGGAAATTAACATTATTAACATATGAAAGCTAGTGAAGATTAGAAATTTGTAAGATTACATTTAAATTAGACCTCAAAACGTACACTGCATTGTAATATGGGTGTAACATATCAATGCCTGTAAGAGAACTGTTTAATATTACCTAATATATATATATATATATATATATATATATATATATATATATATATATATATATATATATATATATATATATATATATATATATATATATATATATATATATATATATATATATATATATATATATATATATATATATATATATATATATATATATATATATATATATATATATATATATATATATATATATATATATATATATATATATATATATATATATATATATATATATATATATATATATATATATATATATATATATATATATATATATATATAAAAGATGAAAAATGTCGATATGTTGGAACTGGGAATTTTCAGCACTGTTGAGTTGGGAATTTCGAATCGTTAAGTTGATAAATTTGTTTTATTTCAACCCCCCCCCCCCCCCCCTCCCTTCATCAGGTCGAAAGCATACGTGGCATATTTCTGGCATACTAGCAATTGGTCTGGCATACGTAGTGCATACACGCGGCATAATAATATTTTTATGATTTTTGTCATCCTCAATCTATTACTATAATGCAATGGTTTCAAAGAAGTATAATGTAGCTAGAGATATTAAAAAATGACTTACAGAATTATATAGTTGTAAATATTAATGTCGCAATAAATTTGACCGAAATCGGAAGCATATGCCGTTGGCCTACTCACAGCATACGCCTCCGCGGTCATCAGTTCGATGGCATATTTCTCGCATACTAATAATCAGTCTGGCATACGAAAAGCATGCACGCGGCATATTAATATTTTTGTCTCTAGATCGAAATAGGAAGTATATGCCGTTCGCATACACCGGGCATACCATCTCCGCCGTCATCAGTTCGATGGCATATGTGGCATGCATCTCGCATACGAAAAATCGGCTGGCATACGAAAGGCATACACGCGCCACACGAAACTTTTTGTCTCGGGTATTTGCAGACGATGCTTTACTTATCATGAACGTCAAACGTGTAGTGGAAGCCTTGAATTATGTATGTTTTCCTGCTGATTTCTTTAAACATATGTAGTATGATGATTATAAAATGAGATTATTGTTGTAACTAATGTGTTTGTTTTGAATAAAAATGTTGGTTCTTATAATTTTGTGTTAAAATTACCTTTTTTGAATAATGACGTTTAAAAAAAATACGTTTTTTCACATGTTGCATAAAATAAAAATTACGTTTTTTCACATGTTGCATAAAATAAAAATTACGTTTTCGTAACATGTAATCCTATGGAAAAATGACCTTTTTTATCAGTTTGTCAAAAATAAAAATTACCTTTTTTTAATCATGACGTTTTTAAAAAAATTATCTTTTTTTAATAATTACGTTTTTTAATCATGACGTTTTTAAAAAAATTACTGTTTTTGAATAATGACGTTTTTAAAAATTACGTTTTTCACATGTTGCATAAAATAAAAATTACGTTTCCGTAACATGTAATCCTATGGAAAAAGGACCTTTCTCACATGTTATGTAAATTAAAAAAAAAAAAATTGTATAATGACGATTTTAAAAAATTACCTTATTTGACATGTTGTGTAAACTAAAAATTACTAAAAAATTTTACCATGTTACATAAACACATCTTGATAAGTCATTGCATTAGACATATCAATAATCACAACACAGATATAAGAACCAACATTTGTATTCACAACACATACATTAGTTACAATAATAATCTCATTTTATAATCATCATACTACATATGTTTAAAGAAATCAGCAGGAAAACAAACATTATTCAGGGCTTCCACTACATATTTGACTTTTATGATCAGTAACGCATCGTCTGTAAATAGATACTCAAAAGGTAAAGTCATGCTTTCGTGATTAAAATGAGGCGGTTCGTTCAATACGCATGCCTCACCATGAAATAGGTCATATAGATTGGAATTCACCTATCTTTAAACATTATTTCACCTTTATTGGACAACGTGAGAAGCTGATTGTTACATACCACACTGTATTTGGAGTATTTGGTATCGACAACCAGAAAATTTATGTTGAAAGTCTTGGAAAGTTCGAGTGGTTAACACAACCCCATCAGGGGAGTAGCATGCACTATCACTCTCGCATTGACGAATGTCCACTGTTTCTTCTTGCCCATATGCAAATTTATCTACAGCGCATGTGCGCCCCGCTTTTGTCACCAGCGCATGCGCGCTCTTCTCCTTGTTTATAAATACGCCGAAGAATGGCGAAATAAATTAGAAGCTACCTCAGTTCTGTTTGTCGCTATATTTCTTCTAACAACACCCCCCAGGCGGGTACATTTGGAGGTTCTACCGAGATGTAATGCGCTTTCATCATTTCAAGTAAGAAATTTCCTTTTTATTAAATATGGAAGCCGATCAACTAGTTCGACTGCGTGGTTACGAAAAAGCAGCTTTAACGCGAATAGAAACATTTATAGCCACCGCTAGCTCCGACACTAGTTTAACAAACTTATCAAATCGACTAATTAGGTTAGAAGAGATTTTCAGCAACGTTCTAAAATATGATTCCCTTTTACCGGATGACCAACAAGAAATAGTTGAATTAGAAGACCGTTATTTTCAAGCTAAAGAAAAGCTGCGTCAACTTTCGGAGCCACAAGCGCGACCCGAAGTAACTACAGATTCGCAAGTTCTAAACTCAAGTTTTAGATCAGCGTCGGATTTTAGGATGCCTAGGCTGAATATTCCTATTTTTCACGGGGATTATACACAGTGGCTTCCATTTAAAGATTTGTATGTGGGTATAGTTCACACGAATGAAACTTTATCGAACATTCAAAAGTTCCAATATTTAATTGGATTACTAGGCGATGATCCTAAAGCGATCATTCGACATATTCCGGTAACGAGTGCCAGTTACGAGGAAGCTTGGTCAAAACTCGTAAATCGTTACGATAAGAAAAAACAAATAGTGAATTCGCTACTCGCTACATTCTTCAAACAAAACGCAATTCTTAACGTTAATCACGCTAATCTACGATCGCTTGCTGACATCTCCGAGCAAGTGATCAGAGGGTTAAAATGCGTCGATGAAAGTGCTACAAAACCAGATGTCTGGATTATCTACATGCTTCTAAATAAAGTTGACAATGAAACTCGTCGTTTATGGTCAGAAAAGAATGTAGATGTAAACTTTCCGTCGTTCGATTCTTTCATAGAATTTCTAAATGAAAGATCGTCTGCGTTAGAAAACGCGAGATTCGAGACTCAAAATCAAAAAGAAACGAAAAATCAATCAAATCCTCGTTCTTTCTTTTCGAAGTGTACAAAGTGCAAAGAGTCTCATTTTTTATCAAAGTGCACCAGCTTTAAAAATTTGAATCTTGCAGCACGCAAAGCGTTTGCTATCAAAAGAAACCTTTGTATGAACTGTCTTTCGGAAAGGCATCAAACCAAGGCTTGTTTATCACAATTTACTTGTAGATTTTGTAATCTTAAACACCATTCTCTTTTACACGATGAAAGATTAGGATCAAACTACGCTCAAACTACAAAGTGTAATGCAGATGACCACCAGCATTCACAAACAGAGGAGGCAAACCAAATCCTGTCGTCTGATTCGGATCAACACCAACATGCGTGTGAGCCGGCATCATCTAACCTTCTCCGATGTGATTCGACGGTAAATCCCGCACACGGTAACGGAGCTTTGCTTCCTACTGCTGTCGCTTTAGTTAAGGACTCAAATGGTAAGCTGATAAACATTCGCATTCTTCTCGATTCCGGTTCTCAAGCTTGTTTCCTGTCAGAATCGTTTGCTCAAAAACATTCTTTAAATTTCGATTCAAGCGTTCGAGTATCGGTGACTGGTATTTCAACTACCACACCCACTACAACTCTAGGCAGTGTGAATTTGTGCATTATTTCAAAATACGATAGCAATGTTAAATTCAATCTAACAGCATTTGTTGAAATCTTTGATTGCGCCTCAACCATTGCATGCGATCACATTGCATGATCGTGAGCTGCTAACTGGCTTGCAATTAGCTGATAGTAACTTTTGCACACCAAATGAAATTGACTTAATTTTGGGAGCAGATAAATTTTTTTCGATCCTTCTACCAGGTCAAGTTTTACGTGCAAACGGTGAACCTATAGCTCAAAATTCACGCTTGGGATGGATTGTGTCGTGTAATACCACTAAGGACACATTAGTTAGTCTCACACTTGCTAATATAAATCTGCACGAATATTTAAAACACTTTTGGGAAATCGAATCAATACCGATTGCTCAAACCCAAGAGCTAACTCCAGAAGAAAACTTCTGCGAAGAACATTTCTCGTCGAGTTACAAATTTAATTCGGACGGAAGATTTGAACTTAAACTTCCTTTTTTCAAGACAAATTTGAAACTTGGAAATTCGTATAACTCTGCCATTTCTCGCTTGAAGTCAATGGAAAGAAAATTCATTAAAGACCCCGAAATTGGCAACCAATACAAACAATTTATGTTCGAATACATTGATTTAGGTCACATGAAACTAGCAAACGATAACTCGAATCATATTCCTGATTACGGTAAATTCTTTCTCCCTCACCATTTCGTCTTAAAGGACTCCACCACGACCAGTATGCGCGTAGTGTATGACGGTTCCTGTAACACTGAAGATTCGGTTTCTTTAAACGAAACTCTGGCTGTAGGGGCGAAACAACAGAGGGATATATTTGACATTTTGCTATATTTCCGTATGCAAAAAATTGCTGTAACCGCAGATATAACTAAAATGTATCGACAGGTAATGATTTGCCCATCTGATCAAACCTTTCAACGAATATTATGGAGGTTCGAGAGTTCGAAACCTATTCAAGAATATAAACTCACAACTGTTACCTACGTACTTTCATGCTCTTCCTTTCTCGCAACTAGGTGCTTAAAACAAATAGCGCTAGATGCCGAAAACGACTTTCCTGATGCTTCTAAAGTCATACGAGAACACTTCTACGTAGACGACCTTCTTGCGAGCATGGACACTCCTGAGGAGGCAGCTCGAGTGTGCAAACAAGTTTCTTCACTCCTACTCAAACGAGGATTCGACTCTACGCAACTTCTGTGTGAGTTGAAGGTTAAAGACGAAGAAAACTGCCTGGATATAAAAGGTAAAACGCATTGTAAAGTGTTAGGTTTGCAATGGAACTCAAGCAGTGATGTTTTCAGTTTTACCCCACATCTGGAAATAACCCACCACTAACAAAACGAAAGGTAATATCTAACTCGGCCCAAATTTACGACCCATTGGGATTAATTAGCCCTTGTGTAATTTGGATTAAGATCTTTTACCAAAAGTTATGGTTAATCAAAAGCGACTGGGACAGTGTTTTACCTGAAAGTTTAGTTATTGAATGGATGGAGTTCCAAACTAATTTTACTTTGATTCAAAGCATTCAAATTCCTAGATGTGTGTCGGAGACAAAATCTGACATGTCTTTGCACTGCTTTTGTGACGCATCTTCACAAGCCTACGCCGCTGTTATCTATTGCAAGCAGAGATCCGTGAACGGAACATCTGTTAATCTACTAGTCTCCAAAACTAAAGTTGCGCCTATTAAACAAATTTCAATCTCTCGCATTGAGCTGTGCAGTGCATTTTTACTAGCTACCTTATTACAATCCGTAATGAGTGCTCTTGAATTGAATATCAAAAACACTGAGGTACACGCTTGGACTGATTCAAAAATCGTTCTTGCTTGGCTTTCTTCTCATCCAAGGCGCTGGAAAACTTTCATCGCTAATAGGACATCTCAAATATTAGAAATCCTTCCTTCTAATTCTTGGCATTATGTGCCTTCGAAACAAAACCCTGCTGATATAGCTTCACGAGGTATAAATCCTCAACATCTAGGAAGTTGTGAACTTTGGTGGCATGGACCAAATTTTGTTCTTCAAGATTCAGACTATTGGCCACGCGAAAACCCAGTATCTGAACATATCAACCCAGAATTACTCGAACAAAAAAGCGACCCCATTTTCTCACATTCATGTACAACTAATTCAACCTTACAGGACATTTTTGAGAGACATTCTTCACTAGCAAAAATAATTCGCATACTAGATTACTGCCGACGTTTCATATCGAATTGCAAGACCAGTACTCGTGTAACAAACACAAAGGATATTGCACATTTGAAGCTTTCAGAAATCGTCGAAGTGAACTGTATCCTATTTCGTTGGGTTCAAGAAACACATTTTTCTGATGAACTCAATCGGTTGAAAACAAGCAAGTCCTTATCTCCACATAGCACAATAATCACTTTGCATCCATTTTTGGACCAGGGTATTTTACGGGCAGGAGGACGCATCGGAAGATCCAGTTTACCTTATAAATCTAAACATCCCATCCTGTTGCCAGAAAAACACAAGATCAGTACTCTGCTCATTCGAGAAGCTCACATTGCCAACTTACATGCCGGACTAACCCTCTTGTCTCACATCCTTAAACAAACTTATTGGATTGTGGGTGCAAAGAGGTTGATTCGAAAACTAATCAATAAAAGTGTAGTTTGTTGCAGGTACCGATCAAAGCCATGCAAACAACTGATGGGGGACCTGCCCAAGGCTCGAGTTGAAGTTAGCCGACCTTTTGAAAACTGCGGTGTTGACTTCACTGGAGCAGTTGAAGTAAAAATTGGTAAAGGTCGGGGGCATAAGTCTACTAAAGCCTATGTAGCTTTATTTGTCTGTCCAGCAACAAAAGCGTTGCACTTGGAGTTAGTTGGCGATCTAACCTCGGACTCTTTTATTTCTGCACTACGAAGATTCATTTCGCGACGTAGCTGTCCATCTCACATGTACTGTGATAATGCCACTAATTTTGTCGGGGCACGTCGTAAAATTGATGAAGTTCAGAAATTCATTAATCGAATTCATGACGACCCAACAATCGCGTATTTCCTCAATACCGCGGAAATTATTTGGCACTTTATTCCACCCACTTCCCCCCACTTCGGTGGACTTTGGGAAGCGGGTGTGAGATGGGTGAAATTTCACATCAAAAGGTCCATTGGCAACACTAAATTGATATTTGAGGAATTGAGCACACTACTTTGCCAAATTGAAGCGGTCCTCAATTCCAGACCTTTGGTTTCACCAAATAACGATATTGACTCGTTATATGCATTAACCCCTTCCCATTTTCTATTAGGAGACGAGATAAGCTTCCTTCCAGATCAGCCTACTGATGATGCGGTGCCACCTCGAACCCGATGGCAGTTAGTTCAATGCATCCGGAGGAGCTTTTGGAAGAAGTGGCAAGGTGAGTATCTACATTCCCTCCAGCAAAGAACAAAATGGAGGAGTCCAGAAGTGAGTCTTGAAGTTGGAGACCTAGTGATCCTTAAGGAACCCAATCTTCCACCAGCCACTTGGCCTCTGGGACGAATCCAGGAGGTGCATCCCGGCAAGGATCGACATGTGCGAGTGGTCACCGTCAGGACCGGAAAAGGACTGTTCAAGCGGAACATTTTGAAATTAAATAAGTTATAATTAATTTGGGCAGGAGTATGTTTCTTCTTGCCCATATGCCAATTTATCTACAGCGCATGTGCGCCCCGCTTTTGTCACCAGCGCATGCGCGCTCTTCTCCTTGTTTATAAATACGCCGAAGAACGGCGAAATAAATTAGAAGCTACCTCAGTTCTGCTTGTCGCTATATTTCTTCTAACAACACCCCCCAGGCGGGTACAGTTTGGGGCGGTTGAGTTTATAGTTCAACTAGATTTACAGCTTTTCTGTTACGACCGCTGCCCCACGGATCTTTACAAAACAGTGACGTTCATCGAAAATCCATTATCCAAAAAAAAATATATCTTTGGATTGAAATACGTCTGAATACGGGAAATGATGGTATCCGCAGTAAAATCATACTCGTGTCAAAGCCTTAGAAATGGTCTATCCAACTGTTCCGATACGAGAACTATTCTGATAAAGGTCCTGGAGTTCTAAATTTGCAGTGATGTGTTCAATAATAGTAACAAATAAATGTAGAACTATTTCAATGACGGCCAGACAAACTAGATATGCTAGTATCTTCAGGTAAATTAGCTGTGTCGACCATGGCATAGTACTAAATTTGCAGAGCTTTGTAGGTTTTATTTTCCCTACGAGTGTTCTCCGTCAGGACAAGAGCATCGATTTCCCATAGCAGTTATTACGATTCAGAGTCAAATGATTTTATATCCTTTTCAATACCTTGGAACAAGTTACCACCAACGTTTATGAAAGCATGTGAAAAGAATAAAGGACCACCAAGTGGGGGGCTTACTACTTACGAGAGGGGACTATCTTCATATTAAATCCGCACCAACTTTAAAATTTCCAATAGCAACACCCAATTATGACTCAATATTTAGAATCTACGACAAAATTTATCGTTGGGTATCAATTTGCAAGTCATTTGGTCAAGTAGGTTTTTAATTATGAATTTCGAAAGTTAAAATTCGTAATGTTAAATGAATTTCTTAAACTTTTAATCATATCTCTCGAAATAACAATTTTATTAATCTTATATTTTTATCTGTGTTACATCTAAACGACCCAAATAAAATACCCTACACATTCATTACTTATATTTATATTTTTTAATTTTATTTAAAGTAGGATATTAATATTCATAACATTTATGAATAGCAGTGATGCTATGTTTTGATAGAAATGGATTCAGAAAAACGTTTTATATGCATATCTGAAATTTCGTGATTTTCCCCTTTGTAGTTTTTTTGCTATATTAAAATGTGCATCAAATGATCATTTCAGGGGTCATACATAAATTTAAAATAAACAGTACTTAAAAGAAATATTTGCCAACTTCTCGAATTAAAAGCGCTGTGATCGCGTTGGCATAAAATTTTAAATTCTTATATACCGGCGAGAGGTACACGAGAGTGGTGCATGTTAAATATGACTAAAGTCCAATGTCCTGTCGCCTATTGAGGTTTCGTTGGGTGCCAGCTCAAATGTTGTCCTCGTTATTTGACCATGTTTCAAAAATACGAAGCATCGTTCCTGGGTCTTTCCTACGATATAAACCCCGAACCGTCGTCAATAGTCCACTGTGCAGCTCTAGTGCGACGTTAATTCAACCAAACAAACAATGAACCAACCGAGAAAACAATGAGCTTGTTTTAAAATTTCAAAAAGTAGGGTGGCACTTGCTCCGCTCGTCACCCCTAATCTGCTTTACTTTGCTACTACTTGAATATTGGCTATTGTAAGGTTTGTAAGGTTTTTCGACCACAACACCATATGTGGCTTTATTTAAAAACTGATTTTTTAAAGGTGGAAAAATGTTGCGCCGATTGAAGTGCTGTAAACATTGTTAAAAATCTTGATTCTTACTACAAATGTGCATATTGAAATACAAATGTGCATATTTTTGTTTTTTAAATGAGTTTTAAAAGTATTAAAATACTTTTGGGAAACCCTGTTTAAACTAAGACTAGCACGATCATATGGAGAAAAAAATAAGTAATTACATAACCTCAATTCAAACTGAGTGTGTAAATATAACATTTACAATATTTCATTTAAATTTAGAATTGAGAAACTGCGTATCGGTAGAACCCTAATTAAAATATTTTTTAAAAAATTGTTTCATCTGAATTTTAAAATTAAAGTAAATCATTGGTATATGAATTTTAAACCTGAAATTAATAATTTTTTCAACATATATTCTATTATTTTTAATTTTTCTTACAATATTAAGTTTGTTATTTGCCTACATAATTTCAGAACATCCTAAGAATACAAATAATAAAATTTGACGTCATCAAAAATACTACATAAAATCACATTAAAGTAGCAACATATCATTTAGTATAAAACATACTGTATCCTATTATTAGAACAATTCTAGGCGGATCTGACCACGCATAAGAACGGCAAAACATTTTTTACCAGCGTCCTTCATTTCGTAGTCCAAATAATACTTTGTTCAATGTGGAGGTAGCCCCTCAAATAAGATCGATACGTATTGTCTAATATCTCTGCATATAAATGTAGGAAATTAACGAATTTTTTTATTTAGATTATTTTGAGGGCGGCGAACATTTTTGCGCCATCAAAAGTAGGTGTTGCTATTGAAAATTTTTAAGTTGGTGTGGATTCGAGTTTGAAGACAATCCCCTATGCAAATTTTTTGTATATCAATGTGTAGTAGACTGTATTCCCTACAAAATGGTATATTAAATTTTACCTTACAATAAATAGTGTCCGGGAAACCAGGGGTGGTTCGTTTTTTTCCCCGGCTGTACTTTTTAATCACACGTGATGTGTTTTTACAGTTTGCAGTAAACTACTTTTGATGTAGTGTTTCATCATGTGTGCTGTAATTTCATAGTAGCTGTAAAATAATTTTGCTGTACTTTTTAATGATATGTGCTGTATTTTTACAGTTTGCAGTAAACTACTTTTGCTGTAGTTTTTCATGATGTGTATTGTATTTTTAAAGTTTGTTATAAAATAAATGTGCTGTAATGTTCCCTTGCTTTTGCAGGGTTTTTACAGTAGCTGTAAAAAAAATTTACTTCATTTTTTTTTTATAAATTACAGATCATTTTCTTTTTTTGGCGTGTACCTAGCCGTTAAGAATTTACGAAATATAAAGGATAGGATAATAACTAGGATATTGTTTGGATTATTTAAACTAAAATTTGTTCGAGTTGTAGAAATAAAATATTCTTATTATTAATTTTTTTTATCAGACAGGTATTCTTTAATAGCATTAAAATTATGGTTTATGGATGAAATTCGATAGCGTTCAGTGTATAAAATTCACTATACTGTTAATTGTATTTAATCCTTCTTTGGAATTTATGGAATGTAAATAAAAAAAATTAAATGAAAAACAGCTAAAGAGAATCACATGTAGTGTTTTAGAACCTGAAATTTAGAATCAATTACATTCTCCGATAAATGTTATTTCAAAAGTTACTAGAGTGAAATGTAATTTCATTTCACTTTTCAGTCATTGAGGTTGAAACTCATTATAACACCACTCGCCATATTTTCCCTGTTACATGTGTTGTAAGCATTAGCGTACTAATTCAATGTTTGCACACAGGAATTCCGAACCTTTCCCAATTCGCTCTATTTACCCTACTCATAAATCTTCCCTATCCTCCCCCATCTTTTGTGTGAAATTGTATTTCTCCAGCTGCTGGTGCTGATGACATATAATATCAGATCCGTAGCAGGGGGAAAAATGATACCCTGGATGTAATGGGTGCAGTCTAGAGCAAAGTTTGACAGTTCTGGTAAGTAACCAATGACATTTGTAACACGTGTCGGGACTCGTGACCTAGACTGGGTCATCCATCTTCGGGCCTTTGATCCGCCCCATCAATAATTTCTGCCAATATCAATGCAGATGAAGATTTAGGGATGGTAATTCCTTGTTCCAAGCATTGTAACCGCCGTGTAATCCAATAAGAAAAGTGGGATTCGGATCACGTCGAAATTCGAGGGTGGATGTCAATTGTGTGGGGGAAGAGAAGAGATAGTTACCAATCATCCAAAGAGATGGTTGTTTGCAATTCCTCCCCTTCCCTGTCGCCACATCATTATGCAGAAATGACCATGTGCATCGATGGGCTTCATTTCGAAGGTCATGGACATTTATCGTTCAATAAAGATCGGACAGTCCTTTTGTACATTGTGGGAGGAGTTACACCTTAATGAGAAATGACTATTTTAATCTGTAGGGACAATATTAAGGAAATTTCTGTATACATTTGTGCAAGAATCTCCGTAGTTTATTTTTTTATTTTCGAAAATGCACAAATTTTATAATTAAAATATTCTTAAGAAATATTATTCAAAAATATTCTTCAAAAAATATTCTTTAAAAAAATATTCTTTAAAAAAATATTCTTTAAAAAAAATATTCTTAAAAATATATCGTTTTCGAATAGAAACAAAATTTGCAATCTCCATTACTATAGCTCTACATCTTGTGGAACATGTCCACCTTATACACTTAGTGTCCGGGTAATTATAACAAAGACTGCATCCTTTTCAACAAACAACAAATCCGTTTATTTCCTTAGTAGAAGCATATTAAAGAGCAGCGGTATCACATTACAAGTGCTTCTCTCCTTGTCTTGCAGAGCAGTGCTTTCGAAATATACCCACACATGCTTTTAAAGTTATAAACACCCAATTATTTGCAACACATCTGGTTTTATTAAGAGCCAGTATTTTAAAGTCATATCTATATCCAGATAGACAAAAATCGTTATACTTTATATTAAAACATTTAAGCTCAACATGTGATGAAATATAAAACATTGAAACAGTGTATTGATTACAGTATGACACAACGTACTCTCGGTACAAAACCACTTAAAAATGATGCACCTTGGACGATAAACATTTCTAATTCATACTATTGTTTTTCTTTAATTGCGAATAAGCATGTTTGTATTAACGATTTGTTTTAATAGGTCATTAGTACCAGATTAACATCAATCCTGGTGCCACATAAGTCATTTTCCATATCATCAGAATATGCAGGAATAAAAATGTCTATATTGTGGATTCGGAATCTAAACTATTCAGATAAAAAACGCTTTTATAAATTAATAAATACAATTTTTCTTTTCAATTCAGTGACAGCCCTAAACAGCAAATACAAGTATGAAATACACCAAAAACATAGTATGTTAATAAATTAAAGCAATATTACTATTTTAATATTATAAAACATATTCGTGATTTGACTGTTTTTTTTTTATTAAAAGCTAAATTGCATCGATATTTCTCCGATAAATGCATTTTACCCTTCCCATATCCTTCGAATTGAATAAAAAAATTCTTAAATGCAAGGCTTAAAATGCAAAAACTTAATAAGCTAAAATTACTTAATAGGCAAAATGATTTAGATCCAGTTCAAAAACTATCAAATGTAGTCATCGTGGAATCGAAATCAAATTCTGTCTACATTACTTCTAGTTGCACCGAAAATCCTCTACAGTTCTCCCATGCTCAAACGGTAGTAAATCATTGTGGTCGTTTCTGTTGATTCAAGCAATTACCCTCAGCCCCTTCAGGTATATTACTTAAGCGCTTTATCTCCCACCTATAACCCATCATTCTTTTTTATGAGCTACTTGTCTACTACTCAACCAAGCGTAGTAAAGGAACTTATCAATCGTTTCGCCAAATCTGCTTGTTTCACTTGCCATCTTTCTCTTATTTTATAGGGTTACAAAAAGCACTTGTTAAAGGCGTGATGTAAACAGAAGTCACATAAAATACAAGTTTTTTTTATTATTATTATTTTCAGCTCGCTCTTAAATCCTACCCACCCTCCTATCATCCCAAGATTTTTTTCAAAGACCACGCCGATACCTACTTGTACGCAAAGGGAGAAAAAAAAACCGAATGACCCTCGTATATCTCGATGTCACGCGTCATCTCTTCTGCTTGCAAGACTTCAAAAGATGAGAAATGCTTCCGATTTTAACCCCGCCGCCGATGACAATTGCTTTTGACGAAGGTATTAGCGGTCTGTTGTGTTTGCTACACCCCTTCGCAGTCGATTTATTAGAGGGTGGGCTCCCCCGTCGGTTGAAGGGTTATATAGGCCTTATATAGAAAAATTACCCCGTTAGTCTATGGTGTGAGAAGCTGTTAGGATGGGTGTATCAGTGGTGCTCATCGTTGAGGAGGCTTTGCGTTGGATTTTATGGCGATTATATGAAATCTTGTGTGGAACAAGCAGCTTGGTGTTTCTACCATTAGCACTTCTCCGATAATGGTATTTTTTATTATTTTTTTATATTTAGAGGCAAAATTAAGCGTTATTTTTTGTTTTGTGAGTTTCAACGCAATAAGTGGTGCAATGTCATTTACGACTATACGAAGTGTTACTCACCTTTTAGGACATTTTATGTGGACATTAGTATATTTGAGTTGAACACAGGTTTTTGTGTAGGTTTTGGTAGTAAATACTTGGAATGAACAGTTTTATGAATAATGTTAGCAATTGGACACCAACAGGACACTTTTCATTATAGTGAATACGTGTATTTGAAATAAGTATATTTTGTTACGTTTCCGCACCTAAAAATCTTTACTATTACAGTTTTATTTCAATAAAGTAGAATTAGAAATTCCTCACAATAGATTCGTTATTGATGGCACAATATCATGCATCTGTGTTACAAAATGATATTATGACAAAGATTAAAATCACCTTTGCATTTCATTTAATAATGTGTGTTATTTTAAATGTGCAGATTTCTTTCCGAAAGGGATTTTTGTGTTTGCAAATACTGGAGCATATGTGCCATGGCAGATTGCACGCAAAGAAAAACACCTATCAAATTTTGTAATGACATGTTATGGGTACCAACACAAAATAAGGGCGTATGCCTCGCATATTCTTCCCGAGAAAAAAATATTAATATGCCGCGTGTATGCCCTACGTATGCCATACCGAATATTCGTATGCGAGATGAATGCCTAACATGCCATCGAACTGACGACCGCATAGGCGGTATGTCAAAAGTATGGGACAGGCATACGCTTCCGATTTCGATCCAATTTATTGCGCCATTAATTTTGATGTTTACAACTTCTTCGTTTCCACTTCATTATTTATGAGTTTTGGAAAATTACTAAAGCGCACTGCATCGGCTTTTTGATTCCTACGATCTTATTATTACTCTAATAGACTTGACTTATTGGAGTGTGTTCGCAAAGCGGAGTTGCCAACGTTTTTTGAAGTAATAGCATTTCAATTCCGCTGTTTGCGTTGGTTATATGGTCGAGGATAAAGGGGGAAATTGTTGTTCCCGCTAATCTCATTAGAGGCAGCTAGTTGAGAGACTGTGAAATAATAACTGTGCTGTACGATGGACATGGAATACTGTGAATGATTCAGCCAAATACACAGCGGAATACATCCCACAACTTAACATGAATAATAAATTCGGGTGAGTCCTCAGTAGAGTCCCAGTACGGAAATTAATTTATTACGGAAGATCTAACCATAGGTGCTGGTGAAATCAAGGTATGAGTTACCAATAGGCACATTAGGCCCGGGCCTAGAGGCCACAACTTTTATTTAATTAACTAACATTTATTCTACTTATATTTATTTGGTAGTGTTTTTTATGTCAGAATCACTGAACTTTCTATGTGATATTAGTCATTATTTTGCATTTTATAGAAATCATTTTCTTGAAATGAACATTTTAATTTATACTGCGAAAAATATTCGCAATACAAATTTATTATTAATGTTAAGCCCAGGAGCAGGTTTCAGATTTTAAGGGGAGTATAAATCTTGTGAAGATTACATGACGGCTTTTTTCCATGATTGGCAAAAAATATAATTAGTATTTTTATTTCACATTTAAAGGGCAGTATAATGCTACTTTCTTTTTTTAGGAAACAGTAATTACTTTAAATATAATTATTCTTAAAAAAGATTTTGTGGCATGAAATATAATAAGAAAAAATACTGCCTAAATAAGAGTTACTTATAAGAAACTAAGATCCCCTAATATCTCAATGTATGACTTCATAATTTCATATGAATATACATAGAATAGTTTTACATTCACTAAAGCAAAACTTTGAGCTTCTAAAAAATACTTTTCAAGAAATGTAATTTTTAAATTAAAAGAAAAGAAAAATAAGTCTCGAACTAAAAATCCTAATCCTACATTTCCTAATTATATTCATATAAAATTATAAAGTCATACATTGATATATTTTTTTAAATCTTGTAAGTAACTTTTATTTATGCAGTATTTTTTCTTATTACATTTTACGCCACAACATTTTTTAAGAATAATTATATTTAAAGTAATTACTGTTATCAAAAAAAAAATTGCAATATACTGTCCACCAAATGTGAAATAAAAATAATAATGATATTTTTTTCAAAAATCAATCTAAACATCGTGGAAAAAAGACGTCATATAACCTCCACAATGGATGATATGCGAGCCGCATACATGTGGTATACCACCTCCGTATGCCAGAGTAATATGGGATATTCTCACGGGGCATACGTAGGCATATTTCTGGCATATTAGTTGCATACATATGCCACATGTATGCGGCATATTCGAAGCATACTCCTTTATTTTGTTTCGGGTTATTACTCTGTAGACTTGGCTTGTTTGTTACACGGTCGAAGACAAATGAAAAAATTGTTGTTTCTGCTAAACTCATTAGCGGCTAGTTGAGGGACTGTGAAATAAAAACTGTGATGTACGATGGAATACCGTGAACGGTTCAGCCAACTACACAGCGGAATAAATCCCACAGTGGAGAAAGAAGCATGAGTCCTCAATATAGTCCTAGGACGGGAATGAATTTATTACGGAAGTTCTAACCCCAGGAACTGGTGGAATCAAGGTATGAGTTACCAATAGGCACATTAGGCGCGGGCCTAGTGGCCACAAATTTTATTTAACTAACTAATTTTTATTCAACTTACATTTATTTGGTAGTGTTTTTCATGTCAGAATCACTAAACTTTCTCTGGGATATTAGTCATTATTTTGCAATTGATAGAAATCAGTTTCTTGACGTGAATATTTTAATTTATACTATGAAACATATTCCTAATACAAATTTATTATTTATGTTAAGCCCAAGAGCAGGTTTCTGATTTTAAGGGGAGTATAAATCTTGTGAAGTTTACATGACGGCTTTCTTCCATGATGTTTAGATTGGCTTTTGCAAAAAATATAATTATTATTTTTTATTTCACATTTAGTGGACAGTATAATGCTACTTTCATTTTTTTGGAAACAGTAACTATTTTAAATATAATTATTCTTAAAAGAGTTTTTGTGGCATGAAATGTAATAAGAAAAAATACTGCATAAATAAAAATGACTTATAAGATTTTTAAAAATATCTCAATGTATGACTTTATAATTTCATATGAATATACATAGAATATTTTTACATTCACTAAAGCAAAAGTTTGAGCTTCCCCTATGCTAAAGGAGTATGCATCTAGTATGCCTCGAATATGTCGCACACATGTGTATGACATGGGTATGCAAATAATATGCCAGAAATATGCCTTCGTATGCCCTGTGAGAATATCCCATATAACAATGATATACTGAGGTGGTAAGTCACAAGTATGCGGCTCGCATATCACCTCTGTATGCAACATGTATGCGAATCGTATATTATCCATTGTGAAGGTTACATGACGGCTTTTTTACCACGTTGTTTAGATTGACTTTAGAAATAAAATTTATTATTATTTTTATTGAACATTTTATGGACAATATAATACTACTTCCTTTTTTTCGAAACTGTAATTACTTTAAATATAATTATTCTGAAAAACTTATTGTGGCATTTAATGTATTAAGAAAAAATACTGCCTAAATAAAAGTTCCTTACAAGATTTAAAAAAAAATCTCAATGTATAACTTTATAATTTCATATAAATATAATTAGGAAGTGTAGGATTAGGATTTTTAGTTTGCGAAACTAATTTTTTCAAATTTAAAAATGATAGTTTTTGAAAACTATTTATTAGAAGCTCAAACTTTTGGTTTAATGAATGTAAAACTATCTTATATATATTTATATGAAATTATAAAGTCATACATTGAGATTTTTTTTTAAATCTTGTAAGTAACTTTTATTTAGGCAGTATTTTTTGTTATTACATTTCATGCCACAAAACTTTTTTAAAAATACTTATATTTAAAGTAAAATTACTGTTTTCAAAAGAAGAAAGTAAAACTGTAATGTCCACTAAATATGCAATAAAAATATAATTATATTTTTTGCAAAAGCCAATATAAAAATTATGGAAAAAAGCCTTCATGTAAAATTCACAAGCTTTATACTCCCCTTAAAATCTGAAACCTGCTCCTGGGCTGAACAAGAATAAAAAATTTGTATTGGGAATATTTTTCTCAGTATAAATTAAAATGTTCATGTCAAGAAACTGATTTCTACCACATGCAAAATAATGACTAATATCCCATAGAAAGTTCGGTGATTCTGACATGAAAAACACTACCAAATAAATTAAACCTTTAAATATAAGTTGAATAAATATAAGTTACTTAAATAAAAGTTGTGGCTTCTAAGCGTGGGCCTAATGTGCCTATTGGTAACTCATACCTTCATTCCACCAGCACCTGGGGTTAGATCTTCCGTAATAAATTAATTTCCGTACCAGGACTCTACTGAGGATTCATCCGAATTTATTATTCATGTTAAGCTGTGGAATGCATTCCGATGTGTACTTTACTGAACCGTTCACAGTATTCCATCCATCGTACACCACAGTTATTATTTCATAGTCTCTCAAATAGCCTCTAATGAGATTCGCGGGAACAACCATTTCCCCCTTTGTCTTCGACCGTATAACCAACGCAAACAGCGGAATAGAAATGCTAATACTATTACTTCCAAAATCCGTTGGCCACTGCGTCTCATCAACACACTCCAATAAGTCAAGTGTATAGAGTAATAATAAGATCGTAGGAATCAAAAAGCCGCTGTAGTGTGCTTTAGTAATTCACCTGACGATACACTTAACTTGTGAGCCTTCAACAATCCCAAAATAAAGAAGTGAAACTGAAACACAGAAGTTGTAAACATCCAATTAATGTTGCAATAAATTGGATCGGAATCGGAAGCATATAACGTAGGCATACTCCCACATACCGCCCCCGAGATCATAAGTTCGAAGGCAGACTAAACATATTTCTCGCATACTAACAATCGGTCTCGCATACATATTGCAAACACGCAAAGTAATATTTTTGCCTTGGGTAATACAAATTTATTATTCATGTTAAGCCCAGGATCAGGTTTTAGATTTTAAGGGGTGTATACAGCTTGTGAAGATTACATAACGGCTTTTTTCCATGATGTTCGAATTGGATTTTGCAAAAAATATAATTATTATTTTTATTTCACATTTAGTGTATACAGTATAATGCCACTTTCTTCTTTTGAAAACACTAATTACTTTAAATATAAGTATTTAAAATAAATTGTGGTATGAAATGTAATAAGAAAAAATAATGCCTAAATAAAATTTATTTATAAGATTTAAAAGATTAAAAGATAAGATTTTTATAATTTGATCAACATAGAATAGTTTTACATTCACTAAAGCAAAAATTTGAGATTCAAAAAAATGCTTTTCAAGAAATTTCATTTTTAAATTGAAAGAAAAATAATGGTCTCTTACTGAAAATCCTAATCCTACATTTCCTAATTATATTCATATAAAATTATAAAGTCATACATTGCAATTTTTTTTAAAATCTTGTATGTAACTTTTATTTATGCTGTATTTTTTCTTATTACATTTCATGCCACAAAACTTGTTTAAGAATAATTATATTTAATGTAATTAATGTTTCCAAAAAAAAAGTAGCATTATACTATCTTTTTTAAAAATACAATCTAAACATCGTGTAAAAAAGTCGTCATGTAACCTTCACAATGGATGATATGGGATCCTCATGCATGTCGCATACAAAGGTGATATGCAATCCGCATACATGGGGCATAACACCTCCGTATGCCATAGTAATATAGGATATTATCACAGAGCATACGAATGCATATTCTTGGCATATATTAGTTGCATATTCATGGCATACATATTAAGATGGAGTGAAAAAATCAAAATGTAATTAATGAGATGTAATAGTGCGGAAAAGTTGTCTTTCGTATATACTATTTACCGTGTAAAAGCATTTTGATAGCCAACAATATCTAGAGGTTCCCTCAGACCATAAAGTTCACCGATAATGAGTAAAAATTTAATAATGTTGTAATGCACTATAGGGTGAGAAAAAAATGTAATACTACCGAAACTGTAGCTTTAATATAGGTTTATTTTTTAATACATGCAAGGTAACAAATAAAATCATTTACTTGCATGTTAAAGATAACTTAAAGTTTCGCCCAGCGTATGAACGTTACACCAAAATATAAAATTTCCGTATAATATAGAATAAAGGTTTAGCATTAGTGATATGAAATTATGAATCCAGCTGCAATAGTTCACAAGAGTTATCAATTGAAACTAAAGATGTTGGTTAATTTTTTTTTCTGCTTTTCAAACCTTTAACTACTATAACCACATTGCAAACAACTTATTAGAACATAGTTTGATGGGTGACTTGATTATTAACTTAATTATTGACGATATTTTGCTTTGGTGTTAAATTGTGGCATAAGTTGTCTAGACTACAATCTGACTCTAATTAAACCATCTCTCTTGGTTGTACCACAAACCAAGCTTTTGCCTTTGAGACCCAAGCTGTGCTCTGTGATTAACTTAATGCATCGGTCCACTGATTGAGTATGGCAAGTGTAGTTTAGGAAATCAAACACTTCAGGTACAGGCACAAGCACCATTTGTTCCAGAGCTTCATTTGAAATTCTTATAGTAAGTGGAGATTTCGTTTTCTTCCAATTCTGTCAATAGATGAGTTTATGTTAGTTTTCAGCATTTGTAGTTAAAATCTGTAAGTGTAAATGTATGTAGTTCCTTGCTTTTTCTGCCAAGATCCGACGCATACCAAGCTCTCTGATGAATTTCGATCATCTGTAATCATTGCTAATCGTATATTTTCTAGACTACCAAAGAAACCATTATGCTGAATTACATGATTATTGTTTATTGTTTCAAAGACGAGTTTAGAACCATCTTTCAAGAAGTGATGAATATTAATACCAAACAACATTGGTGTATAAACTTTCCTAACTTTTTCTGCTAGCGTGTATAAATTATATGATGGATTATCGTTTTCCATGTATAACCACAAAATTTTATTTGTAGTCGTTAACCGCCTTGAGTGAGAAAATGCTCTAGATTCTCGTTCTGAACAACTAGTTGAGCACTAGACGCTAGCCCCAGCTTGGGAAATATCAAATAAGTAATATTGATCAGTGATTAACTTTTTTTCAAATTATTTCTGGCAGGTTAACTAGAATTTTCTCAAACGATACAATTAACAACTGCTCACAATTGCCAATGTTATTCCAATAGTACCAAAGAATGCACGAAGCCCTATAGTTTTGCCGTCTAAGTGTTCCAGTCAAATTGGAAGCTCGTTTGAATCTGTAAGTTTATTTTAAATAAACTTCAAGAAGTCTTATTACTCCTCCATTTATTCCAGCATTTAAGTTGGTTTCATCATATCCAGCAGTTATAATAGCTATCAGTAGAAATTCCGTTTTTGGTTAGTTAAGTCAGTTATGAGGTTAGTGCTTTTTTTTCCCTGAGCCACTGGATTGAGAGACATGACCGAGTTATTTAGATCGAGGTTCTTGAATCAGACTGACATGCTCTGCAACTGTTTTACTCCTAGCATTTTTTTCCCATCAAAACTTGCAAGTTTTCCATCTAAACTTGCAACATTTGGTCCTTTCTGCACCAAGGTACAATCCATGTAGTAATGTCGGTCTTTCTATCTCCCGTATATTCCTTGTTTCCTGTCTCTTGATCAGGGCCTGATTTGGAAAATTCAATACAATAGGCACAATATCACTGCTAGGGGGCCACCTAGTAAAATAAAGCCTCGAATAATAAAAAAAATTTAGATATTAAATCCATTATTCATTTAAATATCAAGAAATTATAAAACATTTTTGGAAATTGCTAAAAAGTAACAAAAAGATTGCAAAATAATATATTTTTAAAGTAAAGCAACTTTAACACAATTTATGTGTAATTAAATAAAAGTTGGACCCTAATGATTAATCAGGCCTTGCTCATGATTTTGTGGTCAATCACGTTTCCAGAAGCTTGTTCCGTAATTTAACACATATCTTACAGAACGGTCATTGCGATTACTGTTGCTGCTCTGTCGGACTCGTTGTAACTGCCACATTCCCTTGCCAGGGTGGGCAAAAGAAGTCTGATGAATGAATAAATAAATTAAAGCTATTTTAGCTATGTATTAGTGATACCAAATGTAAACTATCCCGCGATATTAGAAATTGAATTTTTGGAGATAAATGTCACAGAGTTGCAAATATAAATCAATATTTTTATAATTCAAGGTCAGAGGGGAACCTCAAGATGATAAGGTAGAATAAAAATATTTCAGTTCTGTCTATATAGTACCAAATGACAACTTTTCCGCACTATTACAAATTGAAATTCGAAAAAAAAAATATTTTTGCCTATACTTTCACTCCACCCTAATACATATGCCACATGTATGCGGCATATTCGAGGCATACTAGAAGCATACTCCTTTATTTTGTCTCGGGCTAACACTTCACGCATACATGTGGCATGTATATGCCACGAGTTTGCAACTAATATGCCTTTGTTAAGCCCTGTGAGAATATCCCATATTAATATGGCATACGGAGGTGGTACGCGACATCTACGTCCGGAGTATTACCTTATATGCCACATGTATACGGCCGGCATATCACCCACTGTGAGCCTTATATGAAGGCTTTTTTCCACGATGTTTAGATTAGCTTTTGAAAAAAATATTAATTATTATTTTTATTTCACATTTGGTGGCAGCAGTATAATGTTATTTTCTTCTTTTGGAAGCAGTAAATACTTTAAATATAAGTATTTTTTTTAAATAAAGTAGTGGCATGAAATGTAATAAGAACAAATACTGCCTAAATAAAAGCTACAAGATTTTGTATGAAAATAATTAGGATATGTAGTTTTTACTAATTTTTCTTTTCTTTTAACTTAAAATTGTACTTATCTGAAAAAATAACTTAAATTATTACATAGTATTTTTTATTATTACACTTCATGCTATAAAACTTTTTTTTAAATACTTATATTTAAAGTAATTACTGTTTCCGAAAGGAGAAAATAGCATTTCCGCCAAATGTGAAATAAAAATAATAATTATATTTTTTTCAAAAGCCAGTCTAATATTATGGGAAAAAGTAGTCACTGTTAAAAATAGGTACTTAGAAATAAGTAAAACTTACTCATTTTTGATTACATTCGAAGTTTATCATAGCTCCGAATACGTAAGTTTCATTTTTTAAAAAGTCATGTACTCAAAATTGTGTATAATGAATAAAAAGTGCAGTTGCGTGCAATACATAATCTTCCTTCATAAATCACATTCAATAAATTTCAACAATTACAACCAGGACTTACCTGGAATCGAACACACTCCGTCTACCTGATTTCGTCCGTACTGAAGTCCAGGGCCTTATCCGTTGTGCTGCCAGTACGACGCGAAAAAGTTATAAACAGAAGTAATTTTAAAAAGGCGTGGCAAAAAATAGGAAGTAAGATAATTGAGTCGTAATAACTCAGTTTCCATTTAAGCAATCGACATAAAATAATGTGGAAAACCATGTTCTGAACAATTATTTTAAGTTTGCTAAGTCGCTTTGTTAAGATGCTGGAACATAAGCTGACATTAGCAATATTAAACCATACTGCTCATATTTGCGAAAGTACGATAACTTAAATTTGAGTACGTTATCGCTCATTTGCGATGTAATTGTGTTCAAAGTAAAACAACTACGTCCATGAACTCATTTTTCAGCCCATTTTTTTCAATGCTCCATGTTTTGTCCACCTACCACGGAAGTATTGAAATACGTATAAAAAGCGTAATGTATACGTGAAGCATGCAGAAGCCAAAAGTTCTCATGTTTTGAACTGTTCATTTCACTTGATACATTCAGAAATTAATCACAAAAAGCGCTTCAAGACAAGCAAAAGAAAAGAAGTTATTTACTGAGGTTTCGCACGCCACTCGTCGTGCGTAGCTGCAGTACGCTCCGTCTCCATACAATCCGTAGGCTTTCTTTTTATGGCTTCCAATTTGTATTGCAACAAGTGGACATTCAATTGGCCAATTGGCGAGGTGTTAATAGTCGCCGTTACGTGTATTGTTGTTAGCTTATCTATGATTTACAAATTGCACGTGACTCTTTGCTCTTTCTTTTCGCTACTTTTGACCATACATTTTCGCTTTACACTGTTAAAAAAAACGTAAATATACAGCATGATACATGTACAATAGCTGCACAAATTGCGATATATCTGACACAGACTGCACTGTTCCCAATGTTTACAGCCAATAGTTCTGTTATTTTTCAAAATTACCTTGCTGCTTTCTATTCCTACAACAGAGAGCGTTGTATGTGCTTAAACCATCAAAAGTTGTATTATCCATTTACTTCAGAATGTGTAAGAATCCGCTAGGAACGCTCGTGATAATCACAAATTCTGATGTTATTATTATTTCAATTAATCTGAGTGTGAGACTATTTCAATGTCCGCGTCTGCCCAAACCATGTCTGTCATGTGTGAAAGGAACTGTTTTGAAAGAAAAGTAAGTGATTTATTTAATCTTTTCACATATTATTTCATGACTTGTGTTTATTTATTCTCTGGATCAACGTTATTTCTATTTCTTATGATATTTAAACTTTCCTCTATTTGAAAACATTAGGCCTAATATCTAGATTCTGTCCAGGTTGGGCAATAAGCGATGGGCTTGTTTTGTAAACATACCGGCTTCTCGGAAAATCTGAAAACAAGCGAAACGTCGTTCGCGGGTCAGCGTTTAACATGGGTTTAGCATGTTTGCGATCGACCAATGAGTTAATATTCTATTTGAGGATTACTTGAAACTAACTATACTGATTAAAAATATAATTTATAAATAAAGTTATATATTTATTAATATTTTGTTTATTTAGGGAAATTTGAATTATTTTTTTAGGTTTTTCTGTTTATTTTAAAGGTACTTTTTATAATGTGAAATAGGTATAACTTTTTGTTTCAGAAGTGATAGTTTTACAGAAATATTTAAAACTTATGTGCCCCAGTAGACCCTAACCGTCGTAGTACCTATTTTACAGACAGTACCTTGAAAATGCTAGATTATCAGACTTTTATTTGAATTATTAACTATACAGAAAAATTATGTGAAATAAAATGTTTGATAAGAAAATTTAAAAGCATATTTTCTGGTTATTTTGTTCAGTAATGTACTGAGGTCTCCGTGGCCGAGTGGATTAAGGCGTCAGCTGAGAATCCGAGGGTTCCCGGTTCGAACCTGTGCGACGGACTAGACTAAGAATAGTAAAAAAAAGTAGTGATATTGCGATCAGATGGTTACCAATTTCGCTACCAAAATACTAGAATGTCGTCCAGAACATCCACAAAAAATTAACGACGTGTATACGGGACTGGTGCACGATAAATCTGATCAGGGTCCAAAAGGTCCCGACGTCTCTTGAAGGCGTTGGGTGCCAGCTCATGTGTTATCCTCGTCATCTGACCATGGTTCAAAAATACGAGGCATCGTTACAGGGTCTTTCCTTCGAGATAGGCCCCGAACCGTCGCCAATAGCCCACTGTGCAGCTCTAGTGCGACGTTAATTAACAAAAATAAACCAAACCACTAATGTACAGAAGGAAAATTAAGATTGTGATTTTATCTAATTTGTCTCTCTATAAAAACTATACTTTTGTTAAAGGATACTATACAACAAAAAGAATTTAACGAACTAAATGAAATTTGCACTTATTTAGTCTTTCGCCTGCGACTAAGAAAATAAATAAGATTTATTTTTATTTTGAAACTGTGTGGTTTTCTTTCCAAACTTTAACCACAAAAAAAGAAAACAATATTCTATTCTGGTTTGGTTAATTAACGTTTGCACGAGAGCTGCACAGTGTGCTATTGGCGACGGTTCGGGGTATATCTCGAAGGAAAGACCCGGGAACACGTTCATACATGCACCTCGTTATTTTAGAACCATTTTCAGATGACGAGGGAACACTTGACCTAGCACCCTACGCCTTCAATAGACGTCAGGACTTTGGACCCCGATCAGATTTATCGTGCACCAGTCCCGTATACACCCCGTTCTGGACGACTTTTCTAGTACTTTCCAGCGAAACTGGCAACCCTCCGATCACAAGATCACCATTTTCTACTCTTCTTTGTTAAGTCCATCACCTAGGACCGAACCAGGAATCCTCGGTTTCCCAGTCGACGCCTTAACCGCTCGGCCAAGGAGGCCTTGGATTATATTCTGATAAATCAGGGTGATCATCTGTCAATGCATTTTGGAGGACTCCGTGGCCGAGCGGTTAAAGGCGTCAGCTGGGAATATGAAGATTCCTGGTTCGAGCCTAGGCGATGGACTTGACAAAGAAAACTGAAAAGTAGTGATCTTGCGATCGGAGGATTGCCAGCTTTGCTACAAAATACTAGAAAAGTCGTCCAGAACATCCGCAAAAATTAACGGCGTGTATACGGGACTGGTGCACGATAAATCTGATCGGAGTCAAAAGTTCCGACGTCTATTGAAGGCGTTGGGTGCCAGTTCAGGTGTTTCCTCGTCATCTGACCATGGTTCTAAAATAACGAGGTACATGTATGAATCTGTGTGTTTATGTGTTCCCGGGTATTTCCTTCGATATAGACCCCATCGCCAATAGCACACTGTGCAGCTCTAGTGTTTAATTAACCAATACAAACCAAACTGTCAATGCATTTTGGTGTAATTATATTGTTTTAAAGAAGTTTTGTAAATATGTATAGCAATAGAGAATAACCGCTTCAAATGCATTGACTTGCACCTTGACAATGCTGCGTGTGGGAGAACTTTTATCCATACAGGCCAATAAATTTTGTGGCAATCGGTTTTGTTGCCAATAACAGAACTATTTTAATTTCTCCTGCACGGTTGATGAAAAAGGTAAAGAGATTTGGTGAAAAATCAGAGGAACTGGTCATTGCATTTGAACATATTATTCTCTGTTACCACTGATGTTCAGTGTTATTATAGGAATACATGCAGAATTTCCAGCCCTTTTGTCAGTATATTGTGCAAAATAAGCATTCAGTCATAAGAAATTAATCTTTTGGGCTACCGGACGCTCTGTCTGAGTGATTCATACTCCCTCCCCTAATAATGTTTTTTAAAGAAGTTTTGTAAAGTATTGTAATAGAGAATAACCGGTTCAAATTTAACTTTTTAGAACACAAACAATGGTTATAAGTTAGTAAATATGAAAGAAAATTAATTAATATATTTTTTAATAAAGCGTGTTATGTAATGTTGGAATTTCTTGTATTTTTTTATTTAAATCTCTATTACTTATAAAAAAAATATTTTAATATTCGTTTATGTGAATTATTTCGTATAACACCAATGTCCAACATAATACCAAAAATAATATTAAATATAACTTTTCCCAATGCCATAAATGTAAGTAAGGCTATCTTACCAAAACAAATTTTAAACTTTACAAGCTACAAATTGGGGAAATGTGTATGCTCATTTCCTGTGAAACCTTGCCTAACAACGTTTTAAAACTCGTTATTTTTTTTTATTTCTTTACGTTTGTGTATTTCATATAATAAATTTAAAGTAGTCGAATTCTATGAGAATTGTTGGAAAGGGGGCTATAGCCACATTGGAAATAGAGGCTAGTTACACCAGTGAATTAATGTATCTTTTTCAATTTCAGAATTTCTTCATGCCTCTCGTAAAAGTTTGGAACCATGATAGATGTATCTGCAAGTTAGAAAAGGCTAAGAGTTATTGGAAGAAGGGGGATTTTGAAACCATGAAAATGACTTTACTTTTTCACAAATGATGGTTTCTCCACTGTGTACTTGAGAAGGATGCTTACTCAGGGCTGATGGAATAGCTTATTTTATGTAAAATCCCCAAACTAGTAATAATGCACTAATTTTCCCAAGAGTATGTATATGTACAAATTAAAATTTTGAAAATATGTACAATTGAGAATAAGATACAATTTAGCTATTTTATATACAGTTATAAAAAAAATAAGAATTTTGTTATTTTTTTTTAATTATCCATCTAGATTTTCATAAAAGTGTTGGTGTTGAAATTTGGTATATGTAACTAAGTACTTTTTCTTTGACATATGTTATTATTCAATGCATATTTTCCAGGCCTAAATAAAGTATTTATGAAAAAATATCTGACATTTTTCATTTGGTATAAAAATAATTTTTTGTACCGTTCTTATTTGACCACCAAATATAGCTATTACCAGGAGTAATTGTGATTCTGAATTTTAATTGCTTTAATCACATGGTTTTAATATAGTTTTAAGTGAATATCTGCAGTTTTCATGAATTTTTTAATCAGTTTGCGATCACCCTGGCAGTCCTTTTAGGGCATATTAACCAAGTTAATTCATGCAAGGTCGTCTGCCAACTTATAAGAGCTGCTGGTGTAAGTAATATATATATTTTTAAAAATCGTGAAATATTAGATTGCCTATCTTTTCAATTACAAGAAAAATTTCACGACCAAACTTCACACCCAGAACTCGGCAGTCGAATAACAAGTACCCAAGGTAAAGGTTTAGGACGTAAAATTATCATATGTGTAGTATAGTATTTGTTTTGACTATAAAATAGTAAAAATATGAAATCTGATAATAAATATAAAAATCTATATGTTCAATTAAATTTGAACTTAAAATACACATAAGTATAATTTATGACTAATGAAAATAAAAAATAATTAATGGTTAGGTTTGGTAATTTTTTTAAGATACTTTAATTTTAATCACAGATAAAAAAAAGCAGCATATTTCTGAAAGTGATTAAAAAATAATACATTTCACAGACTTATTTAAATTCAGCTAAATTTTTTTTGACTAATTACAAGCAAACAATTTTTCAAATCTTATTTTTGTTTCTTCCAAATCCTGTTTTTAAGAAAAAATATATCAGATTTGAAAAATTGTTTGCTTGAAATTAGAAAAAAAATTTAACTGAATTAAAATAAGTGTGTGAAATGTACTACTTTGTAATCACTTTCAGAAATATGCTTTTTTTTTTATCTATGATTAAAATTAAAGTATCTTAAAAAATTGCCAAACCCAACCAGTAATTTTTTTGACAATTTTTGCTGTAAATACGTAATCCGCACATATTGTAAAAAAACGTCACTTGCTGTAATGTTTAGGCACATTTGCTGTAAATACGTAAGCAGCACACGTTGTAAAAAACATCACAAGCTGTTAAGTTTAGGCACATTTGCTATAAATACGTAATCAGCACATGTTGTAATAAAACATCACATGCTGTTAAATTTAGGCACATTTGCTGTAAATATGTTAGCAGCACATGTTGTAAAATAAAATCACATGCTGTTAATTGAAATAAACACATTGAAGTTTTAAGTTTTACAACACACTGTCATGGCACAATTTTTACCCGGACAGTGTGCTGTTTTCAGTCTGATTTTTTTTAACAGTGTACTTAGTCTCTAAAATTCGAGAGTAGTTACTTTTGTTTGTTGTACTAGCTATGCGACTGTTTTGGTTTGATTAGTTTGATTGATAACGTCGCACTAGAGCTGCATAGTGAGCTATTGGCGACGATTTGGGGCCTATCTCGAAGGAAAGACCCGGGGACGACGCCTCTTATTTTTGAACCATGGTCAGATGACGAAGACAACAACTGAGTTTTCACCCGTCGCAATCTCAATAGGTGATGCGCAGTGCAACGTCACAGGCTGTCGCGCAAAAAATCTAAAGGCAAAACATTGAGGATTCCCGTTGCCTTTCGCTATGTTTGCATCGCTTGTCAAAGGCGAGATTTCGTTTAAAACTAAAAAAAAAAAAAATAGCACACGATTAGTCACAAATATAAGTACTATTATAGTTTTAGTTATATGTGGATTATTAAAGCATAAGTTTCCAAATAATTTAACTTTTTCGTATTCAAATAAAATAAAAAATCAGACATTAATGTTTGATAACTTTTCATGCCAAGTTTTGCTTATGAGTACTTATATTTGCTAATTATGTTCTCGAAACACGAATAATCGAATCTAACCATAAGATACAACTATAGTTATTTTTTAAACGATTTTTCGAAAACCACCAGGAACTTTTACTAAAAGTGAATTGCTTGTTTACTAATCCAAGATGCATGAAAACTTTAAGCATAAACACTATTATACAGGTCTTTTACAAAACGCTTTGATATTACTCAAAGTCTTATTAACAGGTCATTTAGAAATTTTTTTAATAGTGTAAAATAGATTAATAATAAATAGAAAGTAAAGTATGTTTCGAGATTTATGGTCATTTCAGATCAAAACGAGAAAAAACAAATTTATTAAAAATCGACTTTTCTGCACTGTTAAAATATTTTTTTTTGTAAAAGTAGTTCATAATTACAATTAACATTACCGATCTTTTAGTTATGCGTGCATTTAATATTACGATATTTTAATCATTATTACAGAAAGTAAAACAAAAAAGATTTTTGTTGATTTACATTTAAATGTGTTTATATTTCTTATATAATCAAAGCCTGTGAAGCCCCGTCTTACACATTAGATTCTATTAGAGGCTTAGACACGCCCCCCCCCCCCCCCCCCTTCAAATCACTCAACCAGGAAAATACTTTATATATCCCTAACAAATATTTTTTTTACTACTACATATTTTCGAAAAAAAAAAACATTCATAAACATAACTTATAGTGAGAAAAAATCATAAATTTATGTGTGGTTTAATTTGCTCATAAATGAAAGAAAAATTTTAATTTATACAAAATATTAGTAGGAAGTACTTGACAGTTTTTAATTTTTGTAATAAATTTTTAGTGCCACTAAATGTCGATTTGAGCTTCTATGTTCTATTTGAAGGAAAGATATAAAAAAAGCTTCTGTTTGAAAGCGGGCTTTTTCCCTTACTTTGAAATCGTATGGTTTGTTAAATGTTTCCGAAATTTGAATTTGGCGCCGAATAAAAAAATATATTTTTATTTTTAGTTGTATAAATATAAAATTAAAAATAAGTAATTTTGATTAATAAAAATCAATTAACCATACGACAACTGTATACGCACATTTTTCGTAAGCTTTAAAAAAAACAAAAAATCCTTTAAAATAAATAAAAATAACCTGCAAATGGTAAAAAAAAAAACATAAAACTTTATTTATAAATCATATTGTTAGTCAGTATAGATTACAAGTAATCCTCAAATGGATTACTATTGCATTGATCGATCGCGAACATGCTAAACACCGACTGCGAACGTCGTCTTCTTGCCTTTAGATTTTTTTCGGGTAGCTGGCAACCCTCTGATCACAAGATCACTACTTTTCTTTGTCAAGTCCATCGCGCGGATTCGAACTAGCAATCCTCTGATTACAAGCTGAACGCCTTTATCCATTGGGCCAGCTAGACGATTGGAGTGCTCTATTTCGGTTTACATTAATACTATTTCTGACATTTTTTTTCTGAAAAAACATAGAAAGTTTTATGATGAATTTTAATCATTTATTTTATTTGCTTAATATATTTTTATTATTCCCAGTATAGAAAAATAAAAACTAATATTCGTTATTCAAGCACTTCCATTTAGTCTTATAGCTTGTTTTTAATACGCGTTGATTGAACGGAATTTGAGTAAATTATATAATCTCTGTGTATTTCGCTCAATTTAGATACGATTAAAAAAATGTTTTTGTTTTGTAATATTTTATTTTTTGATAAGATTTCATATTTTATGTGGCAGGCTATAGGAAAATAATTAATAATATGTGATTCTCTTCTGTTGAAATAAGTATCAAAACTTTTGTTTCCTATTTACTATAGCTCTCTACAATGCGTATACAAATGCAATCCATTTACAAATAAAGGGCCAAAAATGTTCCAATAAATTTGTGCAGATAATTATTTAATATACAGAAGCAAATCTTATACTTAGTTTATGTCTATGTAGTATTGAGCAAAAGTTAAACTAAACTATTTTTTTAACTCAACTTTTAAAAATCTATGTTTAAGGACTTATTCTATTTGTCATTTAGATTCGAACTTGGTTTATAAAAATTGTTATGTCAGAACTGATCAATGCCTAACTTTTTCTCCACATACAATGTAACAGTTTGTGCGATTTCTTGTTTGTCATTCCGAAACTTCTGCGTTCTTTATTCTCATCTAAAATGTAATTGAACCCACCCACCCTCAAGAACCTTACACGTCCCAGATACAATCTCAATTTTTCTGACCTCAACTGTAGATCCCAATTAGAATTATCTTGTATCTCCGCCACGACTCCCTGCGTATCATTTACCCCAGATATGAAATCATTTCTTGAATCAGCATATTCTGAGGTGGTCGTGACTGCACCCCTCACGACATGACGATTGGTTCGCTACGGATGGGGGTACTCCTTTTCTTTCATGCGAATCAGAACAAGATATGGAGTGAATATTTTGCGTGTAATGCGCCTGAGAAAGGAAAGAATAGAAAAAGCGACAGTGTCAGTTGTGTGTGTGTCCATGTTTTGCCCTCTAATGTATATTTAATAACTGATCTTGTCTCCCGCTAATGACATACATAAGATATATCGAAGTCGAAGAAAAAGTTCTTAACGGAAAAAAGATGGTTTGTCTGGATCAAACAGCCATTATTTAGTAAGAAACCACTTTTTATAGATAGCTTAAAGGGCAGGTTTTTGAAGTCAATCGTTAAAACGCATTTCATAGCTGCAGATCAACAATCTCCCTCTTGGAAACATAACACTTATCAAAAACTATTTACGAGTGGATTCAAGGGTGACGCCAGTGGGAGGGCTTGGGGGGGAAACTATGAAGTTCGTCGGGGAAAAAGCGTTATTTTAATTGTTAAAACCAAATTTTAATGAAGCATCGACTCAAATGAGCTTTTTTAATGAAATTGATCTGGGTCATAAACCCGAATTCCGATAAGGTCACAATCCCGACAAAACTATAATTCCGACAGACGGAAATCCTTACAGCCTGTGGTGGCCGAATTGTTATGAGCTCGGACAAGCATCCGATATTGTGCATTACGATTCGGTAATCGGAGACGTTAAATCTGATTGTGGTCCAATGTCTTGGCGCTTATTGAGGTAGGCTGCATCGGATATGTTGATCTCGTCATCTGACCGTGATTCAAAATAACGATCAGACAGTGTTCCTGTGTCTTTCCTTTGGTATAAACACGGATCCGTCACCAATAACCCACTGTGCAGTTAGAGTTTGATGTTAATTTAGCCGAACTACTAACAAAATTAATTCTTGACAATATCGTAATCCTATATAAACAAATTCTATAAAGCAATATTTATTTTTTTAGGTAAAATTCTCAGTATTATTTTATAGCTTTTTATATAAGGTTAAGTAGGGTTTCACGTATACTAGATATTTTGTTATCCAACTTCAATTACATTATTTGCTACATATATCTCAGGGTCTCTGCTATATAAGTCAGAAAAAATATATAAAAATAAAATATTCGAGGAAAACTATACTTAATATTAAATTTTTTGGAAAGTGAAGGGGTTAAAATTAAGTTGTCAATTTATATCATTAATGAATTTAATTTTTCGAAAGGAAAACTTCAAAAAGTTAAAGCATGTGTGTCGAAACTGCGCATTAATGTAATTATTTTCTGATTGTTCAACTGAAGAAAAGCGATTCAAAAGTTAATTTAATGTAAAAAAAATAAATCATATGATTAGTTTTATGCAGGACCACTGAGAAGAATAGGGAATAACTATATATATGCTTGCATAAGGGCCCTTTGGAGTCAACAAGAGCAGAATTTTTATGTCAAAAAATAAAAAACAATAAAGTTCCTTTTTAAAAAAAATTCATTTATAAAATTTACAACACACATCTTAACAGTGTTTATTTCTCATGCTATTATTGTTTTCTTATGTTGCATTTACTTCGAGCGTATGAGCAGAATCTGATTTAGAAAATTCAGTACTACAGTCCCAACAACGCTAAAAATTACCCTCTCGTTAAAATAATCTCAAAAAATTAAAAATATCGAATATTAAGTTTGTTATTCATTTAAAACAAAATATAATTATAACTTTTTTTGATAAATTGCTACAAATTGCATTAATAATAATAATAATTTTGACAAGAATTCGTGGCCTCAAATCAGTCCCTGCGTATGAGAACCGAGTCATTTTGTTTTGATGCAAAGAGCAGGGCCTTACTTAAAGGTATCCTCACAACATTCAAATATAGTATGTGTGAAGTAAATTCCGTGAGATGGGAGGAGTCACAGCTCAGACGTTGATCCACAAACGACTTGAATTCCCATTCAAACTACAGTGGCCAGACACCCGTCGCCGCAAGTGCCTGATTGTTTGTACTTGCAAGTGACGGCATATCTATGCATACTTTTTATGTTCTCTCCACTGCCCAAAGCACCCCCGTTGTGTAAGTCACCTTTAGGCTAAAAAGAGTCACAATGGTAAAATAGTATTATTGGACTTTTTAACCTTGAGAAGTTAGCTACCAGGACAAAAACGCCTCGGAGGCGTTGGAGTGGTTTTTCGAAGAAGTGTGAGGCCAACATCTCGAATATACTAAAAATCAGTTACAAAATCCCAGGCAACAAACAAAAAAAATAGTTTGTTTGTCGACCTGTACAAAGATTGCAATCATTGGTAAAGCAATATTAATATTAAAAAGTATTCTTTCTCTTGCTTATATTGATTTGTAGCTTAAATTACTATATTTCTAGTAAGGGAAGGACATTATAAACAGTACATTAGACTCAACAGCTTGTTTTCAGTCTTTTGACGAGTTTTACGTTGGCGACCAATCCTTACTTTTGTCTGTGTATGATTTACTGAAATAACGTTTCACATAAAATTCTTCTGTAAGTAATCCGACACTGCCACATCCGATTTTTTATTATTACTTTGATGAAAGTTACAAATAATCATTTAATTTGCCATTAAACGCATACCTTATACTAACACGAGATTTATAAACGTGAGTTATATCGATTAAAAAATTTCTAGATTAAGGTTACCGAGAAAAAATTAGACGAAATACACCCCCTTCCTTCCTTCTTGAAACGCTTGTCTTAACCCCCGCCCTTTCTTTCCTTCTCCTCACCCTCACGTCACGTATAATCAAATACATCCACACAATCCACTAAAAGCAACATAAAACCACGCAAAACAGAAAACTTGTTCCCTATATGTGGGTATGCAATATATGGACGAACCCTCGTAAGATTCCGCCAAATTTACCGTCGCCAAATTTACCTACATCCGATTATTATCCATGTTCTATTTTGTCGTTCGTTCCTTATGAAAGGCTTTTTTTTGTTGTTTTTAAAGAGGAAAAGTGTAGAGTGTCAACTTTTTATTAAGACTTCAATTTTAAATAATAATAAAATATAAATAACAATATAAATAAAAATAAAATAACAAAATATTGCAGACTTTTTACGTAATTAAGTTCTTCAATAAATATTCAATACAATAAATAAAACTACGGTGGTATGCGACATGTATGCGGTCCGCATACCATGTTGTATGCGCCATGTATACGGGCCCGTATATCACCCTGTATGCGAAAGGTATGCGGTCGGCATATCACCTTGTTGTTAGTGGGGGCGCCAGGAATTGCCCGACGGGGGAGAGGCTAGTATTCTTGACCTAAAATATGCAAATAAAATTATTTCATCCTAAAAAAATCCGATGTGGCTTTGTTGGAGCACTTTCAGAAGGATTATACGTGAAATGTCATTTTAGCACAATATTATAAAAAATAGGAAAAACCGCAAACAAAAACATATCCAGTAGGGTGGAGTGAAAAAGGAGGGAAAAAAATTACTGTTTCCTGACCCAACGAATGGTTCTGTTTGGTGAAAAAATATCAGCGCATTCTTCCATCATCTTCAGGTTCCACATAGAGTTATAAAATATAATTTTAAAGTCAAACAGTAAAAAAATCCATTTTTTTTTATTATTTTAATTTAATTTTTACAATATATTTATTTTTAGACTAAAAAATAGTTATAATTGTTAAAAAAAATAAACTTGAATATATTTCCACACATCATTTTCAGATTTCACACGAGGTACAACAAAATTCAACTTGGTGTCAAATTTCGGAACTTCGTTTCAGGACTTTATTCCGCTGCAAAGTATCTATCCCTGGCTTCTACACCACATTTTTCCAATGATGTTTGTTTTACCAGTTTCACATGCATCTCTACTGCTTGAGAATGGCAAGGGAGCTTCTTCATTTCAAATTGTGAACCACTTATGATCTCTCTTGTTATGTCTTCGTCGCTGAGGCTCGTGGTAGCTGGTGGTTCAAGAAGGATAGTCCCACTGAATAATTTCAAAATATCCATTTTCTTGGAATTTTTCATTCCATGAAGGTGACGTGCTTCATGAGTGGCTTTCTGGATTTTCTTTATTTCAAACCAGGATGGCACATAAACTTTTATAACATATTCTACTATGAGTTTAGTCTTCTGTTGGTTTGGCGGTCGATACGTATAGGCGAAGAATTCTGTTGGCTGTAATGAGACATCTTCCCGGGGCTTGTGTTTGCTAATTATGGAAAGCACTCCCATGATGATACTGCCCTAGAAATATCGAAGGGTATTTTTGGTCTGTAACTGAGGTCTTTTTTGTCAATTTCGGGCAAAGCAACTGGAATAAAAACAAAACTTGCCAAGGTAAGAGTTTCGCATGTGTCCATAAATTTGCCTAATCTTCCGGAAAAGTGTTGTGGAGATTTTAAGTCAATCTTCTGGAAAAGACGAAGAAGTAGTTCGTTGGTATGTAATAAGCATACAAACTAATGTAATTTATGACCAACAAAGATTTCAAGGCATCTAATTACGCCATTTTTCTTCCCAATGTTGACGTTGTTCCATCAAACACAATAGCAGTCAGTTTCGAAAGCGTAATCTCCTTCTGTGATTAACGAAATTGGCGATGCTTCGTAAAATATCTGCACTAGAGCCGAAATTCGGAGTCGCATGTCCTATACAAACAGAACCAGGTTCTGACAAGAGAACAATATGCTTTACTACAGTTGTAGTCCTGTAGTATATGTTCTCATACATAAATAGTTTTTTCATTTCTTCCATCGTAGTAGCGGGCATACAAAGATTGCATTATTTGTGTAGAATCTAACTGGAACCATAACTTTCGACGTTCTCCTCAGCTAACTCCTCACTGTACAAATTATTGTAAAAATACAGCATTTTCTAGTATAAATGCAGCGCATGCTGCTGTAATTTTTTGCAGCTCGTTCTGTAAACATAATTTACAGCACATTATGGTGTAACCTGTTTCCGAAAATTTCTCAGAGCCCGTTTGGCGCGTACCATGTGATATTATTACGAATCAGCTTTGAGTTGGTTTGGTTTGTTAATAAACGTCGCATTAGAGCTGCACAGTGGGCTATTGGCGACGGTTCGGGGTCAATCTCGAAGGAAATACCCGGGAACACATACACATTCACACACACATTCATACATGCACCTCGTTATTTTAGAACCATGATCAGATGACGAGAATACACCTGAACTGGCAACCAACGCCTTCAATAGACGTCGGGACTTTGGACCCCGATCAGATTTATCGTGCACCAGTCCCGTATACACGCCAGTATAATTTGTTGGATATTCTGGACGACTTTCTAGTATTTTTGTAGGAAGCTGGCAACCTTCCGATCGCAAGATCACTACTTTTTTACTTTTCTATGTCAAGTCCATTTCACGGATTCGAACCACCAATCCTGTGATTAGTAGCTGAACGCCTTACCAACTGAGCAACTGGGGCTCGTACTTTCAAAGAACTTATAATTTTAAGAAGGTTCACTTCGGCAAAGCGTAAGTGGCGCTCTCTCACTTACTTGATTGGTTTGGTTTTATAATTAACATCGCACTAGAGCTGCACAGTGGGCTATTTGCGACGATTCGGGGTCTATCTCGAAGGAAAGAACCGGGAACGATGCCTCATATTTTTGAACCATGGTCAGATGACGAGGACAACAACTGAGCTGGCACTCGACGCAATCTGAATACTACGTCAGAGCATTGGACCCCGATCAGATTTATCGTGCACCAGTCCCTTATACACGCCAGTATAATTTGTTGATATTTTTAAAAAAAATCCTAGTATAGTAGCGAAGGTATCAACCTTCCGATCGCAAGATCACTACAATTTTACTTTTCTTTGTCAAGTCCATCATCCAATCTACGGGACTGGTGCACGATAAATTTAATCGGGGTCCCATGTCCTGAAGCTTATTGCGGTTGTGTCGGGTGCCAGTTCAGGTGTTGTCCTTGTCATATGACCATGGTTCAAAAATTCGAAACATTGTTCCCGGATCTTTAATTCGAGATATGCCCCGAACCGTCTCTAATAGCCCAATGTCCAGCTCTAGTGCGACGTTAATTAAAAAAAAAATCACCAATCCTCTGATTACTAGCCTAATGCATTTATCCACTGGGCAATTGGTGGCTCCTCTCTCACTTACTAGTAGTCGCAAAGGTTTAGGCATGTGCAGATAGCAATTTTTTTTTGTGTGGCGCCTGAAATTAAACGTTTCGTCATCAAGACAGTTTTGCTCTTTTTGTGATGTGTTGACAGTCAAGATCGTTCATGATTTCACTATGAAAAGACATTTCTCATATTTAGGGTAAGTCACAAGCAATTTATTATAAATATACAGGTAGTCAATTTAAAACGCACATATACTTCTAAATGTTGTTTTCTGAAAAAACTTTGTCTCAAACGGCAATAACGCGACTTCTTAAGGCTTTCCAAATAATTGGGATTCGAGTAATCTAAGTACTGGACTTGGAAGCTCTTTGTATTTTTTATTATATGTATGTCAACGGAAAATACGATTACATAAGAAAATTGAGAATAAAGCCGATTTTGGTTAATTCCTAGTGTCCGGTACCCTCGCCAAATGGGATTTGGCGACAAATGATTGGACGATAAAGTGATATGCGTGCGAAAATATCATGTTCTATGGCAACCCTAAATTTTTTACCACGTAGTTGCGCCATGCTGCGCTTGATGGTGCGAGATGCATCTAGTTAAATGACGCTAAACTAGATGCGCCGCGCATCTAGTTTAGCCTTGGTTTCACGCATTTCTGCCATTTTTGAATGGACGTTCGGCGGCTACGTGGGGATTTTGATTTTTCTGAGCTCACGTGTTTACGTGGACGACGTTTATTTGAATAGCAGGTATTTTTGAAAATTGGAGATGAAAGGCAAACGTGCCGTGATTCAGTGGTGCATGGATGCCGGATTGTTATGCAGCAAATGCGCCTAGCGAAACAGACAGTCACTGACTGTATGATATTCTGCTGCGAGGTATGTACGGAGTGTTTCATTCATAATCCTGTTCCTATCGGTGGAGAGCATGTTGTCGTTGAGATTGACGAGTCGAAGTTCGGCAAACGCAAGTACAACCGGAGCAAGCGTGTGGAAGGCTAGTGGGTGTTTGAATCCTGTACCAACAAGTGCTTCATGGTTGCCATGGACGACCGGAAATCGGAAACTTTACTCAACGTTTTGCAGCAGTTTGTTTTGCCTAGATCCGTTATTGTTTCCGATTTTCATATAAAATGTTGATTTAACGATCAACGACTGCCCGAAGGATTGCCTGTAAGCACCATGAACGACGGCCCGGAGTGAGTCACGGATGTAATAATGAGTAGTCGGAGGCCGAAGGCCAGAGACCACAAAATTTACGGCAGGAGTCTGTGACTTTGTGCACTTAAGAGTGCCATCGAAATGCCCCAAACAACTGCCCGAAGGATCGCCTGTAAGCACCATGATCGACTTCCCGGACCAACGCAATGTCCGCCATTTTGCGTCATCTGTCCATGGTTCAAAAATACGAGGCATTCATTCCCGGGTCTTTCCTTCGAGATAGGCACCGAACCGTCGCCAATAGCCCACTGTGCAGCTCTAGTGAGACGTTAGTTAACCAAACCAAACCGCCATTTTGATTTGGCGACAAAAAAAAGTCATTTTTACCTTGGCGCCAAAATTTGATTTCTAAATTAACTGAGACACAAACGATTAAATTGTATTGGATCAGAGCTCATAATGGATACTGGGGGAACGAGGAGGCTGATCAAACGGCAAAACTCGCAACCCAGAAGTGTAATATCGATATCATGACCAACTGGTCAAAAAATCAAATAAAAAAATTTTCGAGAAAGGAAGAGATCAATAGGTGGCAGTCGAGATGGAGCAACTCTATAAAGGGCAGGCCACTCTTTAGAATATGTCCAAAAGTGAGTAGAGATAGATTTGTTAACTACGAAAATTTCTTTACAACGCAGGCCTTGACTGGGCACGGGGTTTTCCCCGTTTACCAGCACAGGTTCTTCAGCAAGAATCCAAAGTGTGAATGCGGGGATTTGGGAACCAGAAGGCATGTCCTAATGAAATGTAAAAACCATAAAGATATTAGGGATCAATATTTCAAGACAACTGACACTTTGAAAACAATCCTCAACAGGGCCGACTCACTACGAGGAGTAGCATTGATTCTGAGTCGGCTGCTGAAGGGGATGGTGACCCCCCGGCCAGTGTGTAACTAGGATTTACACCTTATTCCTTGTTTAACATTAAAAGATGAGTCCGATAGCCCTAGTTTGGATTCTCTTTATCACCTTGAGTTATATCCAAACAGATTATTGGATACAAATTGTATATATGTTACTGTTTTAGAATGTATAATAATGTCTTTTTAACTGTCTCTCGTTACAGATAAATCAACAGCCGCTTGTTTCCAACATGTTTATTTTGTTGGGTTGGCCACCGCCGTTGCGGTGACGTATGTGAAATTGGAAACTTGCTAATGAAATATTTGAAATAATGTAAACTAGATTGTTATAACCAAATGTTGTATTTTTAACTCAATAAAGTAATGAAACGTTGAGCAAAAATAGATCTTCCAGTCGAAATAATCGAAACTAAATTTGAACTTAGAATAATTTCAATAGTTGTAACTGAGCAGGGTTGCTGTCGCGGCGACATATAGTTATCCCCGGCCATCATCAAGCTGTATACCCTAAGTCAATGGGTGGGTCAGCAGCAGCTTCGCTGCAGTGAAATTGGTTACCTTGGTGCCAATTTTTGGACTTGGCGACAACGGGGCACCGTACACTAGGAATTTACCCCGATTTTCATTAGTGGGGATCGTTTGTCAATGCTTTAAAATTCAAACAAATTTTTATATTTGTTTGATGTGTAAGGTTTAATTAGCTTCGATTATTTACGAATAGCAGCAATCTGTATTTTATGAAATCTGTATTTTACGAATCTGATCGTGGTCCAATGATCTGACGCCTATTCAGATTGCGTCGGGTGAAAGCTCATGTTTTGTCCTCGTCATCTTACCATGGTTAAAAAAATACGAGACAGTGTTCCCCGGCCTTTTCTTCGAGATCGCCCTGAATTATTGTCAACAGCGACTGTGCAGCTCTAGAGTGACGTTAACCATACATCAAAAACTGCTGTAAAACTTAAAATGGTATAAGTTTCTGAAAGAAACTAATATGCAATTTAAAAAATTGTGATTACAGCCGATGACTCTTCAAACGAAAAGTTTGGAAAGATGTTTCAATTTTTCTGTAATGTTATGGACATTGCGCAGATTATTTGAAGTAATAATGGTTTTAGTAATTTTGATGGTCATCTTATGTTATAAAAATTGTTAATTATGTATCACATGCACTAACAGAATTAGGTACTTAACGAAACTAATTATAACAAATAATATAAGTTTAATTGTAGAATGTAAATTAAGTTATAATTATTAATTAATTATAATAATTTTAGAAATATTAAAACAAATGTGCAAAAACCGGTAAATGTTATTTGTTTTTTTAAAATTAAATGTTTATATCATTTTTTATATTTTTTGACATGTTTGTTTTTGCACATGCACGCTCCTCAAATATGCTAGTGTTTTTTAATGGAGATACATTATTAGAGTTTATGATTAAATGTTATTGTGCATTCTAAAGTAAAGCCAATTTCTTCCTACGATCTGAATAGCAAAAAAGCAAACTTGAAAAGTTTTGTATGAGTGTTATATGTCATAAATATTTACCTAAAATTATTTGTTCGTATTTTTGCATTTATAATTAAACATAACGATGAGATTCACATATTCAATTTGAATTTATAGTTTTCTCTGTTTAAATGCCTTTTTTGAATCTATAAATTTGACTTTATATTTTCTCTTTTTAAATGCCTATTTTAAATAAATATTTTCATAAACCAACCATTATTGTTTATCTGTTCTCTGAATATGATCAGAATTGTGCAGCCTTGTAATTTTTATTCTACTCGCATAAAGTAAAAACCCCGCTAACTTTTACAGTAACTGCAAAAACATGTTTTTCTTTTTTCGCTTATTGCTGTATTTCTCTTGACCGGTTGCTGCATTTTTTTTTTAATTACAGAGCATTTTCTTTTTTATAGTATACTAAAAAGGGAGCTATAATAAAAGAAAATGCTCTGTAATTAAAAAAAATGCAACAACCGGTCAAGAGAAATAAAATGTTTTTTACAGCTACTGTAAAAACACTGCATAAACAAGGGAGCATTACAGAAATATAATTTAAAACAAACTTTAAAAATGCAACGCGCGCTATTAAAAAGTACAGCAAATTTATTTTACAGCTACTGTAAAATTACAGCACACGTGATGGAAAAACTACAGCAAAAATAGTTTACTACGTGTGATTAAAAAGTACAGGATCATTATTTTACAGCATACTGTAAAAATAAAGCACAGTGTGTAGGCATTACTTTTACCAGCACACAGTGCTGTAATCTTACTCGGAAAATTTTTACAGTGTAGTCAGTCAAATGATCACGTACTTATTCTGTGATTCATTGATGTATTCAAAATTTTAGAGCCAAAATTCTGTCTGGAACACTTTCTCTTTTAGAAAAGAAGTTTGAACTTTTCTGAGCCTATATTTAAATGAAATAACGAGTACTATTTTGTATTATTCATAATTCTTTGCATTTTAATGAAATAATAAATATTCAACTTAGTATGCATTTTAAAGTGTCAATATTGCAAAAAAATTACATCTAATGTGTTTTGACCTCTTCCCTCTATTTGCACTCACACGTGGAAATTATTCTATTTCAGTTCCTATACTCTTTATTCTGAAGTTGGCCACGCCCTAAAAACAATTTTAAAACAAGTTTTCATGCACCTCTTCATTATAGAGAGAAAACGCAGAACTTTAGATGTCAATTTCATACTTAGGACATACCAACGTACATGTGCTACCTCCAAAATACCATAACCTATATTTTAAATATATACAAAAATAGTGCACTTGTTTAACAATATTATTTATTTTGAATTGGATGATAAAATTTTAAACTTTGATCTCAATATGTTTAATTATTCGCACTCTCAAAACAAATGGATTATTACTTAAAAGGGTTTTATTGACATTTCATTCGCACTTCTTTATCTGTACTTCGTACGAAGACGGTTCTCTAAGCGGAATCATATTACTCAAGTATAGCAAATATACTTAAGTACTTTTAGCACTAAAATCTTCATTTATAACTAGGCAATTTCTAAAAAAAAATATTTAACACTAATGGATAATAATTAATGAGAATGATTAATTATATAATTATCTTCTGATAAATATATTTAGAATTATTTTTTTCATCATATAAAATCGCTTGAGTTCTATTCAACCTACAACTTAGTTTTCAACAACTGGAAAAACCGAAATTGAACTGTCATTTCACATTTTAGATTCTATTTGAATGGAAATAGCCACGCACCAGAGCAAATATTACCAAATGAAAAGCCCCATACATAAACATGTGAATAGCAAACGCACAATGAAAAATATTACCCTTTCTATCAATTCATTCGACATACATCATGAGCCAAAAGGGGATACTTGCCGAAAGTATCGAAACAAACGCAATTAAAAGAACATTTGCGATCATCAATAATCCGCTTTTCTTTACATATGCAAATGAACCGACAAAACGAACCTCCCATTTTTTTTCTCCAAACTTCTCCATCTAGATGTTTTGTTGCCTTAAAGAGATTGCAAATGTGTGAGATTTTCTATCAAGGTATATCCATCAAAGTTTAAATGACACGGTTTTTAATATATCATTTTTATTGCTTTTAGCCTGATTTTATACAACACTTAAGGGGACGACACGCTACTAACAAAATTGTAAAATTTACGATATTTTTTTAATTGCTGAAATTATAGTTTCAATTTTTTTAAATAAGCTTGTAAAATTCTAGAACTGTATCTGTTTTTTAATTAGTTGTTTTTCGAAACGATAAGACTTTTATATTATCAATGGAGAAATGTATAATTTTTTAAGGATATATTTTAAAATATGTGTATATTGTAAATTGGCATCTCTCTTACTTAGCTCTACAAGTTTTATTTTTTTTAAATTACTAAAATCAAAAATTTAATTTTAAAGAAAACTTGTGTTTTATATTAATAATTATTTTTATAAAATTCACATAGTATACAAAATTTTAATGCCAATTCTTATGTATTGGAGTTTAAAGAAATTGAAATATAATTTTGGTTAAAAAAATATTTTTTAAAAAGACTTAGAGAGTTATAAAAAACAGCTTAAAAATTGAAATTAAAATTAGTAAAAAATACAAACAATTATGGAATTTTTGCATAAAATACTGCTTTTTTTTATATAAATTTAAATAATGTACATTAAAATTTAACATCTTATTGTGAACTTAAATTTTTTATTCAAAAAGTCAAAAATAAAAAAACTTTCGGTAGTACCTTGTCCCTTTAAAATGTTTCGTTTCTAAGAAATGTTTCTCAAATAATATTTGCCACACACATGGTATTTTAAAATTTTGTTTACACCCTTAAGAGTACACAACATTATTAACTTAATAAATTTTTTATTAATCAATTAATTAAAATGTAAAGTTACAAATTTTTCAAAAAATTACGTTTCTTTCTAGTTTTATACTTAGTATTTATTATAAAATATAAAATGATTTCCACAAATTGAATATAAAATTTTCATTCTAGAAAAGAATATCATAGTATGATTTTCGCAATCTCAGTGTTTCAATATTTTTCAAATATTTTGAGAATTTTTTTGCGGCTGATGTCGAAACTTGAAGAAGAAGAAAGCAATTTTTCCAATACATTTAATAGCTTTGTTTTCCGTTTAGTAGAGAGAGATTTGATTGATTTAGGTGACAAGTTATTTGTGTCAACAAATTCTTTATGATTTTAAAAGTTATATGCTTATTTATTTATATTGTCTGACAAATTATTCGATTTTATTTCAAATATAATTAATAATACATTAAACTATTAAATGTGATTTTTAATCGCATATCTAACTATAATGGATAGTTAGATATCCAATTTTATATTCGATTAGATTCTATGTGAAATAGAAGGGCCTGTCATTCAGTATGACAGTCTATCTAACAAAACTGTCACAAAAAAGTTTGGATTTAAAATTTAAATTGTAATAAAGTTATATAACGGAACAATATATTTTAAAAAATGAATAAAAAATATACTGCCTAAAATATAAATTTTGTTTCTACTATTAGATTTTAGGTATTTAAATTATCTGAATAGTACATAAAATTGAGTAATTGAAGTTTATATAATTAATAGGCACCAGTGTTTACGGCACAGAGGCTATTATTAAGTGTTATGAAACTGAATTCCAGTGGTAAAAATTCATTAAAATGTTTGATAATTTAACAAAATAATACTACATACTTATTTTTTTTATCTTCGAATAGTAAATTTTGTGCAAAAGCTTGTCAGCAAAAAAATTATACTTAAAACAAAAACAATTTCATGTAAATCGGAGGGAGCGTATCTCAGTTCACTCTAACAACAAAAATCCGTATGTAGACTTAAATTCGAATTTGATAGAATCAAACTAGGCAACCTATCAAAGTTTTCAAATCCAGCGAAATCCAAATGATATTAGTATTAGATACTAATTTGTGAAGTTCCAATCAAAAGCAATTTAGTATAAAAAATATAACCAATAGTAAAACAAACAATTAATCACTCATTACCTGTCAAAAACCTTATATTCATATAGTCTAACGGGATAAAAAGTGTTTTCAAAGACAAGATAGAGACTTTTTTTATTTTTTAACACACTTGGAAACGTTATTACTTAATTTTGTGTATAGTTTTCTGGCAAAAACATGGGAATGAATTTATCATATATAAAATATATGTACTATAATGAATTTATGATGATAAATTATGTGAATCTATGCAAAAGCTTGGAAATAAGTAGTGTGAATTATTTTTAAATTCTAAATAATATGTTAAAGTTTCACCAGGATATAAGTTTGAAGAACAATATCTTTCTTTAGCTTGATCGAGTTCCTAAATTTGTAATATTTAATAAATTATATATAATATTTTGAAACGTTTAATATTTGTTTTGTAATAATAACTTATTTTAAATTAATAACATTTATTTCTAAAGATGACAATTTTGAAATATAATTTATTCCTTAGAATAGAATATGTTGTCTTTAAAGATTCGCGAGAAAAATGAATATAAAATCTTAATTATTCGAATTTTAACTCTTACCCTCTTATAATTTTATGGAATTATGAATAAACTCATCATTTCTTATATGATAAATTACATATAAGAACATATATGATAAACTATATATGCTATCAGACCTTTTATTGTAATCACATCACTATTAACACTTAACCATACAAGTTTGCATTGAATTTTGACCATTACTTAGGCATGTGACATGAAAACGCTATTCGCACAGCCACTGGATTGCACAAACGCATAGCGACTAACAACTTAGCTGTCATATTAATATATATATATATATATATACACAACATTTCCACCCACAGGCATATTTTTGTATGAATATTATCAGAGAAATATGATTGATATAATTGTGCATGGAATAAGCCCTAGAGCAAATGGAGATATTTTTAAAACAGTTCACACAGAGAATTTGTGATTTTTTATGCTTTTTTGTCTTTTCAGAAGAAAAAGAATATATAAATTTAATTTTAGTACCAAATAGTTTTCCATGCACAATTTTGTGTAATATATTTCAAGGGATGTAAAAACTAAATTCAGTGAATAAAAAATTAAAAAATAGAAAAGTAGTATTTTTTTTTTAAAAAAAACGAAAAACTTCAAAAATTTTATATATTGAATTTATTAAAAAACTAGAATGAATTTTTTTAAAAATTTTTTTCATTAATTATAAATTCAAGTATTATGTATCCAAATTAAAAAAAAATATTGAAAAAAAAATTTGAAAGGGATTTGATTTCCCTTAAATTGTAAAGTTAGTATTATGATTTTAAACCGTGAAATATACGTTAATTTCCAATAAAAGTTACGATTTTTACAGTATATCTATAACCTCCTCTTAGATAATATTATATATTTTCATGTTGCAAATTATTTTTGTTCTAGCATTTTATTTCCAATATCCTCTAATCAGAATTTCATAAGAATTACAACGTCACATATCTTTATAGATGGCTTCATCAAGATAAACATATTACAGTTGCTCTTCCTCATTGTACACACATAATATCAATTCTTCTAGATTTAAGGTAATGTATATCTTGCGCAACAACCCTCGTCCTCTTGGAAACCCCATCCCGAACCCATTCCATGAGTAGGAAAGATCTTATGTACCGCGTTAAATAACGGCTGTTGGGAAGTCGTAATTCACCTTCCAAATACTAGTACATGTGGATGCAGCCCTGGCATTCGGAGTTGGAGGAAAGTCTCTTCGGAGGAAAAACAGATGGAGGGAGAAATAACCGCTGAGGAAGAAACGCAGCGCACAAAGAATGTAGAGACTTGACTAAGGAATGCTAAAAGTTAAGCAGCTGTATTGGCATTACGCCGCCGTGTTTCATTATGGATCCCTCCCCTAACGTTGCTTAGTAGTTATGTATGGAATGTTATCAACTGGCTATTGCAGCTCACTAGATAAAACAGCTGCTCGAGGGATGTAATGTGGAGGAAGAAATGAATGTGGGTGCTTTATGCTGTAAGAGTTCTGATTGAGAGCATTTTTTACGTTGATTGCGGTTGTGTGAATGAAACTAACTTCTTCGGTTCTTATGAAAATATTATCTAAAAATCACTGTTAAAACCTTTTTAAAAAAAACCACCAATCTATTTGTTGTATCGTAAAACAATACAGTTATACTCTGATGTTTAAATAGCTTATATTTTACGAATACTTAGGTGAGAGAGACCACAAAAAAGTTTAGTTAAAATAAAAATCTTGCAGTTTAGTAATATTATTCAAATGCAAACAATATAGTAACATAGTTAAATACTGTATTAGTGACACGCGTCAAAATGACTGGTATTTGAATTGAAATAAGATTGCCGGCGGAAAATATTTACTAATGCAGTGTTAATAGTAGATGCAATAGGGTACTTTGTAGAAATAATTATTTTAAAAGACATAATATGTATATTGTAATTGCGTATTTTTTTTCGAAACAACGCACAGAAACACCGTAAAAGAAAAAAAATATGTATTTTGAAAGTTTCCTTCTTTCGTAACTTTTATAAAAGAAATATCTGTATAAAATCAATACAAATGATTGCCATGCACTAGATTGATCGAAAATACCAGAAAATAGTGCCCCAATCCAGCAATAAAAGTCAGAATAAAAACTTCATCGAAGTTGGGAAAATAATGGTGTATTGAAGGTTTTATAAAAAAATTTAGAACATAATTTAGAATTTGGAATTTTTTAAAGCTTTTTATTTTCCTGAATAAAACCTTTACAAAATATGATTTTATCCTCAACAGTTTCACTTTCAATGCTTCAAAATTGAAGGATTTTTGCAGATTTTATAGAGGCATGTTAAACAAAAACCTTCATTAACTGCAGTTGTTTTGAAATTTCAAAAGAACTTTAAAAAAACTGCAATTTTCTTGCATAAAACCTTCAATTTCATAACTTTCAGGAAGTTTTTATGCTGACTATTTTCGCTGGGGAGTTTTTGGTAGAAATGATTATTTCCAATTTTCCGTTTCAACCAATAAATTTCATATAGATTAGCAGCCGAAGAAAGAAGGGATGGCTCTGCCAAAGAGAAAGAAAATTCATCTCGGAATGAAATCGCAAGGGCTGTAATTTGCGGTCAGCTTCGGAGATCCAAGTCATTAGTGGAATCTCACAGGACAAGGTCTGGCCTAAAATAGGTTTAAAGTTGGGGTTGCTGACGTAATGATTGTGCTCCTCAAGTTGTAATCTACATTCGAAAACTCTCACGCTATTCTAAAATGCATCTATTATGCCAAAATCTGAAGTGAGAGTGTATAATTTTGAATAATATACTTACTCTTTCTCTTGTGATAGGATTATTTCCTTTTCTTTCTGTAAATGTAAAAATTCGCCCTCTAATTATTTATATGAAAATTTGATGTGGAAGATAATTGTTTTGTGATAAGTTTGTTTAAAGATAAGTTAAATTTATTATTTATTTTGTAAAACATTATAGCAAATATACTCAGTAGTGCAATAATATCCTTTACTTAAAAATTAGAAATTAATAAAACATTTTTTGCCTCAAAATTACGAATATCTAAAAAAAAATTGGTATAGTTTAGAATTTTTTTAAAAATAAATTTTTTTAATTAAAAAAAGTTGTTCACGTTCCACAATTGAGGTGTTTATGGAAATTTATGGAAATATTTTTTAAAGTAGAGCTTGGGATGAAACTATTTGTTTGCTTATCCTATGTGTTTTATACTTTTTATTGATTCCACAACATGTGTTTGAAACAGTTAGTAAACAAATATAGTGTGCTTCCATAAACACCTCAATTGTAGAACGTAAACAACTTTTTTTAATTAAAAAAATTATTTTTTAAAAAACATTTAAACTATAATTTTTTTTTAGATATTTGTAATTTTTAGAGAAAAATGTTTTATTAATTACTAATTTTTAAATAAAGGATATTATTTCACTACTGACAGTATATTTGCTATTATGGTTTACAAAATAAATAATAAATTTAACTTATCATTAAACAAAACCTGAACGGGATACTTATTTTGCCAAATTATTATTATTATTTTAATTTTAAAAACATTCAATAAGTTTTGATGTAAAATATCTGCATAACATTTAAAGGATAGTTTTATTTAAAAAAAAAAGAACCAAAACTTCTTTGATTTTTGGTTTAAACTTCAAATATCAAACTTAAAAAATGCAGAAACGTACTTGATAAATAGGAATTGTATTCTCTGGTGAAAAAAAATAGAAGAATGAATACAATCTTTATCTACTAATTACCGTAATTTATCATCTTTCTAAGGAATTTTTGCTAATTTCTTTCTACATAACTTGCATTAGAAAATTATTCAAAACTAACAAGTTGTAGCGAGACGCAAAGAGAAAAAAATATTAGTAATAACAACAAAACAAAAAAACGAGAAAAAAAAGAAATCTTTTCGAAAGGAAAAGCACTTGAGAAATTACAACAAAAGAAAGCAAAAGATTAAAAAAATCCTACGCAACAAAAAAGATTTCGAATGAAAAATAACTCAAAGAATCACTTCCATCAGCCAAAAAGAAATGAGCTCATACATTATTTTCAGAGGAAAAGTGAAGCTCTAATTTATGGTTGCAGCTCCATTTCTACAGCCCATATTCAGAGAATGATCCGTTCGGTTTCCCAGCAGCAAAAGGGAGATACATATCTTGTGTCGCACTTCCTTATTTATTGTTGATAGGTCTACTCCTGAAAATAATGAGTTTGCACTGCATTGTTAATTTGTTGTTTTCATCACATATTTCATCTTTCGTTTTCAATCAGCTTCCTACTCTTTTGTATTATTTTTCATCGGAAGTTTCCTCCTTGGAAAATGTTTAATTTGGATTTTGAGGAAAACGGGTTTAACAACATTGGAAATTCTAAAAAAAATTATTTCAACTTACACACAGGAAAAAATCATTGGCAAAAATTTTCTACTTGGCAAGTTGATTTAAATTTTACTTATAACGAATAGTTCTATAATGGCCTTTTAGACTTTAGATTCAATTTAGGTAATGTAAAGTGTGACCATTAAAAATTCCATACATTTTGTTTATTAAAATAAAAAACAAAGCATTCACAATGTTAAATATAGGTACTAAAAATAAGTAAAATGTACTAATATATGATTACATTCGATTCTTATCATAGCTCCGAATTCATAAGTTTCATATTTGAAAAAGACATATATTCAAAAATGAGTAAATCAATAAAATGAGTAATTGTTTGCCTACATAGGCTGCCTTGGTAAATCACTTTTAATAAATTTCAACAATTACAAACAGGACTTACCGGAAATCGAAAGCAATACTCTACCTGATGTCATCCCCCAAAACAAGAAAAAAAGCAGTATGCCTCGAATATGCCTAACACTTCAGGCATGTATGTGGCATATGTATGCCACGAGTATGCAACTGATATGCCAAGAAATATGCCATCGTACGTTCTGTGAGAATATCCCATATTACAATGGCATACGGAAGTTGTATGCGACATGTATGGGCATCGCATATGACCTGGTATATGCCATATGTATGCGGCTTGCATATTACCACTGTATCCGAATCGCATATCAACCACTCTGAAGGTTACATGACGACTTTTTTCCACGATGTTTAGATTTACTTTTGAAAAAAGTGTCATTGTTATTTTTATTTCACATTTGCTGGGCAGTATAATACTACTTTCCTGTTTTGGAAACAGTAATTACTTTAAATATAATTATTCTTACAAAAATGTGGTATGAAATTTAATAATAAAAAATACTGCCTAAATAAAAGTTTCTTACAAGATTAAAAAAAAAATTAAGTGTATGACTTTATAATTTCATATGAAAATAATTAAGAACTGTAGCATTACGATTTTTAGTTTGTAAAACTATTTTTTCTTTTCTTTTAAATTAAAAATGACATTTCTTAAAAAGTATTTTTATGAAGCTCAAACTTTTGCTTTAGTGAATGTAAAACTAATCTACGTTTATTCATATGAAATTATAAAGTCATACATTGAAAATTTTTTTTAAATCTTATAAGTAACTTTTATTTATGCAGTATTTTTTCTTATTACATTTCATGCCACAATTTTTTTTAAAGAAAAATTATATTTAAAGTAATTACTGTTTTAAAAAAAAGAAAGTAGCATTATACTGTCCACCAAATGTGAAATAAAAATAATAATGAAATGTTTTTCAAAAGTCAATCTAAACATCATGGAAAAAAGCCGTCGTGTAATCTTCCCAAGCTTTATATTCCATTTAAAATTTGAAACCTGCTCTTGGGCTTAACATAAATAATAAATTTGTATTAAGAATATTTTTCGTAGTATAAATTAAAATTTTCGTGTCAAGAAACTGATATCTATCAATTTCAAAATAATGACTAATATCCCAGAGCAAGTTTACTCATTCTGACATGAAGAACACTACCACATAAATATAAGTTGAATAAATATTAGTTATTTAAATAAAATTTGTGGCCTATAGGCTCGGACCTAATGTGCCTATTGGTAACTCATTCCTTGATTCCACCGGCACCTGGAATTAGATCTTCAGTAATAAATTACACTTCCTTGCTCCTTTCTCCACTGTGGGATGTATTCCGGCTGTGTGCTTGGCTGAACTGTTCATCGTACAGCACAGTTATTATTTCACAGTCCCTCAACTCGCTTCTAATGAGATTAGCAAGAACAAAATTTGTTCCCTTTGTCTTCGATCGTATAACCAAACGCAAACAGCGGAATTGAAATGCTATTACCATCACTTCAAAAAACCGTTGACCAGTACACTCCGCCTTAACCACCCCCCGAGACAAAAAATATGTTGCGTGTATGCATTATGTGTGCCAGACCGATTGCTAGTATGCGAGAAACATGCTGAGTATGCCTTTGAACTGATGAGCTGCTATAGGCGATTGCCCGGAGTATGCCAACGTCATATACAACTACAGACACAAGTATTACAATGCTTACGATTTCGATCCAATTTACTGCAACATTAATTCGATGTTTGCAACTTTATAATTTGATGTATAAGTTGAGTTGTAAATATCTAGTTTCACTTCCACTTAACGAGGAACACGAGTTGCAGGCATGTGTGGATGAATTACGCAAGCAGAGAAGCAATGCAGAAATAGCCATTTTGATTTCTCTATTTACTTTGACTGGTTGCAGCTTGCAGCGTGTTTGTGAGGTTCAGTGTTATGGCTAACGGTTTTTTGAAGTTATAATCGAAAACAAGGAAAAGACTATTAATCCTGGTAATCTCATTACAGATGAGTTGAAGACAGTGATTGTGGTGGAGTAGAAAAATACGCAACTTTAAAGGAATCCAAAGTGTCAATTAAGAAAAATGCAGGACCAGGATATCTTCATGCCTCCGTTATGCAGTGTGGGCTACGGTCCCACACTTTGTCCGGCCGAGCAGTTTTGAAAATATGACTGTGAATGTATCTTCTGTCATGACCGAGAAGAGAGGGTCTCTTAAGAAAATGTGCATAATTAATGTGTTCTCACGTCAGTGTTTGATTATACCGATCTTCCTCCATCTTGCCTTCTATGTTTCACCAGGACACAGCATAAATTTTACATTGAAGGATTTACAAAATTGAAAAGGTTTCGCACATTTATTTTTAACTCTTAATAATTGAATTATAAGCTTTAATAAAAAAGCTCTTATTTGGGAGCACCCCAAAAGCCTCCAAAATTCCTACATGTTAACTTTATCTAGGAATTACAATTTTATGAAATAAATGTTTTAAATATGTATTTTATTTAAAAATAAACATTTATCACACCAATTTTAATTTTTTAAGTAAAAAATATTAAGTATAAATTTTAATTTATTATAAACCAATATTATTTTTGTCTTCAAAACAGTTAGTATGAAGCTAAAATTTTTAAAAAATGTGTATTATGAGTTTTATCTAAACATAACAATAAAAATGTTTTTATATTTTAAAGAAATTAATTTTTATGAGACATTTCAAATTGTTAGAATTTTATATCTGAGAATTATCCAATTATATGTATCGTATGAAGTAAATTTTTAAATATTATTCGAATTTCCCCAAAACCATGCGCACCATTTCAAAATAGTCCGCGCTCTTTCTTTATCAGCTACTTTAAATGTTTAAAAGTTCATTTAATGCGAAATATAATTAAAGTACTTTAATTAAGGTTTAAAAAAAATTGCAAAAAATATACTTTATTTCTTTAACTTTCGATAGTTTGCTTTTCTGATAAATCATACAATAATTTTCTCTCTCAAAATTATCTTTGATAAAATTTCCTAAATATTCTTTATATTTTATTATGGTACTACAAATATTTCTAGAGTTAAAATGTAAAATAAAAATTGTCGTCATAATGAAAAGATTCTTTCTGAACAAAATAATTAACTGTCTATATTTTAAACAGATTGACTATGTTCTTAAACAATGTTACTATAAAAGTTTTTTAAAGTTAGTTTCTTCAGTTAGCACTAACTGTAAAACATTAAAAACTGTCATATAAATAAAAATATTCTTACTTTAAATTTATGATCAACAAGTAAGGAGTAAACTTTTCTTTTCAAATACGTTTCTCCTCCCAAATATATATAAATAAAATTATACAGACAAAAAATGCGTCACTTTATACTAGAACTATAAAACATACTACAAGGCATAGAAAAATACCCGTTTGATTCCTCGTTGTCATATTACAGCCTTACTTTTTGATGAATAGAGTCTACATAAAAATTTTGTTCAGTTAAAATGCAATATTTATATGGTAGTGTGTTCCACGTCAGAATCACTAAACATTCTATTGAGTGTTAGTAGCCATTATTTTGCAATTGATAGAAATCACTTCCTTGACACCAAAATTTTAATTTATGCTACGCAAAGTATTCCTAATACAAATTTATAATTCATGTTAAGCCCAGGTGTAGGTTTCAGATGTTAAAGAGAGTATAAACATTGTAAAGATTACTTAGAGGCTTTTTTCCCTGATATTAGACTGGCTTTTGAAAAAAATATAATTATTATTTCACATTTGGTGAACAGTATCATGCTATTTTCTTCTTTTGGAAACAGTAATTACTTTAAATATAAGTATTATTTTTTAAAGTTTTGTAGCATGAAATGTAATAAAAAAAATATTGTCTAAATAAAAGTTACTTACAATATTTACATAAAATCTCAATGTATGAATTTTTAATTTGGTATGAATATACATAGGATAGTTTTACATTTATTAAAGTAGAAGTTTGAGGTTCAAAGAAATATTTTTTAAGAAATGTCAATTTTAAGTTAACAGAGTGAAAAATAAATTTGTTTTGCTAACTAAAAACTACATAGCTTAATTATATTCATATGAAATTATAAAGTCATATATTGAGATTGTTTTTTAAATTTTGTAAGTAAATTTTATTTAAGCAGTATTTTTTCTTATTACATTTCATGCAACAAAACTTTTTAAAAGTACTTTTATTTAAAGTAATTACTGTTCCCAAAAAAAGAAAGTAGCATTATACTGTCCACCAAATGTGAAATAAAAATAATAATTACATGTTTTTTTTTTTTAAACCAATTTAAACATCGCGGAAAAAAGCCGCCTTGAAACCTCCACAATGGGTGATATGCGAACCGCATACATGTCGCATACCACCTCCGTATGCCATAGTAACATGGGATATTCTTACAGGGCATACGAATATTAGTCGCATACTCGTGGCATATGTATGCCACATGTAAGCGGCATATCCGAGGCATAATAGAAGTAAACTCCTTTATTTTGTCTCTGGCCTCCAACAAGTCAAGTCTAATGAGTAATAATAAGATCGTAGGAATCAAAATGCAGTGGACTTTCGTGTGTCTCGTGCGTCTCCAACAATCCATAAATCATGTAGTGGAACTGAAACTAAGGCTGTAAATATCCAATTGACGTTGCAATAAATTCGATCGAAACCGGAAGCATATGTCGTTGGCATAATCTCGGCATACCGCCTAGCATACGTTGTGCATACACGCGGCATATCAATATTTTTGTCTCGGGAAGTAACAACATATTATTTTTTTCTTTGTTCTTCAAACTGAAGAAAACCAACATATTCTTGAGTTTAAACAATTAACCTCTCACAAATTTTAATGGAAATTTGTTGTATCATCCAGGAAGCACCAAGTACATTGATGATCTGAAACTTCCTTCTGACTGAAATTTCTCACAACCCCTATTTGCAACAACAACAAAATTACAAATGCCATGAACCACTAAATTTATGTTTGGTACACTGATTTTAATATTCAGCTTCACAAATATTTTATTTTTATAATTATCCCCTCCAAACCTAAAAAGAACACGCTAGATAACACCTCTTTAGAAAGAACAGGAACGGGAATGTAACTGTTTCATAAAAATAACGCATATATGAAACATGTCCGTCGACCCCCAGAGGGTTAATTTTGCCGCATTCCGTTAGTTTAGTGACTTCAAAGCTAACGCTTTTGAAGGAGTTGTATTTCTGAATCTGGTGGCAAGTGCATTTGCATTTAGCCGCACCTGAGCCCCAAACGTGGAGAAGAATGGATTTTTCATGAGGCACTTTGGTGGGTGACGAATTACAGGGTTGGGGGTGGGCTTAGATGCAAGGCCCTCTGGGTCCAAGGGGAGAGTTCTTCGCTTATTTACGTCACGTATATTGCGGAAAGAAATTGAAGGGTCTTGGTATAAATCATCGTCAAACAACTCGGGAAGAATCGAGCTTTGAGTGGTATTTTGCTGCATGAGGGGAAAATGGAAGTTGGAATACAGTCTTCTTTAAAATGCAAATTCTAGTTTTTACAGGGGTGGCAATATATGTTTGCTTTTATATATGTTTTGATCATTTAAAAACAACTGTTTTTATTACGAAATGCATCATAAAAAAAGAAAATGCAATTAAATTCACAAAAGTAAATTTACGCAAAACCTCCCGAGACAAAAATATTAATATGCCGCGTGTATTCAATATGTATGAGAGACCGATTGTTAGCCCGATAAAAACAACGGAGTATGCCTCGAATATTCCGAATAGATGTGGCATATGTATGCCATGAGTATGCAACTAATATGCCAGAAATATGCCTTCGTATGCCCTGTGAGAATATCCCATATTACTCTGGCATATGGAGGTGGTATGCGACATGTATGCAGCAGGCATATCGCCTCTGTTTGCGAGATGTATGCGAATCGCATATCATCCATTGTGAAGGTTACATGACGGCTTTTTTCCACGATGTTTAGATTGACTTTTGAAAAAATATCATTATAATTTTTATTTCAAATTTGGTGGACATACTGCTACTTCCTTTTTTTGGAAACAGTAATTACTTTAAATATAATTATTCTTAAAAAAATGTGTGGCATGAAATGTAATAAGAAAAAATACTGCCTAAATAAAAGTTGCTTACAAGATTTTAAAAAAAATCTCAATGTATGACTTTATAATTTTATATGAATATTTACTGTGCCACTGTCTCTAGTGACACAGACACAAATGACTTTTTCAAGATAGCTTGTACTTATTAGTTCAAATAAATTTATATCATACAGCAGGATGCGTCGATTGAGCCAAACATTGTGTAATTGCTATTTTAGAGCTTACTTTTCGCTAAAAATTGAGTATCAAACATTTGTCTCTGTATAGAAATCGTTTTTATTTTTTATTTTTAATTAATAAATAAAAGTTTCTAAAATAGATTGGTTCTATTATTTTGTTATTTTACTATAGTGCTAATCTTGTTTATAAACAATTATATGTTCTTTACATTTACATGTATTACTTATTTTTAGACTTAAAAACATTTCATAAACTTTGAAATGGGGTAACATTTTTATTTAACCGATGCATATAATAAACTTCGTCTCTTAACGGAATGAGCAGGGCCTTTACCAACGGACAATGTTACCTTAATCGAACAGTCGTAAATTAAAAATGATTAGTTGTAAATTTGAAACGAGTAGTCATTAAATCTATTTAGTAGTATAGAAAAAATATTCATGCAATTTAAATTATTAAGGAAATCTGACTCAAAAATTAAATCTTAAATTGATTTCTATAGATACTTTAAATCTAATTATACATAAATGTCATTGTTAAATTTGACATGCATGAAAAGTTTACTATAAGTTTTTGAGATTTTGGTTCAAATAAAAATAAATTATAAACACATTTTTTTTAACCTCTTGCTTTTGTTCCCAGATGTCTTTTATACTAATATAAACAGTAATTTAAATTGTCCATTATTCTAAATGGTAAATTAATGTTATATTTAATGAAATCTTTTTCTATTTGGTTAAGGAAAATAATTTTCGAGGAAATAATAATTCTTACCACTTTCTACATTGCTTTCATCTATAACCCTTATTTATAAATTACTATATTAATTAATTGTTCTCTCAATCTTATCTATTCTAAATCTCAAGCCTTAAAATTTAATTGAAAACATCCTTATTTTTCAAGTTGTTAGTAGTTTTATTTTATGATAGTTTCCCTGTATATATATACTCTATGAACTAATTATCTTTTATATTCTAGTATAATTTTAAACTTTCTAGTATACTTTTTAATGTCTAGTAAAATTTTAAATTAAATCCATTACTTAATTAATCGTATTTAGTAGGGATGAACCGGATAGTGGTTTTGCCGGATACCGGATATCGGATATCCGGCGCACATTACAAACCGGATATCGGATATCCGAACTGGATTTTGCCGGATATTCCGATCGGATATCCGGCAGTTTATTTTTTATGAAAATAACTTCTCATACACACTAGAAAAAACGGAAATCGGTCAAAAATTTAAAAATATTTTTTTATTCTGTAATGTTTCCAAATTCCTTATCTTTAAAGTGATACCAAAATTGAATAAACATTAAAAAAAAAAGAAAAAATTACAAAGGGTTATTCTAGGGTGCTGCTAGCAATGGTCGTATGTTTTGTACATTTTACACTTGATTTCTGAATAATTGTGATTTTACCATATGCCCTTTCATTCCAAACATGAAAACTCAAGTTTGCTTAAACTTTTGAGAAATTAATTTTTTAATTCAACTTTATATTAGTTGTGAGATGTGATGACCCTTCACCATAACGATTCGTTAAAAATATAATTTTAAAGTTAAAAATTTGAAAAAAAAGTGTTTTTTTTAAAGTCTCTGTTGGTTAAAGGGAGAATCTGCACACTGTGAATACATTGGTAGAATTTTCAGGAAAATACTTAAAGCAAGAACAAAGAAAATTGATCGCCACAAAAAAAATCTTCGATGTTTTATTCATCCGAATATCCGGCATGGAAAATCGGATATCCGGCACTTTACTTCCGGATATCGGAAAGTTACCGGATAGTTAAAAAGCAGCCGGATAGGCCGGATACCGGATAGTTACCGGATATCCGTTTCATCCCTAGTATTTAGAGAATTGAGACCCTACCATTTCCCATCATGTACAACACTTCGGTACGAGTTACAATCCATGCTTTTGATAAATGGCATTTATTTTCCAGTAAAAAATATTTTAAAAAGTAATAAACTAAACAATAGTTATAAGTTTACAAATTATTTACAGGAAAAAAAAGTAAAAATTCTCGAAATAAGCAACCATTATAACTTTCTAAGTAAACAAACTGCAAAGAAATTTTTAGAATCAAACGTCACATATTGTATTATTTGTTTCACAATATCGAAAGTTTTACTTTTGTAACTAGTATTTTATGTATAATGTAAAAATGTTTTACATTATTCAGAGAGAGAGAGAGAGAGAGAGAAAAAAAATTCTAGAAAAAAAAATATATAATAGTAGTGAGGTGTATGGGAATGGCATTTTATTTGATAGGCTATTTGCTGGATTTCTTCCGGATGAAATTTCAAGGCATAATACGCAATAGGTCTCAGAAGGGAGGTTTGCATTTTGGCTCAGTTGCTTCCAATTATAAGCTATATATTTAGATGAAAATGACTTCGCTAGCCATTAGCAGCAGCGGAGGCAAGCAAATGTAAGCGGGCTCTATTAACAGCACGAAGAGCTGATCTGTCATGTCGTTATGACAACAGCGGCGACATATTTGGGGCCTGCATACCAATTCGCAGCGGACACGGCGGCGTGACAAATGGCTCCTTCCACGCGACAGCTTTGACCAGTGAGGAGGGGCGAGGAAAATGATTAATAACCAACATGAACGCGTAGCGACTGCGGCGTTAATTAAACATGCATCCTGATTAAACGATACGCGTGTCCTGCACACCAATATCGCGAAAGTTTTAATTTCATAAACATTGTGTAGCTCGCCAGATACCGTGCCTCACAACTCAAGTGCCTTTATCAGTATAATGCAAGCGTCTCCAGTTTTCCAATTACTGCGAGGGGCGGTGAAGGGAGTACAGAGAAGGGGTGAGACAGTTACGTTCACACTTGACGTCACGAGCTGAGCTCACCTTTTCAAAGAACTTGCAGGAGGGTAATTGCAAGGCATGATTTTATAATCCCGAGAAAAAATAAAGGAGTATGTCTGTAATATACCTCGAATATGCCGCATACATGTGGTATATGTATGCCATGAGTATGCAACTAATACGCCAGAAATATGCCTTCGTATGCCCTGTGAGAATATCCCATATTACTATGGCATACGGAGGCTCGCATATCACCTCTGTATGCGACATGTATGCGGATCGCATATCATCCATTGTGAAGGTTACATGGCGTTTTTTTTTCCACAATGTTTAGATTGACTTTTGAAAAAAAAAATTATAAATATATTTATTTAACATTTTATGGACAGTATAACACTATTTTCTTTTTTTTGGAAACAGTAATCTTATATATATTTCTCTTACGCGGTGATCGAAAAACGCATTATTTCTAGATGTGGAATGGCAACACGAAACTTTTGTTTTCATCAACAATCGCGGTCGCCATTGAATGGCCGCGCTATTTAAAAATGAATTTTAGGATTGCCTAGCCATTTTGATGTCTCGATATTTTAATGTTTTTCGAAGAATGAGTTGAAGCTGTGCTGCTGCAGTGTATAAGAAAGCGTATTCGATGATCCAGCGAAAGCTATGTCCGACGAACTTTTGTTTACAAAATCAACAATCGTGGTCGCCATTCAATCACTGCGGTATTTGAAAATTAATTTTAGGATTGCCTAGCCATTTTGATGTCTCGATATTTTAATGTTTTTCGCAGAATGAGTTGAGCAAGAAAGCTTCTTCGCAGATCCAGCGAAAGCGTAGATGATAGCTATTTGTAGAAGTTGATAATTTCAGGTGCATGACGGAAGTTAGCGAATTTTGTGGGGCCTTTTTCGGGAAAGTTCGCCTGCCACATTTATTAAAGGATTTGTTATCTGACAATACAGGCAAAGGAGAAAAACTATCGTCAACATGGTTTCTCCCTTATATGCAACTGAACAGAAAAGGACGGAAACAACTAATCGACGTATGGATAAAAATAGTGGATATTTCCGCAGCATTATGGATAAATTAGATGTTTTATTGAGAGAAGTAAATCCATTTGCTGAATCATATCTTCAAATGTACCAATTAGCCAAAAGTAATCCCTACGGCAGACGTCAAGTTAGTTTTTTTGGAAATTCCAACTACGGTACAATGCATCTATCCTATAGGTGAACATTGCCAAAGGATATCGCCTATGAATCAGTGCCCAAATCCTATGGAATATCCCCCACTTTTTCTCGAGGAGAATTCGGTTGGCCGAGCAAGTGGAAGAAAGGCGCACTGCCAAACGTATTCAAGTTACACAATTGCAGTATTACGCTTACAGGCTGGAGTGCGAGAGGAATTTAGTATTTTGCGGAAAACTCTTTCAGTAATACATTGTTGATGCCTACGTGAAAACAGAAGATTCCCGTTTAAATTATTGCACCTAAACCAAGAGAACTTGAGAATTGAGATGTACCAAGGTCTTTTGGATGCTTTACTGAAGTATGTAATAGTTTTCAACAAGCGTGTAGAGAGCTTGGGTTTCTGGACGGTGCTCAACATTGGCATGATACATTAAGCGAGGCATCACAAATAAGAATGCCACATCATTTACGAATGCCCTTTGTTGTTATTTGTGGGTTTGGAGAAGTAGAAGGTATACCTTCACTATGGACACAGCATTGCAATGTTCTTTGTGAAGATTTTGTACACCAGTACTCGCAAGAAACTGGAGTACAAAATGCCTCTTCTGAAATTAATGAACAAGAAGAAGCTGAAGGTCGACTCAACATTGAAAAGCTCAATGCTGAACAGAAAATTGTTCTTACAATGGTTCCAAGTGCTGTGTATGAAAAGAAGACGTCTAAACTTTTTTTTAGATGGGCCAGCAGGAACAAGAAAGACTTTTGTGTATTCTACTTTATTGCATATAAAATGGGGCCAGGGGAAAGAAAACCAAGCAACACATGTTGCATCTACTGGAATTGCTGCTACTTTGTTAAGTGGAGGACGAACTGCTCATATAACTTTTAAGATAACCCTTATCTTGAAGCAACATTAACCTGTAATTTAAAACCCAATACACCTGAAGCACGAATATTCTAATTAATTATTTGGGATGAGGCACCTATGTATATGCCTTTTTGGCTGTTGACAGACTTTTGCAAGATTTGACTCATTGCTCTGAGCCATTTGGTGGAAAAGTTGTGCTCTTAGGCGGAAATTTTCGTCAAGTGTTACCTGTAATTCCTAGAAGTTCCCGTGTTTTAACAAATGCTAGCTGCTTGAAAAAGCATGCTTTGTAGACTGAATTTCATGTTTTGTATCCGAAAATATGCGTGCTCTTCCTCATGAAAGGGAGTTCGCAAAATGGTTGTTCAGTTATCTAGCATTACAAGATCCAATTAAATAACTGTATGATGATCTTCATTTTTTAACAGATTGATTTTCCATCGGACAACAATATGCCTTTATCGTTCAGAAGAAAATAATTTCCAATCCGTTTAGCTTTTTCTATGACTGTTAATAAGTCACAAGGCCAAACATTCAACGAAATCTGTTTAGTTTTATCCAAACCTGTAATTAGTCGTGGGCAATTGTATGTTGGTCTTTCAACAGTGCGATCATTTAACCGTGTTTCAATAATAGCTACACATTCAGAGACATACAATTGTGTGTTTAAAGGTTCTAATGTAAGTAATTGTCTGTTTAAACTATAAAATTGAAAATTTAGGGAAACTTTTACGAATTTCTACGTAGTATCTGCCAACAGCAATGTTTATATGTAGTTTTTAATTATATTTCATTTCAAATGTTGCATTTCAAACAAACAGTTATGTCATTAGAAATTGTAATTCATCAACCCATTGTCAACAAAGCATTCACAAGTCAGTTTAATCATGTTTTTTGTTTACATTCTTATTATACCTTTGAAAAAAATTTCAGCTTTCTGAGTTTCAAATTTGATTTATATTACTAAAAATGTTTTTTTGCTAGGACACATTATTATTGTGTCCCACCTTATAGCGAGCGAAGCGAGAATTGGTTTGCGAAGCAAACAAAGAGGATTGCATAGCAATCCTCCGGGGGTTGGCGGAGCGTCAGCGGAGCAGGGGGCAGAGCCCCCTAGTTACTTTAAATATAATTATTCTTAAAAACGTTTTGTGGCATGAAATGTAATAAGAAAAAATACTGCCTAAATAAAAGTTACTGACAAGATTTTTTAAAAAATCTCAATGTATGACTTTATAATTTCGTATGAATATAATTAGGAAATGTCGGATCAGGATTTTTAGTTTGAGAGTTACTTTTATTTTATTTTAATTTAAAAATGACATTTCTTGAAAAGTATTTTTTGGAAGCTCAAACTTTTGCTTTAGTGAATGTAAAAATATTTTATGTATATTCATATGAAATTATAATGTCATACATTGAGATTTTTTTAAAAATATTATAAGTAATTTTTATTTATGCAGTATTTTTTCTTATTACATTTCAAGCCACAAAAACTCTTTTAAGAATAATTATATTTAAAGTAGTTACTGTTTCCAAAAAAATGAAAGTAGCATTATACTGTCCACTAAATGTGAAATAAAAAATAATAATTATATTTTTTGCAAAAGCCAATCTAAACATCATGGAAGAAAGCCGTCATGTAAACTTCACAAGATTTATACTCCCCTTAAATTGTGAAACCTGTTCCTGGGCTTTACATGAATAATAAATTTGTATAGGGAATATTTTTCGCAGTATAAATTAAAATGTTCATGTCAAGAAACTGATTTCTATCAAATGCAATATAATGACTAACATCCCATAGAAAGTTCAGTGATTCTGACATGAAAAACACTACCAAATAAATATAAGTTGAATAAATATAAGTTAATTAAATAAAAGTTGTGGCCTCTAGGCCCGAGCCTAATGTTCCACCAGCACCTGGGGTTATGTCTTCCGTAATAAATTCATTCCCGTCCTGGGACTCGACTGAGGACTCACCCGAATTTATTATTCATATTAAGCTTGCTCCTTTCTCCACTGGGGGATGTATTCCGGCTGTGTACTTGGCTGAACCGTTCACAGAATTCCATCGTTAAATATATTGGGATTGGAGATTGGCAGAAACAAAAAAATTTTCCTTTGTCTTCGACCGTATAACCAACGCAAACTGTGGAATTGAAATACTATTTAAAAAAACGTTGGTCTCTTCGTATCAACATAATAATAAGATCGTAGGTATCAAAAAGCCGAGTCAGCGTGCTTTCGTAATTATCATCGTGGGCGCCAAAACAACCCGTAAACCATGAAGTGGAAGCGAAACTAAGAAATTGTAAACATACAATTAATGTTGCAATAAATTGAATCGAAATCGTAAGCGTATGCCTTTCGCATACTCTTGGCATACAGATCCGAGGTCATCAGTTCGATGGCATATTAGGCAGATTTCTGACATACGAACAATCATTCTGGCATACGGAGGGCATACACGCGGAATATTAATATTTTTGTCTCCGGTGCATACCACCGCCGTATACCATATTAATGTGTGATATTCTCAAAGGGCATATTACTTGGCATATATACGCCACATGTATGCGTGTCGTGTTAGGCATATTCAAGGCATAACTATTGGCACATGCCTTTATTTTGTCTCGGGATACTTTTGATTTCTGCCTCGCTTTATAATTTCTTTAAGAGAAATAAAAAGTGAAAACATGCTAATATAAATATTTAAAACTAAGACTATGTGTATTTTTATGTATTATAAAGGTGACCTTTAAAAATATGCAAGTGTATGTTTTTAAAGATATTTTCGGAAAGGAATTCTTTAATATATACTTCTCTCATATTGATATATACTTAACATCCTATTATCTTCAAACAGCACGTGAAAACATATTATATTTTCCGCTTCTTCGGCGATCTGCAGTTAATGAATCACAACATGCACTTACAACTGCAATGCTTACGTAAAACTCGTGGTGAAAATTCATAATAAGAGAGAAAAAGCAAAAGCGGAATATGTGATCAGACGGTTAAATTACTTATTGATAATAGTTATTGGGTCTCCCATCTTCCATCTCTAGAGGTTCACGACCCAGAGGGGTGACAGGGACGATTGCGACGATTCATCAACGTCAATTCCGTCTTTTTCTTCGTTCATCTAAGGCAAATTTGCTATAATTTGACTCTGGGAAAAATCGTGTACTTCTTATTAAAAAAAGAAGAAAAAAAACATTCAATCCAATTTTTTTTCTGTGGAAACGCAATAATAACTAAAAAATAAAATCTGTAGAAATGTATTCTGAATCCGATCCTTATAATTTTCTTTTTCTGCCCATTACTTCAACTGATGAAATGCCGCGATACGATTGGTCGGATAATTTTCGAAGGGGAAATACGGTGCTTGAATGTTTAGGTCAGTCGCCATCTTGAATATTTAATGATTGCTTTTTCCGCCGAAGCGGCTGAGGCCGTATGGTTTGATGGCCTAATAAAACTACCATTTGCACTCTGGAAACTACATAAGTGCAAGGTCAGGGTTAACCGTTCACATAACAGATTGAAAGAGATCGGTAGTGTTTAGTGAATCTTAAACGGTTAACAAAATGTGTTTTTTAGCTACTGTAATACACGTTTGTGGTGTTAAATAATAAAGAGGTTTACACTTATAATATCCCTGTAATTTGTAATGCCTTCTGTTGCAGGACCAGGGAAAATGTAATGCGTATTTTCCATTAAGTAAACAATTGTCAAAATAAAATCTAATACTATTAAATGAGCAATGCCACTATATTTGTTTGTTAATTTATTTATTTGTTTGTTTGTTTGTTTCTTTGCAAAATCCGCTCGAAATCCGCTCTAACGGTCTTCACGAAAATTGATGTATTACCATTTTTGGGGTAAAAATTCGATTAGGATAGGTTTCATCTTCGAAAAATGTCATTTAGAGGGTGAAATAAGCAGATTAAAAATTCGATCTTCTAATTTAGATTGCAAATTATTCATTGCATATGAGTTAATAGGCTATACTGCAATAACAGTTAAACGTTATTAAATTCATCTTATGTTATTTTAATTTAAAACTTGTAAAATATTTTGATGAGATATTTTCATTATAGTTTTTATTCTTAAAATAAAGTATTTTTTTTCTCATAAATAAATGAAGGAAACATCAGTAAATTAAAATTCGAATTGGAAAAATTGTTCGCGTTTTCAAATAAAGAAAACACACATTCTAATCACGTGACTTTTTCGCCTAATAAATCCTATAAGTTTTCTATTGAATATTTAAAAAACACTTTTTTATAAAATAATCAAAGTTTAATCAAATAAACTGTGTGTTCTTTCTCTGCTTATGCACGTGACGTCATAAGTGGAATACACAAGAGCAAGTTCATTAAATTCCGTGTAAGAAAACATCGTTTGGAAAACCAAGTAGTTTTTTTTATATTCTATGTAAATTGGATTATGTTTTTCCACAAATATTACATGGAATTTTCAAAACAAAATATGTTTGATTAGAAGCAATTTCGTTTGTTTTGCTAAGTATTTATACCCCCCAAAAAAACTTTAGAAAAGTAAAAAACTCTAAGCACCCCCCTCCCCTTTAAAAAAAATCTTCGAAACTGTGGCTAAAAAGCTGTGATATAAAAAACAAACAAGCCAATTGCACTAAGGGCTCAACCCTGCACACCCACTCGTTAGCCTAATCCGGAAAAAAGCTGCGCTTCCTTTTCTTAGCACGATTAAAAGTTTATGTATGTGTAAAATGTCTTCTTATTTATCTGGTAAAAGTAATGCCTACACACTGTGCTGTATTTTTACAGTTTGCTGTAAAGTAATTTTGCTGAAATTTTTCATTACGTGTGATTTAATTTTAGAGTAGCCGTAAAATAATTTTGATGTACCCTTTAATCGCACGTGCTGTATTTTTACAGTTTGTTTTAAATTATTTTTCTGTAATGTTCCCTTGCTTGTGCAGTGTTTTTACAGTAGCTGTAAAAAAAATCTTTCAATTCTCGCATACAAACAATCGGTCTTTCCCTTGGGTATGTAGGCATACTTTGGGTATGTAGGTATACCTTGGGTATGAAGGCATACCTTGGGTATGTCTTGGCATACGTAGTGCATACACGCGGCATATTAATATTTTTATGATTTTGATCGTCCTCAAACTATTACTATAATGCAATGATTTCAAAGAAGTATAATGTAACTACAGATACTTAAAAATCAACTCACACAATTATATTGTTGTAAACATTAATGTCGCAATAAATTGGATCGAAATAAGAAGCATATGCCGTTCGCATACACCGGGCATACCACCTCCGAAGTCATCATTTCAATGGCATAACAGGCATATTTCTCGCATACGAACAATCAGCTGGCATACGAAAGGCATACACGCGGCATTATAATATTATTGTCTCTGGTTCGAAATAAGAAGCATATGCCGTTCGCATACACTGGGCATACCATCTCCGCGGTCATCAGTTCGAGGGCATATGTGGCATACATCTTGCATACGAAAAATCGGCTGGCATACGAACGGCATACACGCGGCATATGAATATTTTTGTCTCGGGATACGAGTGTAACAATCTGATTAGGGATAACCTGAGACAAAATAAAGGTGTATTCCTCTAGTATGCCTCGAATATGCGGCACACATGTGGCATATGTAATCCATAAGTATGCAACTAATATGCCAAAAATATAACTTCGTATGCCCTGCTTAAATGGAAACTGAGTTATTACGACTCATTTATCTTACTTCCTATTCTTTTGTCACGCCTTTTTAACATTATTATGTTCATAATTTCTTCGCGATTCTCTGGTAGTACAACGGATAAGGCCCTGGACTTGGGTGCGGATGCCATCAGGTAAACGGATTGGGTTCGATTCCTGGTAAGTCTTGGTCGTAATTGTTGAAATTTATTGTGATTTATGAAGGCAGCCTATGTAAGCAAGCAAAAACTCTTTTTACTCATTTTAGAGTACATGTCTTTTTTAAAAATGAAACTTATAAATTCGGAGCTATGATAAGCATTGAATGTAATCGAAACTGAGTACATTTTATTTAATTTTAAGTATATATTTTTAACAGTGTAGGAGTGATTGGATTAATTTTTCTATTCATTTTTTTGACTTATCGTGTTTTTCTTTCAAAGTATTTCTAACATGTGTGTCTGTAAAAAGAGTAGTTTGTCTTTTATTACTTCCTTTTGCTCATTGCCCCATGTGCTCTGAGTAAAATTGCCCCTTCGTCACGTTTTTGTTATAACTGAACCTCCAAGTTTCATTTTTGTGGTAAACAATTAATGTAATAGCTTAAAATAACCACAAAGCAGCAGTCAAGTAGTATAAACCATAATGGGTTATGAAGATCTACAATTACAGATTCTTCTAAGGCTTAGACATGAGTGTACAAATTTATTTTCCTAATTAAAAAACTTTTTAGATACCTTGCCACTCACACACTTGACTCCAGACTAGTGTGTGCTTCGCGTGATGATTCTTCTGACCCGACAGGTGGAACGCTCTGACCCAGAGTTCATATATCCAGCTTGGTACCTTATTCTGACAACAGTATGTGAACTATGGACATTGTGTAAACCTTCCCCTGTACTAAACATGCCCCGGTCTACCCCACAAATTACCTGTATCCAATCAAAAATGAGTATGTATCTGTATTAACATTAAAATACTAACCATGCGTAAATTTTACGCATTCTCTGAAGACTTTACATTAGTTAGTGTTGAAGTTGAAACATATATGCTCGAGTCATTATCGTTTAAGAGAAAAAATATTTTAAATTTATAATATTTTGCACACGTCTAAATACTCATATTTACAGTATTTAATTTTTTTATTAATAAACTATTTAAAGTGTTCTCAAGCTCAAGTATTTATAATACACAATTTAAATAATTACTTTTTTAAATGCTTTATTAATGTGTTATTTAGTTTATAAATTTCTATTAAAAAACTACAAAAATATGAATTTGTAAATGCATATTAGTACATAGCTAAAAACTCTGGATGATAATTGTTTGCATTTTGTACCAAATATATTACAGATTTATACTGGTTTTTAGTGTTCCTGTTATGCGTTTTTCAAAGGGCGCCGCGCCCTGTCCTTTTTTTGTAAGTGCCGATGCGCCCTGCCCTTTTTAGAAGTGAAAATGTGCCCTGCCTTTTTTCAATATCTTCTTTGCGCCCTGTAATTAAAAAAATATATTTTTCCGCAAAACGTAGGTCTGTAGGATTGCCTTGGTATCCCAATCATACCCTTTGCTCTTTTACATAACAAAAAGTGCAATTTTACTTAACAAAAAGTGCCCTTTTTGACAAATCCCCCCTGCCCTTTTTTAAAACTATGAGAACACTAGTTTTAAAAATAGAAGCGAAGCCTTTTTAATTAGTTTTTGCAAGTGCCCTGCTTCCGATACATGAAGAAATCTTATCGTGAATGATTCTTCATTATCTTAGCACTTTTATAAATCTCCGATATTTCAACAGGTGAGATCTAACTGCATTCAAAACCGATGTGCATATAGAAGGCATCCAGTGTTTGAAATGGAAAGCATTGAGTTGAGAAAACTTCTTCTCAATTCTAAGAATAGAAACCGATCGAAACACACCACATAGAATCACAACAGGGTCCCAAGTACGTCTGAAATCGGGCTTAGACTCTTTTCCACAAACACACAGACTGCTAAGAAATGCCCTTAGAAACGGTCCTTCAAGATCTTTACGCTTCATTGATATCGCATGGGCGGCTATCCTTCTTTAAAAAATAGATAGTTTTTTTGGGCCACGTGAGTATTTTCTCTCCAGCCCTCTTCCTATGCTGCTATACAAAGCATGGAGAATGCGTCAACAAAAGATGCCCGTCTTTTTAACTAAAATCCTCTTGCCTTTTTTGCACTCGCTTTTTACTTTATTGTTGTCTGTTCCTTGAACAGCAGGTAGCCTCCCAAAGGATAGCGAAAGTTTTTTTTGTTATTTGCGAGTAATTTACGACCCATCGGACACTTGACACAGACCATTGGAAAAAAGTTTATTTCTTTAGGTCACGCACCTGTATTTTTAGGGGAGGGGGGTAGGGATCTGACTTCCCGAGGGCTTGAGGAAGAGTTATTTGGGGACTTTCTATTTTTGTGGTATTTTTTTATCCTGAAAAGAAAGGGGGAAAATAGTCTTTTCCACAGCACGATACTTTTCAAACAAACGTGTGTTGTTCCAAAACTTGATTTCTCACTTCCTGGCCCTCCCCGTTGACTTTTTTAACACAGATGTTAGTAGGTAGACAGAAGATTGGCAGAGATGGTTAGAAGTAAATTTTTTTACTCGTCTGAGATGAAGTTCTGAAAATATTCACTTGATCAAACGCATAATTGACTTATTATAGAGCTACACAAACAGCTTTGGATTTTTACTTAATAACGGCTGATCACAGTTTTGTCGTCAGTATCAATTTTGGATAATTTAAACATCTAATGGTAAGTGATAGATTTCAGGATTAATTTTTTTTAATAGAAATACATATGTGATCTTCTGAATGTTTTTGAGGCAAAGTTTATGCTTCATTTTTTTCGGTATTCAATAATATATATCTTTTAAAACAATTTATTTACGACACGACAATTAAAAAAAAACGGTATTTTTTGCATTGTGAATTATTTGCTGTTTAATTTGATTTTCTGAATTTAATATATTTTATCAAATATATATTACTTTTTATTGCAAAATAATTTCTTAAAAATTCCTTTTTGTGTAATACGAATCAATCATCATATTCTTGGGGAAAAAATTAAGTAAAAATTTTAATATATTTTAAAGCATAAAGAGAAATCACAAATATTGATAACCCTTTTTTTGAATTAATAATTTGTTTACGATTAAATAAAAATTATCGAATTTCTTATAGTAGCGTGTGCTTAAAATCCAAGTTTATGGAAAAAAAATTAAACCTATAGAATATAAAACTTTAATTGACGTTAAGTATTGCAATGCATTTGATGGGAATATAGTAAATCTAATATTTTTAATCTTATATTTTTTGCAGTACTAAAAATACATTAAAAAGTAAATAGTAATAACATTAAATATATAAATGCATTAGAAAAAGAACGAACTTTCATTTCGTGTTCTTCCACCATTACCTTATCTATTAATTTCTATTTTTATTTATTGCATGGATTTTTATTTGGATGTTTTTTAAGAAAACGAATCTAAATGCATTGTAAATTTACATTTGAAAAAAATAAATGTGTGGAATGTATTTTTTTAAATTATTTTGTTGAAGGCAATACTAAAATGCTTTTTTATTAAAGGATTATTTTCTGGAGATATTTTGTATATATGCTTTGAAAAGTGTATTTGTAAATTATTGTTTCCTTTAAATTATTATTAATTGTATTTTTATTTAATTTTATACTTTATATTGAATAGATATTTTTGTTTTGTGGTATTAAATTCCTCGCAGCGTATTAGTTATTTCCCATTGAATAGTTCGTTATATTATTTATTTTCAAGAACTGTGTTTCCTTAATTTTTCTTACTAATTGAAATGTGCCCTTATTACTACACTTATGTATTTATCAAATTTGAGTTTGTCACTAATATATATATATATATATATATATATATATATATATATATATATATATATATATATATATATATATATATATATATATATATATATATATATATATATATATATATATATATATATATATATATATATATATATATATATATATATATATATATATATATATATATATATATATATATAATCATTTATTTTAAAGCTCCACACACCCACTCATTTTTTAATGTCTGTTTTAGAAAATTTTATTCCATGAGAACTGCAAACACATAAAAATTTAAAATGATTTTAAAAAATAGACAAATCGAAATTATATACAAACAATGAATTGGGAACATTACAACTTTTTTTAATTTTATAAAAGAAATTGTATTTGAAAATAATAAAATTATATTTTAATGAACTACTATTTCATAAACAGTACAATAACTGGATTTATACAATTTTGTTATGTTCATACCCGAGACAAAATAAAGGAGTATGGCTCTGTTATGCCTAGAATGTGCCTAAGCATACATGTGGCATATTTATGCAACGCGTATGCAACTAATATACCAAGTAATATGATTTCGTATGCCCTGTGAGAATATCCCCTATTAATATGACATGTGGAGGTGGTATGCGATACGGCATATTAAATTGATTACGACATGTATGCGATTCGCATATCCCCTTGTATTGTATGCGACATGTATGTGGTTCGCATACCACCCTTTGTAAAGATTACATAACAGCTATTTTCCACGATGTTTAGATTGGCATTTGAGTAAAATGTAATCATTGTTTTTATTTCACATTTAGTGAACAGTATAATGCTACTTTCTTTGTTTGGAAATAGTAATTACTTTAAATATAAGTATTTGTAAACAACCGTTATGGCATGAAATGTAAGAAGAAAAAATACTTTTTGAATAAAAATTACTTGCTAGATTAAAAATAAATAATCTCAATGTATGACTTTATAATTTCATATGAATATAATTAGGATATGTAGCTTTTAGTTTGCAAAACTAATTTTTCTTTTCTGTTAACTTAATAGTGACATTTCTTGAAAAGTATTTTTTTAAAGCTCAAACTTTTGCTGTAGTGAATGTAAAACTATCCTGCCGAGACCAAAATATTAATATGCTGCGTGTACGCACTGCGTATTCCAGGCCGATTGTTAGTATGCGAATACTATGCCGAGTATGCCATCGAACATTCGAACTAATTACCTTCTAGGCGGTTTGCCCGGAGTATGTCAACGACATATGTAACAACAGACACAGTGCTTGTAATGTTTCGTATTTCTATACAATTTATTACAACATTAATTGGATGTTTACAACAATATAATTGTGTAAGTTGGTTTTTAAGTATTTTTAGTTTCACTTCCACTTAATGAAATATGGGTTGTTGATATATGGTTGTCGGGAGAATAACGAAAGGACACTGCATCGCATTTTTGGATTTCTAAAATCTTTTTATAACTCTATAGAATTGACTTGTTGGAGGGTGTTTAGTGAGGCTGGGTGTACTGGGCAACGGTTTTTTGAAGTGATAGTAATATCATATACATTCCACTGTTTGAGTCGAAGAGAAAGTAATAAAATGTGTTGTTCCTGCTAATCTCATGAGAGGCAAGTTGAGGGACTGTGAAATTATAACTATGCTGTATGATAAAACACCGTGAACGGTTTTGCCAAGTACATCCCACATTGGGGAAAGGAGCAAGGAAGTTCATCGCGTGAGTCCTCTGTCGGGTTCCCGAACGGGAATGATTTTTTTTACGATGATCTAACCCCAGGTGCTCGTGGAATCAAAGGATGACTTATCAATATGCTCATTAGGCCTTTTATTTAATTAACTATAGTTATATTTATTTGGTAGTGTTTTTTATGTCATAATCACTAAACTTTCTTTGGGATATTAGTCATTATTTTGCAATTGATAGAAATCAGTTTCTTGACATGAACATTTTAATTTATACTACGAAAAATATTTCTAATACAAATTTATTACTCATGTTCAACACAGGAGCTCAGATTTTAAGAGGATTTTAAATCTTGTGAACATTACATAAAGGTTTTTTCCTCATCACGTTTAAACTGGCTTTTGAAAAAATATTATTATTATTTTTATTTCACAATTTGTGGTCAGTATAATGCTATTTTCTTCTTTAACGAAACAGTAATTACTTTAAATATATTGATTTAAAAAAAAGTTTTATGGCATGAAATACAATAAGAAAAAATACTACCTAAATAAAAGTTACTTACAAGATTAAGAAAAAAACTCAATGTATGACATTATAATTTCATATGAATATACATAGGATAGTTTTACATTCACTAAAGCAAAAGTTTTAGCTTCAAAGAAATAAATTTCAAGAAATGCAATTTTTTGGTTAACAGAAAAGAAAAAATAGTTTTGCAAACTAAAAACTACAGAACCTAATTAGATTCGTATGAAATTATAAAGTCATAAATTGAGTTTTTCTTTAAATCTTGTAAGTAACTTTCATTTAGGCGGTATTTTTTCGTATTACATTTCATGACACAAAACCTTTTTAAAAATGCTTATATTTAAAGTAATTACTGTTTCCAAATAAAGAAAGTAGCATCATACTGTCCACCAAATGTGAAATAAAAATAATATATATTTTTTTTAATCCAATTAAACATCCTTTAATAAAGCCGTCGTGTAACGTTCACAATGGGTGATATGCAAACCGCATACATGTCGCATAAAAAGGAATATGTCGGCCGCATACATATCGCCTACTACCTCCGTGTGCCATAATAATATGGGATATTCTCACAGGACATACGAAGGCATGTTAACTGCATACTCGTTGCATAGATATGCCACTATATGTGTGAAATGTTAGGCATATTCGAGGCATATTGGAGGCATTCTCCTTCATTTTGTCTCGGGTGTATATTCATACGAAATTATAAAGTCATACATTGATATATATATTTTCAATCTTGTAAATAAATTTTATTTAAGACAGTATGTTTTCTTATTACACATCATGCCACAAAACTTTAAAAAAAATACTTATATTTAAAGTAATTACTGTTTCCAAAAGAAGAAAGTAGCAATATACTGTCCACTAAATGTGAAATAAAATAATAATTATATTTTTAAAAAAAACGAACCTAAACATCATGGAAAAAACTGTCATGTAATCTTCATAAGATTTATACTCCCCTTAAAATCCGAAACCTGCTCCTGGGCTGAACATGAATAATAAATTTGTATTATTAATATTTTTCGTAGTATAAATTAAAAATTTCACGTCAAGAAACTAAACTGATTTCTATCAATTGCAAAATAATGATTAATATCCCAAAGAAAGTTAAGTGATTATGACATGAGAAACACTACTAAATAAATATAATTTGAATACATATTAGCTAATTAAATAAAAGTTTTGGCTCTTAAATACGTAGGCCCTAGACCCGGGCCTAAAGTACTTATTGATAAACGTTATGTCAAGCAAAATGAAATTGACATATATATATATATATATATATATATATATATATATATATATATATATATATATATATATATATATATATATATATATATATATATATATATATATATATATATATATATATATATGAGAAAGAGAGATTAACATATTTTAATAGCCTTACGTTTGTTTTATGATAATGAAAGTTGATGTGCGTATTAAAAACAAAATTAATATTAATGATGAAAGTTGATGCTGTGTATATATGAAATGTTAAGTATGCATGTTATGTTTTTACAATTTCATATAATGTACTTATTCGAAATAGATTATGTTAATTTTAGCTATAACAACAGAAACTTTTTTGCTAATCCAAATAAGGTGCAATTCAAATGATTTAGAACTTAAAAACTATTACTTAGTTATCTTATGATTCATGTCAAATGCATCTATCGATCAATTTCCAATTTAAGTTTGCCTCACTCACCTTAAATGAATAAAAATGTCAATTTGGCTTGTTTATTCTAGCCTATAGGTATACGTAACATATTTTAAGTAATTGTAGTACTTATATATTTTATAAAGTTTTCACCAGAAATGTAAATGTTTTAAAGTATTTTAATTATACAACTCCTTTTATTCATTAAGTTGTAAACTTATGATCAATATTTATTATTTATAAGAATAATCATTGATATCGCTCATGAAACTTGCAAACACAATAAAAAATTTAATCCTTATACAAAATAAATATCTACTCGGTGAAAATAAAAAAAAACGACACACTTAAAAATTAATACCAAATAATAGATTATAAAGCTTATGGTAAAAAAAAATTTATCAGTTTTCCAGAGCCATTTCTCCCACTGAATCCAATAAATCAACGCTTCCCCTCCAAGGTATCGGCTTTCTGTATTGACCGACGAGCTTCGTTACCTTTGAGGGGCCCAGAGCTCTTGCCCCACGGTTACTTCGTAGCGCTGGCCATCGGAGGATTGCAGGCTCGTGGTTCTTAGAATCATTCCCCGTTTTCATATAGGGAAGGGACTGGGGGAAATTGAAAGGATTTTAGTACAACTTCAAATGCTGGAACAATACTACTTTCGCGTTCCAAAATTAAGCGAAATTGAACATTATGAATGGACACTACATCGATATTTAATTCAGTCAATTTCAAGTGCATTTCAAGCTATTTTTAGATTATCCATGTTTAGTTGTAAATTATATATATGCATAGTAATTAAATATTTAACATTCACTTCTCAAGCTTTAATATATATAATATTGTATAAAATGCGGATACATACAACAAAATGAAGTTTAATGCATAAAAATCCTATATTAAAAGAATGAAAATATTTTAGTATTGTACACATTTGTTTAAAACTTTTTTCTAAATTTATAAACTACAGGACACTATTCAATACAATTATTGAGTTAAATAAACTTGCAGTAAATCAAGTTTTCCAGCATTGTAAATACTACAAGGCGGTATTTCATAGTCGTCTCATATTCGCATAAGGGTTTTCACTTTCCAATATTCCCACCTAATTTCCAATATTCGCATCTAAATTTTATAATATTACGTAAGATATTAATCGGGATGAAAGGTAGTATTGTGCCAGACAAGAAAAAGTACTCTAAAGAAGCGTTAGGTGTTACCTACACTAAAAATTTTCAAAATGTTAATTTAAGCATGTAAAAACACAAACATAAAATTAACACTTTTATCTTAAATGTAATTAAAATTCAAAAGAAAATTGAAGATGCTTTTTCAAACTGGCTCCTATAAAAATTAGGAGTTATTTACTTTGAAATGTAGAATGGATTAAATTTTTATTTGAACAGTTCACGAAGATAAGCAACAAAATTTAAAATATTAGAATATATAAAACTTTTTTAAGGTTACTGCGAAAATATATAGCAGTTAACTTGCGAATTAAAATGAAGTCTAATCTTAATAATCATCAAGTACATTCAATTAGAAAATCGAGTAATCAGAAATACTCAAAAACTTTGAATCCATTCCACAAAACTTCTAATACTTGTTGGGCGTTGATCTTGAAATAAAAAGTCCAGCAGACCTATCTGGCCCCTCACATGCTATCATTTCCCCTCCATTCGACAGAGGTGGAACCTGCCAAATTTATGGAATGTTGCGATAAACATGAGTTGCCTACTGTTCGCCCATGATTCCTTTCACATACTCCCTTCCATTCCTCTCTGCTCGCCAGATTGCGATGCGCGATGTTTCGCTTGGCGTTTTGTCACAGGTTGGGTGGCAGGTGTAGAGAGGACCCATTTAGTTTATCAGCTTTCTTTATTCGCACTCATGCGCTGGCGTTACTCACTGGAATCGAGCAAATAGATCAGACGAGCGGTGACATCTTATTTGACAAGTGCGGATTCGGTGACTCATGCAAAAAAAAGATACATTGCTGCAGGGAAAGGAAGGTGGTGTAAATGAGGATTCATTTCCTTGCTAAATGGAAAGTTTCCCTAAGGATTCATACAAAATAATCCTGAAGAGAGAGACATTTATCGATATGTTTCATTTTTATCAACAATATTTTAGCAAAACTAATATTATTAACATTAATAATTTTGTTTAAAGACAGATCTTTTCTTTTCTTCCTAACACATATTACAATCATATTGAAACCCAGTCCCAATCTTTGATATTTTGGTTCTCCATATATGTAAACTTCTGAATGATTTTTTTTTAAATGTACACGTAAAATATTATATAGAATCACACCTCATGCTCATAAGCTTAGATGCCCCACTTTCATTGATATATGACCATGATAGTACAGAAGTGTAATAATTTATAGCAAGAACAAAACAAACAAAATAGTTACATTTCGTACAGGTTGTACTCCTACTAAGCGTTTTTGAAAACCTAAGAAACTTATTAATGTCTCTTGTTATTTAATTACTTAAACTACGACCCTACTTCTTATCATATCTTATTTTAACTTACAAAATAAGTACCTTAATAATACATTTAAAAATAGCTAATTAATTATTTATCGAAACCATTTAATTTATTAAATCACACCACTTTCAAGCGAATAGGCAGTTCTAAAAAAATTAACATTAAAATGTGGAAATGTGTATCTAACTATCCTCCCAAACAAACTTTAGAAAAGTAGAAAACTCTAAGCCCTCACACCCTTTAAAAAACCCTTTGAAATTGTGGCTAAAAAAGTTGTGATATAAAAAAACAATAAGCCAAATGCACTAGGGGGATCAACCGTGCACACCCCCTTGCTAGCTTTCTCCCGGAAAACAGCTGCGCTTTCTTTTCCTTTAAACTTTTTAAAAATAACTATTTGTTTTCCCATGTCATTAGTTTAATCCGATAGTTCAAGGAATTATTAATCACACGCGCTGTATTAAAAATTAACACGTTCGCTGCCAACTACTACGAGATATCCCCCCCCCCCCCACCTTCTTTCACCCTGTAGGATTTGTGACGACCTCACTTTATCTAACTTAGCAAGCAATATGGAAAGAATGGTTGCTAGTTATTTGGTTGCGGTTTTATCTTTCTCCCATGAAGAAGCAATGGGGGAAAATATTCAATAATGATAATTATTTTAAATGCTTCTATCTTCAATGTGAATTGCCCACGTGAAATAAAAATGTTTGCATCGAATAAAGTTAGTTTTTATCTTTCAGACGGTATACTTTTTACTTTGTAGAGCGTATTATTTACCGATGATTTTAACTTTTATTAAGCCGCTCTAAAACATAATTTGCTTTGGCGACCAGACAGTGGAAGGACTTCATATTTAGGTATTAAATGCCTGATTGCGAGAATTTTGGCTTTTAGGATTTAATTACTTTTTCAGTTAATTACTTATAAATAATAAATATTATAAAATAAAAGTAACAAAAGGGCCTAGTGATGTCATAAAGCTATCATATAAGATATTAATCAAAATAATCGGTTGAATAATGTAGTGTCTAGCGTGTTTAATAAATTTTGGGCTCCATAATTTGAAAAAATGACAAGTCGACTAACTTTCTGCAAATTAAAAAACCCCGTATCTCCGTTGATTTTCAATTAAAAAAATATTCTTGTATTAAAATTAAAAGTTGCATTGATACGGTTCTACCAATACTAGTTTTTTTTTTTTAGAAAACGTAGTTAGGGTTCTGGAATACGTTTTACGGACGCGGCTAAATATAAACACGGCCAATAGGAAACGTTCCTTCATACTGGAAGCAGGAGCATACTTCTCGATTCGCTGTTTTTGCTACGAAGTTTTGTTTATGAAATTACACTAATTTCAAATCGCATTAGTTGAGTTCGTATTAATTGTTACATTAACTAGAGGACTGAGTACTTTATCAGTTCCAACATTTTGGATCATAAATAATCACTGTAAATATTATCGTCTTAGTCAGCGTGATCAAATAAACTCTCGGCTTCGGGAACCTCGCAATTGCAATGGTACACAACTGATTGTACACAAGATGACTAAGAATGCTTTATTTTGAACAATCGACTGGAAGTATTGATGGGAATTCTGCATGTATTTTCAGAATAACATTGAACACCAGTGACAACTGATAATTGCCATTTGTTCACCAGCGACGAACACAATTCCGTCAAAATCCATCACCCTGATTTTTTGCCAAATCTGGTATCCCTCTTAGACAACCCTGAAAAGTGTACAAATGTTCATCATCGATGGGTTGTCATTTGGAGCAATTTATTTAGTGAATGGATTATATTTTTAGTGAATGGATTTTTTTTTCTAATAGAGATACATATATACGTTTTATATATGTATAATGACACTTTATTATATAAAAGTCTTTAACTAAAATGTTTAATTTATTTTCATAACTTTTGAAGCACATGGAAAACATTTTTATTTAAATACACTTTTCAGGTATTTTGTAAGAAAGTTACCAACTATTCAATTTGAGACATTCAGATTATGATCATATTCCCATCGTGTTGACACCTAAATTAACTTTTATCTGATCCCTTCGAAAGTTCGTATTTAACATGCAAAATAAATTCCGATTACTTCTTTTCCACACATCAGTATTTTTATATAGTGGTGACCTTTCCATTTATTTTAACCAGTATGGGGGATACATAAAGTTTCCTTGGCTTTTTTGTACCTTGATTCAACAAAATATCAACTAAGAAACCCTTGAGATTAATGTCGAAAAAGATCAAGCAAAAACAAGAATTATTTAGTCATGAAATTCTGCACGATAATTTTCCAACTGATTGTCTAAAGGCCACTTCTTGGAATACGCCCTGGAACCTGGAAGTAACATACACAATTAATATATACACAAATACCAATATTTCACATACACTTATAAAAATAATAAAAAGCATAAATAAAATTTTTATTGTCAAACTTCTAAAAAAAATTTGAGATAATGAAGTCTAGTGATCAGTATCAATAACAGCATATTTTTTATATAGCCACTTCAAAACTGTGCATAAACATATAAAATAATTTCTGTACACATAGACCACCTCTCTGTAATTTTATATAGAACCAAGCGTGATGGTATCTCCTTAGGGAAGTTTCACACACAGAAAGTTTTCTTGAATTTTGTTCCTTGCTTCAGCAAAATATCAACTAAGAAACCCTTAAAATTGATGTCAAAAATGATCATCAAAAACAAGAATTTTTTAGTCATGTTCTCTGGAATTCCACGGACTGTTTAAAGGCCAATTTTGGCATAGGCCTTAGAATTAACACACAAATAATATATAGTCTATATAAATGAATACAGTAAAATAATAGCCATAAATTACTACAATTAAATGGACGAGACGTTTCCTTTCACTCTTTCCAATAAAAAGCTCAGGTGTATAAATAAATTCCATATAATAATTCTTTTTAAAATAAAAGATAAAGAAGTCCAGTAAAGATCACAGATATACTTATTTCTTATTATATAATAAAAAATAAATGCCTTACATTAGATGGTGTTAAAAAATGCAGTTGTCAAATTATTTCTTAGTTTTTGATATGCATAGTAACATACAAAAACCCCGCAATTAAAATCATCAGTTTGAGTTACAGAATGAGGAAAATGAGTTGTAAATTTATTTAAAGGATTTATTATTTGGGTTTACAATGTACTCCATTGACTTAACACAGGGGTGTTGCCCGGCGTCATGCGTTTTAGAGCAGTGTTTGGAGCAGGTAAAATGGAAATTTGGAGCAGCAAAAATGCATTTTGGAGCAAATAAAATTACAATTTGGAGCAAATGTATTACCCCATGAATTAGAATGTAAACCAAGAAAGCCAAGGCCTCTAGATCATATTCTAACAATAACATTTTCAATATACACGGAAGTTTTTATTGTATCACTAAAACTAAAAACAAAAAGTTTTTGAAAGAAAAAACATAATTCGCTCTTCAAGTAAAACCTTAATGTTACACTGAATTAGAGTAAATGTGCCTCTAGAAATAAAAACACATACACCTTTAAACGAAAAATTTATCCATAAAAGAAAATATTCAAAAAACCCTACTATAAAATAAGGTTTACAAAAAAAATTAAGAAAAAAGTGCTAAAAACCAAAAAAAAAAAAAAAAAATTACAAACAAAGTGAAATTTAAAAAAAAAAAAAATATTATATTTATAATTATTACAACCTTTTTTTATATCTTCAACAAAATTTAGGTATTTAAATTGGCACTAATTTAATTTTTTTTTTATAAATATAAAATAAATATTAAATATTAAAAAAAAATTAACTTGTTTGTAAATTTAAAAATTACTTTTTTTTTTACCGCTTTTTTTTCTTAATGCAGGTTTTTCATTTAAAAAGATTATTTTATTTTTCCCTTTTTTGTTTTTAATTTAACAGTTAAGCCTTTAAGTAAAGCCTTTTTAGTTTTTAATTTGCTCATTGCTATTATTCTTCAAGATGCTCAGGTTTTTGCTCACTTTTTCCATGCCACAGGTAGTATGTTTTGAGAATATCCGGTTTAATAAATTAAATGAATAACATTATATAGTAGTTAGGCAATCCATATCTAACAATGAAAATGTTCTGAAATAGGAGAAAATGTTTTTAGAAAAAATCTGGTTAATCGACATTTCCAGATAAATAAAGCCGGAAAACTATTTTTTTTTCTCCTTTTCTGACAAAGGGGATTTTTCCCTATTCAACAAAAAAGTAATTTTCGAAATCGAAGAATATTTGTTCTACAACGGTTTGATTAATTAGGAATTCCGGATAGTTAAACCTATATAACCTCTACCTTGACGCGTTTGGCGGTATTGATTAACGCGTTTTAAGTCGGTTAAAAGCAAAAGCAAATTCACAATGTGTATGGGTCTTTTTCTCAATTTTTTAACTTTTGTGTCCTAGTGTTATGTATTTCATAAAAATATTTATTTTGATTTTTTAATGATATTTTTTACTCAAAATACTCAGAAGGAGTAATAAACAATATATATCACTCACATAATGTAATTAAATTATATTTAAAAATAATAAAATATAGGTAAATCGTCATTACAAGTCCCCTGTCCCCAACACACATTTCTTAACTTCACAACAAATTTACTACATTATAAATGTGTTATAGTATATCTATGCATGTATATTATAATATAGTATGACAGTCTACCATAATATTTATAATCAATATTCTTCAAATAATTTTGTATATTTTGTTCTATACAGCAGTTTGTATGTGTCCCTGACTTTTGTGTAATTACCATCCCATGTACAAAGTGTCAATGAAAAACAATAGATGACGGTAGTTGGCTATAAAATAACTTCCGGGTAACAAAGAACACTTCTCTCTACAGTACAGCAAAATTTAATTGCTGAATCATTTCTTCTAGTGTCTGTGATCATTTTTTCATCTTTAAAATTCAGTGCGTGACTTAATTAAGTGTAATTACTGTCCCCCTGGTTATCTTCCAAAAAAATTGCAGATAAGTGAAAAGTTTTTGATTTGTAATAACTGCAATAACATACATTTATAAAATAAGAATAACTAGAATAAAGAACTTAAATAGTTTTTATTCTGTTAGGCCTGAACTATTGTTTTGTAACTCCTGTCCCTGTAATTACTGTCCCTACTTAGAGTGATGGGACAGTAATTATATAATTACAGTCCCTTATTAAGTAACTACTTAGAAAACTGTTAGCGAGTTTGATCCATCTGGTTATGATATTATTTAGTTTGTTTTATAACAGATTTTAAGCAATAACAAAATTATCTTAAAAATTTAACATTATCATATAAATATTACATTATCTTTCATAAACATTATCATAAACTTAAGATTTTAAATTAAAGAATACTTATCAGTTAAATCTATGTTTTAAAACTATAAGAATAAATTGATGCCTGTTAATTAATTTCCTAGATATATTAAAATAATCTATTTAATATTGTTTAAAATATTGTGCTCCAAACAAAGTTTTGGTTTTGGAAAATATAAATTTTATAAACTAAAATTGAATAGGTATTTTTTTTTTATTTCAAAAGTGAATTGTATTTTTTTATTTCCACATAATTTTTATTCAGAAATTTGGTTTGCATTTTTGTTATTCCTGTTTATTCTTCTTTAAAATTGAATAATTCTGTACATTCGCATAATTGTTTTAAGTTTTGGTTTTGAAAAATGTTGTATTAATGTATAAATTTTATAATCTGGATTTGGAAAATTTTCTCGTTTGTAAAATAAATTGTGTATTGTATTTTTCAATTTAAGTTTCATTAAGTAGAAATTTAGGTTTTGTAATGTAAAAAGTCTATAATATCTTTAAAAAAAATCCAGAAACTTTTTTTTCCAATTTATTGTCATTACTGTCTCTTTTAGTAATTACTGCCCCGTACATAAAAAAAATCTATAAAAAACAAACAACAATTCTTTTGTCTAAAAATTAGATGTGTTTATTTGCAAAATGCAGTCCTACTTAAGATAATATAAAAACATAAGTGATAAAAAATTATTTAACCGAATAAGTAAAAAATCTCATGAATTTTTTTAATATTTCTTCAAAATTCTAAATATAATCTGTTTTTCTAAAAATCTTTATTCAACTTTTTTTTTAATATTATATATAATTTTGCCCTGTGTTTACACTTCCATTATTGATTAATAGGAAAAAATTAAAACAAATTCTTCATGAGTTTTAAAAGCATTTAAGTAATGGGATAGTAATTATATTTTTCCATGCAATTTGAATTTAAAATTGGCATAAAAAAAATTCTTAAAGTTTTTTGTTACTAATTATTAATTTTCATTCTTAAATAAATGGTCTAAATGTAAAAAAATAACAACATAAGTGAAATATGATGATTAATTTTTTATACTTGCCATTAGAAAAAATTAAAATGTTGAGAAAATCACCCGTATCCGTTACAACAAATACCCATTGTATTACAAAAAGTATATTCCTTTAAACAAATAAACTCTTAAAATAAAATTTTCAGTTTATGCTTAAAATAATGCGCAAACAACTCCATGCAAAGAAAAAGTTCAATGTACCTCTAAAAAAAACCCGAAATATACTTAAAATAAAACTAAAGGGTTCTCTTGAAGGTAAAAGAATGTGTCCCAAAAAGCAAAATACCAGTACATCTCCCTCCCCCCCCCCCAAAAAAGCCCTGTGCACCGCCATAAAGAAAAACACAGTGTACCACCAAAAGAAAAGTCCATTGTATCGATAACATAAAACACCAGAGAAGAATTAAAAGCTAAATGTATCCTAAATATAAAAGCCCCAGTGTGTCCCTAATAGAAAAACAAATATACCCTAAAAAGTAAAAGCGTAATCTATTCAAAAAAGAAAAGCACAATGTACCTATATACAACAAAGAAAAACGTATCCCCGAAGGAAAAACCCGATGTATCCTTCACAGGAAAATCCCAACATGCCCTTAAAATAAAACTTTAGGTACCCTTAAAAGTAAAAGCCTATAAAGGAAAATGCCCATTGTGCCTATAAAGAAGTCCAATGTACCTTAAAAAAAAGCATTACATACCCCTCAATTTAAAAACTTAATCTATCCTTAAAAGAAAAAGTCGAGTATACCCATAAAAGAAAAAAAACTATAGGCATAAAAAAAAGCAATATACCCCTAAAAGATAAAAGAATACAGTGTACCTACAAAAGAAAAAGCCCCTAAAATCATTTTAAATAAAAATATAAAAATTCAAATAAAACGCAATAACGCCCACAATAAAACACGTTAATGTACCTCTAAAAAATATAAATATACTCCTAATGTACCTCTAAAAGTAAGAGCCGAATGTGCCGCTAAAAGTTAAAGTCCAAAAGGAAAATGTAGCCCCTTCTTAAAAAAATATTGATGTATCCCTATAAAAGCAAAACTAATTTCAACGTTAATGTACCCTAATTTGTTTAACTTTAATATATTCCCAAGATCTAACGTATTCCTAAAAACTAAAGCCAATTATACTCCAAAATATAAAGTTTAACTAAGAAAAAAAAGTACCCTCAAACTGAAAATTATCTTGCACCCTTCAAGTTTTAAAGTACAATGTAGCCATAAATTTAATATGCCTTCATAAATGAAAGATAAGAAGTATGCAAAGAATTGTAACTTTGCAATGAAATAAATGTACTTCTTCAAAATCCAATGCACCATTACTATGAGAATATTTGAAGTTTGCAATGTGCAATGCCCCCTCCCCCCCTTAATATTCTGAAGAAATCGTAAAATGGGAAAATTATGAATATATTATAGATAAAAATTAAGTAGAGGACCGTATTTACACAAGAGTAATAATTGTATTCTATACATAGAGTCGTAAAATTAAAACTAGCAGCAAAATTATTAAATTGGCGCAATTTGGCTAAAAATCAGTGTTTTGGAGCAGCTTGGAGCAGAAATTGCGAATTGGCGCAATTTGCGCTGGCGCAAATCCCCTGCTTAACAAATCTAAAACTTACTTAAAGGGTGAAAATCAATAAATTTTTTTTCAACTTTATGATTATGATGAGGGTAAAAAGAAACAGTCACTTAATTTTGCTCCTCACAAGCAGACATTTTAACTGGACAATTTATGTAGTTGGTATATTACCCTTTTTATTTTTGCGCAAAGGGACCATTACCAAATTTTGCTCCTCACAAGCAGAAATTTGACATGGACAATTTATGTCGATTGGTATAGAACCCTTATTATTTTTGCACAAGGAGCATTTTTCATATTTTTTTGGAACATAGAACTGACAAGAATAATAATGAAATACTTTTCCTCCTTTTTTCTTGCTACCAGTCAATTTTCTGAAAAAAGTACATGTAGAGAAGTGCAGTATTAGAATGGACAATACAAAATTTATTATGCCGATAGAATGTACGCTTATTTTTAAGGAATGTTCCACAATTAAGAAATTTTCTTGGATAAAGTTTAATTTGATCTGCTATTGAACTATTTTCACCTAATTGTTTGGGTTGACTTTGTTTTAAATTACATCAGAGCTATTTGAACATGTTGGAATTATATTTGAACATAAATGTGAACTATTAGAAGTAACATTTGCATCACCTACATCTATTGCAACTTGTTTAGAATCCACAGCATTTAAATTTTTACAATTTAATCTTTTATGATTTGAAAGTGAATTTTTTTAATTAAATGGTTTTGAACACAGCTCCCATTTTTTCGGGTATGAACTATACTGCAATGTACATTTGAATTTTTTAACATGATTACTGAAAGAAGAACGAGAAGGATACGTTTTAAGGCTAGTTTCACACCTCCTTGTATATTGAATTGTTTCAGGACCACCTCTTGTATAATTTCTACCAAGACCAAAATAATTTTCATTATCATGAAGAACTGTAAATTTATTTGATATTTTTATATTATAAGCTACAGGAAGTAAATTTTCATTAGCAATGCTTACCTTGGAATGCACTTGTAAATTACTGGTTCTGATCTGGTTCACAGGTTCTGGTTATCACAGGTTTTAAACTGGAATCTAACATTTTAGCACGAGGACAAGAAACTGGTTTAAAATTAGAAAAGTCTGATACTGGCTGAATATTAGAAAAGTCTATTACTGGCTGAATATTAGAAAGTCATAGTTGTAAAGTGAACTTAGGAACAACTGCCAAACTTGAGGTTGAAGTAGGAATATGGTCAAAATTTTGAAGCAAAAGAATCGTGCTTGTGAAATAAACCTATGGATGTTTCGACTTTAGGTGGATGAACAGGAATTTGCTGTGGTAAATAAAACTCCAGCGATTGGCTGCAAAATTTTAGATGCAGAACATAAAGGTGAAAATGTTGGAACTGGACAAAAAGGCATAGGGAATTGGAACAGGAATCAATCTCCTTCTCCCAGTAGGAAGAAACGTTCCTATAACACACATATATATATATTATAGTTCAATACGTTATTATTATATATACAAATGAAATTGAAGTTGACTGTCAATTACTATTCGTTTCCAGAAGATAGGTTTTTCTGTTGAAAAGCTTCACAAAAATCATTACTTAATCATACCTTTTCAACTTTAGAAAGCGATTATCAGAAATGCGCGGCATAAAGTATAACATATCCCTCCACGAACCCTCTAAAATAAAAATAGCTACTCTCTCGCGATTTACTGGGAACATATTTTCACGTTCTCATCACTAATGTATTCCCCCTTCGGATTTTTTTATTCTTTGCCTTATTTTATTATTCAGGAGATCACGACCGATATAATATGGTTTGAAGACCCCAGTCACAGAGAGGGACTTCCTTCCAAAAGTGAAATAGTAATAACTTCGTTTCTAAATTCGATAAAAAAAAGTAGCTGTTCTGGCTGCGCTAGTCCCCAGTAATGGAAATTCAATAGGAGCCATTTTTCAATCGGATATAGAACTTTAACCTCATTCACTACTCTCCCGCAGAAATTTCCATATTATTCGAATTTCAATCGTCCTAAGAGCTCTTGTGTCAATCTATCAACTTTAATCCCTATCAGACCAAGGGTCAGATTGGAAGAAGGGGGCAGCTGTGGTGGACTACTATCATTGACAGAATATGCGCGGCTGCCGCCACAGGGTTGATTTGTCTTAGAGGAGACAAGCTGGGGGAGTATTATTGGAAAAGGTGAATACTTATTGATCCAAATTTTGGAAAGAACTGACATTATAATATATTATTAATAAATTTTATTTTTCTTCCCATCGAAAATTTGTTGAGATTCTGAGTATAGCTTTATTTACTATAGCCTTAATAATTTTTTGATTTTGCTGTCTAAAATATCGACGAATAAAAGTTGTGTTGATTTATTTTTAATGAACATGAAATTCGATAATTTTCTTAATGTGTATTATATATTTTTCGAATTTTAACATTTTCGTGTTACTGATCATACTTTTTTTTAGAATTCATTAGTGAAAAAAATAATTAAACGTTTAATATGTGAGGCTCAAAAAATCATTTTATTCTGTACAGTATTTTCAACGTGCATTTTCTAAATATGCCAAAACTGTTTTCAGTTTATCAAACATTCAAAATTATACACTACAATTAAAACTATGTGATTTAAAAAGCTCACGAACAACTACCGAATTGATAAATATATATTATATTAATATTTGTCAACTTGTTGTTTATTTTAACATTTTTTTAGGGGATTTTTTTTACTTTATAATAAGTGAAATGATTTTCATCGAAACTTAACTGCTAATATTATAGGGAATTTGTAATATATAATTTCTATTACGAATTAATTTTCTTTTATTATTAGTACGAAGTCTAGTTTACGTTCAATATTTTAAAATTGATATAAAAATTACGTTATCCAAGATGAATTTAGGAATGAAAATTTTATAATTCAAAGTAGTAATATTAATATTTCAAAATAATGTAAGTTTATAGTAAATAATTAGTATAATACAAATCGTCATTTATTAATTCAGAAAACAAACGTAAATTATAAGTAACTGTTTCATATAAATCTCGCGCCAAATCCAATATAGCTCAATCTGGTACGACTCCTAGGTGTGTGATGAAAAAATATCTTAATCCCGCATGAATTGTATGACTAAGCGGATTCTATAAGGCAGCGAAATGGTCAGTATGACTAAGTCTCGAAAACTCTCAGCATGTGCCACAGCTGAATCACTTTTTTATGCCTAGGCTCCAAATCCGTTTGATCCCGCAGTCAAAGTCCTCTCACTTGGTCTTCGAGGGGTGAGAAGGAGATGGATCCATTGGGCGGAAAAACGCAACTGCCTGGTCGCACATAGAGGGGGAGGGATTTTCTCTCCACTTGTGCGAATACTAATCAGAAAACAGATCAAGAAAAACGATTCAGATAGGCCCGCAGTATATCTGAATTATTTACACCCGCAGACAGTGTGGAAATTTATTATTCACTCTTGGGAAAAACGAAAACAAAAATATTTTTTATGTGAGTCGTCTAATTACAAAACGACTCTTGTCTACATTGGAGAATAATGCCATTCTATTTTTATATGACATTTATTTAGTATTGCACTTTATTTCTACACCTGGAATTAACAATGTATTTTTTGGAGGGCTTCAGAGAACCGTAAAGGGGAATGTTCACACTCCTGTACTTCTGTGAAATTGACACTGTCAATCATCGCATCGGACGAATCACGACCTCTGAGTGTTTTTGGAGAAGACGCCATTTTTGTTTGATGCCACCGAAATCGTGTTTGTACATATACCAAAATCTGAAACTGTAGTGAGGAGCCTTAAACACTTTCTTTATCCACTTGTGCGAATACTAATCAGAAAACAGATCTATTTTTATATGACATTTATTTAGTATTGCACTTTATTTCTACACCTGGAATTAACAATGTATTTTTTGGAGGGCTTCAGAGAACCGTAAAGGGGAATGTTCACACTCCTGTACTTCTGTGAAATTGACACTGTCAATCATCGCATCGGACGAATCACGACCTCTGAGTGTTTTTGGAGAAGACGCCATTTTTGTTTGATGCCACCGAAATCGTGTTTGTACATATACCAAAATCTGAAACTGTAGTGAGGAGCCTTAAACACTTTCTTTAAAATACTAAACGAATTCGCAAAACGTCTTCCAAATCTTGAAAACTAAATAACTTCAAGTTGCCAACACCTGGACAGGTTGAAAAACATTTATCCCACGTAAGGGGTTTTTATCACAAAATATCGAGCTGCATTAATTTTAATTTAAGTGTTTTGATCGCAAAAGTTCAAGCAGTCTTCTTGGGTGTTCCTATTTGACATTTTTCTGAAGATATATAATGATAAAATGGGCAGTCATGTATAGAATTTAGTAACCAACATATATTCAAAAAGTTGTTATCGAAATAATAATGCTTTAATTTAAAGGGCGTTCTTCCACAAAATGTGAACGTTCGTCAAAGAATTGGTGAGTTATCTGATGGACAGCTTTTTTCGAATGCTCAATTAGGTCGACTCCCAAAATGTTTTCAAAATTATCACTTTCTAAGAGAATTCCCTATATAATTACGTTAAGCACACCTGTAAGTTGCATGAAATATTAGAGTCGCTAACTTTGGTAGTCGTCCTATTTCACATTTACCTAGCAATTCAGGTGGTCTATTACGTCATCGTTATCTCAACAAGAAAGTTTTGATTGCGATTAAAGTTTCATTCGATAAGGATATCAAGTCTTCACTACCAAGTGTATTATTAATACTTGGTAAATCAGAGTGCCGCCCATGCTGTTTAATTTCGTATCTGATTTCTTGTGCAGCGGCGATTTGAAAAAGGGATGGTTTAAACATTCGGTTCTACCACGCCCAAGATGGGAGAAATAACTACCCAAATCACTGAATGACGAATGATAGAAAATGTCGCTGAAATTATGTTCCAATAAATCTCCTGTCCCGATGTTGATTTCAGGTATATTTGCAAACATTTACGTAAAATGAGTTTTTGAAATTAGTCGATGATACCGTTTGCGAATAACGAAGGAGTGTTTCTCAAGAATGATTAAAAATAACAAGAGGATGTCATGATATTAAAGGATCATGACATTTTGTCGTTGTTGTAATGTGTCATGTCAGTGAACTCTCACTAGGAAAATATATAAGATATTGTCTGATACCCCCAGTACGTTTTTGTTCAGGTAAGAAAGCTAAACAATTAAGTCGTAGTCTATTAGAAACCTATATCCACATCAACTGTACGAATTCAAATTTTCCATACTAAAATTTCCCACTAGTAGTGACACTCGAATGCCATTCACTCCCCTGCAAACCTATCAAACAATCAGCAAACAAGAAGCATCACAGAGCGTGTTGAATTGTCTTGTAACATGTACGGATTGCTATTAACGGTGTTCGTCACTCCTGGAAACTCTGATAAACATTACGTCACTATCAACCAATCACCAGATGGGGACGGGGATTTATCGCACTGATTGTCACGCATGTGCATTCCTCTTCTTCGAGGCACATTCCTCCTCTTCGAAATCAAACAGGTAGTCACCCCCTTACAGCTTCATCTCTTAAAGGGACCCATCCCCTGTACGATCCAACAGTGATTACCCTCGGTGGAATCCGTCAGAAATAGCGATTTCCCGCCAATAACCCTCAGGGGTACTCGCTAATTAGTCAAATAACTAAATTTTTAATTAATAAATATTTCATTAATAATCTTATCAAAAATACCCCCGTGTAAGAGTACTCGAACAAATCAAGGTACCTCTTTAACTAAGATTCATTCATGATGTCATCGTAGCCACCCTTTCCCAACGGAGACAAAAAATATCCAGTCCCTTCTATTTCGTCATCCGATAACCATGACATCACCACTAGGTCACAAAAAAGTTCAGGTGGCAACACTTCCTCCCACTTTACACCCCCCTTCCTCTAAGACCACAAAGAAAAATTCGGTGCCACTTCATCACCATTTGCTACCCCCTTCTCTAAGACCACAAAGTTTTCAAAAATACTCACCTCTACAACAACCGGTTTGACACCCTAAGAAAAACCGTATAGAGCTCCAGACGTCCTTATCTCATCCATCAATTTTGACATGTGTCCACGCCCCCTTCTATTGTTCTGCCCAGGAACCATTGGTTACTACTACTATAATTATCATCATGTAATCCTTTCTACTTTTTCATTTAATTGTCCATTACTTTTTTTATTTGATCCACTACCATAACATGTCAGTTCAATGTATCAATTATACAGTAAAAATAAGCTCTTTCTCTTCTTTCACATTGAGAGAATGAATTAATTCACTTCATAAAGCCTAAAAAGTTATATTTCTCCTGACGGAAGTTAAATTTCAAAATAAAAGTTGAATAAAACACACAAATCACACAATACTATCAAAGAAATTTACGAGTCCTTCTTGATAAATTCACTTTACTGCTACTACTCACGTATTCCAAGGAAGTAAAATATTATTGGATTTGCATTGATATACAGGGACTCGGCTTGCGATATGACATGAATGTCATGGCTTTTGGCCATCGTGCTCTTGAAAGTGTTGTCGGGACACGTTTCCTACATCTTGGTCCGTTAAAGGAATCTCCGCAACTATATAAAATTGTAGCTGCACAAAAGCCAAATATTAGATGGATTTTCTTTTTTTCTTTTTCTGCAAAATGCTTTTTTAAAATTGGTTATCTTTATAAACTTTGCAGTATTTTGATGACATTAATAATTATATTGTATAATTTAATTGCTATAAGCGTTTAAATATTTCTAAACTAAAACAATCTGACCAACACAATATATTGAAATGATGTATACTATTAAATACACATTTCAATAAATAATTTCGTAAAAAAAAAGCAAAAATTACTTTAAAAAAGTTATTTAGTCAAAATAAAAATTGCACTGATAATAGAGATGCTTGTAGATATTTTTTAAGGGAACTTTCGTTTTGGAAAATTTCATTTTTAATTTGTACATTTCTCATTAGATTTTTAAATGTTACAAAATTTGATACTGTTGAATTCAAATGTATGCCAATGTCAGAACCAAGAACCATTACGTTACTCAAACAAAAAGTGGCAAATAAATAAGTATAAATATATTTTTTAAAAAATTAATTTTTTTGACTCGGAAAGGTTTAAGAGTTTATTCTTCTTCTGTGACAAAAGCGAAAATTGCTTTATATAAATCAAAAAATTAATGATCAATGATTAAATCTTCATTTTTAACATTCGTAAAAAAAATAATGTTATTAAATATAAATGAATACTAATTAGTTTCACAAAGACCCACAAAATGTTTGAGCAAAATTTTCTTTAAAGCAAAATTTTAATAAACTATAAATTTAAATATTTAGAAAGTCATTATAGAATTGCTGCAGAAATTTCTAGCAGATATATCAAACAAATTTTCTACTAAAGAACTGGTCTTAAACCATTCTTCCATCGATCAAGAAACTATTGATATACTTCAAAGGCCCAGAAAAGTAATTCATTTTATCGGAAATATGTCAGTTAGTCCTTGATTGATAATCCAATTCACTCTTTGTCCCTAAAAGAAAACTTTGAAATTGAAAATTAAACGTAGATATTTACATGCACAACATGCATAGGTATCGGAAAAATCGCATCAAAGGAACTTTTTCGACATCAGCGGAAAAGAACACACAGATTACAGGTATAAGTGGGATGGAATTCAATCATTTTCTACAAGACAACAGCTTCTGGTTTTAGGGAGAAAAAAATTGTTATCGTTATAGTACTTAAAATGTTTATATACAGTTAAAAATAGGTACTCAAATATAAGTAGAATGTGCTCATTTTTGAGTATATTCGATGCTTATCATAGCTCCTAATACATAAAATTCAATTATGAAAAAGACATGTTCTCAAAAATAAGTACAATGGGTAAAAATGAATATAAATAGCAGATGCTAGCCTACATAGGCTGCCTTCATAAATCACTTTCAATAAATATCGACATTTAAACCAAAACTTAACGTGAATCGAACCCATATCCTAAGGCACCGCAGTCCAGTGCCTTATTCGTTGTACTACCAGGGCGACGGGAATAATTTATAAACAGAAGAAATGTTAAAAAGGTATGCCAAAAGAATGGGAAGCAAGATAATCGAGTGGTAATAACTCAGTTTTCATCTAAACAATCGACATCAAATAATGATGAAAACCATCTTCTGAACACCTATTTTAAGTGTGTCAGGTCGCTTTTTTTAGATGACTTGAGCAGAAGCTAATATTATAAATATTAAATCATACTGCTCATTTTTGAGAAAGTACAGTTACTTCAATTTGTGTACGTCATCGCTCATTTACGATGCAACTGTACTCAATGAAAAATAAGTAGGTTCAGGTACTCATTTTTAAGTAATTTTTTTTAAATGTAAGTTTATTTCAATGTGGGATAAATGAAACATTATAATCATCTTTAACTCTTAAAGTTAATAGTATAAAACTATCAACTATCATTGTACTTGTTTGAATTTCCCAGGCCATACTTCACTAACTTCATGTTTATTTATAACACCTATCTCTAATTTTGAATGTGTTGTTATATAACTTATATTAAAATTTATTATCTTTTTTTATCCCTTTGGTCACTGGGAAAACACTTTCTGTAAAAGATCCTTTTGATAAAATAAATGAAAATCGGTCAATAGGGAGAGGTTTACAAACAGATTACATGGAATAAATTTTTAGGCTTCCCTTCTTTCTCGTATTTCAATCAAAATTATCCGATTCTAAATCTAAAAATCATAAATACAGAACGTGGTTAAGGAACTTGGAATTTAATACTTGAAATCGATTTTGAAAAAAGTTCGGGAAGACAATGTCAAATAATAATTATTTAGAGTATACATTACTTTACTTTAGAAGGCCAATTTTTATCTTTTAACAATTCATTTAGGGCAAAAATATATTTTGAAATAATGATTAATAGTTTGAATATTAAAAGAAAACTCTATTGTTTCTTTCTCAAAGTTTTTTTACTCAGAGAGAGATATATTTTCTTGTTGGACATTTTAAGCGAGTTTTTCTGGGATCTTTGTTTTTCAGAAAATATTTTATAGGGAAGAGTAATTAATATATTTAATCTGAAAAATCTTTAATTATATTTCTGGTCATTTATAAATCATCTTTATTGAATATCTGAAAATTAATGCCTAATTTGTAGCTGAGTGGTTGCATCTTAGCAATTCACTCTGAAAGTATTGGTCTTGAATCCTGGAAATATTTGGATTTCTTTGTAGTTCACAATCTCGTTAACTGAAGAGTCATACTCTTTGAACAGTTATTATGCACAATATTAGCGTTGATAGTCTAAACAACCAACCTGAAAATTATAGAAATAAAAGAAAATTGTAGAAATAAAAACATAACATGGGAGAAAATGTGTATTGGAAAGTTTTAAAAAAGACATAAATATTTATTAATTTTCTATGAAATTTATGGTTGAACTCGTGCAATATCTGATGAGTTGAACTGGAATTTATATTAAAACTTATTATTCCTTTTGAAATATGCCTGTGAAAAATATTGAACTCCTCGATCCTTTTGCAAAAGAAATATTTGCTTTTTCTCGAATTTAGTAAATCCACAATCTCTAAGGTTGGTGACACTTGGCTTTGATTGATTGTCAGCCTTTGTACTGAGAAATCATCAATCAATTGGATCGAAACTGCTAAAATACCTCCCAAATGCATTCTTAACTAGACATGCAAACTTCTCTTCTCCCCATCGTCTTCCTCCAAAGAAAGGGAGAAAAAAAACTTGCCCTCTTTTTTTCCGACCCTCTCTTTTCATTGCCCGTGTTTGTTTGTTTGCTTTTCTTTAGTTGGTAATTCTTTCGCCAAACTCCGATTTTTCTTTTTCTCTCTCTCTCTCCCCCCCCCCCCCCCCCCTTCCATCTTTTTTTGGCTTCTTTCCGAATTTCAGCTGTTTCTTTTTTGCCCTTGCTTCCTTTGCCTTCGCGTGTCTTCCCAGCTACTTGCTTCTGGAGAACAAAATCCACAATCTGGGTCTTTCCGAATTTTCGCATAGCATGACAGATTGTGTTCCATTCGAAGAATGGAGCGCACTTATTCGGGTTAAAGTACATTTATTTTCCAGAAATATGGCTAGGTAAATAGTAAAAGAAGAGAAGGCATAACAAATACTATCATGTCTACTTAGAATTCATAATAGTTTAAATTGGTATAAGAGGATTTCATAGTTAAAATATTCCGTGAGAGTTTATTACAATTTTTTTAGTAGAATGTATTGGTTTGAAACCAAAATCTTTAGTATTTAAGTATATTTCACTCATAATAATATGTATTTTACGAACTTTTTCAAAATTTAAATCAGAGACTAACTAAAATAAAACTAACACCAAGTTTAAATTCTGAAAAAAAACTTAAAGTATAAAATATATTTTTAATATATTTCAACAAATAAAATAGTTATAGATAATAATTTAGTCTTTTATTAAATTTTTATCTTAACAATCTCCATAAATTTGTTTTATTCAAATTGTTTTTCAATTTGTACATTTTTAAATGTATGTTATACATTTTTGTTTAATTCCAGTATATTTTAAAACAATTATTATATTATGTTTAGACTATGAGCCGCGAAACTCGATCGAATTTTTGTGCTATTTTTTTTTATTTACAAAAAGTTATAAAATGCTGCAATTGACTTTTATGCAAGTCTTTTTAATAAACAAAGTACTTATTAACTATTTGTGTTGAAATATTAAATATAATTTAAGAATACTTTCAGCTATTCAAAGTTTTGTATAAAATAATTGTAAGAAACATTGACACGAAGCAAAATTCATAGAAAATTGCAAATTTCCGAGTGGTCGAAAGGGGGAAATACATTGTTAAAAATAGGTACACGAAAATTAGTAAAATGTACTCATTTTTTAGTTCATTCAATGCTTATAATTGCTCCGAATAGATAAGTTCCAATATTGAAAAGACATGCACTCAAAAATTAGTACAAGCAATAAAAAGAGTAGTTGTCCACATAGGCTGCCTTCATAAATCGCTTTCAATAAATATCAACAATTACAACCGACTTACCGGGAATCGAACCTTTATCCGTTAAACTACTAGGGCAACTTGAAGAAGTTATAAACAAAAGATAATCTCAGCTTCTGCAACAAAGCGACCTGATAAACTTAAAATAGTTATTCAGAAGATGGTTTTCCACAATATTTGATATCGATGCTTAAATGAAAACTGAGTTCTTACAATTCAATTATCTTACTTCCCATTCTCTTGGCACACCTTTTTAACATTCCTTCTGTTTATAACTTCTTCACGTCTCCCTGGTAGCTTAATAGATAAAGCTTTGGACAAAGGTGGCAACAGATGTGGGTTTGATTCCCGGTAAGTCTTGGTTGTAATTGTCGATATTTATTAAAAGTGATTTATGAAGGCAGCATATGTAGGATCCCGATACAAAAATATTAATATACCGCGTGTATGCACTACGTAAGCCAGACCGATTGATAATATTCGAGAAATATGCCGAGCTGAGTATGTCATTGGCATATACATCTACAGACATAGTTTTACAATGCTTACGATTTCGATTAAATTTATTGCAACGTAAAATCGAGGTTTACAACTTTATAATTGGATGTATAAGTTGAGTTTGAAGTATCCAGTTTCACTTCCACTTAACGAGGCTCACGAGTTGCAGACATGTGTGAGTAAATTACGCGAATTTTTCGTAGATTTTTTCAGAAAATTTGCAGATTTTTATTTATCTGTAGATTTTCTGTAGAAAATTTCTAGCTGGGTAATTATATTCATATAAAATTATAAAGTCATACATTGAGATTATTTTTTTAAATCTTGTGAGTAACTTTTATTTAAGCAGTATTTTTTCATATTACATTTCATGCCACAAAACTTTTTAAAAATACTTATATTTAAAGTAATTAGTGTTTTCAAAAAAAGAAAGTATAATTATACTGTCCACCAAATGTGAAATAAAAATAATAATTTTTTTTTTCAAAAGCCAATTTAAACATCGCGGGAAACTTATTTGAAATCCCTACCTCAAACATTCATTTTGATTTTTTTTTCCTGGGAAGATTCGGGGGGGGGGGGGGATGTCGGATTCCTGATCTTGGGACTGCATCTGATGAAGAACGGTATTCAGTTCCTTGATGTAGAATATGATACACTTGTAAGATTATTTTTCGTAGGTCATATACTTCTCTTAATGTTGGAGGTTTGGCGTGAGTAAGTCAATCCTCAATGTTAAAAATGCAGAGACTTTCGTCATTTTTTGACGAAAGATGCCTGCTAAATGTTCCGATTAAATATTTTGTCAAACTGAGGAAATTCTGTATGTCGTTTTTCTTTCAAACCTTGTCTCGTCAAAAATGAGTACAACTTAAAAAAAATGAATGGCTCTACTCGAACTAATTCAATCGAATCTGAAAACCTCTTTTGAAATGTGGCAATATACATATAAGAACCGAATGAACTGATATAATTGGAAATAAATTGGAGTACATACTTTCATTACAATTTAAAGATTCTTGTTTGGGTAAGAGTCAAGTGATTCAATGATTACCCAAATTGACAAAAGTAGCCTTGACGATCGTAGAATTATTTTATAACAGTATTTAAATGTAATTGTTAGAAATTAAAGCTCGAGCATTTAACGCAAAATTTGGCAATTAAACCGTTATTAAAATATCTTAAAGAAACTGGGTTTTAATACTTTACAGAAGAAAGTTTTTATCAAATTATTCGTAATAATATGTATTCTTACCTTAGTGGAAATGTTTCGTGTTCGTGAAGTATACCTACGCATACTGACCCACACGATTAAAACATTTTTCAACTATTGAGGAACTCATAAAAATGCAAAACTTCAGCCTATGTAAACAGATTAACAGCTGCAAATTTCCCTCCTCTATGTAGATGAGGTCTGTAATGAATGAGAGACATTACTGCAAGGGTACTAACATTACTTCTCAAAATCTTTTGGGGGCTGATTTACACGAGAAAAGCTTTCTGGAATCTTAATGTATGTGCTTTGATGACTCTCTCCCGTCAAATTTAGAAGTCCTTTTTTTTTCTCTTTATTCCAGTTTTCTTTCGAATAAAAAATAGTGCAAAAAAAAATCGGACTCGAACTTCATAGTTACAGAAATCGATTTAATATATAACTAGTTTTATAAGTTATCTCCGAGTGCCATTATATTTGCGATTTCAAAGAAAAATCCGTCTTCACTGACACACCCAAGGTAAATTCTATCGCTCCTTTGTTATCTGTTATGGATGGGGGAGAAAAGAACGGCTGCTGCAGGATTTTGAGACCGCCAACAGGATAATGTCTTTTCTCGTTTTATCGATTATGTAATTAGTTGTCCTAGGTGGTACGAGTCGTGTATCGAATTTTGAATGTTTTGGCTCAATATTAGTCACAGAAAGTAATTACGAAAGGTTTTGGTTCCGTGGAACTTTATAGATGGCATACAGATTACGAAAGTCATTCGAATAGAATTAGGATACCAAACATTTCGTCATCAATTTCTCCCGCCGAACAATTTCAAAACAGAAGGCTCAACTACAAACTTAGGATCACTCTATGCTACGGGATTTAAATAACTAAAAGGGATCATTTCTCAAAATTTACAAATTCACTGCTCAAAATAGGTACTCAAAAGTAAGTAAAATAGACTCATTTTTTATTACATTCAATGCTTATTATATCTCCGAATACATAAGTTTCATTTTTGAAAAAGACATGTACTCAAAAATGAGTACAATAAATAAAAAACGCAGATGCTAGCCTACTTAGGCTACCGTCATAAATCCCTTTTAATTAATATGGACAATTACAACCAAGTCATATCGGAAATCGAATCCTCAACCACCGTAGGCCAGTGCCTTATCCGTTGTACTACCAGTGCGACGAAAAGAAGTTATAAACAGAAGAAATGTTAAAATATGTGCCAAAAGAATGGGAAGTAAGATAATTGAGTTATGATAACTCGGTTTCCATTTACGTAATCGACATCAAAGAATGTGGAAGACCATATTCTGAGCAACTATTTTAAGTTTGTCATGTCGCTTTGTTACAGAAGCTGAAATCAGCAATATTAAATCACACTTCTCATTTTTGAGAAAGTACGATTACTTAAATTTGAGTATGTCATCACTCATTTATGATGCAATTGTACTCAAAGAATAATAAATGGGTTGATGTACTTATTTTTAAGTACACTTTTTTTTACAGTGTAAGTTTACTTCAATGTGGGATAAATGAAAAAATATTATTATTTTATTTACTATAAACTATTATAATTTTTTTCTTCAAAAGTGTTAGTTTGATGCGAAAATTGAAGAAAAAAATTTGTATTATGAATTTTAGGTAAGCATAACAATAAAAATACCTCTATATTTTAAAGAAATGAATTTTCATAAGACATTTGAAATTGTTAGAATTTGATATCTAACCCCCCCCCCCCTGCCCCCTCATCTATTTTTGCATCAGTATAACGGTATGTAGCCGAATTTTTTTATCCAATTAAATGTTTCGTACGAAATAATTTTTTTAATATTATTCGAATTTCTCCAAAAGCATAAGGAAAATGTTGGTGTTTTCGTTACCTATTTGGTGGACAGTATAATGCTACTTTCTTTTTGGGGGAAACTTTAATTACTTTAAGAATAAGTATTTTGAAAAAAGTTTTGTGGCATGAAATGTAATAAGAAAAAATACTTATTAAATTAAAGACTTACAAGATTTTAAAAAAAAATATTTCAATAATAAAATATATCTTTATAATTTCATATGGACAGTTTTACATCACTGAAGTAGAAGTTTGATTTTGAAAGAAATAATTTTTAAGAAATGTCATTTTTAACTTAAAAGAATTAAAAAATTTAGTTTTGCTAACTAAAAACTACATTTTAAAAAGTATTTCATCAAAGCTCAAAATTCAGCAAAACTATTTTGAACGTAAAACTATCCTAAATATATCCATATGAAATTATAAAGACATACATTGAGATTTTTTTTTTAATATTTTAAGTAACTTTTGTTTATTTAGCATTTTTGCTTATGCCACAAAACACTGTTTTAATAATACTTATATTTAAAGCAATTAGTTTTTAGAAAAGAAGAAAGTAGCATAATACTGTCTACTAAATATGAAATAAAAATAATAATTACTTTTTTTTCCAAAAGCCGATTTAAACATGATGGGGTGATCATTACAACGCAGGCCGCATATATGTCGCATAGACCGGATTATACAGGATGGTATGCGGATTGCATACGTGTCGCATACCACCTCTATATTAATATGAGATATTCTCATAGAGGGCATACGAGGCATATTATTTGGCATATTAGTCGCATACTCGTGGCATAAATATATGCATGGCAGCGTTAGGCATACTAGAGGCATATCCCTTTATTTTGTCTCGGACACTTGGAAGGAAATACGCACGTAATCCACATGATTGCGAAGCATGTCGAATCCTAAACAATTTGGAAATATATATTTTCAAAGATACTCCTATAAAGTGGAAGTCCAAATATATAAATATATTCATTTTCTCAATCTATAACCAATGTTTATCCAACATGTAAAAATTGCTTCGTGTGTAACAGCAGTAGTAGATGATACAGCAGGAATCACACTTGGAAGGATAAGAGGGTTCTTTTATTCCAGCGTGTCTTCAATGACCTATCACTAACCCGCAACAAATGTGAAGCAACGAGTCCTCTCCCCCCCCCCCCCCCCCAATTTTCATAGATCAGCGCATCCCATTTCTCAAAGCGTTTTAATGCCACCTCACCCCTCCTTTCATATTTGTGTTGCCATGAGCAATGGGGAACCCACGCACTAAGCTGACCTGAAGCACCCATGTATTATTGCTGAGTGGGTAAAAGCAACAGTACTGAAGTACTGTTGCCTAAGAAGGCAAAGCAACAGTACTGCGTTCTTAGGCATAATGGTCGTATTTTCAATTTTTAAGAACATATTACAAATTGATATGTCTAATATGCTTCCACCTTATAATTAAAAAAAAAAACCTGTCCGATATCTGAATTTTCGTGGTGTTATTTAAATTACATATCTGAAAAATAATTTTTGGAAAAGTAAAATCTATTTGTATACGTGTATCTATTTGTATACAATATATCTACAGTTTGCATTTTAAATTAAGCTAATTTCAAAAATAATTTCTTATTTAGAGAAGATTTACCTTAAAAACATATAAAATTAATGGTTCATGTCTGTAAGATTTAAAATTAAATGGCACTTTCTTTATTCTGCACTCTTGTTTATATTAATTAGTTTCAAAAATTCGTTATTTTTCAAGCATGTCACTGATACAATATTAAAGTTCCTTCAAATAGATATTTTATTTTTTCCCTAGAAAATACATTACCCAGGCACAAAGCGTTCCGTTTATCAATTTAAGCGTACTATGTATGTACACGCGAATGCGATGTACGTTCTATTCACAATACAAAATAAAATCATAATTTTGTTAATAGAAGATAATAAATATGCTCTAATGCATTGGTTAAACGAATCAAAATAAATGTTTATGTGATACACTTTATCATAATTAATGCCCTTTATAGAAAATTTAAACACAGTTTTGTCCTGTTCTGTCCGCGTAACGTCCTTACTTGTATATTTTATATACATGCCATTTATTACTATCTCTCAAGTCATGTCTTATTTACTAATAGACCAATAGGAGGTTAGGGGGGCTACGCCCCCAGGTACTCCAAACGCTTCGCTCATACATTACACAGAATTGATTTATTAAAAAATATCACTGTTAAAAATACGTACTCGAAAATAAGTAAAATTTACTCATTATTTTTTAGTACATTCGATGTTTACATAAGTTTCAATTTTGAAAAAAGACATGAACCCAAAACTGAGTACAATAGAGTAGATGCTCGCATACATAGGTTGCCTACATAAATTACTTTGAAAAATTATCGACAAATCTAACCATGTCTTACAGGGAATCGAACCCAGATCCTCAGCAGCGCTGTCCATGGCCTTATCCGTTTAGCTACCTGGGAGATGTTAAGGAGTTATAAACAGGAGAAATGTTAAAAAAGATGTGCCAAAAAATAGGAAGAAAGATAATTGAGTTGTAATAACTCAGTATCTATTTAAGTAATCGACATCAAATAATGTGGAAAGCCATCTTCTTAGCGAATATTTTAAGATTGTTTTTATTAACATCGCTTGAACAGAAGAACTGAGATTATCAATATTTAATCACATAGTTTTGAGAAAGTAAGGTTACTTAAATTTGAGTACGTCATCGCTCATTTACGATGCAATTATACTTAAAGAAAAACGATTAAGTTCATGTATTCATTTTTAAGTGCTTTTTTTTAATAGTAATTAATTTGACACTTTTATTACCTTATATCAGTTTCTAAAACTGATTTAGCAGTGCATCTCTAAATAGTTACATAATAATATTGTATTTGTAATCGTTAGACTTCACCATTAACAATATAGTTATTTTTACAAGAAGTTTTCATTTTTGTTTTATTTGAAACTTTTGAAGTCAATTGATTTCTATTAATACTTACTAAAGAACTACATAATACTAGTTAGCAGAAATACGTTACGAATGCGGCCGTAACTGCCATATCCCACACTGCCGGGGCTCCTACAAAGGGCTGGAGAGATGGGGCGAGAATAATGCAATATCACTTAGTCCGTTTGCAACCAATGGCACATCTGAGTCCCTCTCCCCTGGGGATTACTATTCAACGATTTGCCATGAGGGGTCGGCAATCCCCGAATCCGAGCCTTCATTCACGGTACACAGATATAAACTTACGTACGCTGATACGGGGCTATGAATGGGCGGTGGAAGAAATACAAACAATTGTAAAGCGTGGCCGACTTTTTCCGGGGAGATGTCACTCCTATGAATTGCATTCATATAGGACTCTAAATTGAATTCCACGCCTTCCACACCCCACTTTGCAGGGGGTTGGTGTTATTTGTGATTTCTTTTTGAGGGTGGGGGGTGACATCAGAGCACCCAAATGCTTTGTAACAGGAGGCCACCTTTACGAATGCAGGGTAACATTTAGACACTCAACAGACGGAGGAAAATTATGGTCCTCCATTGAGCTTTTTTCCCTTTTTTTTCTTCCAATCTTTTTTTTTTAGAATACAAAACAATATTAATGTGTTCTAATCATACGGTCTGTCAGATCTTTTTGTTCAGTACTCGAGTTTTGACAGAGGACGTCGAATTTAAAAATATTCAATTGACAGGAGTGCTCCAGAATACCACTTGTAGAGAATGAAAAATGGTCTCTTGTTAAGAGGTTGAGGCATTTGTTTACCAATAGCTTCTGGCTTACAATTTATTGCGGACCAATTTCTCTCGTATTCAACGACAATAACTTTTGCGCGACTGCTTGAGTTTTTTTTAGCTGAATTAAACAGTTGGTATAAGCTCGTTCAATATTTGCCTTAAAGCCTTATGAAATCATTCTTTAAATTGCCATTACTCAAAAGTAGGATATGTTTTTGTTGTGATCACACGTGCGGAAATAGTCTTATTATTCTTCATAAAATTTGGGCGAACAATTCTAATTGTTAAGTCAATATTCCAGCACTAGAGACTTAAAAGATTTTTTTATATATATATTATTTTTTTATTGATGAATTGTATTTAAAGAGAAAACCTGGCCCTTGTCATGAATTGAGGCATGTTTCAAGTGGTTGTGAATGTTATCAGTCGCGACTTTTCTATTTTATTGAATCGATATATCAAATAAAAAACGTTAACTGTTTGTAATTGTAGCTTTTTTTTTTTTTTAATTTCTAAATGTTTGCAATGATAAATCGTAGTTTTGGTGACATAATTCCAAAAGCCATTTGTGGCCCTTGTAATATATAGTTTTTTTTATTCATTTTGAGCTTATGTAATTGAAAACTATGTTTAATCTAAATATTTATAGATGTTTTATCCTAGAATCACACTTATTAATAACTTGGAGAATTTTTCTTCACTACAAAACCCGATATTCAGGAACAATAACAACAAATATATTTTTTTTAAAGTGGCTCGTTTTTGAAAAGCAAGCTTTCGTTATTAAAAAGAAATGCAGTGAATTATTATTATAATAAGAAACAAATATCAAATATTGACACGATTTATAATAAAAGCTCCGGTATATATTTTTAGCGTGGGTATATTCAATTTTTGTTTCTGCTTTTTTTTTGGAGGTCTAGTATTCAATTACAGTAACGTAATTTAATAATAACTTTTAGTTGCAGCAATTTCTTCAAGATCTTAACCACAACGGCATATTTCATTGGGAAGCGTGAGTTAAGTGGCAGTTTATAACACGAGCACGTTTTGACTTTTCCATCCGAGATTTATAGAGTGCGAATAATCTTCGCGAGTGACACTGTCTCTCATTAGAAAGGCGTTTAACAACAATCCGATGGGAGGACAAATACAGATCCCTCTTGAGCACGCTTTAATGGCCGTGCAATCTATTAGCACCCGAGAGAAATTTCAATTTGCCGCAATTAGGCCAAATTGCCACGAAGTTCATAAATCTGATTCGAAGCAGATGCGGAGTAATTGCAAGAGGCGCTCGTAAAACCCGAATGGCGTGCGGAACAGCCGTAAATAAAAACCACCTCGGAAGGATTTTTGCATTTTTTCCAGCTCCTATTTCTGATGTGTGGTTACGAGGTGTTAAAAGGACGTCAAAGAAGATAACTCCAAATAGGAGTGGGGGGGGGGGGAGAGAGAGAGATAAAGCGATTTTCCGTTCGGATCGCTTCAGAGTGTTATGATCTTTTAAATGGCAAAAAGACGCGATTCGTTGGAGAGGGGAGGGGGTAGAGTGGAATTGTTATAGTGATGACGAACGCTGAAGACAATTTCATTTAAAAATCATCGATATTAACAGGTGACTGACTTATCTTTGCCCTGAGAAAAATAGAATAAATTAACTACACGCGACTTATTTCTTAATTAATTCAAAATATATGTAGTTATAGGAAAAGGAATTGCTTTTTGTGTGATCGGTAAATAAATTGCCATAAATTATAAATTATTTCACATTTGTTTCCAGGCAGCTAATATATTTATTTGTTACAATTGCAAATTATTCAAATATATAAACGTTTTAACTTGTTTTGTGTATTCCAGTAATATTTTCGATTATAATCATTTATGAATACTCCGTTTTAAAGGTAGTGAGCTCTAGTTTTTTTTTTAGAGGTATTTACCAAAATCAGCGCGATGATTGGAAAACTTTTGCTGAAGGAAATTACATTTCATCCAAAACTCAAATCACTGACTTCATTTCTTTTATTTATAAAGTTCACAAACAAATTTATTGTTTTTTATTTTGTAATTCCTCAGGGATGACATTTTCTTTGTAATTTGATTGTTAAAAAATTTTCACTTTAAAAAAGGATTAAGAACTGAATTTTCTAATATTTAAATAACTCTGTTTTCATAGTTTCAGTATAGACATGTACATTTTCCATTACGAAAACATAATTCGTTACTTTTAAAAATACTATAAAATAGTTGTCCAGAAACTGGTTTTGATTCAAGGGCTTTTTGATCACTATTCACCGTCATTACATCCACTGCACTGCCACGCTTGTCAAAATGAGTGGAATATCAGAATTCCCAAAAGGTAATTGACAGTAATCATACATTATTTTATTGTTTCGTTTGAAAGATTGATATATAACGTTTTGAGTTTTTAGCATTGCAGAAAAAATAATAACTGAAATTATTGTCTATTTCAGAACTCGAGACAAAAATATAAATATGCCGCGTGTATGCACTATGTATGCCAGACCGATTGTTAGTATGCGAGTAGGCATTCCAACTGATGACCTCCTAGACAGTATGCCCGGAATATGTCAACGGCATACAACTACAGACACAGTATTGCAATGCTTCCGATTTCAATCCAATGAATTGCAACTTTAATTGAATCTAAGCATACGCAATATTACATTTAATACATATTAACGTAAAAGAAAGCTTCATTAATTTTAAAATAGTGAAAATAAAATAAATTTCAAGTAAACTTGTAATGTGCTTAACTTATTTTAAAATTATTTTAAAATTCAAAATTTTGCTCAACTTTAATCTTATTATATCCATTATTAAATCTTATTATACTCATTTTTTATATTTCAATTTTTAACCCTTATATTCAAAATTCTCATAATTCAATATAAATTTTTAATATTATTCAAAAGTACAAATCAATTCAATATTTCAAAACAATTCATAATCTGTACATCAAAAATTTCACAAAAGTAGTTTATTTCAATAACATATGAAATTTCTGTTTACCAAAAGTATCATTTAAGTTATAAAATTTTATTATGAATATTCAAAATAATGTCTTAAATTAAAAAAAAATTATTCAAATTTATCGTTTATCAAACTGTTTTACAATCTTTAATTCCAAATGTTTAACGCTTATTTTAAGATTCCACCTGGTAATATACCAATAACAAAAGCAGCTGATAATTTGGATTACTTAATTATCTCCCATAAACAAAAGAAAAGGGAATGATTGTTGAGTTCGATGTGAACATTTTGGGACCGTTTAGTTTTTCTCGTCAGGAAAAAAAACATCACCAAATCTTTAAAAACTCAAGCGAAGATTTCATCTTGTCTACACTGTTAAAAATTGGTACTAAAAAATAAGTAAAATATACTCATTTGTTCGATTCTTATCATAGCTGCGAATATATGTTCCATTTTTGTAAAAGACATGTACTCAAAAATTAGTAAAATAAATAAAGTAGCTGGCATACATAGGCTGCCTTCATAAATCTCTTTCAATAAATTTCAATAGTTACAATCAGGACTTATAAGGAATCGAACCCAATCCGTCTACCTGATGTAGACCGCATCGAAGACCAGGACTACATCCGTTGTACTACCAGAGCGCGTGAAGAAGTTATACACAGAAGTAATGTTAAAAAGGCGTGGCAAAAGAATTGAAGTAAGATTATTGAGTCGTAATAACTCAGTTTCCATTTAAGCAATCGACATCAAATAATGTGGAAAACAATCTTCTGTACAAATGTTTTAAGTTTACCAAGATGCCAAGTTGCTGTGCTAAGATGGCTTGAACAGAAGCTGAAATTATCAATATTAAATCACACTGCCTATTTTTGCGAATATACGATTACTTACATTTGAGTACGTCATCGCTTATTTACGACTTAAATGTACTCAAAGAAAAACGAGTACGTTCATGTACTCATTTTTAAGCACATTTTTTTTTACAGTGTACATTAAGTTGGTAACTACTATCCTCTTTTTAACGATCGGAAAGAGTCGAAGAAGTAATGGGAAAAGATAATGGAGATGGGGATCTTTTCTAGTTGCGAACATTTCTTCTGAGCGATGAAAAAAGGGGAAATCATTTCTCGGAGAAGTGTTCTCCCCAGCGCCGCATCGACCTCCTCTAAATTACAATATCAATAGTCGAATCAGACTATCGGATATCTTCAAATGACCATGTTTCTCTCTCTTCGTAATAGCCATACGAAATATATGGCAGTTAAGTTATTGACTTAAGAGTACTCTACTGTTCAATTTAGTACAATAATGTTCTACCTAGTGCTCGAAATCTGAACGAATAATAACTGCATAGAAGTATATTGTACTGAACAAAATAATGGAATAGAAGAGTTAAAATGTATCACTACATTTCCAGGAATGCATAAGGATGACATTTGATAAAATAACTCATTTTAATTTTGAAATGTGTCAAATATTTTGGATTGTGATAATGCTATTAAATAAAAAAATTTATTAAAATGCGTAAGGATAAAAAATTAACTTATAGTATAGTAATTTAAACTTTAATTTGAGATAATCATGTGACTGTACTGCGAAATGAAAATATATTCTACACAGACAAGGTTATATTCTGCGGTTTACTTTTCAAAAGATTTCAATCTATTGAAATGAAGGATAGTTTATTAATACATTTTTTAAAAGGAAAAACTAGATTCACGTCAAAAGGCTTTTCATATTTAACGAAAACCGCCCTTCCGAGCAAGAATGTTTCATTTTGTCTGTCAAAATCCTCCGTATAGATCCAAAAAACATTAAATTTTGATTTTCGTTACATTTCCATGTCAAAACAATGCAAATATTTGCTTTACGCAGACTTTGATTGATGTCGATTGTGCTTAGGTATGAATACCAAAAGGAAAGGGAAGGAATTCGTTTTTAATAACACTCGCACTCTTTCCGAGGATCATTGATTTGGAATTTCATCCAAGGAACAGCGAGGCAAGAATCGACTCTCATTTGAAACGTATCCAATATATTTTTTTTATCAAATTCAGAATGTATTGTAATTTAAATAATAAAATTTAAGGAAGTTTTTTTGTTTAATTTTTAGAAAAAATTTGTCTTTCTCATTTTCATAAGACGAGTTGCGTAGGAAAAAGCGAAAACTTTTAAAAATTTTGCTTAGTAATAACTAGTAAATTTCAAATGAAATTTTTATTTAATCGGCAAATATTTAATTTTACAAAAGAACAATATGAAACTTTATTCAATGTAAACCTTAGTATTTATAGTAATCATTTTTATTGAAATAAATATTTTTTTCAAGAAATATGCATTGCAGCTAATGAGTCATATATTTATCAGTTCAATAATTTATTAGTATTTTTTTCTAATTTCTTGTAAGAATTCTTTTAACGTATACAAACTGAATTAAATATGAAATGTGCTGTGGAAAGCATGTCCCAAATTAAATTACCTAACAAGTAACTCAAGAAACACAAATTTCAACAAGTAACAAATTTCAGTGTAACCAGTATTACTCTTGTATGCTTTTACCCGAGACTTTCATTTATTAAATGGATAATTGGTTAAAATAGCTTTCAAATAATTAAGTAATTATTTACCCGAGACAAAATAAAAAAGTATGCCTCGAATATGCCGCATGTATGTGATATATGTATGTCATGAGTATCCAACTAATATGCCTTCATTTTGCCCTGTGAGAATATCCCATATTACTATGGCATACGGAGGTGTTATGCGACATGTATGCGCCTCGCATATAACATGGTATATGCCACATGTATGCAACTCGCATATCATCCATTGTGAAGGTTACATGACGGCTTTTTTCCCGCAATGTTTAGATTGACTTTTGAAAAAAAAAAAACATTATTTTTTTTATTTCACATTTGATGGACAGTATAATGCTACTTTCTTTTTTTGCAAATAGTAATTTTTTTTAAAATAATTATTCTTAAAAAAGTTTTGTGGGATGAAATGTAATAGAAAAAATTGTTACTTACAAGATTAAAAAAAAAATCTTAATGTACGACTTTATAATTTCATATGAATATAATTAGGAAATGTAGGATTAGGATATTTTGTTTGGGAAATTAATTTTTCTTTTCTTTTAATTTAAAAATTTCTTTGAAGTTCAAACTTTTTCTTTAGTGAATGTAAAACTATCCTGTGTATATTCATACAAAAGTATAAAATCATACATTGATATATTTTTTTTTTAAATCTAGTAACTTTTATTTAGTTAAAATATTTTTTCTTATTATATTTCATGCCACAAAACTCTGTTAAAAATAGCTGTTTTAAACTGTTTTAAACTAATAACTGTTTCCAAAAGAAGAAATGAGCATTACACTGTCCACTAAATGTGAAATATAAATAATAATTATATTTTTTGCAAAGCGAATCTAAACATCATGGAATAAAGCCGTCGTGTAATCTTCACAAGATTTATACTCCTCTTAAAATCTGAAACCTGCTCCTGGGCTTAACATGCATAATAAATTTGTATTAGGAATATTTTTTTTAATATAAATTAAAATTGTCATGTCAAGAAACTGATTTATACCAATTGCAAAATAATGATTAATATCCCATAGAAAGTTTAGTGATTCTGACATGAAAAACGCTACTAAATAAATATAAGTTGAATAAATATTAGTTAATTAAATAAAAGTTGTGGCCTCTAGGTCCGGGCCTAATTGGTAACTCATACCTTGATCCCACCAGCACCTGGGGTTATATCTTCCGTAATAAAGGCATTCCTGTCCAGGAACTCGACAGAGGACTCTCCGATGAACCCACTTCCTTGCTCCGTTCTCCACTGTGGGATGTATTTTGCTGTGTACTTGGCTGAACCGTTCACGGTGTTCGATTGTACAGCACAGTTATTATTTCACATTCCCTCATCTCGCCTGTAATGAGATTAGCAGGAACAACAATTTTTTCCTTTGTCTTCGAACATATAGCCAGCGCAAACAGCGGAATTGAAATGCTATTACTATCACTTCGAAAAACCTTTGGCCACTCCGTCTCACCAACACGCTCCAACAACTGAAGTCTAGAGATTAATAATAATATCGCAGGACTCAACAAGCCGATGCAGTGTGCTTTCGTAATTCTCCTAAGCTTTCACCCAACTCGTAAGCCTCTAACAACCCATAAACCATGAAGTGGAACTGAAACTAAAAAGTTGTAAAAATCCAATTAACCTTGCAATAAATTGGATCGAAATCGGAAGCATATGCCGTTGGCATACTGCCTCCGAGGTCATCAGTTCTACGGCAGACTCGGCATATTTCTCGCATACTAACAATCGGTCTGGCATATGTTGTGCATACACGCAGTATATTAATATGTTGTCTCGGGAAAATATTTTTCAATTTTTCAATTTATTATCTAAAGGTTTTCTCAACGTAATATAAAATAAATATAATTTTTAAGCATCCAATGTTTTTTAAATGTATAAAGAATAACTCTTAATGTAGTTGAAATTATTAACTTAAATATAAAAACTAATACCTCATTTTAGACTAACCAGAAGTATCGTTATTTCATTTCAATGATATTTGAAAACTATAAAATTTAGTGTTACAGGATCAATAATTTTCTTATATATGATTGTCAATTTGTATACAATTTAAATTTAGTTAGTATAAATTCTATTAAGCCCAGAGCCATAAAAAGATTCTCGAATTAAACTATACTAATATTCTAGTTGATTATTCAAAGGCTATTATATAGTACGTTATAATAGGAACCACTCCAACAATTTTTCGTCAATACTTATCATTGTCTAATCCAGCTTAAATGCTGGTCGAAACGACCTTTGTATGAAGCATATCTGGACTTATTCATTTACTGTGGTCAAAGTAAATAAAAATGAACTGCGAAATGGAAAAGGGAGATTTCAATGGCCGAGGAATTCTCGTATGGTCCCGTTATTTTGTGGAACATTCCTGCGCTTCTCGAGGCAATGGCGCGTGCCAACGTCCTCCTTGTCGCTATGCGCCATCTCACATTCCATAGCTAGGTGGTGAAATGAGATCCAGATTGAAAATTCAGAAGCGTTCGCTAGCTTCTTTTCACTCTGGATGGAGGCATTTGGAGTGGAAATACTCCGGGAATATTTCTGAGTTTGGATTCTGCCTATTCAAGGGGTTTATTACGAAACCTGTGGGGTTTGCTTTACACTTAGGCGGGCTTTAGATAACTCTATGTTAGTCAGAAATTATTGCTCAGGAAAGCGTCCATTACGAGTATAATGTAAAAAAAAAAATCCGAGAAAGATTAGAGCACAGGGTGATGGAATGCCTACTCCCTGTGCTGTATTTTTTTAATAATATAAAATAATTTTTAACCGCACGTACTGTACTTTTACAGTAAACTACTTTTGCTGTACTTTTTCATCACGTGTGCTGTATTTTTACAGTTTTTTAAAAAATATTTTTGCTGTAACGTTCCCTTGCTTGTGCAGTGTTTTTACAGTAACTGTAAAAACCTTTCTTTCATTTCTAATGACCGGTTGCTGCATTTTTTTAAATTGGAAAACATTTTCTTTTTTTATGGCACACTAAAAAAATACAGCAATAGGCGAAAAAAGAATTAAATGTTTTTGCAGTTACTGTAAAAATTAACGAGGTCTTTACTTTATGCGAGTGAAATAAAAATTACAAGGCAATACAATCCTGCTTATATTCAGCTAACAGAAAAACAATATTTTTTCGTTTATGAAAATATTTATTTAAAAAAGGTATTTAAACAGAGAAAACTATAAATTTAAATTTATAGATATAAAAAAGGCATTTAAACAGAGAAAACTATAGATTCAAATTGAATATGAAAATAATCGTAATGCATAATTATGAATGCAAAAACGCGAATAAATAATTTTTGATAAATATTTAAGACATATAATACAAAAATTTTTGAAGTTTGCTTTTTTGCTATTCTGTCGTAGGGAGAAATAAAGAAATTGGCTTTACTTTAGAATGCACAATAACATTTAATCATAAACTCTAATAATGTATCGCCATTAAAGAACTCTAGACTATTTGAGGAGCGTGCATGTGCAAAAACAAACATGTCAAAAAATATAAGAAGTATATAAGCATAATTTTATAAAAACAGATGACATTTACCCGTTTTTGCAATTTTTTTTTAATATTTCCAAAAAATATATCTTTTATTATAAAATTTAAAAATCTAAAGCTCCAAAGCATGCATAAAGCTCCATATCTCCATAGAATGTATGTACCAACGTTTATTATTTATTTTTATTATTTTGAGATTTGCGATCGGACTTACGTGCTATTCATTTGAAATGTTAATGATGTCCACTTTTCTCAAATACCAATAGTTTTTTTAAGCGGCCATTTGCACAATGAAATTATTTAAAACTGTGTTGATAAATTGTAGTTTCTATGCACAAATTCATCAGTGTGACTATAATTAAGGTTGCATTCAGACCAATCAGTTAATAATATTTATATACATTTTAAATACTTAGTATTTAAAATATTTTAAGTTTTTGGGTGACATAATAATTAGTTAATAATTTTAACTTAATTTACATTCTACAATTAGAATTATATTATTTGCTACAATTAGTTTCGTTAAATACATTATTGTGTTAGTACATGTGATACAAATAATTAAAAAGTAATTTTGATAACATACAATGACCATCAAAATTACTAACACAAATATTACTTAAAATAATCTGAGAATTTTTTATAACATTAGAGAAAAATTTAATCATCCTTCCAAATTTCTCAATTGAAGAGCCATCGGCTGTCATCATTATTTAAAAAATTGCATATTAGTTTCTTTCATCGACTTGTTTACTATTTTTGTTTTATAGCAGTTTTTGATGGTTAGTTAACGTCACTCTAGAGCTGCACACTCGTCTATTGGCAATAGCTCGGGGATATCACAAAGAAAAGGCTGGGGAACACTGTCTCGTATTTTTTAACCATGGTGAGATGATGAGGAAAAAACATGAGCTGGCACCCGACGCAAGCTAAATAGGCGTCAAAACATCGGACCACGATCAGATTTAACGTGTACCAGTCCGTATACATGACGAAGGAAATTTAGGATAATTTAAGACGGCTTTCGTAATTTAGTAGCGTATCCAGCAATCTTCCAATCACGAGATCGCTACATCTTAACTTCGATCAAGTTCTCATGACGATTCGAACATTCAATCCTCTGATTGCTAGCCGGGTGCTGTACCTCGAGACGCCTCCCTTAGCAGTTTTTGAAGAGGAATAAACTGACAAAAAAAACCATAAATCAGTAAAAATATTTTTATATCAAAAAGCAAATAAATCGAACCCTGTTTTATAAAAATAAACTTTAAGACTACAACTATTTTAAGCCAACTGCCAAAATTTTCACATTTATAAACTTAATTTTGTGGCTTACAAATATTTAAAATAACTGTGATTAATCACTCAAATAATAAGAGGCTTTTTCAACACTTGTAATTAAATTTTTTTAATACAATTAAAAAACAACACACAAACTCCATTAATGAAATCAATTCTAAAAGCAAATATTAAAGAGCGTTTATTTTTAAACACTAGTGATATCACGATTTTTTTTTTTAAATTTTAAATAAGTTGTTTTGAGGAACATTTGCTTATTAGTTTTTAATAATTAAATAAATAAAAATACAAAATTTAAAACACATAATTTCACAATAAAAAATATGCTTATATATATTTAGTCTCCTTCTAAAAACAAGTAACGAATGTAAAAGTATTCCAGAAAATATTGTAAGAATAAAAATTTTAATAATTGTATACTTGTATGCCACATGCGGTTCAAGGTTTAAAAGTTTCAGATAGGAACAAATTCAAGCTAATTGCTCATATAAACAAATTAATATAAGCTGAAAGGTTTATTTGTGTGTGAAAAGACAAATAAGATACGGCTATACTTTATCTTAGTTAAAAAAGATGTTTTGAACAATTTTATGAATGTGCGTTGACCCTACAGTATTTTTTAAATATTTATTTCCTGAAATGTTTGTTACATTTTTGGCTCTTTAAGCATTTATTTAACAAGGTTTTTGTTATACCATTTTCTTGAAATACAGAGTGCTGCTATTCGTAAATAATCGAAACGAGTTAAATCTTGCACATCAAACAAACAAACATAAAAATGTGTCTGGATTTTGAAACATTGACAAACGATCCCCACTACATTGTTAAAAATTATTATGACCTTGCACCAAAATTTAGTACCCATTTAACCCCAAATCAATGAAACCAGATAATACAGGTTTAGCAATAATATTAAACTTATTCAACTTACCAAGCCAACTAAAATGATGTGCTATTTAGCTGCATGGCCCTCCTGGCCTTGCCAGCATATCTAGGTGTAAATGCATTGGTGGTTGGATGACTAGGAATACGTCAAGGATAGGAAATCAGTAATTGGTTCAAATTCCCAAACCTAATACACTTCCTTTTAACGATCAAAAATCATTTAGAGTTGACTAGAATAGGCTTAATAAAAGTCAATTTAATTGCTAAATTTCGAAAATATTTTAATATGAAATATAAGAGAAAAAATATTTGAAACTTTATTTTTAATATCGCATAATTAAATCTGCACAAGTTCCTTTGTAATATTTTCTTTTTGAATTTAACCAAGTTTTGAGTGTATTTCACATTAAAAAAACATTCGTAAAATAAAAAGTTGCGATATAAAATGTCTTTATGCATAGAATTTTTTTAATTAGTTTAGTCTATTAACTACAGTGTTTTAAACATTAAAATTAAGACGAACTATACATATTCAACAATTACTAGGCGACTAATCAAAGTTTACTATTTTAAATGACAGCTTAGCCAATCGTGAACTTAACCCAACCCAGATTTATGGTCGAACACGCCTCTACACAGTTCAGTGAGTTTGAGTGACCAATCAGATATCATTATAAAAGCATTTTATGTCTTTCTCCTACTAATGTTTTTAAAAGCATTCTAAGGTTTTTAAATTTTGAAAATTTAATTTTTAATGTATAGTTAATTAAAAAAAATTATGATTCTGGTACAGCATGCTTTTCTCAATGTTATAAATTAAACATAACTATTTTCCGACTAAGAGTAATTAATGTTTGAATGGAGTATTCTTATAGTGCATAAAATGAAACAAAATATAATTATGAAACATCTACTACTTAACTTTTGTTTGTAAATGCAGTAAACCTGTGCAGTATTATGATAATATTAACATAACTTAGCCTTGGATTTTTTTTAAAAAGCGTTACATTTGTGTAAATAATAAACTTTATAATTATTATCAGTCGATGAACTAAATGTAAAAATTAATCCTTAAATAAGGAACATTTTTATTTAAATGTCTTTTTTATAATATATATATATATATATATATATATCACTATCAATTCAATTATACTTATATAAACTTGGAACCTAGACCGAAAGAAAGACAGCGGGTTTTAGTTTATGTTTCTTTGTTATGTTTCGAATAACAAACAATATTATTGAAAAACATAATTTTCGGCTGGTTTTATTTCTTATTTTTACAAGTCTGTCAGAGATTTTAGCAGTTGGATTGCAAAATGGATACGTTTTTATTTTTGAAATTGGTTTATTACTTATTTTAACGACTTATTGTCTAAGATAAAATAAAAGAGCACTGTTAAAAATAACTAAAATGTACTCATTTTTGATTACATCCAATTCTTACCACAGCTCCGAATACATAAGTTTTATTTTCGAAAAAGACATGTAGTCAAAAAAGAGTAGAATGAATAAAAAGGGCAGTTGCTTGCCTACAAAAATAATTTTCAATAAATTTCAACCAGGATTTACGGGGAATCGAGCCCAAACCGTCTCCCTGATGTCGTCAAGTAATATGCCGTCGTATGACCTGTGATAATATCCCATATTAATATGGTATACTTAAATGGTATGCGACATGCATGCGGCCGGCATATTACCTTATATGAGACATGTATGTGGTTCGCATATCAGCCATTGTGATGATTACACGACGGCTCTTTTCCACGCTGGTTCGATTCCCGATAAGTCAAAGTTGTAATTATTGGTATTTATTGAAATGAAGGTAGTCTGTAGGCAAGCTACTGCTTTTTTTATTTATTTTTACTCATTTTTGAGTACATGTCATCTTTTTTAAAAATGAAACTTAACTATGATAAGCATCGAATGTAATCAAAAAGTGGTACATTTCACTTATTTTTGAATATCTATTTTTAACATTGTAGCATCTGTTCTTTTTATTCATTTTTACCTATTGTACTCATTTTTAAGTACACGCCTATTTCGAAATTGAAACTTATGTATTCGGAGTCATGATAAGCATCGAATGTATTCAAATGAGTACATTTTACTTATTTTTGAATATCTATTTTTAACAGTGTAGTAGAAATTAAAATTTTGATGTCAGGAACTGATTTCTATCAATTGCAATGGCAACTAACACTCAATAGACAGTCTAGTGATTCTGACATGAAAAACACTACCAAACAAAAATTGCATTTAGACTGAGCAAAATTTTTATGCAGACTTAAGTCATCAAAAAGTAAGGTTGTAATGTGACAACGAGTTTTTTTTTATCCGTTGTAGTAGGTTTTCAAGGATGATATTATATTAGTTCTATGAACATTTCAATTATAATTATAGTATAAAGATACAGACTTTGTGTCTGTATAATTTTGTTTAGTGTATATTTGTGGGGAGAAACGTGTATTTGAGAAGAAAATTTCACACATTACTTGTTTGTCATAAATTTAAAGTAATAGTATTTTTACATTACAGTTTTTAATGTTTTAAATTGGTGGTAACTGAAGAAATAACTTTTTTTTTTAAATTATAGTAACATTGTTTAAGCATATAAAAAATCTGTTATGAATATCGACAGTAAATTATTTTGTTTAGGAAGAATCTTTTCATTATGCTATCAATTTATATTTTACATTTTAACTCTACAAATTTTGTAGTACCATAATAATGAATAAATATTATTTATACAATTTTATCAAAGAAAATTTTGAGAGAAATCGTTTTGTCTCGTTTATCAAAAATACAAATTCTCGAAAGTAAATTAAATAAAGTTTAATTTTTGCCAAATTGTTTTAACATAATATTAAACTACTTTAATTATATTTTGCATTACATGATCTTGTAACCATTTAAAGTAGCCGAAGTGGCGCTCGTGCTTTTGGAGAAATTCGAATAATAATTGGATAAAAAACATTCGGCTACATATCGTTTCACTGATGCAAAAATGGAGGAAGAGGGAAAAATTATCAGATATCAAATTCTAACAATTTGAAATGACTTTTGAAAATTCATATCTTTAAAATGTAAAAGTATTTTCAATGTTATGCTTAGATAAATTTCATAATACACATTTTGGTGCTCCCAAATAAGAGTTTCATCTTAAAACTTATTATTTAATTATTAAGAGTTAAAAATAAATTTACAGAACCTTCAATGTAAAAATTGTTGGGAGTCCTGGTGAAAGGTAGAATGCAAGATGGAAGGAAGATCGGTATAATCAAACTCTGAAGCTGAGATTAGCAATATTAAATCACACTGCTCATTTTTGAGAAAGTACGGTTACTTAAATGTGAGTACGTCATCGATCATTTACGATTTTTAAGAAAGTATGGTTACTGTAATCTGAGTATGTCATCGCTCATTTACGATGCAATTGTACTCAAAGAAAAAATAAGTATATTCAGTTACTCATTTTTAAATACAATTTTTTTACAGTGTAGCAATTGGTCTGCATACGTAATGTATACACGCGGCATGTTAATATTTTCGACTCTGGAATACCCTAAAAGTTTTCAATATATTTTCAAACAATCAAACTGTATTTATCAAAACAATTCTGTAAAAGTAACTCAGTTTTTGTCTCAGTTATATAGGGTTCTTTCATGTTTGTTCCAAATATTATTTATTTACATTTCACATAAAAATAAATTAAACCTATTTATATTAAAGTATGATTGACATTATACGTAATTTATTGTGATGTTTATATTGACTTAAGTAACATAAAAATTTGAAAAAGAAAATAGAAATTTCTTAAATAAGATATATTTTGAAAATGTTAAAAATTACAGTAAAACGATACTTATATATTTTTCTTATAAACGAAATATATGAAACAGAACACGATAAAATATTAATTGAGAAAGCAAACTTTACGTATTTAAATCTTTAGGCCTAATCATCTTAAGAGCATAGTATAATTAATCAATAGAAATGTCTTTTTGTGAGAGCTTGTAATATTTACCTAGACACTTTTCGATATCAAAGATAAAGATGTTATTAAGTTATTGAAATTTATAAAAAATTTCGACATAGTACAAATAATAAGTAAAAATATGTATGTTTTTGTGGAAATGCTAAGTTATAATCTATACGTATTAGAGCGCCATCTAGTGTAAGATTTATATATTAATTACAGGAGGTGATCAAATTGAATAAATAAAAGATCATACACTATCTTATCTTTCTCTATTGCAAAAGTAATTCAACATAATTTTATGCATACTATTTAATTTTGATACTGTCAAATAAATTTAAATGGAAGTTTTCATTATGGTTTATAAGGTTTTTTGTCTCTTGATTTAATACGAAAATGACAAATAAAAACTGAAGTTATTGTACACTCAATTTTCCACTCTTAAGGGGAGTGGGATCGACAAATATAACATTCATACATATAATATAACATCATAACATATGAAATTCTATATTATTTTATTTTTTAATTACCTAAATATGAAAATTTTAACAAATAAGTTAATATAAAATGTATTTGAGACATTTTATCATTTGCGACATTATGGCCATAAAATGATAATCGACGTGCCCTTTATTTGATTACACGATAAGATATTTATATGACTTCAGACAATGAGTTATTTTAAGATGTTTAATTTAGAAAAATTAAGCCGTCAACATCTTTTTGAGTATTAAATGTAAATGTCAAGTGTCTAGTTTAATAATAAAAACAATTTTATTTCATTAACTTTAAAAAAAATATTCAAAATTAAATTTTAAATATTCTAAGTAGAGTAAAAAATACAAGTATTTGTTGACTTCTTTTAAACACAAAAATTTCAATACATTTTAAAATATACTAGAATGTTTTTAATTAAAGTTTTAATAATGAGTCTAATCAACCTCTTCGTAATTCAAAATTATATACAACTTATACAACAGATAGGCTTAACTGAAAATCTTTTATGTGTTGGTTCGTAATAGATATCTTAAACATTGTTTCATTTTAGACGGTGTACTTTGTAATACAAACACTTAGTCTCCTGGTGAACTCGTCCAAAGAGTCGGCTTAATAAGTAACAAATTATTTCAAGAGGAATCCTTAAAAGATAATTTTTAATTTGATTTTTTTACGATAGCTTGAAATGATAAATGCTTTTCGTGAAACTAAAGCCATGTTTGGCTGCAATCTTCTTTCGATTAATCAACAACCACACGATTAATCTTATATAATCTTCTTTCGAAATCTGTAACTTTTTCGTTGACTCATTTTTTCTCCGACAGAATTCTTTTATACATTCAGCAAAATTAATTGATTTTCTTGGACAAGCCCGTGGACCCGATATCAGATTAAATCAGGGGCCTAAAGAGTGGGGTCCAAAGCAGGACTTCATATATATATATACCAAGCTCTTGACCTTTCTGACCTGCGCCATATTTAGAATTGCGACGAAACCAGGTGAGTTGCAACACGTTCATCTCAGGACACGCCTTAAGGCGTTCTTTCATTGAGGAAATTTTATGGAACACATATTTGGATTGCTTCTGTTGAAAGTCAATCCTGAAGTTTAATAGAAACCCGAAATCTCAATAGGATACTTAAGAATAAAATTCAATCGAAATAAACACAGTGAACAATCAATATGGAATTCTGATTAATATTGCGAAAATGACTGAAGTTGAACTATTATTGGCATCCACCCCTTTTTAAAAATATTCTTCTGAGCAAAGTACTTCTAACTCAAATATAATTTCCGGATGTTAGACGAACCAATTTATTTTATGAAAATAAAGAAATTTTACTGCGAAACACACCTTAGTATATATACATAAAACTTAGACAGTTTTTTTTTTGTTATATGTACCGATAGGGGTGGAGTTACTTTACTCCATTTTTTTTTATTTCCCAAATTTAGTAAAGTGCTTGAGTTCCATGTAACAAAGCTAAAATTATGTTCCGGGTATCAATATATTCTGCGATAAGTGAAGATTATGATAACCTATCATATTTTGAATTTAGACTTGGTTACTATTATTATTATTTTGTGTTTCTCTAAGTGGAGTAAAGTTAGAATCGGGGATAAGATACTTTATTCCATTGTTAGAAATTTACTTTTTTTAATGCTAAAATTTGGTTGGTGTAAATAAAACCATTTGATTTTTAATAAGCACCAATCAAAATGCATGTTCTATGTTTGCTGTCCCCTTCTGAAACCTGTACCTCAGCTGAACATGAATAATAAATTTGTATTAGGAAAACTGCGCAGCATAAATTAAAATTTTGATTCAAAGGTACTGATTTCTATCAATTGCAAAGTAATGGCTTACACTCAAAAGAAAGTTTAGTGATTCTGACATGAAAAACATTACCAAATAATATATTGCATTTAGATTGAACAAAATTTTTATGTAGACTCAAGTCATCAAAAAGTAAGGCTAAAATGTGAAACGAGGCATCGAGTGCTTTTTTTTATCCATTGTAGTAGGTTTTCAAGGATGATAGTACATTAGTTCTATGAATATAGAAATTATACTTCTATTATAAAGTAACGAAGTTTGTGTCTGTATAATTTTGTTTAGTTTATATTTGAGAAGAGAAACATGTATTTGAGAAGAAAAATTCACACATTACTTTTTGATAATAAATTTAAAGTAATAAATTTTTTATTTACATTATAATTTTTAATATTTATAGTTAGTGCTAACTGAAGAATTTACTTTTTTTTTTTAAATTTAAGATAACATTGTTTAAGCATATATACAATCTGTTAAGAATTCAGACAGTTAATTACTTTGTTCAAGAAGAATCTTTTCATGATGATTTCAATTTATATTTTAAAATTTAACTTTAGAAATTTTTGTTGTACCATAATAATGGATAAAGATTATTTAGACAATTTTATCAAAGATAATTTTGAGAGAAAACGTATTGTCTTATTTATTAAAAATACAAATTATCGAAAGTTAATTAAATAAAGTATAATTTTTGCCAAATTGTTTTAACATAAAATTAAATTACTTTAATTATATTTAGCATGAAATGATCGTGTAAATACTTAAAGTAGCAGATTAATTAAGACCCGGACTATTTTGAAATGGTGCTCGTGCTTTTGGAGAAATTCGAATAATATTAAAAAATTTATTTCATTTATTTTATACGATACAATTAATTGGATAAAAAATTCGGCTACACCCCGTTTCATTGATGCAACAATGGAGAAAGGACGAAAAATTCTCAGATATCAAATTCTAACAATTTGAAATGCCTAATGAAAATTCATTTCTTGAAAATATAAAAATATTTTTATTGTTATGTTTAGATTAAACTTAACATAATACAAATTTTTTTATTGTTTGCTTCAAACTAATTATTTTGGAGAAAAATATAATACTAGTTTATAATAAATTAAAATGTATTCTTAAAATGTTTTATTTAAAAAAATTAATATTAGAGTGAACAATGTTTATTTTTAAATAAAACACATATTTAAAACATTTACTTCATAAAATTTTAAATCCTAGATAAAGTTAACATGTGGCAATTTTTAGGCTATTGGGGTGCCCCCAATTTAGAGTGTTTATCTGAAAACTTTTTATTCAATTATTACGAGTTAAAAATACATTTACAAAACCTTTTAAATTTTGTAAATCTTTCAATGTAAAAGTTGTTGGGAGTCCTGACGAAAGGTAGCAGGCAACATGGAAGGAAGATCAGTTTAATCAAACTCTGACATTAGAGAACACTTCAGTGCTGTGGGTTTTCTTGGAGATCGTGTCTTCTCGGCCATATCAGAAAATGCATTCACGGTCGTTTGTTCACTACTGCTCGGCTGTACAAAGTGTGAACCAGTAGCTCATACTGCTTTACGGAGGCACCTTGGGCATGAAGATATCGTGGTCCTGCATTTTTCTTAATTGGTACTTTGGATATCTTTGAAGTCCCGTACTTTTTTGCTCCAACCACAAACTCTGACTTCAAATCATCTGTAATGAGATTAGCAGGAACAACAGTCTTTTCCTTTGTTTTCGACTATAACAGCGAAAACCGTTGGCGATCACACTGCAAATGTGGAGATCACTTTAGGATCACTATAATGTGTTCCAGTTCCAACAAAGTGTTCTCAATATGTTCTAATCCATCGATATGTGTTCAGATAGTGCTCTTAAAGCGTTCACTTAGTGCTGTAAGTGTTCCGAAAGTGTTCTAATTTGTGATCTCATGCTAACAGAACACATGTAGAACATAATCGGAACACATTATACAGATCATTTTAAGAACGCTTTGGCCGCAAAAGCTCGTGCGCTACGAGCTGTGACGTCACGACAGCCGCCCGCGAGGTTCGAAAGCGAAGGAGCGGAGCAGCGATGGTCGTTGTTGTTTACAAAGCAAAAACATCCGAAGCAGCGTTATTTTTCGAGCTAATTTTATTTGTTTATTTATTTTTATTGAAATCCAAGTGATAACGTCATGGCCGAGCGTTGTTGTGTAGCTGTATTTAAGTGTCCTGTCCTGAAAATGAACTTTTGAACATGGCCATGCAGGATTTGAGGCCTAACAAACGAACAGTGTTGTTGTTTGTTTGAAACACTTCGAACACGAGTGCATCATTCGCTTCGATGCTGTTCGAGTCAAAAGAAGTCGCCCAAAATTGAAGGATAGATCCATACCAACTCTATTTACTGGATGTCCTGCATATCTGTCCAAAGGAAAACAGACCTGGATATAACAGAAAACTAAAGAAACAAGATGACGCTGCGTTAGAAGATTTTCCTAAAAGTCTGTTTTTCCCGAACTGTATACGTAATAATTGGCTTAACCTAGCGGATGTAGAAAAGACTTTCCTCTGTCCGCAATTCGGCAATAATTCTAAAGTTACTGTAGCTGCTACTGTTCGTCCACGCTTAGGCTCGTAAAGTGTACAATTTTAACACTTCTGCTATCAAGGCGAGGAAAAGTGATTTCTTCCTTGCCGCCCCACCGAGCAGTGCCCCGTTCCGAGTGGCAATTAAAGGACTGCCAGCTCAAATGACCTGCCCTGCCATCCTAGCCGAGCTCACTTCAATGGAATACAATGTCTCCAAAGTGGCCCAGCTGACCAGACACTCGACAAAGGCCCCCACCAAAGTATTCATGGCGGTCATGTCGAAAACCCCAGGAGTAAACAAGATCCTCAAAACTAAAGTGCTTTTGGGACTGGATATTTCTGTGGAGCCCTTTCGTAGTAAAAGTGTGCCGCAATGTTTTAATTTCAACTTTTTCTACCACACAAGCCATTCTTGCCACCTCGCACCCAGATGTTTGAAGTGCGGGGAATCCCATCACACGAGAGAATGCTTTCTCGGCAAATTGAAAAATCCGACTTGTATCAACTGCAAAGCTACAGGCCACGTAGCTTCCAGTAAAAAGTGCCCCTTCCCGAAACCGAGGAGACTTTCAGTCCCAACCCGAATCATCAGGCCATCGATTCCCCCTCGGCGGAAGAGAATGCTCTCTCGGCAAATTGGAAAATCCGACTTGTATCAACTGCAAAGCTACAGGCCACGTAGCTTCCAGTAAAAAGTGCCCCTTCCCGAAACCGAGGAGACTTTCAGTCCAACCCGAATCATCAGGCCATCGATTCCGGCTCGGCGGAAGAATACACGTAAACCCAACCCACCACCTGTCCCGGCGACAAAGAACGTGCCCGCTCCAGTCACCGAGTTATGTAAAGAACTTTCATATATTTTTACCACTGATGGAATCAAATGCTTGATAGATCAGTTGAGGGTAAAGAATACGGCAGCAGATAAACTTCAGGCTCTCTTCTGCTTCTTCCTGGATAAACTGAACAAGATAGACTCAACCAAGGTGAGCAGCCCAGTAGCAGAATCGTTGGCTCCGCCCACTGACGAATCCCCTTAGAGGATAACACCACGTAATAGTAGGAGCAAATCGGACATGTCCGCCATCGTGTGCAACTAATTTCTCTCTTCCGTCCTGTGCTGTCCATGTGTCGTCCAGTTACGCGTTTTATGCGTGCCATTCAACATCTCCAACTAAACGCCATGTTTGAAAAATCAGACATATAGGATATAAAAGGGTCTTTGCCCCTACGGTACTCTGCACGCTTCGCTCAACTAAGACACTTCTGCTACCGAAGACAGTTCCTTTTCATGGCTTCTTTTGTTGAATGGGTGAAAAAGTGGCAAGAGATGCCATTAGCAGCTAGAAATGGATACCTTTCATATCTCTGATATAGACATCTTCGACAATGATGAATGTTGCCAAGGCACTTATAACAGATGGTGCTAAATATATACTAACCACGAAGATTCACACAAATGCACTGTAATTCATATTTTATCAGTATATCGTAAAATGTCGGGCTACAACTATGTTTCACTGCAACAAGTATGGGAGTCGGAACGAAAGTTGCGTGTGAAATCTGTGCATGTATGAATGTGTGTGTATGTGTTCCCGGGTCTTTCCTTCGAGATTGACCCCGAACCGTTGCCAATAGCCCACTGTGCAGCTCTAGTGCGCCGTTAATTAACCAAACCAAACTATTCTTTTTCAGCGATATATTTTAGTATAAGTTTTGTACGTAAAAAATGTATTATTGTGGACTGTATATTTCACTTGCTTATATTATTTATATTAGTTGCTAAAAATATGTGAGTAATTTGTATTCCTAATATCTCGCCCTTATTTTTCATATCAAATTTGTATGCAACTTTATTATCTGATTAAGCGAAAGGTTTCAGTTAGCTTAAAAATGGGAAATGAGTATCAATAAAAGTATCTGTTATAGATATAGCGCTTCATAGGTAAAAAAATGTATACGTGTAGGACAATATATTTTACTTGCTTACTATAAAGTATTAATTTCTTAAAATATACAATTTGTTTCCATAAAATCTTGCCCTCATTCAAATATCAAATTTGCATTAGATGTTATTGTTGTTTATTGTTCAGTATTTTATCTCAATTTAGGTGTGATTTATAAAATTAAAATTTGTAGACACTATTTGGGGTTAATAAATATTAATTTCATTTAACTATAATTACAATGGAAAATGTTATATAAAAATACAGAACTGTGCAAAATATATTTATTGCATTTTTTCCCCTTTTTAAGAATAAATTGCTAGTTTAAGTTGTCTGGTTTTCATTTAAAATTGTGTAATTTTTATAGTGCTTTTATTTATGTTTATGTATGAATGTTTTCAATTAAATGGTTGATATTACAGAACTTTTTAAGCAATCAACATTGCCCATATTGTCTTACAGTAAAAGATATTTGTTATTAAAATGATCATAATGTGTTCTCTAGAACACATTTGGAATGTGTTCCCTAGAACACATTTGGAACACTTCCTGATGTCTCCTTTTTTAGATCACTTTAAATGTGCTCTGAATATGTTCCAGGTAAGAACACAATCAGATCACATTAAAGTGTTCTTGGAACACAATAAGATCACATTAAAGTGTTCTTTGAACACAATAAGATCACATTAAAAGTGTTCTTGGAACACAATAAGATCACATTAAAGTGTTCTTGGAACACTTACATTGGAACACTTTAAAAGTGTTCTAAAAAAGGAGACATGAAAAGTGTTCCATATTGTGTTCTAAAATGTGTTCTCCACATTTGCAGTGCACACTCTACCTCACCAACATGCTGCAAGCTACAAAATGTCAATGTCCATAGAGGAATCAAAATGGCTATTTCCCCTTGCTTCTCTGCTTGCTTAATTCACCCACACATGCATGCAACTCGTGATCCTCATTAAGTGGAAGTGAAACTAGATACTTAAAACTCAACTTATACATCCGGTTATATAGTTGTAAACATCGAATTATGTTGCAATAAATTGGTTTGAAATCGTAATCATTGTAATACTGTTGCCAATTCCCCACTTTTAGTTATTTTTCTTTGCATCCTTTCAAGAGTCACAGACATACAGACATATCTCCTGTGACTATAGTAGTACATGTGCCGTTCACATACTACGGGTAACTCGCTAAACAGGTCATCAGCTCGAAGGCATACTCCGCATATTACTCTCATATTAAAAACGGTCTCGCATGCGTAGGGCATACACGCCGCATTATAATATTTTTGTCTCGGTTTTAACCTTTACCATTAGTTACTAGTTAATAATGGAATAGCATAAGCAGAGTTAACACTTTTAATAACAATACATATAATTAGGTACTTGAGAAATGTGATACTCGTAATTTATTTTTACGTTGATTCATCAACTGAAATATTTTTTATTATATATATTTTAAGCAATATTAAAGAAAATATGTTTTCTTATAAAAACTTGAATTGTGTTACTATTTCCGCTTGAGAAAAATTGCCCTTTTATTCTTTTCCTACGTTGAAAATTTGAAAACATAAACAAAGAAAAACAAGTATTATGAAATATTTGGATGTTTCATTTAAAAAAAATCCTCAATTACGTGATTTAATTCAATTGTTTCTAATTTTGTAAATTAATATATAAGAAAGTATTTATAGATGTAACGTAGGACGGATTCAACGCACGAAAATTGTTCAGGATACTTCAATTAAGGGGATAGACTTCGCACTTTAAATATGTACACACTCGAGAAAAGAAGGATTAGAGAGAGGGAGGATCTTATTCAACTATTCAAATTGGGTGATGTGTAGGGATTGGTATTGCATATAGTCTAAGGGACTAGTTGAATAGTTTATTAGATTATGTTGTGAATTCTTCAGGAATGGGTACTTATAAAAAGCAATTAGAAATTGTGAGGATATGTTAGATCGACAGGATCAACCCAACTTGAAATATTTATTGCGTAGGTATCAAATTCAAACATGAACGAATTGAGTCACAGCGCCATCTATCGCAAAATAAATTTTCTATTACTTCTTATCAAACACTCTAAATCTGCAATAAAATTTAATAAGTGTTCTAACTAAATGATGTGTTAACATGTTTAAAGCTTGAATTGGGTATTGGGTCTTAAACAAGAATTAATTTCTACAGATGAAAATTAGTGTTGAAATTAAATATAATTAAATAGTAATTGAATATTTTAATGTGTAAAATAATCATTTTTAATAAAAATAAACCAAAAGAATTTATTTATATCTTTGATTTATATAAAAAAATACATAATTTTTTTCTTAAAATACTCTTTAATAGATTTGTAGATGACTCAGATATTGGGCAGTTGAAGATATTACTTTAATTATATATATATATATATATATATATATATATATATTTTGAGAGACAGAGAAAATCTGATTTTTTTACATATAAATTAACTTAAAGATTGCATGTATTTTACCATCATTCGGTATGCATTTACACTAGCATGATTTTTTTTGCAGAAATTTGAAAAAAAAATTATTTTTAAGTAGAAACAAGTTTGAAAATAGTTTTAAAACAATAACTTTATATATCCTTTCTTTTTTCCAAATATCAAGTTTTGCAAATATATACTTTTACGAAACGTTGGACAACCGTAAATTAATAAAATAATTTACATCTATAATAAGCGATCTTTCTTTAATTATACAGTTCAAATATTTCATTTCAACACTGTTAAAAATGCGAACTCAAAAATAAGTAAAATGTACTCATTTCTGAGTACATTCGATGCTTATCATAGCTCTTAATACATAAGTTTCATTTTTGAAAAAGACATGTACTCAAATATAAGTACAATAAGTTAAAATGAATAAAAAGAGCAGTAGCTTGCTTATATAAGCTGCCTTCATAAATCACTTTCAATAAACATCGACATTACATCCAAGACTTACACTGGGAATCGAACCCATATCATAATGAATCGCAGTCCAGTGCTTTATCTGTTGTACTACCAGGGCGACGTGAAGAAGTTATGAACAGAAGAAATGATAAAAAGGTTTGCCAAAAGAATTGGACTCAAGGTAATTGAGTTCTAATAACTCAATTTTCATTTAAGCAATCGACATCAAATAATGTTGAAAGCCATCTTCTGAACAACTATTTTAAGTTCATCAGGTCGCTTTGTTAAGATGGCATGAACAGAAGCAGAAATTATCAATATTAAATCACACAACTCATTTTGTAGAAAGTACGGTTCTATTATTTGAGTACGTCATTGCTCATTTACGATGCAATTGCACTCAAAGAAAAACGAGTCTTTTCAGGTACTCATTTTAAGTACTTGTTTTGGAGTGAACAGAACTTGCTTCGTCTGTGATAAAAAACGTCCCCTGGAACGCTTTTACAATTGCATTTGAAGTCCAAATAAATAAGGGATGAGGGACAATTAGAAATATTAGCTTAACTTAGTTTTTAAAAATTAGTTTTCACATTTAAATAGGCTTAAATATTGAATGTGTTCTAAATACTAATGAAAGAAAGCTGTTAACATCAATTCCAAATGATATCTTATAACATAATTTATATTTCTTGATTTTATACAAATTGGTTGTAAATATTTATAAAATTTTATTTTGTAAATGATTTTAAGAGACCAACCAACTTATATTGTAATTTAACAGTTTAAAATCTTTTTTAACTATATAATATAAATTTTCATAAATATTATATATTTTTTATATATAACAAGGAATGCTGTGTTATTTATTCAAAAATCTAAAATTTCACTCTTGCAACGGTTTTTGCTAATTATACAATTACAATAAAAATTGAGCTTTTTGTGAGCTGATGAAAATAACATATGTTTAAACAAAATTAAATAAGAGTTAAATAAATAAAATTCCATATGTGGTTCCATATGTGTGGTACCCTTAAAAGTTTTTTTTTAACACATGTTTTCCCCTTTATAAAAAAATGACTACGTATAAAATTAGTTTGTATTAAAAACCACACTGGAGAAACAGATGAAATACAGTGATTATTGGCATTAATATTAAAAAACTGTTTTACATTTTATTTCTTTTTATAATGATGTTTGCACAACAAATCTAATGTTTAGGAGGATCGTGAGAGAGATACAAGACTATTCTGTACCTCAGGACAAGACGGGCTCAAGTCCAAATTTGAACTGGATTTTTGTTGTATTTCAGATTATGTCTTAAAAGTTCATTTTTTATCGAATCATAACATCAAATTTCACTCAAAATTATTTTTAAGCCTTTAGCAAGAGCTATAAAAGCCCAAGTAAATTTTTTTGCAATAAGAGTAGGATTCAGTTTTTCCCCTTTCCTGTCAAGCTTCCCAAGTATGACTTAGGCCCGTTTGGCTCTGAGGTACAGTAGTGTCAATTGTAATGTAGTGACAGAAGATTTTATTTGAAAATACATAATGCTTTTGAATATATCTGAAATAAATTGTATTAATAGAGAAACTGAAGCAACAGTGTAATTTAAAACGAGAACAATCCCATTTCTAAGATTCAAGATGAATTTATTAAAAAAAATATATAGTCGCACTCAAATTGTTCAATTAAATAAGTAATTAAACAACCTTAAAAAGAGTTCTTATAGTTTTAAAATATAGATACTATACTGAGTACAAAACATTTGAAAATAGTTAATTTTCCGTTTATTTGGTTTTTCGACGAGTAAAAACTTAAGTAATAGAAATCGAAATTTTAATTTCGCTTTGTTGTGCAGCCTCCAGTAATAAACCCTTTATTCAGTATAAACTACACAAAAACGGTTAATTCGTTGAAACAAACGATTGCTTAAACAAAATTTGGATTGCACAACCGATCAAGGCCAATTCGTGCAATCGAATGTTCCTTCAGTTCCATGCTTGTTGAATGGATCATCTAACAAACGCCAGCAGACGAGGTGCGATATTCGTCGCCCACTTCACCGGTAGCTCTGAATGTGTTGGTGAGAAGGGAAAACAGCATTCGAATGAACGGAAAATAGACATGGATAAGACAAAAAAGCTATCAAAAGAGAGCCTTTAAAACGACTGGGGAAAGAATTAACATCAGGCCTGTAGCCAGACAATATATTCAGATAGGGCAAACAATACTTCAGGCAGGACAAAAAGGATTTCTTTTTGAGCTTGCCACTTAATTCCATACACATTTAGAAGTCTAATTATACGTACTTTTTTCAAACCTTGCACCATTAAAGGATATTCAGTTGTTTTTACTCTGAATCAAATATCTATATTTTCTTATGTTATACACATACACTTGTCAACGTGTGCAATTTGTCTGTATGTAGGAAATTTTAGGCATTTTGTAAGCTTGCATGATTAATTTATAAAATTGTAAAGAAATTTGAAGGATTTTTTTTTATTTTACAAAAATCATCAAAGTATCCTCAAAAACTCTAAAAACAACAAAAATAAAAATATGGTGAATGAATGAATGATATTTTTGTATGCTGTTGCGGAAATTTTTAAAAAAAATGCTATGTCAAGAAAATCATTTCATTAGCGTGATAGTAAATAAAAAGCAAAATGAGCAATTAACATTCAGTGTTTTCTAAACTACAGACTTTTGTAATGTTATACAATTCAATTCATGCAAAAATAAATTTTATGGATTTCATTTTCGAAATATTGGAAAGTATGTATGTAATATACGTTTGCTTATATATTCCCAGATCAGATAGAACCTAACTATTGGAATATCAATGGTTTTGCAGTAGAATATAAATAGGTTTGGTGTGTTTTTACTAATCACAAACCAGCATGATGAAATGAGGGAGATTCCAACGGAATATTTTCCTTTTTAATCTCGCCCAGTCAATTATAGTATAATACTATTTTAGTATTTATAAAAATATAAATACTTGTAAAAATCTCATTTGATTTTGATATTAAATAAGAGGAGAACATATTTATGACAAAAAAATATTTTGAAAAATTACACGAATATCATTCTGAACAATATTTCTAAAGTTCGCATAAGAATGTGCTCGTCCATTTTGAGATGGATGCTAGAAATAAACGTCAACAATAAAAAAAATAAAAAAAGTTTGTACATATTTAAAAAAAGTCTTTGAACAAGTAATAAACAAATCAAAAAATCTTTAATATTCTATAATTGGATTATTCTTTGATAAAAAATTACAAAAATATACTTAGGATAATTTATAAGGATAAAACATGGTTTAAAAATGATAAGATACACTTAACATGTATATATATATATATATATATATATATATATATATATATATATATATATATATATATATATATATATATATATATATATATATATATATATATATATATATATATATATATATATATATATATATATATATATCCTCCCGGGTTCCTCCCGAATTAAAGCTGTAAGTCCAAGGGTTACTTTAAAGTCGGATTTACAGTTTATATTTAAGAGATAATTTAACTTTAAAAAAAATACCTCATATATTAACATTCTTAAAAATTGGTTGGGCTATATATATATATATATATATATATATATATATATATATATATATCCTCCCGGGTTCCTCCCGAATTAAAGCTGTAAGTCCAAGGGTTACTTTAAAGTCGGATTTACAGTTTATATTTAAGAGATAATTTAACTTTAAAAAAAATACCTCATATATTAACATTCTTAAAAATTGGTTGGGCTATATATATATATATATATATATATATATATATATATATATATATATATATATCCTCCCGGGTTCCTCCCGAATTAAAGCTGTAAGTCCAAGGGTTACTTTAAAGTCGGATTTACAGTTTATATTTAAGAGATAATTTAACTTTAAAAAAAATACCTCATATATTAACATTCTTAAAAATTGGTTGGGCTATATATATATATATATATATATATATATATATATATATATATATATATATATATATATATATATATATATATATCCTCCCGGGTTCCTCCCGAAGTAAAGCTGTAAGTCCAAGGGTTACTTTAAAGTCGGATTTACAGTTTATATTTAAGAGATAATTTAACTTTAAAAAAAATACCTCATATATTAACATTCTTAAAAATTGGTTGGGCTATATATATATATATATATATATATATATATATATATATATATATATTGTTTCTTATGTATCCCTACCAAAAATAATCAATTAGATTGCGTCGATTGCGTGAATGGAAACTGAGTTATTACAATTCAATTATTTTACTTCCCATTCTTACTTCTGCACCCGTTTTAATATTTCTTCTGTTTATAACTTATTCACGTCGCCCTAGTAGTACAACGGATAAGGCACTGGACTGCGGCGCCTGAGGATATGGGTTCGATTCCGCTAAGTATTGGTTCTAATTGTCGATATTTATTGACAGAGATTTATGAAGGCAGCCTACGTTGGTAAGGTACTGCTCTTTTTATTCATTTTACTCATTTTTAAGTGCATGTCTTTTTCAAAAATGAAACTTATGTATTCGGAGTTATGATAAGCATCGAATGTAATCATATATGAGTACATTTTACTTATTTTTAAGTACCTATATTTAACAGTGTACTTCTACGTATTATCCCTGATAGATTATTATCTTATTACTTTTTTTATAAATTGATCTCTAAGCTATTGGCTATTGAGAATGCCATTAAAATAAGTTCAATTGCTCTCGAATTATTGACAAACATGACGATACAAAAATTCATATTTTCTAAATAACTTTGTTTCGGCTGCCAACATTCTGTCCAAGGGTCCAAGTAAACCCAAATCACAGTATCTTCAGTTCACTACGTAACTAGAAAATAGCATAAATGCAGAAATAGAAATACCAAAAGTGCAAAAACAACAATGATAATTCATTAAATATGGCAATTTATAAATACTTAAAATGCAGTTGGGGCTACAAAAACCAACGACAACGTCGTGTCTAATGAAAAATCAGGCTCTGTCTTAATGTTGTTATTATTTTAAAACACTTTTTTGGTTTACATTCATTGTTAAAATGATTACTCATATTTGACGATTGATTTGTTAATTGTTAGTTTGAAAGATTAACCACTCAAATTTGAATTTATCTCACATTAAACCTATTATATTTATTTTTGTCGAAATTCATTGAACAAAGAATTTTGCAGTTTAAAAGAATTTATTTTTTTGTCATTACCAAAATTTTGAGAGGCAGTAAAAAACTTTCAAATATAATACTGACTGGCATTAAGACTTTTAAATCTGCAATCTTTAACACTGTATTAAAAAAGTATAAGTTAAAATATATCCTTTGTCTTAGCATCATTTCATAACTTGCATGTGTAGGTTGAGTTAGTTGATTAGAAAATAAAAACTCAAAAACACCATGTGCAGTCTTCTGCATAATCTGTTGATAATGAGGGAGTATGGGGGTGATAATGAGGGAGTAAGTATGGGGATTGACTTCTAAATATGTTTGTCTGGCCAATGCATTCAATGATCGAATAAAAAAATACAGTATTAACTGACCAATAGGAATGAGAACAAATTAAATAGAATACACTTAACCAAACTCTTGGTTTAGTTATTAATTACACAGAAACATAGGAGTTTCAAATTCTCAATGTCGATTTTAAAACCATTTACTCACAATGTAACTAGTCTTCTCGATTATAACCGATATGTTCTTGTTTGAGATAGATTTCAAACATTTTTTTTCCTGAAAAGAGAACCTCTTAATGACATAACAGTGCAACCTTGTTTTCAGATTTACGAATATTTTTACAACTTATTCAGTTTGATCACTCACTCTACCTGATTACTTTATTAGTTTATTCCATTTATCATTATGGCAATAACTAAATGAAATCATCAACCATTCTTTGATAAGCTTACTTCTATTGAAAACTCAGCAATTAAATTATATAATTTAATTGCTGAGTATGGTTATATATTTTTAAATAAAATATATTTAAATTGAATAGGTAAATTGCATTTATACTAGTGAAAGCAAGGGAAACTCACACAATTACTTATATTCTGTATTATAAGTAGTTAATACGTGAATGGGTCCATTGCAATGATTTGAAATGTCCGCCGCAAGAACTGGGTTATTTTGATCTATTTGATGCGTTTATCTGATATCCTTCCTTCCAACAAATAGAAACTTTAAAAAAATCTTAAAAATACATACAAAAATTTTAAAATATGAAAAAAGCCGTATCATAGCCGAAAAGTACAATATTTATCTAAAATATAGGTTTTGGATGAGCCACATACACGCAATGTTAAATCTTGTTTGAAGGTAATCTTAATTAAACAAAAATACCTTTGATAAACAATTTTTTCCTTCATCAAATAAAAGAACATGAATATTAATGTCATTTTCGTAATTGTTTTTTACAAGGCCAGTAGAACACCCTTTTATTTCTTACTGCAAAGTTATCAGAAAAAGACGCAAAAATATTACAAATCTGCAACATCGTCGTAGTGCCACCTATTGACAGAAATCGATACTAGTCTTGGGAATAGTATTGAAAAAGTACCGCTAGGCGGCGGTCTCCAGAGTAGGCGTGGCTATTACTGAGTGGTGTGGCTGCAGGTTTGATTGACAGTCTTGTACCATCCTTCGAGACGCGCCCGCCCACCTTCTGGGCTTGCGTGCTAATGCGAGTTTCTCGTGTGTTTAAATGAAAACGATTTGCAGGGAATATTTCTTTTCTCTTTTTGACTTGGCAAAATATCAATGTTTCCTCCCTAACTTAACGGCAATATATAAACGAGATTATATGCGTTTAAACTAAATCTCTGAAAAAATTCAATTTAATCGTGGATTCCATTATTTAATACTCGAAGGAATAAATACCTTTAATTTTGATCAGATAAGTTGTTAAATAAAAATAATATAGAGTAAAATGAGCTTTAATTAGAAGTTCCTTGCATTAAGGGTTTTAATGTAGTTATTCCAGAGAATCTGTCTATTTCACTGGCCGAAAGATAATTCGTAGAGGTATTGGGTGTTTTATTAAATTTATTTGGAAATTATGCACACTTTTTCTAGAAATCTGTTTAAGTTTTTGTTATACTGGATGTTAATCGAACATTTTTCTATCTGTAAAATATATTTTTTTAGTTTACTACGGTTTCGTTCTTTTAACAGCCTTCTTTTAAGATTTATTTCAGAAAAGACAAACACATATAATCTTTTATTAATGCAAAATTTAAATAACGAAATAATAACCGAAGCACTAATTAAAGCGATACATTATTTAAATATTCAAAATAACGTCTGAACGAAATTGGGTTTTGCGTGTCTAATAGGTGAAGTAATTGGGGGCGAATGAATGTCATTTAGGCGAGTGTTCATCGCTGGCTACTCACTTTGGAAGTGAACACATTCTTCTAACAACTCTTTTATTAAGAATTATCTAGAGTAAAATTAACCCCAAAAAAACATACTACAAATTATTTTTCTGCTTCGTTACATTTAGGAAAATTTATAACAGAGATAGCAGAAACATAATTTAACTTTCGTTAAATTTGAATAGCCTTTCCTATTAGTAATCAATAATAATCCATCAACATTCTTTGACAATTTCACTAATAATGGAGACATTTTTGAAGTATTTAATAACTTTTTTCTTTGTGCTTCTTATTTCCTCATTCATATCTTTCAAAAAAATATGAGTTGTTTTCAGAAGTAAATTCAATTTATAATTATACCATAATTTTTTAATAAAAAATGAGAGTTCTACTTTATTTTCAAGCTACAAGTAAAGTTTTTTTCTAAAAAGTACGTCCGTCAAATCAAGTTATTTTTCTCTAAAGTCAACTTAATAAATAAACAAAAGATTTTTAGGGATATCGGTTTTGTTTGACCTATACTCAGTACTCTTATCTTTTTTTTAATAGTCAAACAAAGCAACATAACCAACTATATTTCCCAATGCCTTATGCTTTATACGGCATAATTAAAGTGTATATATGTTTAGAGGAAACCAAAACGTGCCAAAACGCTAAAAATACCGATATGAATACCTAATGTTAGATATTTTTTGCAAAATATTATTGGAACAAATATTTTTTTTTATTACAAATTCAAATAATATTGGCAAAAATACTTCAAACAATTGATATAATAGTATCGTATTAATCATTATATTTGTAATTGTATATTATTAGTAATACTATATTAGCAATGTTATATCAGTAATGCAATATTAGTAATGTTATATTAGTAATGTTATATTAGTAATGTTATATTAGATTCCTATTAGTAATTTTAAAATCATTACATTGTCTACAGATAATGCAGCGGTTTTAATATTAATAATAGAAAGCCTTGCATGTAATTCGTTTCATTTCAAAACGAATCTTTTTTTATTTTCTGAAAGATATAAAGATACTTAAGCAGGAACAAATGCAAAATACGATTATAACAAACATGGAAATATGTAGCAGATCATTTTCAAAAACTCGACTCTATTCTTGTAAAAGGCACGTCGTTTCCCTACTTAATTCAATTAAATACTCTAATTTTCTCTCTTGAAAAAAATTCATTCCTCAAATTACCTTAGTAAAAGATACTACTTGAGAAAATTTCACAAATATACTTTCATGGTTTTAGCAACTAATAATGAATTAGAAGGAGCTAGAAAGAACATGAAATTTCCACACGTTCTAATGTAAAATTTTAAATGAACAATAATTGCAAGTGTTTAATATAAAACCAAAATACTTTTTTTTATAAAAATAATTCTATTACAAGACTTTTTTATATATATTTTATGCAACTTCTTACAAATTAATTTTGAACAACTATTAATATAATATAAAACCAGAATTTATATAATAATTCTTATTATTGTTGATAGAAATTTTCAATTTAAAGGTGTTATGTATAAATATATATATTTTTGACAAACGTAGCCATGTAAACACCATCAAACTATTTATTAAGCTTCTCTAATAATTTATGAGTTATCAATAATAATTTATGAGTGACAAATCAATTAGTAAACCGTAAATTTGTAGAACAACGATTTTGTGTCTATTTGCATTTGAATTTCCCAAAGAAGTGAAATTATTTTTTGAAATACCAGCAACTTTTCTTTTTATAATCTATACCTTTTTATTACTTATTTCCTTTTATAGAATCGTAATTTTAAAAGTTTCGTTTTATTTGCTAACTTAAATGAATTGCTGTTTCCTCGAGCATCCTCGAGCATGATATGTAATATCTGCTCTAACGATAATTTCGCAGCTACTTAGCATACACGAAGTAGGCCTAATTCGCTAGTTCGCATCTTTATAAGAGACGAAGTTGTTTACAGTGAGAAAGTATTTTCCTCCCATATTAACTGTATTTTATTTTCATATCAAAATACAAAACAATCCTTCCATAAATTCCTTACGATTCATAACTTGTTTGTTTAATTGGTGATGAAATTTCTGATTTATAATTGATTTATGGAAACCTAAGAAATGTCGAATTTTACTCGAAAGTTTGTTATATATCATTTGTAATTGAGCGATTCTTATTAATGAACGCATGTATTATATAGAAAAAAGTATCTTATAATTTTGCTTTCTTAATTTATAAATAGTTTATTTTAGTATGAATAAGTGTAAAAGATTGATCGTCGTATTTCATATGAAATTTAAACAGTTTATTTCGCTTTTTATGTTATTTCTAGATGTGTTCTGGTTGTTTATGATGTTATTTTTGTTATGTTGTTATTCGTATCTGTGTCTCAACTAGTTATATAAAATCAATTATTGCAGTAATTTATATTTCAGAATAAATAAAACAATGCAATTCAGTGTGAAAGTAATTTGTTTTCATTTTGTATTAAACAATCTTTTAATGTGATGTTTGTTCATAAAATAGTATCAACGAAAAATTAAGTGTTATTGTAATTATGGTTTTAAACAAATTGTATTTTTAGGTGCATTTAAACAGCGTCGATTTGGTCTAGGATAGATTAAGAAATAACTTCAGCAAATTACAGCAGTATGTGTAAGTTATAAACTTTTCTTTAGTATAAAGTTAAAATTTTGGTTTATAAGCCTTTTTTTTCGGACGTTAAGATGTGCAGAGCAATAATAAGTGTTTTTCTGTTATAACATTAATAATATTTTAATACGTACTGTAATATCTAGTAAGAATGTGCAAAATATAAAAATACTAATCTGTTTCAAATAATGCTGCCTTTCAATATATTTAGGGTTATAAAAATCATGTAAAATAACGTATGTCGAAATAGAAGTGCACTTCATTTGTGAAAAACGCTATTTCAGTTAAGTATTTTTATGTGAAATATTTATTCTTGAACTTGTTTGCTCAATTGTTTGTCTTCAGACACAATTGCAAATGTTTTCAACTCAAAAGTCAAAGGTCTCAAAAAGCATATCTTCTATCTATTTTGTTAATGTACTAGTATACATTAGTAAGAAAAGTTATAGTACATCTAAATAATAGAAAACATTTGAAAACAATGTTTCAAACTTATTTTACTGGATTGGTAGTTGGACATTTATGTTTCAATGAATTTGACTTAGAATGCATTATGTAAGGACTTTTGACATTGTTTATATACGTTTGTAATTTTATTTAAATGTTATCAGAAAATAAAACAATATTACAACTCCAAATACAATAATCCGAAAAATAAAGATATTTGATAAATGATTCCTGATATCTTTGTTTTGTGTTTCAACATTCCAATAAAAAGCTATGTCATCATTTACTATAAAATATATTTTCTAATAAACTAAATTAATTATTTAATGAATGTGCATAAACTATGTATGAAATTACAATATAAACTACACATAATTATTTTTTAAGAAATGTCTCCAAACTTTTCCACAAAAAATACTTTGTTTATAATTAAGCTGTAACATAAATTTTTTACGAAAATGATATGAAATTCTTAGACTCTCTTATACTGAATTTTATTCAATAATTTGATTTTTTTTGTGAATTTTCTTTAAAAAAAATAATTTAGAATTCCATTTTAGAAAAACGTATCCTTGAAATATGGAATATAAATATAAATTAGTGGAAGTATAGCATTCTTATTCATACTAATATAACCATTAAGTCGGTTTCTTTTCTTATAGGAGAGGGAGAAAAACAATTTCGGATAGTGTTACCATGACAAACAATCATAAAACATTTGTGCTTCTCGAATTTCCCGAGAAATATGTCAAAAAGGCTTGCGTATATGAGTTTAAATACTAAGGAAAATTAAAGAAGTTGAGGACATCTCTTTAAACAAATTAAATATTGATTTATGAATGCATATTATGATTTTTTTATATCCACGTTGCTGATTAAAATCATTCACAGTAAACAAAAAGGTACTTAAAAATGAGTACATGAACATACTTTTTTTTCTTTGAGTACAATTGCATAGTAAATGAGTGATGGCGTACTCAAATTGAAATAAACGTACTTTCTCAAAAATGAGGAGTGTGATTTAATATTGCTAATTTCAGCTTTTGTTTGGGCCATTTTAACAATGCGCCCTGACAAACTTAAAATAGGTGTTCAAAGATGGTTTTCCACATTATTTGAAGTCGATTACTTAAATGGAAACAGAGTTATTAAAATTCAATTATATTACTTCCCAATCTTTTAGCACACCCTTTTTAACATTTCTTCTGTTCATAACTTATTCACGTGGCCCTGGTAGTACAACGGATAAGGCAATGGACTGCGGTGCCTGAGGATATGGGTTCGATTCCCGGTAAGTATTGGTTGTAATTGTCGATATATATTGGCAGTGATTTATGAAGGCAGCCTATGTAAGCAAGCTATTGCTCTTTTTAATTATTTTTACTCATTATATTCATTTTTTCATATCTTTTTCAAAAATGAAACTTATGTGTTCGGAGCTATGATAAGCATCGAATGTAATAAAAAATGAGAACATTTTACTTATATTTGAGTTCGCATTTTTAACAGTGTATGAATATAAATTAAGATGAATATAATGAATGAAAAAGTAAATAACATTTTTGTTGGATGTTACTTGAAAAACAACTTTCTAACTGAAAATTTTTCTCTATAGTTTATACCTGGAAAGATCATTATAAAAAACTTATTTTAGATGCTATTTTTCCATGATTGCGACCAATTATCTTTGCCAACGCCGAGGTGGTGCAGGGGTACAAAATTAATATTTCGTACTGAACACGTATGAGAATAGATTAAAATTAAAGGGTATAATTTTAAAGGGATGGGGATATTTGAGTGCATAAGTTCTTTTTTTATTTTATGAAAAATGTAATCCCATATTTTCATAAACATTATATGTGTCTTTTTTGGAACACGTAGTTGAATAGTGTTGGAAATATAAATACTTGTGATAACGAATTCTACATTAAAGTTATCACCAGCTAAAATTCATAAATGAGATCGATTTCATTCTAATCTCTCTCTATGTCTATCTATCTATGTTCCTACCCTTGCACCACATGTGTGAATATAAATTAATGTACACGAGAAAAGTTGTCAATATTAGAAATGTAATTTGAAGATATCTTAAGAAAAGAATGAAGTAAATAAAGGTGTAGTTGGGGAAAACGATGAACAATATTATTTAGAGTTAATTAATGATAGTGGCCACCTGCTGTCCATACAAAAATACAAGCTGCTGGAGAGAAGATTTTTTTCTAAACGTGTCTTAGTTATTGGTGTATTAAATTACATCAGAGACAATTGAGATTAGTTCATATTTTTGTTAAAGTAACTTTATTGTATTTATACCATTTAATAAAATGCATAATTTTTTTTAAAGTTAAACCTTTGTAAATGATTGAAGCATTATTAACGTTCACATGACCTATGGGTAAATTATAACAATCGACAAGGGAATGAAATGTCATTAAATAGCAGTTGTAACGATTTTATAAGATTTTTAAACATTAGAGATCTATTAAAATTGAGCAGATTGCTTATATAACCAAAACCAGGTGGCAAATAGGAAAAACGCTAAATTGCTTAGCCCTTTTCGTATCATTATGGTGCAAGGGTAGGTAGATAGATAGATGGACATAGAGAGAGATTAGAATGAAATCGATCTCATTTATGAATTTTAGCTGGTGATAACTAATGTAGAATTCGTTATCACAATTATTTATATTACCAACACTATTCAACTACGTTTTCCAAAAAAGACACATATAATGTTTATGAAAAGTATGGGATTACATTTTTCATAAAAAAAAGAACTTATGCACTCAAATATCCCCATCCCTTTAAAATTATAATCTATTCTCAAACGTGTTCAGTACGAAATATTAATTTTGTACCCCTGCACCACCTCGGCGTTGGCAAAGATAATTGGTCGCAATCCTGGAAAAATGGCATCTAAAATAAGTTTTTTATAATTATCTTTCTATGTATAAACTATAGAGAAAAAATTTCAGTTAGAAAATTGTTTTTCAAGTAACATCCAACAAAAATGTTATTTACTTTTTGTTTTCTGTGACTCACCGTTCAGACGTTAGAGGAAAATGAAATTCGAATTAAACACCTAATTAGAATGAAAATTCAAGAAACCGTTTAGATTCGACACTTTTTTGTATTTGAGTTTGTTAAAAACACCTGTAAGTACAATTGAAATAATATATTTAAGCAAAATATATTAGTTTGTAACAATTTGTATATTAATTTGGTTGGGATATATTAAAATCCCGATTATATGTTAATTATTTAACATGTACTTCAGTGTTAAAAATAGGTACTCAATATAAGTAAAATGTACTCACATTTGTGTAAATTCGATGCTTAACATAGCTCCGAATACATAAGTTTCAATTTTGAAAAAGACATGTACTCAAAAATGAGTACAATAAATAAAAAGAGCAGTTGCTTGCCTACATAGGCTGCCTTCATAAATTACTTTCAATAAATATCAACAATTACAACCACAACTTACCGGATATCGACTCCAGATCCTTAGGCAGTGCCTTATTTGTTAAGCTACCAGGGCGACGTGAATATGTTATAAACAGAAGTAATGTTAAAAAAGTATGCCGAAAGAATGCGAAGTAAGATAATTGAATTGTAATAACTCAGTTTCCATTTAAGCAATCGACATCAAATAATGTGGAAAACCATTTTCTGAACAAATATTTTAAGTTTGATAGGTCGCTTTGCTAAGTTGGCTGGAACAGAAGCTGATATTAGCACTATTAAATCACACTGCTCATTTCTGCGAAAGTACGATTACTTAAATTTGAGTACGTCATCGCTCATTTACGATTCAATTGTACTCAAAGGAAAACGTATATGTACTCATTTTAAGCAAATTTTTTTTTACAGTGCATGTTTAAAAATATCATTAAGTCGTTTATCATTAGGGGATTGCATTAGATCATCAATAAAAAAAAGGATATTGTCCCTCAAGTATTCTTGATTGGTAGATGGTGACCCTTCTACAAACGGCAGATTTTCTGTTTTATTATAGAGTGGTTGATAAATACCCTTACTATTTTATCAAGGATTATTGAAATCATCTCCTCTTTAACATTTAACAAATTCCGCACAAAATAAGTTTTTCCACCTAAGATGACCATTGTACACTGTAAAAAAAAAAACGTAAATTTACGTGCCATCTCCCGTTTAATTTTACGGTCAGAACCGTTTTTCACCGAAAAGACGGGCAGACCGTATTTTCTGAGCATTTACCGTATTTTCTTAGACGATCCAGGCACATAAAAAAAAAATACGGGCATTTGCCCGTAAAAAATAAAATCCACAATTCAGGCTAATGTAATTGGCCAGTAAAGGTCACGTGGCTACGAGATTCTACCGGAAATGCTGTTGATGCTGTTTCTACCATGTTGCCCATGTTGTTTACGTTTTGCTGCTTCATTACTGCTGCGCCATTACGAAGTTCTTAATGAGTAAGTATTATTATTTTCATTAATCATTTTATTTATTTCATTATCAATCAAGAATTACTCATTTGTGTTGACAGATAATACTAATTTATTCTTCAATATACTGTGGTATTACTTGTGATTACATTTAAGAATTTCATTTTCTTCGTTTCGAATAAGCCTAGTTACATCAAGGGCCACCTTGGGACATATATATATTACAAATGTCAATTTACACAATTTAATTTATGTCTTAATGTTAAAGGATGACTTTAAATGTTTGAAAATGGATTTCTTTAACTTGGCCTTATCTCATTTTTTTAAAAAGAACATCTAATACAAAAAATGGAGAGATCAAAAATGTGAAATAGGAAATATCCTGTAGTACAAAATAAGATCTGCTGATAAAAAATATTTTAATTTGTAAAATTGTTTGTAATTGTAACAGCGATTAAAAGTGTGGAAATTATTCAGTCATTTATAAGTTTCTGTCCCAACCCATCACCATTTTTATTGCTTTTTTTAAGTCAGATATTAGATAAGTTTAATGTTAACACTGCATGCTTCAATGTTTTTTGCAGGATATCAGCTAACAATATAATTTTTTTAAGAAAGCAGCGAGGTAGTCTAACAATTTTGTCAATATAACATTAACTGCGAGTGAAAAGCTCCAGTTGCATCAAGCCTACTTGCAAACTGGCGAGTACTTTACACACGCATTGTTTTATTCATCTTTAATATTTAAATGTTTCCTTTTAGAGAATGGAGGAAATTGAAAAGGTGTTTGACCAGCTATAAGGCTACGCTGATAAGGCTCAAAGAGAAAGGTGTCGAACAACTATATTTAAATTTTGAAGAGGATTTGAAAGGATGCCAGCAAGGAAATAGATATTTTTTTAATGGTAAGTAACTTACATGAATTTTTGTATCAAATATGGGGGGCAGTGGGATGCCATGTGTTGTTGTCTTTCTGCAATATTTTACAACCACCTTGGAAGCACTTAATCTGGCTTATATTAATTTATTTTAAAAAGTGAAAGAATTGAGGTTACAGTTTTCTGGATTTGGGAGGTGGCGCAGGTATTTTTGCATGGGTCCATTCCCGTTCTGTGACAATGTCACAGTTTCGTTGTGTTTCTGCTACAGGTGTACCGTCGTCAAGCAAAGCCGAGTGGATATTTTACAATTGAATTGTTATAGAAATTCTTACAGCTATAAAGGTGTGATACAAAAATTGCCGGCAGAGTTACATAAATTGACGTGCTTTCACGTCTCCATTCTTATTTCGTCTATAAAAAAAACCTCAACTTCATCCCCACGCGCTTCTGGTGAGGAAAAGTAGGTGGTCTCTCTTCAGATTCACGTGCAGACGGTGGGAAAATTAACTTTGTTTTTTGTTCATCTTAGTAAAGTACTTTCTTTGTGTCTTATATAGGTGATCCGCATAGATTGGAGGCAAGCTGTGTCCTTTTTATAGAAAGATGGGAAGCATCGGAGTTTATGTCGTTGAAAGAAGCTTCTTCATTGCTGTTCCCATGTTTCTACATATATGGATTAGAATATCCTGAGGAATGGCCAGCGACTGCTGAATTCATTCAGAGGTAAATTTCACTTAATTCTTTCATACAAGAACAAGTTACAAAAATAGCTGTTTTTTTTTTTAAAGCTTGTGATTTCCTAAACTTGAAATTAAGGTACGAGAAGTACCAAAGTGTATTTTAGGGTAGAGTTGTGATATGAAAACATAAGCGTGTTCGTTCTGGGCGTATTTTGAAGGGTCGCGCCGCCCAACATGTCCTTTTTCTATCTCAATAGCGTCCTTGTGCACTTTTTTGGCAAAAATGTTGTCCACTTGTTGCTTTGTTCGTTCTCAACAGCAGTCTTCTTTATGGCCAAAAACTCCCTTATAGACATTACATTAACACTTTCATGGCCAATAATTTATTTATTTTAATTGTAGAGGAGGTACTTTTTAGCTAAAACATTCTTAATTTCTCCCCAGGATAAATGTCAGCATGTTGCAAAACGTTCCGTTTTCAATCTTATCTCTGCAAAAGGGAATCTGGAATTTTTGGTTATTTCGCACTAGAGTAGAGCTACACAATGGGCTATTCAGTGTTGACTCTAGGCGTTTTTTGAAGGGTGGTACGCCCTGCCCGCCCATGTTTCATCTTGATAGCACCCTCATGCCCCTTTTTCAAAAATTCCGTGGAACCAAATTTTGGATTTAAGTAGCCTTTTCATCAGTTTTGTAAAGCACGCTACAGATTAGGTTTTTAAGGAAAAAATTAATTTACAAATGTTAAATTTTTTATTTTAAGTAGTATATTTATAAAGGTACATCAATTTTGTATGGGTCTGTTCTTCGAGATAGACCCCAAATCGTCAACAATAGCCCAATATGCAGCACTAGCGCAATGTCAACCAACATTGGAACTTTTTTTGTTTGGGCACGTGTACGATGTGTCAACTAGTAGACACGCCCACCCCAAACTTTTTTTTAAAAAGCGTCCTTTTCAAAAACAGGGTGCCCTTTTATCGCCAACAGCGCCCTGTGCCTTTTTATTTCTAGAGTGAATACTGGGCTATTGTTGGAAAGATCTAGGAAATACTTGTAATAGGTTAATCGAAGAAAAAGTAGTGCACTAGATCTACATAATGAGTTATCGGCCAGATGACGAGGAAAATACTTAAGCTGGTACTCAGCTTACCAAACTTTAAAATAATTAAGAATTTAGCAAATACGATCTAATTTTTCAAAACAATTATTTTTTTGGCATATGTTGTTTTCGCTCACGATCAAATCGATACACTCATGCTGAGAATAGAGCACCCATTCATCTGTGTTATGTATTAACCAAGCCCACTTCAACTTTCTTTTGGAAGTGCCCTTTTCCTGCTACCAGTGCTGCTTGCCCCTTTTTATTTCTAGAGTTAACACTGTGTAGCACTAACAATAAAAAAAATATGTTCAATAATGAATACAGTTTTTAAAAATTTCATATTTAAATGGTATTTTTAGACATTCATAATTGTCTAAGAAAAAGAAGTCTCAATAATTGCTTTTTCTAACTTCAACTTTATTCAGGCCCGTCGTACAAGGGGGGGGGGGGGGAATAATCTGGAAACCCTAAAAGTTAGTTTCAAGTTTTTAAAATCCCCGAGTTGAGAAAATTTATGCCTGAAGAAAATTAATATTATTAGCAAATGAAAGCTATGGAAGATTAGAAATTACCCAACTAGTAAGATTACATTTAAATAAGACAATGCTTGTGAGAAACTGTTTAATATTACCTAATATATAAAAAAAAATGCTGATAAGGTGAAACTGAGAATTTTCGGCACTGTTAAGTTGGGAATTTAGAAACGTAAAGTTGGGAATTTTTTGTTCCCCCCCCCCCCCTGATTTTTTTTTAATAACTGATATACCCTGTATAATATGTAAAATTCTATTATCAATATCTACATATTACAGAATTTAGAAATTAAATGTGTGTTATTGATAAAAATTTCAAATTAGTTTAGGTAGTTCTAAACAGTATAGGATTTGTTCAAAAATGACAGGGCGAGAATGTTTACTTAAAAAAAAAATTCTTTGCAGTCTTAACCTTTCGAGAGGTGGTTCTGATCATAGTTACTGTACTTAAGTGAATGGACAATATAAGAAAAGTATAGACAGAAGTCATGTATTTTTCGACTCTCCAACTCCAAAATCGGTTGAATTTATTGAATAAATTTTTTTTAAATTGGATTTTGTTCAATTAAGTTTGAAAAATACTTATTATTTGTAATTTTTTTATAGGGCTTTTCTTGGAATAAATCCAGAAAAGGGAACCAAAAGCTGAAAGAGAGCAAGGAGAAGCAACATAAATGAAAATGTGTGCCGCATTGTAGAAAAATTATGCAATTTTGAAATCATGTGGAGTATTAGCCCAATTTTTAAATAAATATTTTTTGTTAAGATAAAGTTTTTGTATGCTCAATTATGCATTATTTAGATTCCTTATTATATATTATCAGAATGTATGTAGTATTTTATATGTAAAAAAAAATTAGTTAGCCAAAATTTCAAATTGAATTTTTTAAGTATTTGAGTTACAAAAGTTTTGTTATTTAAAATGATAGTGCTTTAGATCAATGCTGTTTTAAAATTAATATTTAAAGTTAGACAAATTATTTCTTACTATAATTTTTTTTATTTCTTAATTCTCAATGTTTTATATAATCTACTTGTTTTTATACACTAGTATGAAATATACAACTAGCTGTTTTTTCCCATAAATCTGTTTGTGAATGTTGAAGTATTCCACTAAATATTAAATATATATTATTCCAACCATGAAACTATGCATGAAGTGTGTACTTTAAGCGTTAAGATGTAGGTTTAAAAAATAACTTGTTTGGCTTTATATTCTTTATAAGCATATGATCTTTAAATATAAAACACTAACAATAGATTAATGTAATTAATATTATAAATTTATTAGCACGTTAATTTATTAGCACTGTAGTTGTATAACGGTAGGAATGTTACAATCAACCATAATTTTATGCCCATTGATTATTAAATTACAGGCAAGAGCTACAACGTTAGTGAATACTGGAGGTATTTTAATTGGTAAGAAATTTACGGGTTACATTATTATACGGGCACTGGAAAAAATCTATAACGAGCAAAAATTTTACGGGCTGAACCAATTTACGGTCATTTGAATTTAAATTACGGGCAAGAATTTTACTTGTGACAAAATTATTTTACGGGCTGAACCATAATTTTATGGGCAAGAATTTTACGGGTGACAAAATTATTTTACGGGCTGAACCATAATTTGACGGGCAAGAATTTTACGGGCTATACCATAATTTTACGGGCTACGGGCAAAACATTATTTTAAGGGTTTTTGCCCGGAACTTTTGCTGACGGGCAAAAACCCGTAATTTTACTGGATTTTTTTTTACAGTGTAAATGAATGGAAATTCTTTCATGAATGAAAGACGACACTAAATTTTACTCTTTAAATACGTTTATTGAAAAAAGACACAAGTGTTCAAAAGCGCTTGGTTACAAAGTGATGCACGTTCAAATCATTACAGAGTTGATTAGACACAAAATAATAAAATCTCGTTCAAAGAATGACCCATACATTTGGAATACAGATAATAAATGCAATACTGCCGACATACAGAACTTACATTGGATTGTAATTCTATGGGACTAAATTCGACATGTTGGTCATTCTTGACATAACCTTCAATATCTCCATCAAATTAGGAAGGGGAGTTTCCATACAAATCAAAGAAACATAGTTATGTAGGTGAATGTATGTAGAAAGCCACCCAATGGGTACCTTCTTCACTGGACTTGTCTGTATTGGCTACAAAGCAGCATGGACAGTTCGCCATCGTTGTAGGTAATTCATTAACTTGCAAAAACATCTGTAAAGATGTGTTTGGTTTTCTCATAACCAGAGAGAATTCTAGTTATTTGTTGGGTATGCATTAATTCGGAAAGTCAAAATACGTGTCGTGATTTCAATATTTTAATGACGCTTATAAACTCTGCTTAGATGAGCACGGATAATGTCTGAGTAGTGGCGCCGGAAAATTTAATTTCCACACGTAAATTTCCTTGATGTTGTAGATTAAAGTGGTCGCGTTACACAGGTCAGGACTCAAATCAAATGCATACACACATGACCTTTCGCAAATTCCTTTATCACAATTGAAGCCCGAGAAAAAACTGGGGTAGGCTCTAGTATAACTGTTGGATGGGAAATTCAACTGCTATGGTTTGGAAGGGAGGAGGTGTCCGCCCACGTAGACAACCACTGAGTTTGCCTTGTGATGTGAAAACAGAAAAGGATTTGATGAATAGTCACCATTCATAGCCGCATTTGCAACACAGGTGAGAATCACAATTTTTGGCATCAGTCCAAGAAAAAGCATTATGTTGTAAAAATTAATGACTTCCTGATGCAATACTGCAGGCTTTACAAATGACTCGTTCTATGGGATATTTGCAAGATGTCTTCTCCAAGCATTGGGCGATGGATACAGCTGGATTCATTTCCACTTTTCCTATAAACATGGAAGCATGTTCTTGACTTTATAATCACCGTCCACTTTGGCTGATGTCAGGCAAAAGGATGATTTACTACGTATCATTTTAATTTTTATATCCCCCATGTTGATCAGGAGACGATTTTATTGAAAGATATCACAGTGCAGTTGCCCGAACATATCAATCACTTTACCACCTTTGCTGAGATGACTACGTATCTTCAGCCCATCACCCGCATCTACAGCAGTGGATCTATGATATCAGTTGAGTATCTTCAAAGAATCCCTTGCAGGTTGATAAACTTTTCTTGGCATCTTCTCCCTAATTAAGTATGGTTTTTATGTATGCTTTGTAAGGATAGGTATTGGTGGAAGAAGAAATGCTTCTTTCATTTAAACTCACGTCTACTTGACTGAATAAAGAATGCAGAAACAGATTGACAGGAACTCCTTTATCCTCCTTGGGTATTTTAGCGATTTCATCTGGTTTCATGACTTTAACTTTCACATGTAGATATGGCGAACCGAGATCCACATATTCATCTCCATTTCCGGAAATGGTGAATTCAATATATTTCACACCTGCTCTCAATAAAGATACCGCAGCCCTGAAAAAGGATCGAAACAGATCCCTAATCCATATCCTCTCTGATAAGGACTTCCTTGTTAATAATTCAATCCACCTCCCATTTGTTCTACACAGTGATCTTCAAATTCTTTTTCACAACAGTTGTACGGCACATACGTTATGACAGGGATCTTTGACGAAAATGTAACTTCACGTAGGAGCAAATTAACTTACACATTTATATAGTTGTAAACATCCAATTAATGTTGCGATAAATTGGGTCGAAATTGGAAGCATATGCCGTTGGCATACTCCGGGCATCCTCCTCCGAGATCATCAGTTCGAAGGCATACTCGACATATTACTCGCATACTAACTCTAGCATACGTAGTGCATACACGCGGCATATTAATATTTTTGTCTCGGGCACCTTGCACATGAATGGAATGTTCTAGAATATTTGAGAAACTCCCAGTATTCTATAGTCGTATTGGTTGAATTGGATTCCGTGTTTAAATCCAGCCAATCACAGTCCCTCTACACCGATAACAATGATGTCGCCCCATCAGGTGTATTCATCAATCACCATCCTCAGTCCTGACGTTAGCCCACTATGACATCACACATCCGGGTCACCCGACTCTTCATAACCCTATAAAATCCGGTGATAACGGTTCATCGTGTACCAAGAGAAAACCCTTTCATTAATTTTGACAGGTGGTCACGTCACGTCCCCTCCTGAAAAACAACTCAACTCCACACCAGTTCGAGTCCACAACCTATCCATCACTTATGACAGGTTGCCAAACACACGTGACGGCAGCTTCCTTTGTGCTGCCCCAGCACCGCTGATTACTACTGATGCGGCATTCAAAAATATCACAAAACCTTAACGAAATAAGCCTAAAAATCTAACATCTTTTCATAAGTCACATACATTACTAATAATGGAATTATTTTCTCAAGGTCAACATTATAATCAAAATAAGAAGTCAAGAACAAAACAAGAGAAGAACATAAAGTCATAAAAGATGTTTTAGACAATAATGTAAAGAACATAACGACTCACACCAGTCTTTATGGAAATTGAGTTAATATTTCATATGATAGTGAAGTGCATATTTCTTGCTGTGATCTTAATATGTTATGCAGATCAAAACAGCTTAGTTTCTGAAATTGTTAAATGTCGCGTGATGTGACGCACGTCTGCATCAATGCTGGGAAAATGCAAATCGAAGCGGTTACAAGGAACTTGTAACGAAAATAAATGGGCTTCACTTGCATTATTTAGCAACATCACCAAATAACAATGTCTGGAAGTGCATTTCAGAGAGGCACGGTAATTGGGAAATATTAATAGATAAATATGAAATATGGTAAAATGCTTTTGCATAAACTGAGGAATGGTCAGTGAAAAGTATAATGTAAAAGTTTTAAAAAATCGTTATCAGATTTATTGTTTCTATAAGAACTGTTCTTTGAAGAGTACCAGATTTAATTCTTAGAGTGGCTAAACGAAATGTAAATATATTTTTTACTTCTGCAAGAAAATATCAAATATATTTTGGTGACTTCTTTTTTAAAATGTAGAAAAATATTTATTTAGTTTTGAATTACTCTTTAGTACAATTTATACAATATTGAATATTTTTATTAACTTAAACCTATATGCATTACTGAAAAAACCGAATATCCCCTACCTGAATATTATGTTTCATCGCTCAGATGGTTACTTCCAAAGCTGATATAAGATCGTCAAAACAACTAATTGCGCAACCGAATAACAAAAAGTTTAAAGCACTAGTGCATTCCTATTTTTGGAATCCTAAAGTTTTTTTTCTTTTAAAATTATAATTTCAAAGATAAGATCTTATTTGGTAATGCACAAATGCTCTATAATTCGATATATTGTGTGTGTGTGGTATGTAATATTTTGTGGATTTTAAATTACTTAATACGAAGAAATGATTTCTTAAAAATTTATACTAATTGTGAAATCTTTTCCATAAAAAATAATTATAAGTTAAATAATTTCATAAAATTAAAAAAAAAAATGTTTTGGATAAAGAAATGTTTTCATACTTTTTATTATACAATCTCCCTTATGCATTATACATGCTTTCGTTTTAATAAACAGTATTTGAGATACGCTTTAATTTTTTCAATGAACTCCTACCTCGGTTTCCAATGCAGTTCTAGTAATTGAAGGTCGCGTCACAAAAGTTTTCTCCAAGCGAGAGCACAGTAAGAGAAACCAGCTTTTAAACTCCTTCGAGAAACATTCCCATTCTTAAAACCTGCTTTTATTTCGAACCCCCAATTCCCCTCTTCCCAACCCAAAATACAGCAAAGGAATTCTCGCGCATATCATCAAAAAGTCATCAGAAAGGGCTCTGGGAGGCTGAACTAGAAAGACTTCAATTGTAGAAGCAAAAAAATTTCCCACCTTAGGTACAAGTTAATGATTCTGTAAATGGTTCGAGACCCCTTCGGATACCGGTTTAGGATGAGTGGTCTGCCAGAAAAGCAGATTTCTATCAGACCGTTGTACTAAGGCTTTCGTCTACCCATGCAGCTCACTACAGCAATTTGAGTTAGCTTCTATATTTCACATGTTTTCAATTACTAAATAAATAATACTAATGGCAGAACGACTTATGTACTAAGATTAATATATTTTATCCGTGATTTACATATAACCAATCAAAGCCACTAACGTGTGTAAAATAATATCTGATAATATTATGTTTCAAATTAACATTAGTTATGTATTTTATTAATTCCTTATATTTTCTATTTTAGACTATTCACAGTCATAAAACAGTAAATTATACATTTCTACCAGGTCTAAAGTATTGTTAGTATATAACATATTTTTAATATGTTATTATGCAACCTTTATACCCAAATCTAAATATACATTACCCGCGTTCACTACTACGCGGATAAAAGCAAAGTGAGTCTGTTTGATTTGTTAGATTCTAAACTTACACTATCTTTTTTTATCGTGCAAGAAATATTTTTTTTTACGATTAAAAATAAACTGTGCAAAAACTTTCTTTGATTCTACCTCTTTCATTAGGACCTTTAAAATACAATGAGAAAAATAATCGGGGAAGTGAAGAAATAAAGTGTGTGAAAAGTTTCCACAACATTACCGATTTCACTATCCGCATTTGAATGGATTTAAAACGGAATTAATATCAAATGTAAAATATAATAGTGTTATTTGAAATGTGTACATACATATCAAGACATTTTTAATACTATAAGAAGATTGAATTAAATTTAAAAAAAAGGATTTGACACAAATTTATTTTTTTTATAATTTCTAATACAATGTTTTTTAACTATTAAGTATATATATATATATATATATATATATATATATATATATATATATATATATATATATATATATATATATATATATATATATATATATATATATATATATATATATATATATATATATATATATATATATATATATATATATATATATATATATATATATATATATATATATATATATATATATATTGCCCATCCAATTTTAAGAATGTTAAAATATGCAGTATTTTTTTTTAAAGTTAAATTATCTCTTAAAGTTAAACTGTAAATCAGACTTTAAAGTAACCCTTGGACTTACAGCTTTAATTCGGGAGGAACCGGTTTCCCCATGTGCAACTGAATATGAGTTTTGATATATTTCTAACTTACTTTCTGGGACATTCGCGTACACATCCATTAGTTAGAACCATTAATTTTTTTAACGTTATAAGCTAAGGAAAAAGTTTTTTTTTTTAGTTTTTACATTTTTTCCCCCAAGTCTATCATTTCTAACATGTTTTTATCTGTTATGACTTAAGGTCATTTTTGAAAGATTGTACATTAGCAATCCATTACTTTCTTCGTGAATGCTGCTGATGGGAAGTTAATCATTGTCGAAAAATACCTCTTACCTGAGGAGATGGGTTTAATGCAAAATTAATTCATAATAATAATAGAAAATTGCCTTTTTTTCTGTAATGTGTATGACTGCACACGCAAGTATATTACTATGCACAAAAGAAATGTATTTATATATTTAAAAATAATTGAGTGAAATAAAAGAATTCAATTATTTTGAAAATCAAAGAATCGACTACATTTATTTGTTAAAAACTGTTTCTTTATTTATATTAAATTTTGTTAAAGAATTACATTTGAAATGAATATGCCATGACTTCAGCTGTTACATATCATGCTATTCCCAGACAGATCCTGTTGCAATTTTGGTAGCTATTTATTTAGTGTCAATAATATAATGTAATTGATATAAAGTTAATTTGAGTAGTATTTATTGTACGAATTCTATCGTAATTTAGTTATTTAGTCGGTCCTCTACATTTCAATTTGTATTTAATACATTTACATAAATGAGTATTTAATTAAAAAATGCTAGTTATTTTCAAATTTATGTGCACATGTTTTAAATTTGTCTCAAACGAAGCTAGATTAACAAAAAAATTTCCCACGATTCTTAATAGCCGAATTATATACCCGGGAAAAAATTATTTTTAAAGTTATTAAAGTTTTAAATTCATCAAAAATCGCCGGAAACGTGATGCATACGTAAGTGCCATGATATTGGTCGTGACGTACTAAGATCGGAATCTGAAGATTGGAAAAAAGTGCGGGCCTATTCGTAAACAGATTTGCAGTTATATTCGTCAATCCACAATGGTAAAACGAAAATATTATATCAATATTTTATTTTCTGATGTTTAACTTAATTAAGTTAAAGGGTATTTATAAAAATGGGTTATTTAGGGAATTTTTTTTAGCAGTAACAATGAGTTTTTATTAGAGAACAAAAATCTAAAAACCAAAACGTAACTGTGAGGCGTCTGTAAACTCTTAAGAGCTTTTGCGTCTGTAAAACTTTTTTTAACACAAATTCAAGTTTAAATATTACAAGTAAGAGGCCTTTATTGTCTGACTGTAGTAAATTCTTCATGTATTGTTTAATTACTGAAATATTAGGAGTTTAGATGTTAATATCTTTCAGTGTTTTAGTGGTTTTTAAATCTCACAGTTATGAAAGTCTAATTGACTGGTTATTTTACGATGAAAAAGTAATTAACTGACTGAAAAGTTTTTTGAGTGGTTTTTATTATTAAGAAAAGTAATTATTATATTTTATTAGATTAAGAACATTTATATTATTTAAGTGCAATCGGTATTAAAGCCTTTTTAAACTCACATTTGTGCTTTTATTAGTTTGGTTTTTAAACAGTTAGAAGGCAGCCCATATGTGTAATATCTGATTAGTTTGTATTAACAATATAGTTTTTTTTTTCAATTATTCCAAGAAAGTTCTGACAAATATTATTTTAAACAATACTCACAAATTAGAATACAATTTGCAATCTGATCTTAATAATCATAAGAATTTAACTTTAAAAAAAATAACTGATTATTAACATTAAAAAATATTTTTTAATAATATTTTGTCGTCTATTTCATATATTATTTTAAGTTAAAACTTTCATTTCACAGAACCGCTTGGCAAGTAGAAAAACAATTTTGAACTACCTGAATTAAACAGCGCTCTTCGGATGTACATTTTTTGTGTGTTAAAATTATAAAATGGAAGTCCCATTCTTTCATATTTTTGTCTAATATGTTATAAAAATGAAATACTTGAAAATACATTATTGATGTACAATAAGAACTATGTCTTTGTAGGTCAATGTTTTTTTCCGCTTCCGATTGAAAAAAAAGATAAACATATACCTTAACTCAAAATTCATAAGGGACAGTTTGAGGGTAGAATTTGTTGGCTCCAAGTAGAATTTGAGGGTATCAAGTACCTATAGGGATGTAGTTTGAGGGAGTTCACGTAGAATTTGGTCGTATCAAATAGCCATAGGAGACAGTTTGAGAGTGTACGCGTAGAATTTTGTGGCACCAAGTACCCTTTGTTGACATTGAGTACCCATAAGGGGACATTTTGAGGGTGTACGCGTAGAATTTAGTCGGAAGCGTTGTGTGGCTGTTATTATACATGAACAAAAATGTAAAAAAGAAAAAAGGTTATTTGTGAAATAAAATTTACAAAGAAAATTGTAAAGGATAACATAGGAAAAATTTACAAAGTATAAAAAAATAAATGTAAAAATAAATAATAAAAATTTTTTGTTGTAAAATAAAAATTAAAAAGAAAAATGTAAAAATAAAATATTTAATTAAAATAGAAAAAAGAAAATTTAGATGTAAAAAGGAGAAAAAAAAGTTAAAAGTAAAACATAGCTTTTAAATTATATTTTGGCACTTAAGTTACCTTGGGGAATTAACATCGATTTGTCATGAATAAAAATAGGTTTAATAATAAAATAAATAGTTATGAATAAAAATAGGTCATAGTGTAAAAATATAATTATCATAAATATATAAAAAAAATATTAGCAAAAAGCAGAAAATACTACTATAGGTATAAAAAATATTAGCAAAGTATAGAAATAGAACCAAGAGTGACTTTGAAATGGTGGTACAATGGGGTGTCTATAAATGTATAAAAGAAACTAATGTATATATTACTGCTAAAATGGCGACAAATATACTAATTGTCTGACAAATTAGCTAAAAAATTTGCGAAATGTAGAAAATATAGCATATTTTTTTAAAAATAGCATAAAAAATATAATGTAACTATAAATGTACAAAAAATATTACTAAAATGGTCGTATTTATGGTAAATTAAATTAAGAAAGCGATACTTATAAAATAAATTAACATGAATATAATTAAAAACCCTTTTTTAATATTAATTTAAGTAATTGTTAATTAAATATAGCCAAAATATAACCAAATTTCACCATTTAAGTAATTTAACAGGCAAGAATGTTGTCTTTAGCGGAATTTAATTTTTTAATATTAAAATAAGAGTGTAAACGTATATATATATTATAAAATGCTATTGTTAAAATATCATAAAAATTATCGAAAATCCTATACGAATTATGAAAAATATTGCTTAATATGTTACAATACTATCAATAGTACATGTCCAACAGATTAAAATGATCTTTTATATACTATGACAAATTAAAAAATTAGAGCAATCTTGCTCAAATATAAGCAATAGTATGCGGTTAACGATTAAATTTTACGTGCACATCAGTCATATTTCGTAAGTAGGTGTTGACACATTATACGATGAAACTTTATTGAAGTAGTACCAAAGTGATGCGATTTGTACAAACATACGGTCTTTGCGTGATGAACTGTCCTTTGGGCGAACATAACATAAATAGTATACAAATTGAGAAAAATATTACTTAATGTAGGTCTTTGCATATGGTAATTGTACAAAAAAAAAAAAAATATTTAATTTAATCTTACGCGGACGAATGGGTTTAGTATACGGCTATGGTTGGAATACTTATACAAGTACTTATTTGATTGAGATAGATGAAAAAGTGGTAAAATGTATAGGTTTTCATGGAAATGTTAATTTTTTTTAAAAGACATACAGTCAAAATATTGTGTAAATGAAAAAAACTATTGATAAATAACTTAGTATCGTTAAATTATTTTTGAAATGTCGTTACATTTATTAAAATATCACTGAAATTTTTTAGTTAAAGTTATAAAAATAATATAATTTTTTTTAATTATAAGTAAATAAATAATTTTAACAAATTGTTAAAACTTATTGTCTTACAAAGTAATAACTTTAAAGTAATATTAATTTTTTTTAAATTTTAAGTCTATAAGAAGATTTGTTTTTTGTTAATTAACGTCGCACTAGAGCTGCATAGGGGGCGATCGGCGACCTATAAAAAGTATTTTAAAAACTGTTAAAACATATTGTGTTACAAAGTAATATATATTTTTATTTTATGAAAACCATACAAAAACTTTTTAAAATTTTAAGTACAGAAGAAATATTTAAAAAAAAATTTAAACATATTTAGTTACAAAGCATAAAATTTTTTATTTTATAAAACTAATAAAAAAACTTTTTAAAATTATGAGTTCAAAAGAAATATTTTAAAACTTGTTAAAACATGTTATACCACAAAGTAAATTTTTTTATTTTATAAAACTTACATAAAAACTTTTAGTTACATTTATAAATCCATAATAAATATTTTAAAATCATTAAAATATAATGTTTTACATAGTAATAATTTTTTTACTCATGAAACCATGGTTGTCATATTAAATAAATATTTTTTTAATGGGAACTGTTGCTTGTTATTGATTTTCTTCTGTTGCATTAAAAATGTATGACAACAAATTAAAAATTAAAGTTTTTTATAATTTATATCAACAGTTTTAGTTAAAGTTTTATGATAAAAAAAAATTATGATGTTTTAACAATAGTAAGTAGTATTTTATAATAATTTTACCCCCAATGTGAATTTCTCAAATTAAGTATTGTAACCTTTAAAGACAATATGTTTTCTTGTTATATCACTTAAAAATGGTGTAATTGGGCTTTATTTTGTACTTTATTTTGGAAAAAGTTAATAAAAAAAGTTGTTTAACTGTAGGCATGGCAATTTATTTTAATAGTATTCCTTTTTTAAACTTAATTTGCACAAGTACGTCCATTTCGGTAATATTTTTATACATTTATAGACTATTTGGTACTATTTTTTTAAATATGCTATATTTTTCAATTTTGGTGTAAACCCTAAAAAGTTGTAATTTGTTAATATTTTGTAATATATTAAGTTAACATTTTCTTAAGTTCTATAAAAAGTGTTTTTTAAATGTAGTCACGTTAATTTCTTTTATAAATATCCGTGTTTTTCACTTAGTTTGCCACAAGTACATACATCATGGAAATAATGTAATACATGTCAATATATTTTTATCGTTTTATAGACTGTTTGATGCTATTTTAAAAAAATGTGGAGTTTTTCCTCCAGTTCTCTTATTTTTAGAGAACTGGAGCTATATTTTCTCTTAATTTTAGCTAATTTGTCAGGAATTTAGTATATGTGTCACCATTTTAGTAGTAATATATACATTAATTTATTTTATACATTTATAAACACCCCAGTGTATACTTATTTCTTAGTTACTCTTGGCTTTATTTTCTATACTTTGATTATATTTTGTAAATATTTTTAATACGTATAGCGGTATTTTCTACTTTTTGCTAATATTTTTTTTATGTATTTATGATAATTACCTTTTGACACTTTATAGGCAAGGCCTTCACCCACTCTTTCATACGGTGTAAACTGTCATTCATTTTAAGTTAAGCCTATTTTTACACAGGACAAATTCAAGTTATGTCCCCAAGGTAACTTAAGTACCGAAATATAACTTAAAAGCCATGTTTTAATTTAAACTTTTTTTTCATGTTACAATTAATTTTTCTTTATTATTTTTTTTATTTTTAATTTTCTTCTTTTTTTACTTTTAATATTTTTTTTTTACAATTTTGTGATTTTATTCTGGAAGTAAATTTTTTTATTGTTTTTACATTTTAGTCTTTTTTACTTTTGACATTTTATTCTTTTTTACTTTTGACATTTTTCTTTTTAAAATTTATTTTACGTTATTTTTTTTTCTTTATTACTTATTTTCCTTGTAAAATATCAGTAACACACCACCCACCAAAATTTTACGCGTACACAAACAAACTGTCTCTTCACGGATGGTCAATGTCACCAAATTCTATGCATACACCCCAGTACTTGGTGCCACCAAATTCTACCTTTACACCCTCAATTGTATTATTATTATTATTATTACAACATGTAAAGAAAGAAATTACTAAGCGTTTTACTATTTTTATAGCATGTAAAAAAATTCTATGTGTTTTATTATTTTTAAAACTTTAATAAAATAAAATAGTTTTTTATAACATGCTAAGTGTATTATTATGTGTATATTTAAAAGTTTTTGTAACATGTAAATAAAAAAATTACTGTTTTATTTTTTTTAAAACCTTAATAGAATAAAAAAAAAGCTTTATAACACGTAAAAAAATTAAGAAGTATTTATTATTTTAAGTCTGTTATGAAAAGTGTGACGTATAATCAAAAAACAAACTAATGCTGTTCACACAAATCACCCACAGTATAACTGCATTTAGGATAAGCCACTAAATTACCACGTGTTATAACAAACACCAGTAGTTACACAGGAACTTGGACCACACAATTGAAGTGGACGTGGTTACCTGTCAAAAGTGATTGATGGGTCGTCTAAGTACATAAGGGTTTTTGAGGGGGTAGAGGGGAGTGGGATGTTAAACCGGATGTTGTAGATAAGGGTGTGTATTTTTCGGGGTGGTAAAGTTTGGCGTCATCAGAATATTGTGAATTTTGAGCGGTTAGTTTTAGATATTTAGATTTCATGTATTTTTATTGCGTAGGTTTAACATTGTATTTGTATTTTAATATTCTTTGTAAATCTTTGAATAAAGTTTTGGATCATATAAATTTGTTTTGTTTCATTTATCATGTTTTAATTACATTTCTGAGATATAATACATAGTCTTAGTAAGTCTTCAACACATTAATTATTGAAAAGAGTTTAGTTTCATTTAGGAAAAGTAACGAAGATATACGATATCAATAAATATTTAATATTCTCCAGCAATGAGGTAATAGGGACCGTCAATCAATATTAATGGAACCAGTCGACCACAAATGTCAATCCTTAGTATTCATGAAATCTAAAAGAAGAATGCACCACTAGAGTTCAATGCACAAATGGGAAAGTTTATTATTATTACATTGAGATCTATTATTGATATTGGTGAAAAGATAGAAATTATTCAGATTTAGGTCTTCTGATTGTAAAATATTACTTTTCAAGCTTTTCCAGTGTTTGGAATAATAAAATATATCCTTTATTACTTAATCAAAATAAAATATAATTAGTAAAAAGAGTAGAAATATTTTATACTATACTAAACTGATTTTTACAACACTGGAGGAATTTTTTGTATTCATTATTTCTACAAAATAAAAACATTTCATTATCTATCAATTGTGTAACATTTAAAAAATATTTAAGACGAAATGAATTATTTCACATGCATTGAATTATTGTCGAAGCTTATCACAATAATCCTGTAAATATTAACTATTAGTAAATAATTGAATAAATAATTAAATCGTTTAATTTCATAAAAGTATTAATTGGCGATAATATATTCTTATTATGTGTAGGAATGTTTGATAATAATTTTTTTATAAAGTACTTTTTTTTAATTTTATTAAATATATCACAATTTATTTTTGTTTAACTACACTGTTAAAATTTTTAGTTTATCGTTGCACCATACCTTGGTGCGAAACAGAGGTATGCAGCTAGTTAATAGCGGACTATATTAATCCGAATATCAAATTAAATTATGTGCTTTATTTCGTATATATTGTAAATAGTGTTTATTTTAAAGATTACTCATAAAATGTTCAAATATCATATTTACTCATAAAATGTTCAAATATATCATATTTACTCATAAAATGTTCAAATATAGTCCACAAGAGGGTTCTCTTTAAAGAACTTTGTCTTGAGAGGCTCGCATCCTAGGAGAATCGAGAATTGAGATGGTGATAACGTGACTCCATCAGTCGGAAGCCATCTCGGAGTTTTTACGTTTGTACCATGTTCTGTTATAATATTTTAACTATTTATAATGTATCGTATTTACTCATTACGCTTAAACATATTGCACACTAAAAACATAATTTTATTTCTTCTTTAACAAATATCATAAAATTCTATTAAAACGCATTAATTAAGGACAATAGTATTATTTTGCAAGTATTTATTATAATATATATATAAACAGTTCCATAATATAATAACATATATTCACGAAGTCTTCCAATTTTTTTTACTAAATACATAATTATTTTAATCAAAAATTAATTTCCGTAACTACCAATTTTCATTTAAGTAATTTTGAAAATTATTTTTCTTTAATATTGATCCAGATATAATATAAACGTTATTTTTTTTTCAACATTTACTTAGTATTTCTATTATTTGTAATAAGTTTTTTTTTAAATATTTCTTTTATTGTACATAGCTAAATATTAAATTTATTAACTATGTTATTTCTTCCAGATTAAAATGTATTTCTTCTCAATGCATAAAAAGAGGCATTTTACGTCACAAAATAAAAAATATATATTTTTCAAACTTAGATCATCGGCAACGCCGAGCTACATGACCAAGTTGAAAAATGAGTACACCAAGTTAAATTTATTTAATATGTTGAATGCTGGTTTATATTGTTTTGTTATATACAAGAGTAACGTATTTATAATGACGGATGTTTATTTTATCGTCTGCAGATTAAATCATCTAAAAATGAACAGAATAATGAAAACTACAAAAGATAGCTTTTAGCTTGAAATCTCGATGGAAGTCTGTTGGAATCGATCTTACCTAGTCATTGTATCGTGGGATCTATCCCAACCGAGACATCTTTTTGACCATTAGCACTGAAAGAAAGTGACGCATTTCCGGTCGTCATCAAACACTTGGCCTATCATGAAAAGGCTTTTATTGAGATTGCGATAAGAAAAGCGCGCGAAAACGATCTCACCTTCGAAGTCACTTTGCAATCCCAACTCTTTCTGTCGGCATCTCAAAGGAAATATCACGTGACCTTTCGATTCCAAAGGAAAGTCGTGACATCTCGAGATGATGCTAGGGCCCCATAAGTTATATATCATAAGGGAGAGATTTCTTAGCGCGGACCCCGTATATATATATATATATATATATATATATATATATATATATATATATATATATATATATATATATATATATATATATATAGTGAGTTGAAGCTTTAACAATCTGAACTCGCAAACTAAACACTTTGCTGGTTAAGGAATAACTTATTAATATCATATTATCCAATTTTTATACAGTACACTTAAATTAAATCTATATATCCCCATATATAGAGTTGAAGAATAAATTTCTCACCTGCTTGAGCAATCTGGACTGTCAAATTAAACAATTTTCTGGTGAATTCATAACTGATTAATCCCATTTAATTTAATTGGCAAACATTACTCATAAAATAAGTCTATTCTAAAAGGCAAGATACACTTAATTTTGGCGTCTGCACATATCTAAGTTTAACGTTAATATTATAAAGACCAGCTCATATTCAGGTACAGTTTAATCAATTAGATTTAAAGAACATTTGCCCATTTAAAATATTATCTTTTAAAAAGGGGGGCTTGCTATAATGTAACTCAGATGACTATTGATTTTCTTTTGTAAATGCACTGCATGTCCTCAAAGAATAGTTTGCCCAGCAAAAAAGACAGATTTTCTTAATTAACCTCAACTACCACATTTAAAAGTCGATAATGAAACTTGTTGCTACACATTGCAAACATATGTTTGTTATTATTATGTACCGCAGTTTTAGACCAACACTTTACTTTTCGAAGCGTGAAGGAAACTGGGGGATCCCAAGGTAACCACACAAAAGATCACCCACTCAACCCTGAGGACATATAATTCCTTCTGTGTTGCATGAATAGATGCGGTGTACTTTGTCATACTGACTGAACACATGTGTAAAACATTGTTAACACAGGTGTACAAAAAAAAATCAGTATTGTATACCGTTTCTGACTTGCATAATGGAGAATTTTGAAAGTGAAAATTTAGGCATTTAAACCTACCTGTACAAAACAGAAAATATGAGATATAATTACTCAAACTGGAAAGGCTAATTCTCATCCCAACAAATAAAGAACCAGCACCTTCTGCAAATGTCAGTTCCGCAAATACCTTATAGGTTGCAGTCGCAGAAAATCTTAACTAAAATGCTCAATATATTTTATTTAAAAAAGGTAATATAATGTTTTGGTTATTTATAAAATAGCGTAGAATATCGATTGTGTTAAAATACCATTAATTTTAAAAGGACAGTATTAAAAGACAAGTAAGAAATCATCGCAATTTGAAAGAATATTTTAGGCAGTGTCATATGAACGTAGATAACTTATTCATTAAAAGGCAGATGGGCTTGATTCCGATAAAGTGAATGCGATTGTTTTAAGAAGTACAAGATAAATAATTAATATATAGTCGGGATTTTACTATATTCCATACAAAATTATTTCAAATTAATATATTATGCTTATATATACTATTTCAATTTTACTTACAGATGTTTTTAACAAACTTCAAGGCAAAAAACTATCGAATCTAAGCTGTTTCTTGAATTGTCATGGTAGTTAGGGGTTTAATACCTACTTAAATATCCTCTAGCGGTGAGTCACAGAAAAAAAGTATAAATTGCATTTTTGTTGGAAATTACTTGAAAAATAACTTTGTAATTAAACATTTTTCTCAAAAATTTATACCTAGAGAGATAATTACAAAAACCTTATTTTAGACGCCATTTTTCCAAGATGGCGGCCAACGCCGAGTTGGTGCCGGTGTGCAAAATTAATATATCGTACAGGACACCTTTTAAAACAGATTAAAATTGTTTCCAGCTTTCCCGGATTTCTTTCCGAATTGAACCCTTTGCTGACTGGACTAATACAACACTAGAGCCATCATGCGGTAACAAACATTACTAGTTAAACCTTGTCCCGACATGCATGCGACGCCATTTTGGATGAGTCATCGACACATGTTCCAACGTCCCTAACCCCCTCCACACCCACGTGACTCCTACCTTGCATGATGTCATCTATGTTGCACATCCTGAATGACGTCATCTGCCTACATAATCGTCTACCAAGACGGTGACGTCACCATTTGGCCATTTTGAATTAGTCATCCACCCCTTCTCCATTCCTGGTCACGTGATACCCCTTCACTCAATTTGGCCACAAAATGATATCCACCAGATCCACGGCACAGATTCGGCTTTTTTACACTACTTATAAAAACTTTAAACTATATTTTTTTCCGGTGCGATATGCAGTACAAGGTACAAATTAATAAAGAATTTCATTATATCTAGTTCATAAGTAAGTTAAATTTTAAAATAATTTATCGCCAAATAGTGTTTTGGAATAGCGCAAAATCCTTCGCCAGGTCTTACTGTATAAGCGATTGTTTACTGATTTTGCAGACCGGTTTTCGGCTTGAGCGCACCTCCATATTCTTCTTTTCTCCGTGACGCTGACACATTCTTGGCATCAAAAACCGATTTTGGTTCCAATAAAAAAATAGTAAAATCAGGGCAATATTATATTACATTTTAACCTTCGCAAGTGTCCATAGTAATTTTTTTGTTTGTGAAATAATTTTCATCGTTAAATATCCGTTACAAAATGATTATGATTAGGTAGCTCTAGTGGAATGTTAGTACAACGAACTAACAAAATTTTTTATTGTAAATGTTTAATACATTTGCACAATCAATCTATTCAATGGGTACCCAAATAGTTTCCTATTTTTTTTTTCATATATATTCTTTACCTTTATGGGATTTGCTAAATACAACTTAATTTTTAAATATTTATTTTGACAATATTTTATACTATTATTAACGATACAGAATTGGGTAAAAAGAATTGGGTATTTCATAAATTAATTAATCACTGAAAAAAAACTTAATTGTGTTTTGTTTACAAACAATAGTAGTCGTAAAGACTGATAAAACGTTAACCAATAAGTTGTCTTTTAACCTTTACAGGATTGGTGGTTGATATTTCAAGCAGAATCCATTGTTAAAACCAAAAACACTTACCTTCTAAAGGTTAAAACATAGTCAAATGCTATTCTCACATTAAAAAACTTGTAATATAAGATAATAATGTAGCTCTTTTCTATTTTATTACAGAAGTTATCTAATTGCAAAATACTTTTTATTATTTTAAAGTTCATGATTGAACTGATATTGTGCGGCTCTAACGAAAGGGCGTCTGAGGTAACGTTTGTTAGTTTTTGTCTCAGTCGACCTGCTTGTAACAGACGTACTCTTCAACAACTTGAATGCTGAGAGTCAACTGGCAGCTACTGCTCGATGTGATGAATCGGCATTCTCTTTCTTGACGGTATGTATCCAAGATGCAACAGTTTTGGATGTTGAATGTCAACGTTGAAACGTTTATGGGGCTTGCATTAACGTAGTGACAAGACATTGCATAGGTTCTACAATCTACATGTGCAGAAACGGTATTTTGTAGGCTTTGTAACCTAATGAATCTTTTTTCGATCTGCTTATTCCACCAAATTTGCGGCACAGCTAATTCCTACTCCACCCCACTCTCATTGTGTGTAAAATCTCCGAACAGGAGGATTGTAGGATAAAATGTGCATCGACCTGTTTATGCAGTTTTATAATTTCTTGGTATCCTGGATACTCAACAGTGTACGGAAGCTTCAAGCTAGTGTGGAAAATTTCCATACCTGCAAAATAACTTCGTATGAAAATGTTCCTTACAGACCAAAGTATTCTAATTTTCCTCAAAGTTAGAATTTTCGGAATTTGTATCAACATATAGCAACTCACTAAAATCATGTTTTGTGCTTATCTGACCAATATTCTGCTTGGTAACCATGGCACTCCCATTCTATAATGTGTGCCCAAAGGAGTAGAAGCCAGAGATAGGATACCGGTGCTCTTGAAAGAAATTCCATCAGTGAGGCTGGCATATACCATTCACACAATATATTGTTTGAATGATATAGAAAAATTAGAATTTTTATCTGCTTAAAAAGTGAGTATATTTTGCTAATTTCAGTAAATGAGTTTAGCTATAGTATTATTCATTGTTTACTAGGGGGCTCTGCCCCCTGCTCCGCTGACGCTCCGCCAACCCCCGGAGGATTGCTATGCAATCCTCTTTGGTTTGCTTCGCAAACCAATTCTCACTTCGCTCGCTATAAGGTGGGACACAATAATAATGTGTCCTAGCAAAAAAACATTTTTGGTAATATAAATCAAATTTGAAACTCAGAAAGCTGAAATTTTTTTCAAAGGTATAATAAGAATGTAAACAAAAAACATGATTAAACTGACTTGTGAAAGCTTTGTTGATCAATTACAATTTCTAATGACATAACTGTTTGTTTGAAATGCAACATTTAAATTGAAATATAATTAAAAACTACATATAAACATTGCTGTTGGCAGATACTACGTAGAAATTCGTAAAGTTTCCCTAAATTTTCAATTTTATAGTTTAAACAGAAAATTACTTACGTTAGAACCTTTAAACACACAATTGTATGTCTCTGAATGTGTAGCTATTATTGAAACACGGTTAAATGATCGCACTGTTGAAAGACCAACATACAATCGCCCACGACTAATTACAGGTTTGGATAAAACTAAAAGATTTCGTTGAATGTTTGGCCTTGTGTCTTATTAACAGTCATAGAAAAAGCTAAACGGATTGGAAATTATTTTGTTCTGAACGAAAAAGGCATATTGTTGTCCGATGGAAAATCAATCTGTTAAAAAATCAAGATCATCATACAGTTATTTAATTGGATCTTGTATTGCTAGATAACTGAACAACCATTTTGCAAACTCCCTTTCATGAAGAAGAGCGCGCATATTTTCGGATACAAAACATGAAATTCAGTCCACAAAGCATGCTTTTTCAAGCAGCTAGCAATTGTCAAAACACAGGAACTTCTAGGAATTACAGGTAACACTTGACGAAAATTTCCGCCTAAGAGCACAACTTTTCCACCAAATGGCTCAGAGCAATGAGTCAAATCTTGCAAAAGTCTGTCAACAGCCAAAAAGGCATATACATAGGTGCCTCATCCCAAATAATTAATTTGAATATTCGTGCTTCAGGTGTATTGGGTTTTAAATTACAGGTTAATGTTGCTTCAAGATAAGGGTTATCTTAAAAGTTATATGAGCAGTTCGTCCTCCACTTAACAATGTAGCAGCAATTCCAGTAGATGCAACATGTGTTGCTTGGTCTCCTTTCCCCTGGCCCCATTTTATATGCAATAAAGTAGAATACACAAAAGTCTTTCCTGTTCCTGCTGGCCCATTTAAAAAAAAAGTTTAGACGTCTTCTTTTCATACACAGCACTTGGAACCATTGTAAGAACAATTTTCTGTTCAGCATTGAGCTTTTCAATGGTGAGTCGACCTTCAGCTTCTTTTTGTTCATTAATTTCAGAAGAGGCATTTTGTACTCCAGTTTCTTGCGAGTACTGGTGCACAAAATCTTCACAAAGAACATTGCAATGCTGTGTCCATAGTGAAGGTATACCTTCTACTTCTCCAAACCCACAAATAACAACAAAGGGCATTCGTAAATGACGTGGCATTCTTATGTGTGATGCCTCGCTTAATGTATCATGAAAATGTTGAGCACCATCCAGAAATCCAAGCTCTCTACACGCTTGCTGAAAACTATTACATACTTCAGTAAAGCATCCAAAAGACCTTGGTACAGCTCAATTCTCAAGTTCTCTTGGTTTAGGTGCAATAATTTAAACGGGAATCTTCTGTTTTCACGTAGGCATCAACAATGTATTACTGAAAGAGTTTTCCGCAAAATACTAAATTCCTCTCGCACTGCCAGCCTAAGCGTAATACTGCAATTGTGTAATTTGAATACGTTTGGCAGTGCGCCTTTCTTCCACTTGCTCGGCCAACCGAATTCTCCTCGAGAAAAAGTAGGGGATATACCATAGGATTTGGGCACTGATTCATAGGCGATATCTTTGGCAATGTTCACCTATAGTATAGATGCATTGTACCGTCGTTGGAATTTCCAAAAAAACTAACTTTACGTCTGCCGTAGGATTACTTTTGGCTAATTGGTGCATTTGAAGATATGATTCAGCAAATGGATTTACTTCTCTCAATAAAACATCTAATTTATCCATAATGCTGCAGAAACATCCACTATTTTTATCCATACGTCGATTAGTTGTTTCAGTCCTTTTCTGTTCAGTTGCATATAAGGGAGAAACCATGTTGACGATAGTTTTTTTCCTTTGCCTGTATTGTCAGATAACAAATCCTTTAATAAATGTAGCAGGCGAACTTTCCCGAAAAAGGCCCCACAAAATTCGCTAACTTCCGTCATGCACCCGAAATTATCAACTTCTACCTTTCCCGAAAAAGGCCACACAAAATTCGCTAACTTCCGTCATGCACCCGAAATTATCAACTTCTACAAATAGCTATCATCTACGCTTTCGCTAGATCTGCGAAGAAGCTTTCTTGCTCAACTCATTCTGCGAAAAACATTAAAATATCGAGACATCAAAATGGCTAGGCAATCCTAAAATTCATGTTCAAATACCGCGGCGATTGAATGGCGACCACGATTGTTGATTTTGTAAACAAAAGTTAGCCTGACATAGCTTTCGCTGGATCATCGAATACGCTTTCTTATACACTGCAGCAGCACAGCTTCAACTCATTCTTCGAAAAACATTAAAATATCGAGACATCAAAATGGCTAGGCAATCCTAAAATTCATTTTTAAATAGCGCGGCCATTCAATGGCGACCGCGATTGTTGATGTAAACAAAAGTTTCGTGTTGCCATTCCACATATAGAAATAATGCGTTTTTCGATCACCGCGTAAGAGAAATATATATAAGATTTGTCTTTGATTGCATTTAATTTAGAATAGATTTCTGAAAGTTTAGATTTTACGGTTATAAGTTGTCTGGTATCTAAACAGTTTTTATAATCAAAGTATTTATAAAAACTGTTGTAACAGGTAGAATTGGTTTGGTTTGGTTAAATAACGTCGCGCTAGAGCTGCACAGTGGGCTATTGTGGACGGTTCGGGGTCTATATAGAAGAAAAGACCCGGTAACACATACACATTCACACACACATTCATTCATGCACCTCGTTATTTTAGAACCATGGTCAAATGACGTGAAACAGGTAGAAAACATTTTAATTATAGCATACTGAGCATGATACATCATATTGAAATTGAGGTTCTGCTTATATGAAGGGCGAACTCAGTAAACAGTGGCTCCGAAAAAAAATTGTTTAAAGTTTTTAAGGTGAACTCAAAAACAACTTCATTTTGATATATTTCTTTTATATGGTTAAAAGTCGAATTTGAAAAAAAAAAACTACCGCCTAAGAATAAATGTCTTAGAAACCGAAAAATGAAAAAGAAAAATTGTCCTAATTTTGAGTTCTCCTTGCTTCTATTCTTTTCCCAATAATAAGCTCGGATGGTTGGTGAAGTAATATCACTCTTAAACGTTTGTACAAATGAGCCTAGTCAGGATAAAATTAATCATATTAAACAAACTACATAGAAAATGTTATATATTCAAATTAAAACAATTTTTGTTCTATAACTTCAAGTTATAAGGGCCTTACGAGAGAAACATTTGCAATTGCACTGGACTTTTAAGCCCCAGTTTGGCCAACCAAAAACTTACTGTGTAGATGGAACTGATGCACATTAAATCATTCATGGCTGAAATGTCTTAAAGTAGTTCGTGGTGTGGAAGTTTGGGGTGTCAGATTATGATGTCGTCCTTACGCTGTAAAAAATGTCAGTTCAACAATATTCCTTATCTTGTTGCAAAACAGAGATCTGCAGCAAATTACGCCATATTATGGTGGAATCTAGGTTGAACCAAAACCCTTTATCGGAAGAAAGCGGAGATTTCACCGATAATAAGTTCAACCTCTTTAACTGCAACCGAAATTTTCGATGTTGATATATCAACAAACCGAGGAATCTCCTTCAAGAAAGACAACGACGAACCAGGGCCCCGTGTATAAAGGGGTTCAGCTATGAATCTTAGGATTCCTATAGTTCGATCCCAATCGGAGGACTTGACAAAGAAAAGCAAAAAAATTGCGATCTTGCGATCCGAGGGTTGCCAGCCTCCCCTCAAAAATATTACCCCCATCAAATGGTGAAGCGAAAATATGCGTTTTGGTGCAACGTTTCACCACTAAATGATATCCGTGGTAGCACCATCAAATGGTGAAACTAAACACCAAATGTTGGTTGCGGTTGCAACTAAATGGTATCAAATTTCGGTGCAAAGTCGTAATAATTTTGAGCAGTGTATCATCTAACCGATCAGGCCTTATCATCTGACCAATATCGTGGGCCAGTGTTCGCGGGTCTTTGCTTCTTAATAAATCTCTAAATAGTCCATTGTGCAGCACTACACTTTTAAAAATTTCAATGTTGCACCATATCTTGGTGCGCTGCAGCAAATTGCATCATATTATGTTGAAATTTAGGTTGAACCAAAAATCCTTTAGCGGAAAAAAGCGGAGGTTTCACCAATAATTGGTTCGACCTCTTTAACTGCAACCGAAATTTTTGCTGTCGCTACATCAACAAGCGAGGAATCCTCTCCAAGAAAGACAAAGACGAACAGTCTCCGTGGCTCAGTGGATAAAGGCGTTCAGCTATGAATCAGAGGATTCCTAGTTTGTGCCCGATCGGTGACTTTTACAAAGAAAAGCAAAAAGTTGTGATCTTGCGATCGGAGGGTTGCCATCTTCGCTACAAGAATACTACTAAAATACTAAAAACCCTCGAATTTTGAGCTTTATGCAACGTTGTGAGTTTTTTGTGCAACGTTTCACCACGAAATGGTGCAACGCCGCAATGTAAAAAAAGTGACACTAAGCACCAAATGTTGGTTGCAGAAAATAGGTACCAAATTTTGGTGCAAGGTCGTAATATTTTTTAACAGTGTAGCGATACTTTAATATTACCAACTAACCAACTCGAATCATTGCAAATAGTCCAATTTTTAGTGACATAATATTAATTTAATGAACTATATTTCTTTCTCTCTCTCTCTCTTTAGATGGACCATCGCACACATTGATATAAAGTTTATTTATATTAGGTTGAAATCTTCCTGGTTTTTATTAAAGAACATAACAATGTCACGAACATTTTGTAAATTTTAAATTTCTTATACAGGACTTGCATTGATAAGTCTGAGCAAAATTAAAAATTGTAGACACCTTGTTATATTACATTAATTATTTTTCATAAGAATAACTAAATAAATAATTCAATGGTCTGTTGTGTTCTTAAGGAGACACACGATAACATTTCAACTTTTTTTTTTATTTCTGACGTTTTGAATCATTTTTAATGTATATTATTTAAATTTATAAAAGACAACAATATATTTTGCACAAAAATTCCATAATTGTTTGTATTTTTGTCAAAATTAAAATTTTAAAACTTTTTTTTAAAAGCGCTAAGGCTTTTTTTTTAAATATTTATATTTTTTAACCAAATTTTTTTTCTCTCTCTCTCTCTTTCTCACATTCTTTGAATACATAAAAATTCTTATTAAAATTTTGTTTACTGCATGCCATTTAATTTTTATATAAATAGTTATTAATAATAACCTAATTTTTTTTCAAAATTTTTTTACTTCAGTATTTTTTTATTAAAAAAACTACTACTCATAAAGCTGATTTACACGTGCCAATTTATAATATACACATATTTTACAATGTGCTTAAAAAATTATACATTTCTCCATTAATAATAAAAAGTGCCTTAGCGTTTTGAAATATTGCAGATAAATCAAACCCAAACATTGAAAAAAAAATTGACGTTTTCGTTACTTGAAAAATTTTACCTATCGATCTAGCAAAGTAGTGTAATTTGACGGGTACCAGGCCGCGGTGCTGTGAGGAGTAATGAGGAGTACGAGGAGTAATGAGGCGTAATCGTGGTGCTCTGTGGATTTTTTGGTGGTGCTGCTGTGAGAATCAGGGAGGATCTCGTCTGTCAAGCCGAGGGGGCGTGGCCTAATGGAGATGACATCATGAACAACCAATCAGGTGTCAGTAAGTGACGTCACACGCAGGGGGCATGGGAACAGGTGCTGATGACTCATCGCAGCGCTGCCCATGGGCAAGTCGCCGATGGGCATGTCTCAACGTGTCTCAACGTGTCACACCGTGTTTGTACAGGAACGGACCAATCAGGTTCTTGTTTGAGGATGACCTCATGAACAACCAATCAGGTGTCAGTAAGTGACGTCACACGTTGTTGGGGCAAGGTTTTACTAGTTCTGCTTGTAACCGCAAGGCGGCGCTGCATGTAGGGGAACGGACCAATCAGATGCTTGTTTAAGAATGACATCATGAAGAACCAATCAGGTGTCAGTAAGTGATGTCTATGGAGTGTCATGTGACATGAAAGTTGCTTTTTTGTTATTTTGCGTTTTTATTTGGGTATTGGTGGAAATTTGCGACGCACAGCATCTACACATTTTTAATTATAAGCTGTGGGTTGTGACATCATAGGTATAATGTTAGGAATGGTTGGTTGTTGAAAAAACTGTGAGCTGTGAAAGTAATGTGAAAAAACTGTGAAAGTAAATAAAATATGATAGAATTAAACTAATATTCTTATTTTAATATTTATTATATTTTAATATTTATTTATATTTTGATATTTATTTGTATTTTATTATTTATATTTTTACATTTATTTTTAATATTTAATTATATTTTAACTTCTATATTTTATTATTCATTTATATTTTAACTTCTATATTTTATTATTCATTTATATTTTATATATATTTTAATATTTATATATATTTTATTATTCATATATTTCATACATATTTTAATATTTATTTATATTTTATTACTCATTTATATTTTACATATATTTTATTTACGTATACATCTGTGCCAAAAAAATTAACTCAGTGAGAGCAATTACGTCCCACTAGAGCTGCACAATGAACTTATGTTAAAGGGAATGACAGTAGTGTATATATTTTAACTATGGTTAGTACAAAAGAAAAGAATTTTGCAAGAATGGTTTTAGAAAAATATATTTTATGTGACCAACTCCAGCATATAATTTCGCAATATAACTCTATGAGGAATCATCCTATGGGGGTAAATAACATACCATCGTGTACAGGAAGGTAGACCAGATTAATAAGTAAAGCTTTTTTTACCTTTTGACATGTGTACTAAGGGTATAAAAAATGACAGTCTGGGGTTCTATGAAAATAATGTTTATAACAATATACGTTTAAATTACAATTTATATAACGGAAATCAGTCTCAGTGGATGAAAAAAAAGTAATTAATATGAAAGCTGATACTTTGAAAAAGAACCTTGGGAACCAAAACCTTGTATTACGGTTAATTAAACTTTTTATAAAAGTAATGTGTTCTTTAAATGTTTTTCACATCATACGTAAAATTATTATTTTAAGAGGGAAAATATCATATCGTTATGACTAGAAGGAGGGATCTCACCTTGATCACAATTGGATGCATTAGAATTGCTTACTGTTTAGGAATATGATGTAAAAGTTACTCTATCGCACTGTTTGTTGTGCTGGGCTTGATAAGAGCAGATTTGGGGTTGGTATGTAAGATAATGGATCTATTACTTGTTCTAATACGTGTTGAATAAGGGAATTTGTCTTAGATGTTGCTGTTTTAGGGGTGTTTTATAATTGGTTGTTTGATTGAACGATACAGTGCAGCTATACAAAGGGGTTTATTTATACGCTTGGTACAAGTACACATTTTTTCTTATGTCATAAAATTACACTATAACAAAACGCATAGGTGGATGGTAGAAATGAAGTAGCACCATACAAGGGGAATTATTAGGGCTGGCTGATTAAATTTTCAAAGACTAAGAGGCAACAAGTTCCCATATGAGTACAATTGAGGGTGAATGTGTAGAATTTGGCGACATCAAGTATCCACAAGGGGACAATTTGAGAGGTGTATTCGTAAAATTGGCGACATAAAGTACTCATAGGGAGACGTTTGTAGGCGTATACATAAAATTGGGGTGAAAGCGGGGTTTGTAGTTGTACATTAGACAAGAATAAATGAAAAAGTTTAAGTTTGAAATAAATTATAAAAAGAATAAATGTTAAAAAAAAAAGTTAAAATACAATTTAAAAAGCAAAATGTAAAAATAAAAAAAAAAAAGTTTAAAAAGAAAAATGTAAAAATAAAAAAAAGTTTAAGTGTGAATTAAAAACTAAAAGGTTAAGTAAGAAAAAAAAATAACTAAAAGTGAAAAAAAAATTTTAAAAGTGAAAAAAAAAAATATATATATTTATATAAAAAATATTTGAAAAAAGTTTAAGTGTGAAATAAATTATAAAACTAATAAATGTAAAATAAAAAGTTTACGTGTGAAATAGATTATAAAAAGTATAAATGTAAAAAAATAAATAAAAAGTTTAAGTGAAAAATATAATGTAAAGATAAAAAAGTTAAAAAACAGTAACTGTAAAATAAAAAAAAAGTTTGTATAAAATGAACTTTTAAAAGAAAAATGAAAAAAAAAAGTAAAAACAATATATATAAAAAAAGTTTTAAGTGTAAAAATAAAATTAAAAAAAAAAAAATTAAAAAAAAAAAAAAAGACAAATGTAAAAAAGAAAAACGTAAAAAAAAATTTAAAATTAAAAAAAAAAAATTTACAAACGAAAAATATGAAAAAAAAAAAGAAACGTTAAAAGAAAATTGCTAAATGTAAAAAAGAAATGTGTTAAATGTAAAAGATTAACCATCATAAGTTTTTTACCCGAATCGACCCAAAGCCATATGGTGTTACGGAACGTACTAGCCCCATATAGGCACAGATGCCCGTGGTGAGTTCTGTGAATGGTCTACCCACTAATCAAACGACAAGTACCACAATTACATTAAATAATTAGCAACAAAAAAAGCAGGAAATACTACTATAGATATAAAAAATATTAACAAAGTATCGAAAATAGAACCAAAGGTAACTAATAAATCTGTATAGAATGAGTGTCTATAAATGTATAAGAGAAACCAATGTATATATTTCTACTAAAATGTTGACACATATACTAAATTTTTAACAAATTAAGTCAAATATTTGCGAAATAGAGAAAATAATACATACTTTTTAAAATTGTATCAAATAGTCTATGAATGAATAAAAAAAAATATCATGACATGTATTAAAAAAAAAAATTAAAATAATGGACTTACGTGTAACACATTAAGTTAAGAAATTTATACTTATCAAAGAAAGTAACGTAAGTCATATAAAAAAAAAAACCTGTAGTTAAGTACAATTGTTAATTGAATATGCTACAAAATATTGTCAAATTACACCATTTTTAGTGATAGGACAAGCAAACTTGTTAAAATGTCATATAATTATCAAAAATATTATACAAAGTACGAATTTAAAAAAAAAAAGTAAATGCAAAAAGAAAAAAAAAAGTTTAAGTGTAAAATAAAATGTAAAAAAAATAAATGTAAAAAATAAAAAAAAGTTTAATAAAAAAAAAGTTAAAAAATAATAAAAAAAAAAATTTAAGTGTAAAATACAATTTAAAAAAAAATGTAAAAAGAAAAAAGTTTAATAAAAATTACATGTAAAAAGAAAAAAGTAAAAAAAAAAAATAAAAGAAAAAAAGTTAAAAAAGAAAAAAAAAAGTTAAAAAAGAAATAAAAAGTTAAAAAAGAAAAAAAGTTAAAAAAGAAAAAAAAAAGTTTAAAAAGAAAAAAAAAGTTTAAAAAGAAAAAAAAGTTTAAAAAGAAAAAAAAAATTAAAAAAGAAAAAAAAATTAAAAAAGAAAAAAAAATTAAAAAAGAAAGAAAAAATTAAAAAAAAAGAAAAAAAAATTAACAAAAAAAAAAAAAAATTAAAAAAGAAAAAAAAAAGAAAGAAAAAAGTTTAAAAAAAATAGTTAAAGTGTAAAATACAATTTAAAAAAAAAAAATGAAAACATAAAAAATTAAAAAAAAAAATGTAAGTGTAAAATTACATTTTAAAAGAAAATGTGAAAATAGAAAAAAAAGTAAAAAGAAAATTGCTAAAAGTAAAAAAAAAATAAAGGTGTAAAATGTTAAATAAAAAGACCTTAAGTGTAAAAAATAGAAGAAAAAAGTTTAAGTGTAAAATATTACTCATCATAAGCTTTTTACTCGTATCCACCCAAAGTTATATGGCGTTACGGAGCGTACTAGCCCCATATAGGCGCAGATTCCTTGGTGAGTTCTGTGAATGGTCTACCCACTAATCAAACGATAAGTACAATAATTATATTAAAATATTAGCAAAAAAAAAAGCAGAAATACTAATATAGATATAAAAAATATTATCAAAGTATAGAAAATAGAACCAAGAATAACTAATAAATCTGTATACAATGGGTGTCTATAAATGTATAAGAGAAACCAATGTTTATATCTCTACTAAAATGTTGACACATATACTAAATGTTTAATAAATTAACTCATATATTTGCGAAATAGAAAAAATGGTACATACTTTTTAAAATTGTATCAAATAGTCTATGAATGGATAAAAAAAAATTGTATATATAATTTTTAATTGTATCTATAAATGGATAAAAAAAAATCATGACATGTATTAAAATAATGGACTTACGCGTGACAGTTTAAGTTAAAAAATTTATATTTACCAAAGAAATTAACATAAGTTATTATAAAAAAAAAAACTGTAATTAAGTATAATTGTTAATTGAATATGCTACAAAATATTGCCAAGTTATTCCATGGTAGTGATTTAACAACCAAACACTTTGTCTTTAAAGATTACGATAACGCAGTTTTAGAAACTAACATAGGGGCAAATGTGTATAATTATCATAAAATACTTCACATTACTGTTAAAATGTCATATAATTATCAAATATATTATACAAAGTAAGAAAAATATTACTTAATATGTTAAAATATTACCAATAGTACATGCCCAACAGATCAAAATGACCTTCAGCACCCTACGACACATGAAAACTTACGGAGATTAACAGCAATCTTGCCTCAAAAAATAAAACCAATAGTGTGCTGCTAAGGATAAAATGTCAAGTACACACCCAGTGTAGGAGATGTATACAAATAATATTGTTGAATTATTAACAAAGTGATTTCATTAATACTAAAATAAGGTCTTTGTTACAATATTATATATATATATGGAAATTAAGTTCTTATTAGTGAAATTTATGTAATATTTTTAGACTGCTTTGTTCAATTTATAATATGTAGGTAGAATTTTTACATAAAAAAACCCCTTTGTGTTTATCAAAAATATTTCACAAATTAAGAAGAAGAATACCTAAGGAAGGTCTTTGCACATGATTATAGTACAAAACCATGTGGATTTACATCAATTTTACCAGGAACAAGGGGGTCAGTATACGGCTATGAGTCAAATAGTCAATTTTAAAACCACATTCAGGCATTAATAACACAAATGCCTGAATGTGGTGAAAAATTGACTATTTGACTCATAGCCGTATACTGACCCCCTTGTTCCTGGTAAAATTGATGTAAATCCACATGGTTTTGTACTATAATCATGTGCAAAGACCTTCCTTAGGTATTCTTCTTCTTAATTTGTGAAATATTTTTGATAAACACAAAGGGGTTTTTTTATGTAAAAATTCTACCTACATATTATAAATTGAACAAAGCAGTCTAAAAATATTACATAAATTTCACTAATAAGAACTTAATTTCCATATATATATATATTATTGTAACAAAGACCTTATTTTAGTATTAATGAAATCACTTTGTTAATAATTCAACAATATTATTTGTATACATCTCCTACACTGGGTGTGTACTTGACATTTTATCCTTAGCAGCACACTATTGGTTTTATTTTTTGAGGCAAGATTGCTGTTAATCTCCGTAAGTTTTCATGTGTCGTAGGGTGCTGAAGGTCATTTTGATCTGTTGGGCATGTACTATTGGTAATATTTTAACATATTAAGTAATATTTTTCTTACTTTGTATAATATATTTGATAATTATATGACATTTTAACAGTAATGTGAAGTATTTTATGATAATTATACACATTTGCCCCTTTGTTAGTTTCTAAAACTGCGTTATCGTAATCTTTAAAGACAAAGTGTTTGGTTGTTAAATCACTACCATGGAATAACTTGGCAATATTTTGTAGCATATTCAATTAACAATTATACTTAATTACAGTTTTTTTTTTTTATAATAACTTATGTTAATTTCTTTGGTAAATATAAATTTTTTAACTTAAACTGTCACGCGTAAGTCCATTATTTTAATACATGTCATGATTTTTTTTTATCCATTTATAGATACAATTAAAAATTATATATACAATTTTTTTTTATCCATTCATAGACTATTTGATACAATTTTAAAAAGTATGTACCATTTTTTCTATTTCGCAAATATATGAGTTAATTTATTAAACATTTAGTATATGTGTCAACATTTTAGTAGAGATATAAACATTGGTTTCTCTTATACATTTATAGACACCCATTGTATACAGATTTATTAGTTATTCTTGGTTCTATTTTCTATACTTTGATAATATTTTTTATATCTATATTAGTATTTCTGCTTTTTTTTTTGCTAATATTTTAATATAATTATTGTACTTATCGTTTGATTAGTGGGTAGACCATTCACAGAACTCACCAAGGAATCTGCGCCTATATGGGGCTAGTACGCTCCGTAACGCCATATAACTTTGGGTGGATACGAGTAAAAAGCTTATGATGAGTAATATTTTACACTTAAACTTTTTTCTTCTATTTTTTACACTTAAGGTCTTTTTATTTAACATTTTACACCTTTATTTTTTTTTTACTTTTAGCAATTTTCTTTTTACTTTTTTTTCTATTTTCACATTTTCTTTTAAAATGTAATTTTACACTTACATTTTTTTTTTTAATTTTTTATGTTTTCATTTTTTTTTTTAAAATTGTATTTTACACTTTAACTATTTTTTTTAAACTTTTTTTTTCTTTTTTTTTTTCTTTTTTAATTTTTTTTTTTTTTTGTTAATTTTTTTTCTTTTTTTTAATTTTTTCTTTCTTTTTTAATTTTTTTTTCTTTTTTAATTTTTTTTTCTTTTTTAATTTTTTTTTTCTTTTTAAACTTTTTTTTCTTTTTAAACTTTTTTTTTCTTTTTAAACTTTTTTTTTTCTTTTTTAACTTTTTTTCTTTTTTAACTTTTTATTTCTTTTTTAACTTTTTTTTTTCTTTTTTAACTTTTTTTCTTTTATTTTTTTTTTTTACTTTTTTCTTTTTACATGTAATTTTTATTAAACTTTTTTCTTTTTACATTTTTTTTTAAATTGTATTTTACACTTAAATTTTTTTTTTTATTATTTTTTAACTTTTTTTTTATTAAACTTTTTTTTATTTTTTACATTTATTTTTTTTACATTTTATTTTACACTTAAACTTTTTTTTTTCTTTTTGCATTTACTTTTTTTTTTTAAATTCGTACTTTGTATAATATTTTTGATAATTATATGACATTTTAACAAGTTTGCTTGTCCTATCACTAAAAATGGTGTAATTTGACAATATTTTGTAGCATATTCAATTAACAATTGTACTTAACTACAGGTTTTTTTTTTTATATGACTTACGTTACTTTCTTTGATAAGTATAAATTTCTTAACTTAATGTGTTACACGTAAGTCCATTATTTTAATTTTTTTTTTTAATACATGTCATGATATTTTTTTTTATTCATTCATAGACTATTTGATACAATTTTAAAAAGTATGTATTATTTTCTCTATTTCGCAAATATTTGACTTAATTTGTTAAAAATTTAGTATATGTGTCAACATTTTAGTAGAAATATATACATTGGTTTCTCTTATACATTTATAGACACTCATTCTATACAGATTTATTAGTTACCTTTGGTTCTATTTTCGATACTTTGTTAATATTTTTTATATCTATAGTAGTATTTCCTGCTTTTTTTGTTGCTAATTATTTAATGTAATTGTGGTACTTGTCGTTTGATTAGTGGGTAGACCATTCACAGAACTCACCACGGGCATCTGTGCCTATATGGGGCTAGTACGTTCCGTAACACCATATGGCTTTGGGTCGATTCGGGTAAAAAACTTATGATGGTTAATCTTTTACATTTAACACATTTCTTTTTTACATTTAGCAATTTTCTTTTAACGTTTCTTTTTTTTTTTCATATTTTTCGTTTGTAAATTTTTTTTTTTTAATTTTAAATTTTTTTTTACGTTTTTCTTTTTTACATTTGTCTTTTTTTTTTTTTTTTAATTTTTTTTTTTTTAATTTTATTTTTACACTTAAAACTTTTTTTATATATATTGTTTTTACTTTTTTTTTTCATTTTTCTTTTAAAAGTTCATTTTATACAAACTTTTTTTTTATTTTACAGTTACTGTTTTTTAACTTTTTTATCTTTACATTATATTTTTCACTTAAACTTTTTATTTATTTTTTTACATTTATACTTTTTATAATCTATTTCACACGTAAACTTTTTATTTTACATTTATTAGTTTTATAATTTATTTCACACTTAAACTTTTTTCAAATATTTTTTATATAAATATATATATTTTTTTTTTTCACTTTTAAAATTTTTTTTTCACTTTTAGTTATTTTTTTTTCTTACTTAACCTTTTAGTTTTTAATTCACACTTAAACTTTTTTTTATTTTTACATTTTTCTTTTTAAACTTTTTTTTTTTTTTTTTTACATTTTGCTTTTTAAATTGTATTTTAACTTTTTTTTTAACATTTATTCTTTTTATAATTTATTTCAAACTTAAACTTTTTCATTTATTCTTGTCTAATGTACAACTACAAACCCCGCTTTCACCCCAATTTTATGTATACGCCTACAAACGTCTCCCTATGAGTACTTTATGTCGCCAATTTTACGAATACACCTCTCAAATTGTCCCCTTGTGGATACTTGATGTCGCCAAATTCTACACATTCACCCTCAATTGTACTCATATGGGAACTTGTTGCCTCTTAGTCTTTGAAAATTTAATCAGCCAGCCCTAATAATTCCCCTTGTATGGTGCTACTTCATTTCTACCATCCACCTATGCGTTTTGTTATAGTGTAATTTTATGACATAAGAAAAAATGTGTACTTGTACCAAGCGTATAAATAAACCCCTTTGTATAGCTGCACTGTATCGTTCAATCAAACAACCAATTATAAAACACCCCTAAAACAGCAACATCTAAGACAAATTCCCTTATTCAACACGTATTAGAACAAGTAATAGATCCATTATCTTACATACCAACCCCAAATCTGCTCTTATCAAGCCCAGCACAACAAACAGTGCGATAGAGTAACTTTTACATCATATTCCTAAACAGTAAGCAATTCTAATGCATCCAATTGTGATCAAGGTGAGATCCCTCCTTCTAGTCATAACGATATGATATTTTCCCTCTTAAAATAATAATTTTACGTATGATGTGAAAAACATTTAAAGAACACATTACTTTTATAAAAAGTTTAATTAACCGTAATACAAGGTTTTGGTTCCCAAGGTTCTTTTTCAAAGTATCAGCTTTCATATTAATTACTTTTTTTTCATCCACTGAGACTGATTTCCGTTATATAAATTGTAATTTAAACGTATATTGTTATAAACATTATTTTCATAGAACCCCAGACTGTCATTTTTTATACCCTTAGTACACATGTCAAAAGGTAAAAAAAGCTTTACTTATTAATCTGGTCTACCTTCCTGTACACGATGGTATGTTATTTACCCCCATAGGATGATTCCTCATAGAGTTATATTGCGAAATTATATGCTGGAGTTGGTCACATAAAATATATTTTTCTAAAACCATTCTTGCAAAATTCTTTTCTTTTGTACTAACCATAGTTAAAATATATACACTACTGTCATTCCCTTTAACATAAGTTCATTGTGCAGCTCTAGTGGGACGTAATTGCTCTCACTGAGTTAATTTTTTTGGCACAGATGTATACGTAAATAAAATATATGTAAAATATAAATGAGTAATAAAATATAAATAAATATTAAAATATGTATGAAATATATGAATAATAAAATATATATAAATATTAAAATATATATAAAATATAAATGAATAATAAAATATAGAAGTTAAAATATAAATGAATAATAAAATATAGAAGTTAAAATATAATTAAATATTAAAAATAAATGTAAAAATATAAATAATAAAATACAAATAAATATCAAAATATAAATAAATATTAAAATATAATAAATATTAAAATAAGAATATTAGTTTAATTCTATCATATTTTATTTACTTTCACAGTTTTTTCACATTACTTTCACAGCTCACAGTTTTTTCAACAACCAACCATTCCTAACATTATACCTATGATGTCACAACCCACAGCTTATAATTAAAAATGTGTAGATGCTGTGCGTCGCAAATTTCCACCAATACCCAAATAAAAACGCAAAATAACAAAAAAGCAACTTTCATGTCACATGACACTCCATAGACATCACTTACTGACACCTGATTGGTTCTTCATGATGTCATTCTTAAACAAGCATCTGATTGGTCCGTTCCCCTACATGCAGCGCCGCCTTGCGGTTACAAGCAGAACTAGTAAAACCTTGCCCCAACAACGTGTGACGTCACTTACTGACACCTGATTGGTTGTTCATGAGGTCATCCTCAAACAAGAACCTGATTGGTCCGTTCCTGTACAAACACGGTGTGACACGTTGAGACACGTTGAGACATGCCCATCGGCGACTTGCCCATGGGCAGCGCTGCGATGAGTCATCAGCACCTGTTCCCATGCCCCCTGCGTGTGACGTCACTTACTGACACCTGATTGGTTGTTCATGATGTCATCTCCATTAGGCCACGCCCCCTCGGCTTGACAGACGAGATCCTCCCTGATTCTCACAGCAGCACCACCAAAAAATCCACAGAGCACCACGATTACGCCTCATTACTCCTCGTACTCCTCATTACTCCTCACAGCACCGCGGCCTGGTACCCGTCAAATTACACTACTTAGCAAGGAATCTCAAATTACTCATTAAAAACATCGATACGGTTCTAGAATTTTGCAAAATATCTAGAAGATTCCAAACTATAATTTTAGCAAATAAATAAAATTGAGAATTTCACAATGTTTCGGGCAATTTTTGTCCCTTTATGCACATTTTAAAACTATAATATATAATTTGAAGTAATTTTACTTAATTCTATTTCATCGATCAAATGTATTTAATATTTGTTCAGAACATTATTTTCAAGTGACCCACCTTCTTGTTCTTGCCTCAAGTCATAATGAGTAAAAATAAAAACTAGTCAGGACCATTCTTGCATACTTTTGAACAGTGTGTGACTCTTTTGAAGGGTTCATTGTTAACTCAGACATGAAATTTCTTGAAAAGTTCTTCCTTCATTTTAAAGTCTATCATAATATGTAGCCAGTTTCTTCTGAATGCTTAATAATTTTCCTAGAGTTATATAATAAGCATTTACATCCAATTTGGATTGTTTATATACTCTTTATAATATAATACAATGAAGAAAATAACTATATATATATTTGCTACGAATATGACTGTTTTGAGCCTTGTAAATTTGCGTATGCATTTTAGCAACATTTTTTTTTTTTGAAAATACCAAACACAAAAAGATATATTTTATACCTCCCTCTGTATTAGTATAAAAATAACACAATATGAAATCTTTTGAAAATGCTTCTGCGACAAATTATGTTACAAATATTCGCCTAAAAAGACACTTTCTTTAACATGTACAAAGAAATTTCAATTTTAAACACTAGAAATGCTGAACAGAGAAAAAACTTTTCTTCACCGCTCTTTCCTTTCTCTTCTATTTCAGTCATTAAACATCTAAAAGATAGTACATAAGACTGTTCTGTAGAAGAAAAAAAATCTTAATGACCAGAATATTGATCTTTGAAGAGAACAAAAGATCAGTCCACAGGCATTAGAAGAACAGAAATACTTTAAAGAGAAGAAAGAAGCGGAAAAAATAGAGAGAACTGGCGCTAATTTATCATACTAGCACATCCCAGTAAAAGGTACCGAAAAAAACAGAAAGCAAAGTATAGGGGTTGGCCACCCAATCCAATACTGCGGACTTTAATTGCCTGAAGTTTTGGTGAAGCTTCAAATGTGCGTGACACAGTTCGGAAAAAGTTTTCTTATTTTTCTTCCGTTCTACTCTTCTTTTCAACAAGAGTAAATTGCAACTATTTTCTAGGGGTCGTAGTATAAGAAAGTCTATGCAGAATTCTGCTCTAAAGGTTGAATTGCTACTCGAGCACTATTCAAAATTCATGCTCATTTTTGAAAAAAAAATTCCGTCTTTTGACGAAACTGACGCTGCTGACTGAGATAATTAATTTTGTCTTTTGTTTTTCGCGAAATTTATTTCGTCAAAAATAAGGGCGATTTCAAATAAAATATTTACAAAAAGTTAAATAAACTTTTTTATATTTTTATATTCATAATTTATTTTAATATTAAAATTCTACGTGTTCAAAATTTTACTTATAATTGTTTTTTTTAAAACATTTAAAAATCATTTTAGAATCTTTCATAACAATATTCATAAATTTAAGCTAAAGTTTTTTTCATTGTAAGTAAAATATGCCCAGACATTTATTGCAAAAAATAAATATGAAATTTAGAAACAATACAATAAATTCGTATAATTCAAAGATTATAGAAAAACAGGAAAAAAAGGCCAATTAAAAAATAATTATTCTTTAAACATTAATAAAAAAAATATTTTTGACAAATGTCTTTTTTAATCTGTAGTGTAAATATTGTAGAACACTTTCTATACCTGCGTTTTATACAAACATTCATTAAAATGTTATATTTAATCGAATGCAGATATCCAACTGAATACAATATATGCCATTTCAAAACTCCATCTACTGCATAACTACGAACCGCAAATTCCTCTTATACGATCTATAAGTAGACAAAGAATAATTGAACACCATGCCCTGTTTACAATGTTAGAACTATTAGTTTCCTTTTTTTTATCTGTGTCTTTACGCTTTGCTGAATTTTGTTTCTTTTCTTTTGGACGAGTCTGTTGATGTAGGTGAGCCCCCCCCTCTCTCCACTCTTAAAATTTTCTGAAGGTCATGAGGCAGGGAATATGAAAGTGCTTTTTTCTTTAGATCATTATAGGATAAAGTAAAAAGTATGTTTAGTTCATAAGAAAAAGTTTGCATTATAGTTGAACTTTAGGAAAGTGTCTACGAGCTTTTTGATGTAATAAAAATGAAATTCAAACACTGTAACATATTCAATGTTTAAATGGATACTGAAACTTACTAAAGTCTTAAAATATATTCGCACATTTTTCGTCAGCATTTTTTCACAAAATAAAGAAAAGCAATGAAATATTTTTTCGTATTTAAAAAAAAATTGTTTTAGACTATTCGTGACAAAAGAAATTTCTTATTTTTTACAAAAAATTACAGCGATTATATTTAATGATATCTCTTTCAGATTTGAGTAACAACACTGTAAAAAAATTCCGAAGAAGATTACAGCACAGGGTGCTGGTAAAATTAATGCCTACTCCCAGTGCTGCATTTTTACAGTAGCTGTAAAATAATTTTGTGCTGTACTTTTTAATCACACGTGCTGTATTTTTATAGTTTGCAGTAAGCTACCTTTGCTGTAGTTTTTCATCACGTGTGCTGTAATTTTACAGTAGCTGTAAAATAATTTTGCTGTACGTTTTAATCGCAAGTATTGTATTTTTACAATTTGTTATAAAATAAGTTTTTCGTAATGTTCCCTTGCTTGTGCATTGTTTTTACAGTCGGTGTAAAAAAAAATTCTTTCATTTTTTTTTAACCAGTTGCTGCATTTTTTTTAAATTACAAAGCATTTTTTTTATAGTACACTTTTTAGTGTGATATAAAAAAAGAAAATTCTTTGTAATTAAAAAAAATGCAGTAACCGGTCAAGAGAAATACAGCAATAGGCGAAAAAAGAATGAAATGTTTTTGCAGTTACTGTAAAAGCTAGCGGGGTCTTTACTTTATGTGAGTGGAATAAAAAATACAAGGCAACACAATTCTGATCATATTCAGAGAACAGACAAACAATAATGGTTCGTTTATGAAAATATTTATTTAAAAAAGGCGTTTAAACAAAGAAAACTATAAATTCAAATTTATAGGTTTAAAAAAGACATTTAAGCAGAGAAATCTATAAATTCAAATTGAATATGAGAATAATTGTTATGTATAATTATGAATGCAAAACACGAACAAATAATTTTAGATAAATATTTATGACATATAACACTCATACAAAACTTTCCAAGTTTGCTTTTTTGCTATTCTGATCGTAGGAAGAAATAAAGAAATTGGCTTTACTTTAGAATGCGCAATAACATTTAATCATAAACTCTAATAATGTATCTCCATTAAAAAACTCTAGAATATTTGAGGAGCGTGCATGTGCAAAAACAAACATGTCAAAAAATATAAAAAATGATATAAGCATTTAATTTTATAAAAACAAATAACATTTACCCGTTTCTGCACATTTGTTTTAATATTTCTAAAAATATTATAATAAATAAATAATTATAATTTAATTTACATTCTATTATTAAAATTATATTATTTGCTATAATTTGTTTCGTTAAGTACCTAATTATGTTAGTACATGTGATACATAATTAACAATTTTTATAACATATAGCGTTGTTCGAATGAGGTCGTCTCTATTTTTTCACCACAAACTTTTTTGAATGACTGTCACAAGTTTGATGCACCTCTCGACCGACTGCGTGTTTAAAGGCAGCTGTTCTTTTAAAGTCTGAAGTTGAAACTGTGACATCTTCTTTCAGAAGGTTTCTCAGGTCATGCTGAGAAAAGCGTGCAACAACGGGAGTTTCCGAAAGACTAGATTCAGATAACTATGACTAATCTACTAAGTCAGTGGTCGGCAAACCGCGGCTTGCGAGCCGCGGCTCTTTGGTCTTTTGAGTGCGGCTCTTCCACAAAATACTACGTGCGGGCGGGCGCGTTGAAACTTAGGGGCAAAAATTAAAAACAACAACAAACAAACTTGACTTACCCAAACTTTCCAAGGAGTCCCAATTGTTCACATTGGTGTTTGTCAGTTATTGTTACGATTGAGAAAGGTATGTTAAGATAGTTTGAACATATAAAGAGGATGAACGAAAGGAGATAGACGTAATACAAGACGAGTGTGGATGGAAGGGGTTGATCACAGCGAACGCACCTCAATCACATTGTGGACGATTTTAGCAAAGGCCAGCTTAGGAGTACCCTAATTAAGTTAATAACAATGTATTAACCTATATAGTTTAAGTTTAAAAAATGTGGCTCCCAAAAGAAATTTCAATCGTTTTTCTGTTGATGATATTTGGCTCTATTGACTAATAAGTTTGCCGACCACTGTACTAAGTCATTATAGTCCTCGGCTTGGAAGTTCAACGTTTGAACTTTAAACTCGCGAATTTTCTTAATTCTAGAAGATTCTGAGTTTATTCCTTTGCTAATCTTCCGAACAGCAAGTTCCCTAATTACACGCCTTGCAAAAATTAGCATTGCTAGTAAAATGTTCTCGGGATGTGCGAAATAAGCGTTATTCGAAATACCTGAATCAATCAACTGTTTTAATTTCTTGGGTAAATACCTACAGTTATGGAGGATTTTCCACTCGTGGTTTGCTCCATTTGTAATGGAGTGCTTATTTTTAATCCTAAGCCATCATGTGCAGTATACTACGAGGGTGCCTAATAGTGGCGATGGTTCTTTCGTCCCGGCATACAATCGCAGAACCCTGTTTGCAGTGGTGAGCCACCACGAATGAGCAATAGCGCCTGAATCACCTCTAGCCAACTCGAGGGAGTATTCTCTATCTCGAATAGATTTCGATATGTTCAAAATATACTTTTGATCTGTGCTCAGATCCTTAACCGCTACAATCGGGAGATTGAAGTCAACCTTTTGAAAGTTCGTGATTTGCAAACTTACGCAATAGCTCAGACTTTTCCCGATTTATCCCGAAAAGGAATTTGGGCAGCATGTCGATTGCTCATTGCAAAGGCTTTTTAAAATTTTCTTCGAGAAATCGCATGACACTTCCTTTTAGTCCAGTATTCACATTTCTGCCGTCGCAGCCAACTGCTATAAAATTAGAAGTGTTCGCTTAAAGAAGTGATCGCATCTAATGTTATAGCAGTTGGCTGCTTGTACTGACATGTACTCAATTATACATTTACTTATAGATTATGCATTTACTTCGGCAGATCCATCTTGAAGGAGATGCGTGACCATTCAAATCCAGACTGCAGTATAGGCGAAATATGTTCAACTGAACATTGTTTGAGTTAAACTTTTCCGTCAATCTTCGCCTGTGCGGTCAAGGTGGACGTGTCAAAGTACAGACCAAATATTATATAAGCCACAGAGGAAAGAAAGTGATAGTAATAGCATAGTCTTCTTTCCTTTGTGATTGTAGCAGCTTCGCACCTTCTTTCCTGGAGTTTAATCTTTTATTTGTCTCGTCTGATTTTATTTCTATCTATAGCACAAGATTTTTTTTCTGAGATACAATATCAATATCCTGAAGAACGACTGACGTAATGGCAGCTGAAGCTATGCCAGATATGCGATATCTGTTGACAATTTAGAAGTTGCTGGTAGTCTGTCGCACACCTGGTTCGGCTGGGACGATGTAGAAGGTTCATATTGTGAATCTAACTCTCTGCATCTAAATGTATGGTATCACTTGATTCGCTGCAAAATCAATTGATGCTTTTGCTAACAACGAATCTTCAACAAAGTGAGATAAGCTGTTAGCAGCCAGAGCTTTCCGTTATTCTCTCTTATTTAGGACTTTACTGGTAATTTTATCAACATTACCAATGTACAGCCGGGGAAAAAAAACGAACCACCAATGATTATTTCGTTAGTTTTTAAAATAGAGCTAAACCTAATATACCATTTTGTAGGGAATAAAGTCTACTATACATCGATATACAAAAAATTTGCATAGGGGACTATCTTCATACTCGAATCCGCACCAACTTAAACATTTTCAATAGCAACACCTACTTTTGATAGCGCAGAAATGTTCTCCGCCCTCATAATAATATAAATATAAATTTTCGTTAATTTCCTACATTTATATGTAGAGATATTAGACAGTATGTATCTATCTTATTTGAAAGGGCTACCTCCACATTGAACAAAGTATTAGTTGGACGAAAAGAATGACGCGGGTAGAAAATGTTTTGGCGTTAGCCGTGGTTTTTCTTTTCCCGTGGTCATTCATTCCCCCACTCCCGTATACCCCTCGTCTTTATATAAGAATTTAGTATTTTATGCCAACGCGATCACAGCACTTTTAATTATCAAAATTAATGAAGATTTCTGTTAAGTTCTGTAGATTTTAAATTTGTGTATGACCCCTGAAATGATAATTTGATGCACATTTTAATATAGCAAAAAAACTACAAAGAGGAAAATTTTGAAATTTTAGATATGCATATAAAGCTTTTTTCTGAATATATCACTATCAAAATATATCATGGTTGCTATTCATAAATTTTATGAATATTAATATACTAATTTAAATAAAATTAAAAAATATACATATAAGTAATCAAAGTTAGTGTATTTTATTTGGGTCGTTTAGAAGTACCACAGATAAAAACATCAGCTTAATAAAATTATTATTTCGAAAGTTATGATTAAAAGTTTAAGAAATTCATTTAACATTACGAGTTCTAAACTTTCGATATTCATAATTAAAAACTACTTAACCAAAGGACTTGCAAATTGATATTTAACGATAAATTTTGGCGTAGATTCTAAATATTGAATCAAAATTGGGTGTTGCTATTGGAAATTTTGAAGTTGGTACGGATTTTAATATGAAGATAGTCCCCTATGCAAATTTGTTGTATATAAACGTGTAGTAGACTTTATTCCATACAAAATGGTATATTAAGTTTAGCTCTACTATAAAAACTAACTAAATAATCATTGGTGGTTCGTTTTTTTTCCCCCCCGGCTGTACATAAGCCTCGTTGTTCTCTGATCTTAGAGAAATTCCTGTTCAATAACACAGGTATGATTTGACTTTTTACAAGTACAAATAGTCAAAGGGTCATTCATTCCATGTCAAATCAACAATGATACATTTTCCTCACTATCTCAGATTTTTATGAAATTTGGTGAAATTGTCACTAACTCACCTACTAAGAATGTAAACTTTAAGGCCTTTAACCTATAGGTCTATTTTTTGCTTGGTTATTTGCATTTAAAAATTACCGAAAACGTAGAATCTGCTACTCGATGGCTGTATTTAAATTACCATAACTCCTGCTCTATTTAACACACAGAAGCAATTTTGGTATCGTTTAAATGATCTTTAAAATGATATGAAACACATGAAAGTTTGAGGGAAAAAACATTTCAAGGTCATAGTATTTGATATTTGACCTTGAATTCCTAAAAAACGAATTTCTCAAATTTCAATATATTTTTCCCTAAATACTATAACATCTTAACTAAATGTACACCAATTTTCAAAATGAGCACTCAATGGGATCACACCACTGAACTCGAACTGTAACTTATGGAAGGCTCAAAACTTGTTTCCTCTATGGGCAGCATAAAGCAGCCATACTGTACCCCAACCAATAAATGTTAAGTGATTTAGTAGTGTTTTTTAATACCATAATATCGTAGCAATATTATATGCATATACATATTATATTTTCTTCTTATAGAATTAATTTTCATATCGCCAACAAATAGTTTTTGTTTTTGTTTTTTAACCACTTCGACTTTGACCTACAAATGACTTTCAATTTTAATAACAGATTGCATTTAAGATGGTTTTCAAAACAAAATAAAAAAACTCAGCCAAAAGCAATAAAAGTCGGCTTATTTTAACATGAAACATATAGGAATTATTGAGGTAGCGATGAAAGTGGGGTACAGTTGTTACCCTTTCAATTGGCTTCAAGTCAATAAAATGTCTTGCCCAATCCAGAAGTTACAGTTTTAGATCAGTGAATCACACACACACACACACACACACACACACACACACACACACACACACACACACACACACACACACACACACACACACACACACACACACACACACACACACACACACACACACACACACACACACACACACACACACACACACACACACACACACACACACACACTATTTACCTTAATTTAATTTAAATATTTTTTCCATAAAGCACACAAATTTGCCACCTGTTTACTTTTCAATCATAGTGTAAAAACTAACCGTCAATATGGAGGGATCAACTATTGTTAATACATTTTGCACAGGTACCAAAAGACCATCAACTTAATTTTGCATCATTTTCATCGGTATCAATTACACATGTCACTCACCATTTTTCCTTATAAACAGCAATCACAAATCTAATCCTTTGATATCCCTATTCGAAATGGTAAGCCATTCCGCTTTTGATAAATATGAATCAGAATACACTTTAGTGCAAATTGTATGTGCTGTCAAAGGAATAAATGAGTAGAGCTTCTCAGTCCCAGAAATTGTACATGATAGTTCTTTCAATTTCTTTTCTTATATTTAGTAGCCATTTGTTGTACTGCATTTGAATGAAATTGAAGGAATGTTATGAACTGCATATTGAAACAACTGTCTGGAGTCATAATCTCTTCAACATACGGTCGTTGTAGCACATGCAGCCAACGTTTTCCGCAAGCTGTTGATGTTAAATGCACCTCGGCAGGTGTTGCAAAATCCGCTTTTAAGATTGCAATGATTTATGAAATTTTTATATTTTTGTAATGTTCTGTCGCACTATCAGAAAAGTAAAATGTCTTTTAATTATAGTTGTGTTCATCTTACCTTTAAGAAAGCTTACTGATAATTCTTGAAATAAATTAACTGCAACAGTGTCATGAATCAGACACTCTCAACTAATTACCAAACTAATATGTTGCAGTCTTTCTTTCTTATCAGTGAAATACGTAACACACAGATGGATTGTTGTCTGAGAATTATTTCAATGAAATCCATGTGCTTCATCTTGAAGTACGTGGTTGCATTCATTTATTGCAAAACAACCATCATTGTTTCAGGCCGATTTTGAGCTGCAACCAGGCCATTTTCTGGTAATATTTAATTTTGTTAAAGGCTATTCTTTTGTACTTTAAGATAAAGTAAAAAGATTTCATTTGAATAATTCTCAGGCAATAATCCATTTCTGTGTTACGCATTTTACTTGTGAGAAAGGAAGTCTGCAGCATGTCAGTTTTCTAATTATTTCAGAATGTCTGATTCATGACGCTATTGAAGTTAATTTATTTCAAGAATTCTTAAAAAGCTTTCTAAAGATAAGAATCATCCAACTATTATTAAAATTATATTTTACTTTTCTGATAGTGCGACAGCACATTATAAAAATCGAAACAATTTAGAAATATTTGCAATCATTAAGAGGAATTTACAATACCTACCAAGTGGCATTTTATAGCAACAAGGACATTGTGATGGAGAAGGAAGATTGGCTGCACTTGACAGCCTATAATGGCCAATGGCCATATGATGAACAGATTATGACTCATATAGACAGTTGTTTCAGTGGGCAGTCCATAACATTCCTTCAGTTTCCATTCCTTTAAATTCATTCAAACACAGCACAACAAATGACTGCTTAATTGAAGAAAAGAAACTGAAAGAACGATTTGAGCAATCACGTACAATTGCCGAGACTGAGTAGCTCTACTCATTTATTCGTTTGACATCACATGCAATTTGAACTACAGTGTATTCTGATTCACCTACCTATATCAAAAGTTGAACAAGTTACCAAATGAGGATGCGAACTTTCGATGAGTTATATCAAAGGATTTGTGACTGCTGTTTATGACAAAAATTGGTGGGTGACATGTGTAATTGATACTGGTGAAAATCATGCAAAATTAAGTTTTCTTCATCCAACTGGACCTTCTCAATAATTCAAATTTCCAAATAAGCAAGATGTACTTTTGGTTTTAATTTAATGTATTTAAATTAACAATAGTTGATTCCTCCATAGTGATTGGAAGGGTTTACACTATAATAGAAAAGGAAACTGTTAGCGGCAAATACAAAATTGTGTTCATGGAAGAATTATTTAATTTAAATTAAGTTATGTATTTAAATTTAATTTAAATTAAGTTATGTATTTAAATTTAATTTTAAATTTCATGTATTTAAATTTAATTTAAATTTAATGTATTTAAATTTAATTTAAATTTCATGTATTTAAATTTAATTTAAATTTCATGTATTTTAATTTAATTTAAATTAAATATATTTAAATTTAATGTATTTAAATTTAATTTAATGTATTTAAATTTAATTTAAATTTAATGTATTTAAATTTAATTTAAATTTAATGTATTTAAATTTAATGTATTTAAATTTAATTTAAATTTAATGTATTTAAATTTAATGTATTTAAATTTAATGTATTTAAATTTAATTTAAATTTAATGTATTTAAATTTAATGTATTTAAATTTAATTTAAATTTAATGTATTTAAATTTAATTTAAATTTAATGTATTTAAATTTAATTTAAATTTAATGTATTTAAACTTAATTTAAATTTAATGTATTTAAATTTAATTTAAATTTAATGTATTTAAATTTAATTTAAATTTAATTTATTTACATTTAATTTAAATTTAATGTATTTAAATTTAATTTAAATTTAATGTATTTAAATTTAATGTATTTAAATTTAATGTATTTAAATTGAATGTATTTAAATTTAATTTAAATTTAATGTATTTAAATTTAATTTAAATTTAATGTATTTAAATTTAATTTAAATTTAATGTATTTAAATTTAATTTAAATTTAATGTATTTAAATTTAATTTAAATTTAATGTATTTAAATTTAATTTAAATTTAATGTATTTAAATTTAATTTAAATTTAATGTATTTAAATTTAATGTATTTAAATTTAATGTATTTAAATTTAATGTATTTAAATTTAATGTATTTAAATTTAATGTATTTAAATTTAATGTATTTAAATTTAATTTAAATTTAATGTATTTAAATTTAATGTATTTAAATTTAATGTATTTAAATTTAATTTAAATTTAATGTATTTAAATTTAATTTAAATTTAATGTATTTAAATTTAATTTAAATTTAATGTATTTAAATTTAATTTAAATTTAATTTAAATTTAATTTAAATTTAATGTATTGAAATTTAATGTATTGAAATTTAATGTATTTAAATTTAATATATTTAAATTTAATGTATTTAAATTTATTGTATTTAAATTTAATATATTTAAATATAATGTATTTAAATTTAATGTATTTAAATTTAATTTAAATTTAATGTATTTAAATTTAATGTATTTAAATTAAATGTATTTAAATTTAATTTAAATTTAATGTATTTAAATTTAATTTAAATTTAATGTATTTAAATTTAATGTATTTAAATTTAATAATTTAAATTAAATGTATTTAAATTTATTGTATTTAAATTTAATATATTTAAATATAATGTATTTAAATTTAATGTATTTAAATTTAATGTATTTAAATTTAATGTATTTAAATTTAATTTAAATTTAATGTATTTAAATTTAATTTAAATTTAATGTATTTAAATTTAATTTAAATTTAATGTATTTAAATTTAATTTAAATTTAATGTATTTAAATTTAATTTAAATTTATCTTAAATTTAATGTATTTAAATTTAATTTAAATTTAATGTATTTAATTTAAATTTAATGTATTTAAATTTAATGTATTTAAATTTAATGTATTTAAATTTAATGTATTTAAATTTAATGTATTTAAATTTAATGTATTTAAATTTAATGTATTTAAATTTAATGTATTTAAATTTTATGTATTTAAATTTTATGTATTTAAATTTAATGTATTTAAATTTAATTTTAATTTAATGTATTTAAATTTAATGTATTTAAATGTCAATGTGTATATAAATTTAATTTAAATTCAAAGTATTTAAATTTAATTTAAATTTAATTTAAATTTAATTTAAATTTAATTTAAATTTAATTTAAATTTAATGTATTTAAATTTAATTTAAATTTAATGTATTTAAATATAATGTATTTAAATTTAATGTATTTCAATTTAATGTATTTAAATTTAATTTTAATTTATTGTATTTATATTTAATTTTAATTTAATGTATTTAAATTTAATTTAAATTCAAAGTATTTAAATTTAATTTAAATTTAATTTAAATTTAATGTATTTAAATTTAATGTATTTAAATTTAATGTATTTAAATTTAATGTATTTAAATTTAATTTAAATTTAATGTATTTAAATTTAATTTAAATTTAATGTATTTAAATTTAATGTATTTAAATTTAATGTATTTAAATTTAATGTATTTAAATTTAATGTATTTAAATTTAATGTATTTAAATTTAATGTATTTAAATTTAATGTATTTAAATTTAATGTATTTAAATTTAATGTATTTAAATTTAATGTATTTAAATTTAATGTATTTAAATTTAATTTAAATTTAATGTATTTAAATTTAATTTAAATTTAATGTATTTAAATTTAATTTAAATTTAATGTATTTAAATTTAATTTAAATTTAATGTATTTAAATTTAATTTAAATTTAATGTATTTAAATTTAATTTAAATTTAATGTATTTAAATTTAATTTAAATTTAATGTATTTAAATTTAATGTATTTAAATTTAATTTAAATTTAATGTATTTAAATTTAATGTATTTAAATTTAATTTAAATTTAATGTATTTAAATTTAATTTAAATTTAATGTATTTAAAATTAATTTAAATTTAATTTAAATTTAATGTATTTAAATTTAATGTATTTAAATTTAATATATTTAAATTAAATGTATTTAAATTTATTGTATTTAAATTTAATATATTTAAATGTAATGTATTTAAATTTAATGTATTTAAATTTAATTTAAATTTAATGTATTTAAATTTAATGTATTTAAATTTAATGTATTTAAATTTAATGTATTTAAATTTAATATATTTAAATTTAGTGTATTTAAATTTATTGTATTTAAGTTTAATATATTTAAATAAAATGTATTTAAATTTAATGTATTTAAATTTAATTTAAATTTAATGTATTTAAATTTAATTTAAATTTAATGTATTTAAATTTAATTTAAATTTAATGTATTTAAATTTAATTTAAATTTAATGTATTTAAATTTAATGTATTTAAATTTAATTTAAATTTAATGTATTTAAATTTAATGTATTTAAATTTAATTTAAATTTAATGTATTTAAATTTAATTTAAATTTAATGTATTTAAATTTAATTTAAATTTAATTTAAATTTAATGTATTTAAATTTAATTTAAATTTAATGTATTTAAATTTAATTTTATTTTAATGTATTTAAATTTAATGTATTTAAATTTAATGTATTTAAATTTAATGTATTTAAATTTAATGTATTTAAATTTAATGTATTTAAATTTAATGTATTTAAATTTAATTTAAATTTAATGTATTTAAATTTAATTTAAATTTAATGTATTTAAATTTAATGTATTTAAATTTATTGTATTTAAATTTAATATATTTAAATATAATGTATTTAAATTTAATGTATTTAAATTTAATTTAAATTTAATGTATTTAAATTTAATGTATTTAAATTTAATATATTTAAATTTAGTGTATTTAAATTTATTGTATTTAAATTTAATATATTTAAATATAATGTATTTAAATTTAATGTATTTAAATTTAATTTAAATTTAATGTATTTAAATTTAATTTAAATTTAATGTATTTAAATTTAATTTAAATTTAATGTATTTAAATTTAATGTATTTAAATTTAATGTATTTAAATTTAATTTAAATTTAATGTATTTAAATTTAATGTATTTAAATTTAGTGTATTTAAATTTAATTTAAATTTAATGTATTTAAATTTAATTTAAATTTAATGTATTTAAATTTAATTTAAATTTAATTTAAATTTAATGTATTTAAATTTAATTTAAATTTAATGTATTTAAATTTAATGTATTTAAATTTAATGTATTTAAATTTAATGTATTTAAATTTAATGTATTTAAATTTAATGTATTTAAATTTAATTTAAATTTAATTTAAATTTAATGTATTTAAATTTAATTTAAATTTAATGTATTTAAATTTAATGTATTTAAATTTAATGTATTTAAATTTAATGTATTTAAATTTAATTTAAATTTAATGTATTTAAATTTAATTTAAATTTAAATTTAATGTATTTAAATTTAATGTATTTAAATTTAATTTAAATTTAATGTATTTAAATTTAATGTATTTAAATTTATTTTAAATTTAATGTATTTAAATTTAATTTAAAATTAATGTATTTAAATTTAATGTATTTAAATTTCATGTATTTAAATTTAATGTATTTAAATTTAATTTTAATTTAATGTATTTAAATTTAATGTATTTAAATGTCAATGTGTATTTAAATTTAATTTAAATTCAAAGTATTTAAATTTAATTTAAATTTAATTTAAATTTAATGTATTTAAATTTAATGTATTTAAATTTAATTTAAATTTAATGTATTTAAATTTAATGTATTTAAATTTAATGTATTTAAATTTAATGTATTTAAATTTAATGTATTTAAATTTAATTTTAATTTAATGTATTTAAATTTAATGTATTTAAATGTCAATGTGTATTTAAATTTAATTTAAATTCAAAGTATTTAAATTTAATTTAAATTTAATTTAAATTTAATGTATTTAAATTTAATTTATTTAAATTTAATTTAAATTTAATGAATTTAAATTTAATTTAAATTTAATGTATTTAAATTTAATGTATTTAAATTTAGTGTATTTAAATTTAATGTATTTAAATTTAATGTATTTAAATTATTTAATGTATTTAAATTTAATGTTTTTAAATTTAATGTATTTAAATTTAATTTATATTTAATGTATTTAAATTTAATTTATATTTAATGTATTTAAATTTAATTTATATTTAATGTATTTAAATTTAATGTATTTAAATTTAATGTATTTAAATTTAATGTATTTAAATTTAATGTATTAAAATTTAATGTATTTAAATTTAATGTATTTAAATTTAATGTATTTAAATTTAATTTATATTTAATGTATTTAAATTTAATTTATATTTAATGTATTTAAATTTAATTTATATTTAATGTATTTAAATTTAATTTATATTTAATGTATTTAAATTTAATGTATTTAAATGTCAATGTTTATTTAAATTTAATGTATTTAAATTTAATGTATTTAAATTTAATGTATTTAAATTTAGTTTAAATTTAATGTATTTAATTTAAATTTAATGTATTTAAATTTAATTTAAGGTTGTATATAAAGCTGCAGCAAAATTAAAAAGAATAATAATTAAATAAATAATTTAAAAAAAAGGCATTTTAAAGAGTTATTTCAATATTTAAATATTGCATATTTTTGTTTCTAAACTTTTTTGTGTTATCCCATGCTTTTTAGGAATTCATAGCCAAAGGTCAAATACTATGGCCTTAAAATGTGTTTTCCCCCGAAAATTCAAGAGTCATTCTCACGGAGAATTCTGCAAGTAAATATTTTTTTTTTGTTGCTATTGTGATGTTTATTAAAATCTGTTAATATTTGACATATTTTTTGCTTTTTTTTAATGTAAATATTTTTAATCTTAAATAAGCTTGATATTTTAAAATGGAAATTGGCCGCTTTAAAGATTGCTCCATTAAGACGTTTCATTGATGTAATTAATTTTCAAAATGAGTTATCCAAATTCTAAAAAAAATTAGGTGTTCTTTTTAACGACTAGAAAACACAATTTAAAACAAAAAATGTATTACAAAGTTGAGAGTTAAAGGGTTAACTAGACGTGTTGCTGTTAAACCGACGTCTGATAACTGCGGTTTAAAATATATGTCAGTATAAACAGCAGCAGCAGAATATATCAGAAATTGATTTTTCTGGTTAAAAGTTGATTTATAACATAAAAATTAATAATGCTAGCAATAAAATTCCGGTACGCTGGTATTACAAAAAGGTATGCCGGCCCCACTACACCCTTAATTCACAATCATTTACTCATGTGTGTTTATAAATAGTACTACAGTCTACTCTTCTTCGACGTCCACTCCCCTTTACAGGTCCCGATTACCGAAAAGACCCGTGAAGTCTGGAGTTAACTTGATATTTCTTAGAAGCCCGCAAATCCTCTGCAGGAGGACGCGAAGCCCTGCACCGGTAGACGCGAGGACCTGTGCAAATGTAGCAGCGGGACACCATGAACTATAATATAGATTTAAGATTTATAATATTTGTAATAGATTTTAAGATTGTTGTTGTTTTGGGTAGGGAACAGACAATGACACTCGAAAATTAAACCAAGAACTTAGGTTCATAGAAAAACACAAGAACAGCATTTTGTAATCGCTATTTAAAATATATATTTTTAATCAAAACAGTGTAATATAAATAAATTTAAACAAAAAAACGATTTTAGAAGTAAAAAAAGTTTTATTTTGTTGGTGCAGGGCCCCCACCCAAGGCTTGGGCCTTAGCATACCTGAGCGAAGATATCTGTGCCATACCCCTAAGGACGGTTCTGCTATAATATAAAAATATATAACTTTCTTAAGATGGTGTGCTACAAAATATACCTAAAAAAACTAACATAAAACCTTTGAAAAAAAAACGTTATTGTGTTGTATCTTTTCGGACAATTGGGAGGGAGGGGGAGTTAACATATACAGACATACAGAACATTTTTAACACTCAGTTACTTTTTAAATGTTTAAATGTTTTGATTGGTGGCGCAATCTAGTGGTCTTTTGACAATGCAGTCATAACATACTCCCCGCTATTGTGAATAGTTTTACAAAACATTCAATAATTATACAATACAATAACATTCTATGAAAATGACAAGTTTTTTTTTAACATGACAATTTTTGATTTATTATTCAACCAGTAAGCAGAACACCAATTATTCAAATAAATTAGATGAACACAATTAGACACAAGATAATAAAAGTAGGGGTCTAATAAGATAATTAAATCTACCTTTGATTTAAATTCATTTTTTCTATGGGCAAACTAGAACCTAATCTCTGAATTTGCAGTATTTGATTTTGGCCTCCCCAAAACGGTGTGGTCGCATCGCCCTAGGGCAGCGGCTGATGGTATCATATATAAAACCAAAATTGTTTGGGCTAGCTGATTTAACCGTTATTATTGTTTATTAATCATAAACGTTCTAATTAATAGTAATTTTAACAATGTATTCAATATCGATATTAAAAAGTTAATTACATTTTTTTTTTATATTTGGGTCATAGTAATTCATAGAATGCAATCCAATGTTTTATTCAAGGTTTTCGATATGTCGCGATGTCATACTAAAATTTATGCAATGTATTTTCAATACACGAGATATAAGAGAGATTTTTGTAAGCACAATAACAAAACCAACAATACTAGATTTTTGTAATTCAAGGTATAAATTGCTAGACTTTTTGATGAACATCAAAAGCGAAGATTCCAAAATTGTATACTTAGAGGATTTTTTAGAGAAATTGCAATGCTTCAAAAAATAACAAGCCGTGGCCACACTTGTTCATTGGCCACCCTCCTTTGTGTTTCAACGGGGAGGGGAATTATTCCTCAAGTCACAGAAAAACATTCATTGTTTATAACTGAGCTTACATCTTACCATTTCGAACAGCTGTTTTACCAGACGTCCTAACTAGAATAATTTATACCTTTTTTTATGCGTTTCCCGATTTAAGTTCGATAGCCGTATCTGCTTAACATAAATTTTATAAGATAGACACAAAAAATGTTCCTAAAAACCGGAACTCTATACTTATCAAATACTTAGATGGAAGCAGAAAGCAAAAAGAAAAAAAAATCAACAATAAAAAAAATAGAAACACAGAGTATGCAATAATTATTGTCATTTTTATAGATAATAGTAGTGACAGTGACAAAGGCCCCGATTGGTTCATGTATGCGGTGCTGCTGTAAAGATGAATGGCTCCCTGGTTGGCCTGTCATAACTGCCCTACCCCTAAGAATCCCTGCGGCAGCGAATTATAAGGAGTCGTTTATGCTTGCTTCATTTTTTATCCTCAGCAGAGAAAAACTTCGTTTTCGGATTGTGCCACAAACAGAACAAAGCATATAATTTATATTACGATTGAACATTATTTGACGTGAAACGTGCAAAAGATTTCTGATTGCCTGTGAATGTTAAATGTTATTAAAATTTAGCTGAATAATATTTTTTCTATTATATTCATACTGTGTTTTCTTATTATTAATAAATAAGATATAAAATAAAATAAAATCATAACGTTTTAAAAAGATTCATAATATTTTAAATATACATATTAATAATGATTACATAAATAAGGATTTAAATATACATATTAATAATGATTACATAAATAAGGATTTAAATATACATATTAATAATGATTACATAAATAAGGATTTAAATATACATAGTAATAATGATTACATAAATAAGGATTTAAATATACATAGTAATAATGATTACATAAATAAGGATTTAAATATGCATTAATAATGATTTAAATATAATTACAATGCAACCGTAATATTAGTTCAAAGTATTACACAGATGGCAAATAGATATAATCAGCAATTATATTTTAGATGTAATTCGATAGAATTACGATTAAAATATTCGCAATATTAATAAACTAAAATAAAAGTTAACTTTTTTAAGATATCTTTATCCAATACAATTATTAATTTATTATATAGTATCCCATAACCTTAATTACAATTTAATATTATATTAATAATCGCTAACATTTTAAATTAGTATCAAAAAATATATTTTTATCACAAATACAAATAAAAAAACTTTCATTATATTAATATAAGATATACGAATTATGTGTCACTCTAAGACTTTACATGGTTATAACTGGTCATTATTGATAACTGGTCATAACATGGTCATTATTATAAACCTTTGCAAACAAAAATTGTTTTGAAGGGGGCGAATTTTATTAAGTAACATTAGTGTGTATAGTTTATATATCAATTAGCTACCATTTCGATAAAAGAGGTTATAAACATTGCTATTCAGAAAAATTAACGTGTGGCCAAGACTTGCCCGAGATAAAATAAAGGTGTATGCCTCTAGTATGCCGCATATATGTCGCATACATGTGGCATACGTATGCCTCGTATGCCCTGTGAGAATATCCCATATTACTCTGGCATACGGTGGTGGTATGCGACATGTATGCGCCTGGCATATCGCCACCGTATGCGACATGTATGCGGTTGGCATATCACCTCCGTATGCGACATGTATGCGTCTGGCATATCACCTCTGTATGCCACATGTATGCAGATCGCATCAATTGTGTAGGTTACATGACGGCTTTTTTCCACGATGTTTAGATTAACTTTTGAAAAAAAATATCATTATTATTTTTATTTCACATTTGGTGGAGAGTAAAATGCTACTTTTTTTTTTTTTTTTTGGAAACAGTAATTAATTTAAATATAATTATTCTTAAAATAAAATTGCGGCATGAAATGTAATAAGAAAAAATACTGCTTAAATAAAAGTTGCTTATGAGATTTTTAAAAAAATCTCAATGTATGACTGTATAATTTTATACGAATATAATTAGGAAATGCAGGATTAGGATTTTTAGTTCGAGACTATTATTTTTCTTTTTTAAAAAAATTACATTTCTTGAAGAGGATTTTTTGAAGCTCAAACTTTTGCTTTAGTGAATGCAAAACTGTTCTATGTATATTCATATGAAATTATAATGTCATACATTGATATTTATTTAAAAATCTTATAAGTAACTTTTATTTAGGCAGTATTTTTTCTTATTACATTTCATGCCACAAAAACTTTTTTAAGAATAATTACATTTAAAGTAATTACTGTTTCCAAAAAGAGAAAGTATCATTATACTGTCCACCAAATGTGAAATAAAAATAATAATGAAATTTTTTCAAGTCAATCTAAACGTCATGGAAAATAGTCGTCATGTAATTAATATTCACAAGACTTATACACCCCTTAAAATTTGAAACCTGCTCCTGTGCTTAACATGAATAATAAATTTGTTTTGGGAATATTTTTCGTAGTATAAATGAAATTTTTCATGTCAAGAAACTGATATCTATCAATTGTAAAATAATGACTAATATCTCAAAGAAAGTTTAATGATTCTGACATGAAAAACACTACCAAATAAATATTAGTTAAATAAAAGTTATGGCCTCTAGGCCCGGGCCTAATATGCCTATTAACTCATACCTTGATTCCCACAGCACCTTCCATAATAAATTCATTTCCGTCCTGGGACTCTACTGATGACTCACCCGAATTTATTATTCATGTTAAGCTTGCTCCTTTCTCCACTGCGGGATGTATTCCGCTGTGTGTTTGGCTGAACCTTTAACATTATTCCATCGTACAGCACAGTTTAAATTTCACATTAACTCAACTAGCCTCTAATGAGATTAGCAGGTATAACAGTGCTTTCTTTTGAACAGAATTGGTGTCTATTACTTCCAAGAACCGTTGACACCACAACAAACTGCGAGTGACGTAATGGATGATTCAAAATGTTTTGTGCTACTCTTCACCCGCGCATGCTCAAAGAACGTTCGCCTACGCTCACTATAAATCGTTAAGTGGAAGTGAAGTATCTCTTTTCAGCCGTCACTGAAGAAATTACGTGTAAAAAGTTCGATTTGACGTTAATGGTTCTATATGTGAGGAATGGGCCCCTTCTGAAGACAGACTTCAATTGCCCAAAGACCTTGGACTTAACTTATACATCCAATTATACAGTTGTAAACACTCAATAAATCTCAACATTAATTAGATGTTTATAATTGTGACACAGGCGAATATGAGCGCCCCAATATGCAGAAATAATTTTTTAAGGCGATTTTGCAACATGGGTAACATTTTTTAATATCTAGTGCCAAGAGTCGTTTTCAAGATAAGAAAATAAAATCCAAGCTATATAACGTAAATAATTAAATATAAAATGTAGAAATCATGTGGAAAGGAATCTAAAAGAAATTGTTTAATTGTATTGTGATATATAATTTAAATTTTAGATAAAAACAGATTAAAAAGGCAATTTCAAAATCTACTAAAAAATAACAAACAGTTATTTCACAAAATGTTGCAATTGTTTTCATATTCATTTATATTTTAATTCGAATGAAATAGTTGATTCTTTTCTATTATTTCACATTAGGTATGTCATAGATATAAAATGCCTATATGTTATAGTTCAAAATTAAAAATCAATTTCAAATTAGCATTTGCAAATTTATCAGTATAACGTTTTCTAATTTAAAAATATCATAATTTTTTTTTGCATCGTACAATATTTGAAGGGATAGGTGGAAGAACTAGGTAGCTCCACTTTTTTCTGATTTTCATTTTTTCACTATTCCTTTATAGTGAAAAAATGTAAGTTAAGGGTCAGTGGGTACACAATATATTAAATTAAAAAAACGCACACACACAAATCCATTTTTTATTCCCATTTCAAATTCACTATGATTTTTATCATCCTCAATCTATTACTATAATGCAATGGTTTCAAAGAAGTATAATGTAACTGGAGATACTTAAAAATCAACTTAACAATTATAAAGTTGAAAACATTAATGTCGCAATAAATTGGATCTAAATAGGAAGCATATGCCATTCGCATACACCGGGCATACCACCTCCGAAGTCATCATTTCAATGGCATACATCTCGCATACGAACAATCGGCTGGCATACGAAAGGCATACACCAGGCATATTAATATTTTTGTCCCTGGATCGAAATAGGAAGCATATGCCGTTCGCATACACCGGGCATACCATCTCCGCGGTCATCAGTTAGATGGCATACGTGGCATACATCTCCCATACGAAAAATCGGCTGGCATACGACAGGCATACACGCGGCATACGAAACTTTTTGTCTCGGGTGTATGCGTCATGGATGCCGTTCTCATACCAACCTGTTACATGACGGCTTTTTTCCATCATGTTTAGATTGGCTTTTGAAAAAAATATAATCATTATTTTTATTTTATATTTAGTGTTATGCTACTTTCATCTTTTGGAAAAAGTAATTACTTTAAATATAAGTATTTAAAAAAAAATTGTGGCTCGAAATGTTATTTAAAAAAAAAAAAAATACTATATAATTAAAAGTTCCTTAAATGATTTTTTCAAAAATCTCAATGTCATACACTGTTAAAAATTTCATTTTCAACGATCTCCCATATCTTGGTGCAAAACATAAGTCTGCTGCAAATTATACCATATTATGGTGGAATCTAGGTTGAACCAAAAATCCTTTATCGGAAAAAAAAAAACGGATGTTTCATTGATAATTGGTTCAACCTCTTTAACTGTAACCGACATTTTTGCTGTCGCTTCATCAACAAGCCGGGGAATCCAATACAAGAAAGACAACGACGAACAAGGGCCTCCATGGCCCAGTGGATAAAGGCATTCAACTGTGAATCAGAGGATAGAGCCCGATCGGTGGACTTTGACAAATAAAAGTAAAAAAATTGTGATTTTGCGTTCGGAGAATTGCCAGTTTCGCTACAAAATACTAAAATACAAAGAAAACTCGAATTTTTAGTTTTATGTAGCGTTATGAGTTTTGGTGTAACGTTTCACCACTAAATGATATCCGTAGTAGCACCGTAAAATGGTGAAACTAAGCACCAAACGTTTGTTGCAGCTAAATGGGTACCAAATTTTGGTGCAAGGTCATAATAAATTTTAACAGTGTACTTTATAATTTTTATGAATATATTTAGGATAGTTTTACATTCATTGAAACAGAATTATGAGCTTTGATGAAACGCTGTTTTTTTTAAATGTAGCTTTAGTTAGCGAAACTATTTTTTTTTTTTTTTAATTTCTTTTAAGTCAAAATGTCATTTCTTGAAAAGTATTTCTTAGAAGCTCCAAACTTCTGCTTCAGTGAATGTAAAACTCGGGTAAATTCATATAAAATTATAAGACACACAGTGGATTTTTTTAAAAAAAATTCTGTAAGTAACTTTTATTTAGGCAGTATTTGTTCTTATTACAATTAATACCACACAACTTTTTTAATAGTACTTATATTTAAAGTAATTACTGTTTCCAAAAGAAGAAAGTAGCATTATACTGTCCACTAAATATGAAATAAAAATAATTACTAATTGTTTTTTAAAACCCAATCTGAGTAATGGAAAAAGCCGTCACGTAACAGGGTGGGCATGATGAGATCCTGGTCCTGCATTTTTCTTAATTTAGCACTTTTTATTTCTTTGAAGTCGCGTACTATTCTGATCTACCACAATCACTGTCCTCAACTCGCCTCTGAGATTAGCAGGAATAACAGTTTTTTCCTTGGTTTTCGATTATCACTGGGAAAAACCGTTGGCCAGCACACTCCACCTCACTAACACGCTGCAACAAGTGAAAATCCAACGATGAATGCCGTGTTGCTTCTCTCCTTGCCATGCAGAGCAGTGTGCTTTCGTAATTCACTCACGCATGCATGCAACTCGTATGATCCAACGCTCATCATAAATCATTAAATGGAAGTGAAATGGATATTTAAAATTCAACTAATACATCCAATTATATAGTTGTAAATTTGCAATAAATGTTGTCATTAATTGGATCGAAATCGGAAGCATGGTTATACTGTGAATACTTTTGACATATGCCGTGCATACAGTCTAGGAGGTCATCAATTCGAAGTCATACTCGGCACATTACTCGCATACTAACAATCGGTCTGCCATGTGTAGTGCATACAAGCAGCATATTAATATTTTTGTTTCGAGGTTAGTATGTATATAATTAATATTTAGTATTACAGCTTAAAACGTTAGAATACAACTGATAACGTTAGTACAATGGATGCCAGAACCTCGAGATTGAGAAAACGAGAAGTAGCCCCAAATCGTCGTATAAATTATCAATCAACGCGAGAAAGTCGGAAGTTTTAAATTTCACATAAGAGAGGTCTTTAAGTGTCCCTTATTAAACCGTAAGAATTGAAGAAAACACATTTGTCAACATACCAAGACATGATAAAATGCTGCTTCAAAGAACTGAAAACTCTGGTTACGAGTTATATTTGATAAATTTGTTTAGATACTATAAAGTTAATTTCCCTAATAACAGTCAACTTGCATTTTGGATTGCAATTTAATGCTATTTGCTCAATATAACTGATATTTACTTAACATGTAATGAAATATCTTAAAAATGAAAATAGAGACACAGAACAGAAAAAATCAATACATATATATAAGAATGGAGTGTCTGTGGAATCGAACAAATCCACAGATTTTGAGTTTTTTACATGAATTGGGATGAACCCATTCAGAAAATCACATTAAAATTTTTATGACTGTTTGTTTGCTTGTGTGGATTTACCTCCAAAAATACCGAACGGATTTTTATGAAACTTACGTCATTTTACAATAATCTTCTAACTTAACATCTGTACTTTGTTTCATGTGGATATCTGCAACCATTCAAAAGTTATAGAACTTTTTGCATTTTTCCATACATTGTTCCTATTAGAAAATTTACATTGTAGAACTCCCCTGCATAACATTATTGTTAAATACCACCTTGGCGATCAAAATTATTTTTCGGCAATACTGGCTGGCATCTACTATTGCGAATTTTCTTTGAAACATACATTTATTGAGCAGCAGATTATAGGAATCGGTCGTTAACAAAAACATTGCCAACCAAAGGAGGAAGTTAAACCAGCTGTTTCGTCTGACGCCATGTGTATCTAATGATGTCCCGAACATGCTTAACTTTGTTTCAAGACCTTAAACACGTCGGTGCCTAATTTTCTATCCAACGTTATTACATTTATGACAATAGTGCTATTTGTTACGGAGTGGAACAGTGCTATGGTGTTGGAATGGGCCACCCAAAAAGTTTAACTTAGATTTTCTATATTTATACCTCCATGTAGTTTATTTTAAAGTTTCACCTTAAAAGCATTTTATTGAAATTCAAAAATGAATAATGAAAATTAATTTTTAAAAGAAATATTGTCAGTAAATATTTAAACTATCAAGCATGTTTAAATGTATATTTTACAATTCTCTGAAACTGCAGGGTAAGCAGTTATTAATAAAAATAATTCCTAATATATTTTTCTTTAGAAATTATGTTCAAAGACGGAAATATAGATTCCGGTCGCCCATTGGCACTAAAAAAAATTTCGCCAAATACGACAAATTATTTCAATTTGGAAGAATGCAATTTCTTTTTTCTTTAATATATTATTACATCGCCAATATTAAAAGTAATGATTTACTACATGTGTTTATTGTCACTGGAGGGTTAATTCTTATACAAAAAAAAGCAATTTTTAAAATAATATTTAACACCAACTGGACACCAATTAAACAACAGTTTTTAACACTAATTGGAAGTAACATCGCTAAGTGTTTTACTTTTATTTTTGCAGAATACATTATTTTATAGACATTACATTTACAAGACTAATATTAGCAAAGGCTTTTTTAATCATTAATTTTTTGGAATTTTTATATTACAAAAAGAAACAATTTAGAAAAACATAATTTTAAATAGTAGTCGAAATAGCATGTAAAGTCGTAAACATAAAAATTAAAAAAGTAATTAGCTCTTACTGCGCACGAGCAACATCGGGCCATATTGCTAGTGCTAAATAAATTTATATGGTTTGTGATTAATTATTTCACTATCGTCATTTGAATAGAAATAGGATAAACATTGGCTTTATGATATCTACGTCTAAGGAATATTGTATTATTATAAAGAATATAGTAGTGTATAAAGGCTACATAGGTGTTGTATAACGATTATAGTACTAAAGAACATAGTATTATAAATATTATATAGCATATTAAGAATTAATTTTCCGTCCAAAATTTATATAGGATATTTTTTTTTTATTCTTTTCCTAAATAATATGTAAGAAAGTTAAACTTTTACTCATAACGCAAAATAAATTAAATATGTATATTATTTTCAATCCTCAAATCAAATCCTCAAATCAAAGTCATTTTTTTTTTACTCGCGTGTTCAAAGATTTTCGGTCTTACGAAATACTTTTCTTCATTGCCCAAACGAAGCCATCTAAAATGTATTATCTGTGTAACGTACCGAATATTATTGTAAGACATTTTATAATTAACTCGAAATTTTATCGCAGGCAGTGTCTTGGGAGTTAATTATAAAATCGCAGTAGTAATTAACTTTTTGCTATACATTGACAATCTGGTTTGGTCTAATGATAATGTAGCTAAAAAAAAGTTCAAAAGAAATAAAAGCAAAAAGAAAGAAAGTACGAAGACGGCCTTTCAGGAATTACATCAGTAAACTTATGCTAGAGAAAAATGATCAATCATGTAGACCGGGCATTCCAGCAGTGTGCAGCTCTGAAATGAACCTAGCAACTATCCAGAACAAATGTAATTCATCTTCCAAGCTATTCATCTATCTTGTGGCGTCCTTTGCGCACCCAGTTATTAGACAAGGGAGGGGGGGAGAGGGACGATGAGGACCGAGTAACGCCCTTTGCGTACCACGTGACCTGTCAGCATTCCAGCCAATGGGAGTGCTGAGGCTTTGGCGCAGTTTCGGGACAGGGAAAAGTGAAGGCAGCGTAGGGATTTTCTTTGGCGGGCTAACGGTTCAAGGGTGTAACGTGTTACTCGAAGGTGGTCCTGTATTTTCTAAATATGTGTAATTGTTAAGCACAAGCGACGTTATGCCGTGTCATTTAACAGCCACAATGCATAAAACGTGATTATCATAAAGGTTGAGTTATATATTTAGAAACGAGAGCGCGCGTTTTGCGGTAAAGATGGTAATCTGCGATTTTAATGGGGAGCGTTTTGGCAATGCGTCTTCGTAACATTGAGAAGTCCAAAATTGTTTTATAGAATTAACGTCTTATGAATAGAGTAATTGCTAGTTGTTTGATTAGGGAGATCGAGCGTGAAAAATAGAGCAAATAAGCAATGAAAGAAATACAAAATTTACATCTGTTCTCTTGTTTAAAAAGTATCTAACTATCTTACAGAATGTTTTGTGATTAAAGAATTTTTAAATATCTTGACCATGTAATTATATTTCAAACATATAGATAATGATGTCAAGTAACAGTTAAGAGCTTAAGATACTTACAATTCACATAGATGGGGTTTGCTAAGTGAGTATTCCAATAATGTCCTTCCTTTGCCGAATTTTCTTCACAAAAGCCCAGAAACAACACTTTCTATATCAACAGAAAGTCAGACACATCGCCACACTGAAAAAAAAATAGTTGCAGATATATAATAGATAGATAGATTCTCTTTCAGAACACATAAAAGAAGATTGTAAGGAAACTAATTTGAAGTCATCAGAAGTGACGTTACAATTTCGATTAAGTATGAACATTTGATCCGTAATATTAAATAACATTTTTTTTAAAGCAATATCGGTGCCTCAATATCGGTATAATAATAAAAGTATATTGAAATCTTACTGAATAAAATATTTTTTAAACATATATCTAAAACCTTCCACATAAAATTCTAAAGACTATCAAATTTATAAAATAATTGTAATTTGTAAAATAAAGAATGGTATTTTAAATAACAGAACTAAATAATAACGTTTACTATCAATATACATTTTATGTATCTTTTGTAATTCCAAGTAAATACGGGTATTACTGTTGTTAATTTCTTACAATTAAAAACGTTTCGAAAAATTCACAAAGTGCAGTAGCTAAATATTTAGAAAAAAAGATCAACACAACCTTGATTGTTTAGCGGCACTTGTTAAAAGCTCCTGCTTGTCTGATATTTATTGCAAGTACGCGCCGGATGGAGGTAAACTAAGATTTATAGACCGTAAAGGTCAACTGGGTGCCTATCGCTCTTTCTCTGTCCCCCTCCAGAAGGGGAGAGAGTGACTTAAACAACTTTCGGTTTACCATTATTTTGCACCCGCAAAGCACTACACTCATTGCGGAGAAATATCACATGACAGATGTTTTATACTTATTATTTTGAACGTAAAATATACACTGACCTTTTTATTAAAGAATGCAATTATTAAAACATTTCAAATAAGTGTTGTTAGAAAGTAGTTGTTGTTGTAGAACAGAAAACTATAGCTTGTCCTCAGAAATTTATTTCTAGTTGTTGCAGAACAGGAAACTATTGCTTGTTCTCGGAAATTTCTTTCTTATTTTATGAAAATTTAAGTTGCCATATTTATTCCAGTTTCATTTAGCGCCAAATATTCAACTCTAAGACAACAATATCTCAAACAGTAACTTGGTTGCTTCATATAAAATTCATGTAAAGCATCAGCTCTGTTTGCCTAGTAGAAACTTTGTTAATCTGTTTAAAGCAAGTAGAGTTGGCATGCGGCCAACTCTTCTACCTTCCCTCTCTCGAAATTTGCATATAGGGATATTCCATCGGGAAAAGCTGCGCTTGCAGGGAAAACGAGCTTCTAAGTTATGCAATGAGTCTATTAATATTCGTGTCTTATTTTATGCAGGGACTTACAGTGAAAAGTCCTCAAACTTGAAATCATGCATGCACACAAGAAAATGAACAGTTTCTTGAGAATAACGTCTTTATGGGTTCTCTGCCCACAAACTAAAATGTAACCCAGATCTACGTTATTTATGTCATGCTTTGAGGTTCATCTAAAGTAAAAGAATTGGAAAAGAAGTATTCTCAATTAACAATTATCAGTGACATATATCTGCTATGCATTGAATTATTCAAAATATCGCTTTCTTTGTAAGACGTTTTTTGCGACAAAACATCGCGTCGGTTAAAAATTGAAAACTCCGTATCCTCTCTATTGTAAAACTAAAACTCGTGGCATTATTCGCTTATTAGAATAAAATACTTTCAGAAAGAAGAAAAATAAATCAGAAAAAACATTTAATAAACTCAAAATGTTGTATTAAACAATTTAAGATAGCCAACCGTAAAATCTATACTGTACAAAAAAGTGCTTAAAAATGAGTGCATAACCGTACTTGTTCTTTTTATGTACAATTACATCGTAAATGAGCGATGACGTACTCAAATTTAAGCAATCGCACTTTCACAAAATGAGCAGTATGGTTTAATATTGCTAATATCAGCTTATGTTCAAGCCATCTTAACAAAGCGACCTGACAAACTTAAAATATTTGTTCTGAAGATGGTTTTCCACATTAGTTGATGTCGGTTGCTTAAATTTAAACTGAGTTATTACAATTCAATTATCTTACTTCCCATACTACGTTGATGCAAGTCCCATAAACGTCTTCAACGTTGACACTCAACATCCAAAACTGTTGCATCTTGGATAAATACCGTCAAGAAAGAGAAGGCCGACTCATCACATCGAGCAGTAGCTGCCAGTTGACCTTCAGGATTCAAGTTGTTGTAGAGTACGTCTGTTACAAGCAAGTCGACTGAGGCAAGAATTAACAAACGTTACCTCAGACGCCTTTTCGTTAGTGCCACACAATGTCAGTTCAATCAATAAATCAATTCAAATCTCTCAATCAACTTTAAAATGATAAAAAGGTAAATTACAATTAAAAAACTTCTGTAACAATAAAATAGAAAAGTGCTACATTATTAACTTATATTACAAAAATTTTAATGTGAGAATAGCATATGACTATGTTTTAACCTTTAGAAGGTGAGTGTTTGGTTTTAACAATGGATTCTGCCTGAAATATTAACCACCAACCTGTAAAGGTTAAAAGACAACTTATTGACTAACGTTTTATCAGGCTTTAAAGCCAATTCTTTTTACCCGATTCTGTATCATTCATAATAGTATAAAATGTTGAAAATATAAATATTTAAAAATTAAGTTGTATTTAACAAATACCATAACGGTAAAGAATAAATATGCAAAAAGTAAGAAACTGTTTGGTTAACCATATAATAGATTGATTGTAGAAATGCATTAAACATTTACAATAACAAATTTATTGGTTCGTTGCACTAACATCCCACTAGAACTTCAAAATTAGTTATTGGTGATGGTTTGGAAACTACCTCGATTTGAAAACACGTGGAACCTGCCCCGTAATTTTTAAGCATGGCCACAGATGGCTAAGACAACTCCTGAGCTGACACCTCAGTCTCCAAGTTGCCATACCATAAAACAACATGAGCACACTTGCAACATGATAAATTTAAGGTGCAGCAGCCCCAGGGGATATTTGGCAAACGACAAAAATAAACTTGCAACCCTTTTGATTATTGGCTCGGAAATCTTTCGACTGGACTAATACATTTTATAATAGATATGTGACAATACAGTTATTTCACAAACTACAAATTAGTATTGTCATTTATGGGTTAAAATGTACTCTACGGTCCCCCTGATTTTAACCTATTTACCATTTTCGGTAACCCTTCGGGGGAGAAATGGAGTTATTATGTTGGCAACAAAAACAGCTTTTGTTTCCAAGAACGTGTTAGCGTTGCGAATATAGCTTTTGGTAAATTCCTAGAACACGGTGCTCCTTTGCCCGATTCTGAAAATTGGCGGTTTTTGCTAACATGTTATTAGCGACAAGCATCGTTTTTTTTGCCAATAAAAGAAATCTATCCGCCCCCCCTCCCCCCTATTCAAGGTTGCCAAATATAAATTGTATTGTTCGCATATTGTCGCTAAATATCACATTTGGCGGGGGATCGTGTTCTAGGAACTAACCTAGTGTTTTCAAAAATCTCGCCAAGGGGTACTGAACAATGTATTTGAACCAGATTGATTTCTTTCAAAACTTTAGGAATAATGAGTTTATTAGTTATTTTACTGAAAAAATTAGCAGACTGAAATGAATAGTAGCTTAAATAAAACATAAATGAAGTATGTTGGTGGTTAGAAAAATTAACTACATTTCAAACATTGCATTAAAGTTAATTTTTTCCTCAGTATTTTACATGTTTTGACGAAGTGTTTCCTTATATTAAAATACTACTATACAACTAAAATTTAACCATAGAATATTAACCATTCGCCATACGTAATATTTACTTACTCGCCCATTTACTTTACATATGTAAACAAACAAGTTTAGTATTCTTAAGGTTTAAAAAAAATGGTAAGTGTTTGACCATATCTCTTACGATTTAAAACATAGACATATTTTTTTTATGAAGCTGTACAATTTTCAATTTTTTTCTTACATTGGTTAGAATTCAGACTTGGTATTTTAAAAAGCAACAGAATACAACGTCCTTAGTAGGATTGATGGGATACCCCTGTTTGTTGATCACTTTTTCAAATTATGAAGCCCAAATTTGTAACTCAAGCTAGACACTACATTTTTCAACCTTTTGATTAATAGCTTATATGATAGCATTATGGCATCACAAGTGTCTTTTGTTACTTTTTGTTTATAATATAATTTATTTATATGTTTAATTAGCTAAAAAAGTTATTAAATAATGTAAGCCAAATTTTTACGCCGTCAGGTGATTTTTACCTAAATATGAAATCCTTTCACTTTCAGGTCGCCAAAAAAAATTATATTTTAGAGCAGCATAATAAAAGTTAAAATTATCGTTAAATAATACGCTCTACAAAATAAAAATTATACCACCCGATAGATTAAAAATCCTTTTAATCGATGGATCAATTTTCATTCAATTTGGTCAATTATTAATGAAGATAGAAGCATTTGAAATAATTAATAATATAGAATATTTTCCTCTATCGTTCATCGTTCATTCGCGGGAGAAGGAAGAAACATCTCAACTAGCAATCATTTTCCAACAGGATGAAAGCACTGAAAGAAGGAGTGTGTGTGGGGGGGGGGGGGGAGATCGAGGGCATATTTATTCTCAGCAGAGTCTTTTAATACAGTGCGCGTGATTAATTTTCCCTTGAAATATCGGATTTAACTAATGACACGGGAAAACAAATAGTAATTTTTAAAAAGTTTAAATGGTGATTGGTCTGACATCCTTCAAAAGGTGGGTTGAAAAAAAGGACTGACCCAAAAAGCTTTTAGAAAAGTAAAAAAACGCTAAGCCCCCCCCCCCCCCCCCCTAAATTTTTTTTCGAAACTGTGGCTAAAAAAGTTGTGATATAAAAAACAAACAAGCCAAGCTCAACCGTGCACACCCACTCACTAGCCTTTTCATCAATGTTCGATTTTATAGTTGTTCGATTTCATCGATTTTGTCGATTTCATCGATTTTGTAGATTTGAGAGATTTTATGGATGTTCGATTTATTCGATTTCATCAATTTATTCGATTTCATTGTATTCGATTTCATTGTATTCGATTTCATCGTATTCGATTTCATCGTATTCGATTTCATCAATTTATTCAATTTAATCGATTTGTTCGATTTTATCAATGTTCGATTTTATCAATGTTCGATTTCATCACTTTGTTCGATTTCATCAGTTTGTTCGATTTCATCGACGTTCGATTTTATTGCTGTTTGATTTCATCGATGTTCGATTTCATCAATTTGTTCGATTTCATCGGTGTTCGATTTCATCGGTGTTCGATTTCATCGGTGTTCGATTTCATCGATGTTCGATTTAATCGATGTTCGATTTAATCGATGTTCGATTTAATCGATGTTCGATTTCATCGATGTTCGATTTCATCGATGTTCGATTTCATCGATGTTCGATTTCATCGATGTTCGATTTCATCGATGTTCGATTTCATCGATGTTCGATTTGTTCGATTTCATGGATACAATCGATTTGTTCGATTTCATCGATACAATCGATTTGTTCGATTTCATGGATACAATCGATTTGTTCGATTTCATCGATACAATCGATTTGTTCGATTTCATCTATTTCTTCGATTTTAAAATTTATACACACATAAATTTTTAATCGAGCTAAGAAAAGAAAGCGCAGCTTTTTTCCGGGAAAAGGCTAGTGAGTGGGTGTGCACGGTTGAGCTCTTGGCTTGTTTGTTTTTTATATCACAACTTTTTTAGCCACAGTTTCGAAGATTTTTTTAGGGGGGGGGGAGGGCTTAGCGTTTTTTACTTTTCTAAAGTTTTTTTGGGGGGATATATATATATACGTTTAATTTATTATATTTCTTTAGTTCATTAGTTTGGTTTTGGGTTTTGTTAATTAACATCGCAGTAGAGTTGCACAGTGGGCTATTGGCTGCTAGTCCAGTCAGCAAAGCATGAAAAAAGAGTCATTTCGGAAAAAAATAGGGGAAAGCTGGAAACAATTTTAATCGCTTCCAAAAAGTGTTCTGTGTGATATATTAATTTTGCATCCCTGCACCACGCCGGCCGCCATCTTGAAAAAGTGGCGGCCAAAATCAGAGTTTTTTTATTATCTCCTTAGCTATTCAATTTATAGAAAATATTTCAATTACAAAATTATTCCCTATGTAATTTTACACAAAAATGCAATTCATATTATGTTTCTGCCACTCACCATTTAGACGCTAGAGGCGAATAAAGTGAATACTAATTCACTAAGTGACATGAAAACTAAGAAACCGCTTTGACAGGACATCTTTTGTTCCTGATATTGTTTAAAAACCACTCTATACCTTATGAACGTTTATTTTAACAAAAATTGGTTATTTGGCGTTAAGATAAAGTTAATTTTACTGAGGGGATTTTGCAAATAAGCTATATTTCCCATTTTTGAAACAGATTTCACAATGGGCTCTTATAGAGTTGAAGTATAAAATCTACCCTATTTGTTTCCAAGTAGCTATTCCGACTTGGAACACCCTTCTACAATCCAAATAACATTTTAAATTCCAATATTGATATTGAATTATTATTTGAAACTTAAGATATTTCCACAAAGTTAAATATTATTATTCAAAGTATGAATATCAAGAATATCACATTTACATTTTTCATGAACAGTAACATTTACAAATCTTCATATTTGTGTATGTTTCCCGTTATTTTAACTATATTTAACATTTTAGACCCTTTTCTTTTACTTCCGGGTATTATAACCTGATAGCAGTTTCTCGCAAATAAAACAATTATGTTATGAAGACAAAACTGACAAGTGTGGCTTAAAGACCAAGCGTCTTACAGCGTTGGACTAAGGAACACTCCAAGTTTAGTGTAAAATGTTTTTAATTAGATTACTAAAGAATTTTTGTACTCTAATTTCGTTTATATTATTTGTTGTATAAATATTTGTGCAATTTAATTTCATATAGGATGTATAGTTTAATATTTTTTTCTTACTAAAAAAATGTCTGCATAGCATGAGCGTTTCCAAATTTTGCATTTAAGGAATTTTGCAAATGTACTATATGACTTTTAGTTGTCTGATTGCCTGAAAATCGATACTATCGATTTCTTAGATTTGTACGATTTCATCAATTTGTACAATTTCATCAATTTGTACGATTTCATCAATTTGTACGATTTCATCAATTTGTACGATTTCATCAATTTGTACGATTTCATCAATTTGTACGATTTCATCGATTTGTTCGATAAAATTAATTTCATCAATTTGTACGATTTCATCGATTTGTTCGATAAAATTAATTTCATCAATTTTATCGATTCGTTCGATTTCACCGATTCGTTCGATTTGTTCGATTTCCTCGATTCGTTCGATTTCGATTTCATCGATTCGTTCGATTTCGATTTCATCGATTTGTTCGATTTCGATTTCATCGATTCGTTCGATTTCGATTTCAACGATTCGTTCGATTTCGATTTCATCGATTCGTTCGATTTCATCGATTCGTTCGTTTTCATCGATTCGTTCGATTTCGATTTCAACGATTCGTTCGATTTCGATTTCATCGATTCGTTCGATTTCATCGATTCGTTCGTTTTCATCGATTCGTTCGATTTCATCGATTCGTTCGATATTATCGATTCGTTCAATATTATCGATTCGTTCGATATTATCGATTCGTTCGATTTCATCGATATAATCGATTTCATCGATATAATCGATTTCATCGATATAATCGATTTCATCGATATAATCGATTTCATCGATATAATCGATTTCATCGATATAATCGATTTCATCGATTTTATCGATATAATCGATTTCATCGATATAATCGATTTCATCGATATAATCGATTTCATCGATATAATCGATTTCATCGATATAATCGATATAATCGATATAATCGATTTCATCGAGTTGCAGATCTTATCGATTTCATCGAGTTGCAGATCTTATCGATTTGTTCGATGTTATCGATTCGTTCGATTTCATCGTTTTGAACGATTTAATCGATTTGTTTGAGTTCATCAATACTATCGATTTAATCGATTTCTACGATTTCATCGATTTGTACGATTTTATCGATTTGTACGATTTCATCGATTTGTACGATTTCATCGATTTGTACGATTTCATCGATTTGTACGATTTCATCGATTTGTACGATTTCATCGATTTGTACGATTTCATCGATTTGTACGATTTCATCGATTTGTACGATTTCATCGATGAAATAGATTGTATCGATAAAATAGATTGTATCGATAAAATAGATTGTATCGATAAAATAGATTGTAACGATAAAATAGATTGTCTCGATAAAATAGATTGTATCGATAAAATAGATTGTATCGATAAAATAGATTGTATCGATAAAATTGATTGTATCGATAAAATAGATTGTATCGATAAAATAGATTGTATCGGCAAAATCGATGGAATCGAACAAATTGATGAAATCGAATGTGTCGACAGATCGATTGTATCGATAAAATCGATTGTATCGATAAAATCGATTGTATCGATAAAATCGATTGTATCGATAAAATCGATTGTATCGATAAAATCGATTGTATCGATAAAATCGATTGTATCGATAAAATCGATTGCATCGACAAAATCGAAGAAATAGATTAAATCGAACAAATCGATTGTATCTTTGAAATCGAACAAATCGATTGTAACGATGAAATCGAACATCGATTAAATCGAACACCGATGAAATCGATTAAATCGAACACCGATGAAATCGATGAAATCGAACATCGATGAAATCGAACATCGATGAAATCGAATATCGATGAAATCGAACATCGATGAAATCAAACAGCAATAAAATCGAACGTCGATGAAATCGAACAAATCGATGAAATCGAACATCGATGAAATCGAACAAATCGATGAAATCGAACATCGATGAAATCAAACAGCAATAAAATCGAACGTCGATGAAATCGAACAAACTGATGAAATCGAACAAAGTGATGAAATCGAACAAAGTGATGAAATCGAACAAAGTGATGAAATCGAACATTGATAAAATCGAACAAATCGATTAAATTGAATAAATTGATGAAATCGAATACGATGAAATCGAATACGATGAAATCGAATACGATGAAATCGAATACGATGAAATCGAATAAATTGATGAAATCGAATAAAACGAACACCAATAAAATCGAACAAATCGATTGAATCGACAAAATCGATGAAATCGAACAACTATGAAATCGATTATTGATGAAATCGAACACGTAGTAAACGGAAGTAGTAAAAGAAGTTTGGTCGTAGTATAAGATAGTTAGTGTAGTATTTTAAAATATACTCTTTTTGGTTAAGTATTTATGTCGGGCTGTTAATTTTATTTTGACTATTAATTTTATTCTATAGTTGTTGAAGGACAAGGTTTCCCATTGTAAATATATTTTGAAATGTGACAGGCCATCACTAAAATAATTAAATGTTTGGATTGCTGTCGTTAATTTAAAGTAATTTTAAAATCTTTTAAGATTTATTTATTACAGGCATAAATAAAAAAAAATATTACGCTGTGTGTCATCTGAGACAACGCTATAACATCTATGCAGCAAATTATTAATTTTCATGTAATAAACTATACAAAAAACAGAGATACACATGCACAATTAAAAAAAATTCTCCTCTGCAACAAAAAACGTCCCCTCCACAACTAACTTTGAAATTTAATATTAATTTAAATAAAAATTATTTCAACTAGTATTTGAACGAAAAAGCTCCATGGTCTTTTTTAAAAGTAGAATTAAAATGGTTCGAAAATATTTTTTTGTTCATCTGTAAAAATTAAAAACTGTATTAAAATTTGTTGTGGAGAGGACATTACAATTTTTACAAACTGTTATTTATATATTTTATAGAGTGTAGTTATACATTTCTAATTATAATATATTCAGTCTAAAATAATTTATTTAATTTAATTTCAAATCCTAAAGTTAAATATTCTTAAAAAAGGAAAAATGCATTTATCCCATCCGCAACAACAAAATATTAAAAATTTTATATTTGAAGTAATTAAAAAGTGCAAAAAAGTTTTATTTAGGGAAAAAAACATTAGAACATAAAAGTATAACCCTTAATGAATCAGAGGACACATGATTTTTTATTCTACTCCACCATTCCTTTTTCAGACGGTCAGGACATAAATGCCGTGGAATGGCCCCATAGGTAGACTAATTACTTCAGATGATAATTTTATACACATTTGATAAATATTATTAAATATAAATTTTAAGTAAAAAATTAAATAATTAAAATTTTATTAATTTCAAGAAAAATGCGTAATTTCAAGAAAACTCAATGAGGGGCTTGCATTTTGTGCAATAGTTTAAATACTCAAATTGTATGTTAATACCTCAAGGAAAGATGTTTATAATACCTCATACTTACTAATTGAAGATTTATTGTCTTTTAAATCCAACACTTAGCTATAAATTGTTTAATGAATATAGAAATGCCATGTTGAAAAATGTAAAGATGAAAACTCTGAAAAAAAAAATGTGTCCTAGTACTGAGTTTCTTTCTTTAACAAATCCCAAAAGTTTTTTGAACACTTTAAATTTATATAGAATCTTGCAACCTGTTTGAAATGCTGCTGGTAGCACCGCTCCCTATAATCAGATGAATTTCATGTTCGTGATAACCATCTGTACTTTTCCCTAGAGGTTTTCTCCTACTTTATATAGCCCAACAGAGCTAGCACCTGCAATTCTTACTTCCGTTGTGAAAAAACATTTTTTCGGTATTTTAAGCATGAACTAAGAATTCTTTGAGATACGAAAAGGCGAGCCATGAGCTAAGAAACATAAGTTTTTAAGAGGAGAAAAAATATGCTCACTCGGCCAGAAGAACCGAATAAGTGATATCGTTTTTTGGTAATCTATGGAGGATCGCAGCCTCCATTTTTCATACCCGCTTCATGCTTTAGGCATTTCGCCTACTCTCTCGCTTCTTCTTGTAGGAGGCTCTTCCGCAATTGCGAGAAGATCGACACAAACTTGTATATCTTTTTCTCCTCATTCGAAATGGGCTCCATATCAGACACACCTGTTTGTAAATATACTCTGGTTATTTGAATATTTCAGGTTCAAAAGGCACGCTCATTTTGAGGAGACTTTTGATTACGATTACAAATTTCGTCAAACTGAGGAAATTCATATTATTGTCGTTTTTTCACAAAGTTTATTTCATAATAAATGAGGACGAGTTTAAATAAATGTTCGAATCGAACAACGGATCTCTTGGTCCGAAGTCACGCACGCTATCGGCACTGCCAGAAAAGCTTGTTTGAATTGTGACAATAGAAATATAAGAATCAAAAGGGAGTTCAAACTACCAGAAAAGAGTAAATTATTTTTACTTCTTGATATAAAAATAAAAATTTGAACACCTATTAGCATAATCCCTTTGGGATATTGAAAGAAAACTAAGCTATTCCATTAGTCAATATCAAAATATTATATCACAAAGTAGAAAATATATTTACAATATCCATAAAAAGCTGTGCCTAAAGTACTCTAAAAGGTTAAAGAAAATTTTATGTCTGAAACTTTTTCATTATTAATAAAACAATAGATTATACAAAATCTTAACAATTGACTTGTGATTGTTAATAAACTTAATACGGCCTGTGGGTTTCTAAACATTAAGAAATATACTTGTAATAAGTACTTTTTTTTTATCTTGTCATTTACATTTACAGAAATTAGCGCACTTTATTCAAAGAAATATTTCACAAAAATTTAAATCGTTTAGTCTTTACAGTGTCTCTTCAACACCCGATAATAATATAGAGCAACCCTTATTTTAAGTAAAAATTACAATGATATGAATGAGAAACGAAACTTTCGAAAGGGATTCAAATCAGTCCCATAAACACCAAATCAATTCAGAAGATAGATAAGTAGGTATAAAAAGTGGATGAATTCCAAACTCATCCATACTATTCTGGAGTCAAGCCTTTCACGAAGATGATAGTATCAGTTGGAGTGAATCGGTTGAGGTAAATGAGCAAGGGAAATTACACAAAAGATCCATTTTGCAATAGAAGTTCAAAAACGTCATTAGTATTCCAGGTTGTAAGATGAATCTGCTAGAAATAAAGTTTGCTTGTTCCCCCTTACTTCCCAAATAGGAATAAAAGAATAAATTCACAAACCATGAGGTGATTACAAGTTTATACAGATTGCTTAGAAAACAATTCACTATTTTTATATTCTTGGCCAAGCTGATTATATTCTTCGATTATTGTTGTCTAACCTGCATTTTGTCAACGGAAATTTAGGGTTTGAGTTTATTTTAATATATGTGAAGTTATTCTATTCTTTTTAAGGCAATAAAACTGAATATAATATTTTTTTTATTTATAGAAGCATAGAACTAACTAATTAAAATGTATGTTTTTTAATAGCGCTAAACTATTTATTTCTAAAGTTAAAACAACATATTTGAACTGTTATAAGTATGATGATAAAAAAAGAAAAACCTTGCTAAATGTAATTTCTAAAACTTAATTACACAGTGATACTTAAATTTTTAATGATTTTTTTATTAAATAAAGACAAATGTATATCCTTGCCTTATCTAATAACGAATCTATTCATTGAAGTAATGTTTTGACATACTTTAAAACTATTATTTTACATGACAGTTTAAAAAAAATATGTTTAACATTCAAAAGTATTTAAAAATAGACAATAAATAGCGCCACTCTCTTAACTAAATTTCTAAAAAAAAAAATGATACCATATCTGTTTCTAGAAAAAACGAGCACTAAATACACGACATATAAGTTTCAACTCTTTCGTGATTGACTTTTTTTTTGTGTGAAAGATTAGAAATTAAAAGGGCTAATAATTTTAAATATTACACTTCGCACACGTGAAAAAATTGGGTCCTATTTTGTCGACATAATGCAACTATTTCCTTTAAGGAAAAATTTCAATTATTTATCAGATGTTTCATCGCAATTCTCTGCTTTGAAGTTCCACTCGGCATTGATTTTTTCCTTATCACAATCACTTACTCCATCCCTTAAATAAGTGAAAGTCTTGTCAAATCGGACGTCTAATAAAAATTAACATAACCCTCTAATAATATTTCGTGTTTTGTTTGACCACACGAGATGTACCGTACGGCAATCTGTAAAGTCCGGGTGCTTTATGTCCTGTTCCTAGAAGAACACATTGAGGTACAATGAAGGGCTTTGTAAGGAAGAGTAGCTCAAGGAAACGTGATTTGTTGCATTCATTTCAAGTTGTAACGGTTCGGTTTTACCTATTGGCTTGAATTGTAACCTAGAAGTGAAATGGAGGAAGGGCACGCGATCGCTTTTTAAAGCAATGCTTACAGGACACATCGAATCAGGATATTTGATGTTAGAGTTAATTTTAATAAATGGGGGTTCAGTCTTTCTTATGAACGATAGGTTCTCAGACAAAATGGCATTGGAAGAAATATTAGAATAGAAACATGCACAAAAGAAATTCATTTTTCACTCTCAGCTTAAAAATATTAAGGCCATTTATCCTTATATTCTACTCATGTGGATTATTTATGTTATACATTGTTTGATGCAATTTAGGGAGAAATAAAGGAACGTTTCTATGTTTAGATTATAAGATAATCACACGTTGGTGAAAGGATATTTTAAGTAACTATAAAAGTAACAACTCATTCTGTATAAGATTCATACACTGTTAAATGGCTTCCCAAATTTGGCGAAAGTTTCGTGAAATGTGCTCCGATTAAATTTTTTGTTAAAAATTAGAAGTATATTCGTCAAAAATAAAAATAAATTATGTTTGGGGAAAATTAACAAAGTAATTTGTAGTTTTTGACAAAAATTTAATTGCAGCATATTTAACGAAACCATTTTTAACAGTGCGTAATATGGGTTAAAATAAAAAATATACATTCACAGTAAATTTAACTTCTTATGAATATAGGTGATTACTGATTCTTTTAGTTACATTTTTTAAATAACTGTTTTAGAAAGTCATTTTCAAAAGGTAATTTTTTTTTTCAAAGTTGGTGTAATGCAGAGTTTATTTCAATAGTGGTTTCTTTCGTGTATTAGAATTCAGAAATTAACATAATATTTTGTGAAATATATTTATTTTATAAATTTATCAATACTGCAAAACCTGACATGTTTAATTCTTGATTGTATAAACATTTGAATGAAGGAAACACAACAGAATGTACAAAATAATTATCAAGAAAATTTTAATTTCACCTGCATTTGGAATTAATTACTCAAAAGAAAATTTGACTTCATAATCCTAACAACAAAAATTATAATCAGTGCAATAATTATAGACCAGCATAATAATCTTTAATATTGCTTTAAATCTCCAACTATGTAGAGATGACCTCTTATCTTAAAAGTACTAGGCTCAATTCTCAAGTAAGCTTGAACATTCATGGTGGAGCACAATCTACATAAACTGCCTTATCCTTTATTACCGCCGTATTTTGCTTTTATTTTGCACTCCACACTGGTTAGTCTTTATTGTAGACACATTGATCGTTGAATATACTGTATATTCAACGTATATACAATACGTGTGTATACAAAGGCAAAATACCCAAGGTAAAAAGAAAAAGCCTAAAAAAACTAAGAAGAAAAATTTACTGGGTTCTCTCCATTTTTTCCCAGTAACATTGAATTAAACTTGAAATACTAAAGTTCACACATCAGAAGCTGAAATATCTATCACCTATGGCTGCATACAGCGGCTTATTGAAAGGAGAACATTGTGAATTAAATCAATGTTTTTCTGTTCTATATACTATTCTTCTATCGTACTTTCTTAGACGAAGCTGACCATGAGCTTCCAAAGAAAACTGGAAAACCATTTTACAAGCCGATAGGCAAAAAATAGGGATTTTTCAGCCAGTGTATATATAATCTTTAATAATCAGGATCTTTAGACTTTTAAGGTCGAAGTTGATATTCTCTGATAAGGTTGGGCTGTGGAGATGTTTAGTGATTAATCATTTCTTATAAGTGGCTTTCTCTTCAAAGGACCTGAGAAACAACCAGGCGCTGGTTTTAAGTTTTAAATATTTTTTCTATTATCTCTATCGTCATTATTCGACCTTGAAAAACGGGTAATCAACATTCTTGGCACACTCACTGTTTCCAGTTATCATGATAGCCGGTTTCAACTAACTTCTGTTAATCTACAGCTGCCAATGAAAACTTTTCTATTTTTTACAGATCGTGTGCGTGACTTCTTTATTAAGAGGTGATCGATTTTAAAAGGTTACAAAAAATGAAGGAAAGTTACAACGCTCTTTCTTCTTGCCTGTATAATGTTACATTCCTACCATCATTTGAATTGTTCAATGCACATAAGTATTTCTCAAAAAATGTAATTTGTATCATAAACTAATAAATGTCTAGATGTTTGATTACGGAATTTTTTAATGTAAACAATCACTTTTTTATAAACATAAAATCCACATGCTCACCAAAATTGAATTCACAAAAAGTTTTTACTAACTATTTTTAAGAATTTTTAGTGGTATATCGTCATATTCCAACCATTTAGTACTTTTTACGAAAATCTCTTGCAATCCATGACGTTTTTAAAATTAATTTGAAAATATTTTGCCTTTTCGTATGTTAATTTAAATATGTTTTTTTTTCAAATTTAAAGTATTTTCCTTTAGCTCAAAATTTATTTTATAACTTATAAATCATAGATATATTTTTTTCGTAAACTTGTACAATTGTGTAAAAAATTTGAACACCATATCAACCAAAAGAAAACATCCCATTTTAAGTAAAATGCAACTTTATAGAATAATTTCAAATTATTAACTTCACTTAGAGATTCAATCTAGTAATGAGTTTATAGAGTAAAAAGTAATCTGAAAATTATAATCCCATAAGCCGCCTGGTCTCAGTAGCTGATCTTAAATCCTAAGCGAGATATAATCTTAATATTAATAACACATAATTTGGGTATAGACATGCTCACAGGTGCATACAATAAGCAAACATGCTCTCCTGCTTAACATATTGGAACCAAACAGGTTGTTATTTTTCTATAAACAGTTTTGTGTTTACAATTTCTACAACACATATTAAAAAAGTATTTGGATAATTAACTTCAGATGTATGCATGCTACTTGGACAGATGGCCACAAAATGAAGTGATTCGAGAAACCTTCTTTAAGTTTAATTAAATACAAATGTTTAAGAGCGAAATTTTTTTTAGAGTGAATCTTTTTCTTTTGCGCTAATCCAAAATAAATTACTTCCTACAAGAATAGCTATAAGCCAAACTAAGCCTGAGTGAAGTGCCCATTGACTGAAAAGACGCCGCAAATAATTGTTTCTTTTTCATTGTCAGATGCTAGATTTACCCACTCAATTCATCTTGTAAATGTCTATATTTTCACATAATTGGAATGTATTTCTCGGTGCTACAATCTAGTAAAAAATATGCAGATTGGTTTTCCTAAAAAAAATTATCCTTCCTTAGAATTGGAATCATAAAAATGTCCTTTTGACGATTTTATGAACTTTTGTCATATTTCGTCAAACTGAGAAAATTCATTTTGTGGTTTTTTAACGAAATTTATTTCGTCAAAATTTAGGAAGATATTAATTAATAAAATAATTCAACATCGACGAGCTGGCTCGAACCGCAAACTTTCCGTTCCAGACTCCAACGCTCTATGCACTCGGCCAAGAAGGCTTGTTTGAGTTTTAACAATAAGAACCAAACATGAACTGCTATCCCAGAAAAAGGTAAAAAAAAGAATCTGAATAAATGAATTTCTTCAAAATGTGTGGATCCTTGTTTTGTCAAAAGTCACGTAATTCAATGACGAAACGATTGTCAAATATAACAAAAGTAGAATTGACTATCGCAAAATTCTTAAAACTGATAGTGTTATTTCTGATAGTACGTTTCCCTATAATGTATGTTAGTTTATTCAAACCCTCTTTATATGTGAAATAAGTTAAAACTTTGAGATTTACAGAGTGTATTGGTTTTATGAAAATTTAATATCGTATATAAAAAGTTTAATTGTATCGCAATTCTTATTTCATGTTAAAATGACGATATAAAGAGCCAAAATTAAAGATTTTGGGCAATTTTTGTTTCCAGGGGAGTTTTAAAATGTTGCGGTTCCTCCATTTTTTTAATTTAATATAATGTACCTACAACATAATAAACAAATACAAATATGATAGAGAGAAAAATATTTCCTTTTGAATATTTCTAGTGCTCCAAAATGCCATTTATTTAATCAACATTCTTTCCATGAGCTCAGTAATTGTGTCTCTTGTATAGTTCTGTATAGCACACACCTACGCAATTTCGCTCATGTATCATAATATCTAAGATCTGTTATTGAATACAACGCAAAGAACTATTATTGTAACTGCCCATTCACGATTATGGATTAGCCACGAAGAAATATTGCATTCAAAAACAAATATCAACTCACGAATAAAAGAAATGATGAATCCCACCGAATAAAAAACACAATCAATTAAATAAAATTGGAAAGCAAGGTTTTAATGTGCTAAGCCCAGAAAATATATATCTAATATCCAACGTAGTGACAGGCGAGTTCAAAGGCATGTAGCGCAAGCCATTTATTATACAAAATCTCTGCTTGCCAATTTATATCCATCTCAAACATCCTGGTTCAGACCGCACTGCGACGGAATAAGGAGTAATTTCAGGGCTCCTTATAATATGTCACATCTTGGTAATTTCACAATTCGCCTGCACGGATCTCTCTGCAAAGGGCGCTGAACGAGGGGATAGATATATATATATATATATAAAGATTTTTACATTTGGCGAAACATAATTAAGTTGTAACTAAAAACAATCAGTGACAAAAATTTATATTTCAATAATGACTAAAATATGTTAAAAAAATTCAATGTTTTCAATAAATATTAAGTATGTTTAATATTTTCTTATATAAAGCTATTTAAATAAAATGTATTTAATATTAGCTACTTTAATTAATTCGTTTTAAATAACATTGTACGGATAACAAATTTTACAAATACCAGTTTTTTAAAAAATTTATTAAAACTTATTTTAGTATTTTTTACACGTTTAATAGTTGCAATGAATACGATAAAGAGATTGAGTTTTCTATTGATTAGAAAAATATCCTTTGCAAAACCAGTAAATGCAGTGTTTTTCTAAAGTGATTGTGATGAAATATAGCATAATAATTAATATGTTGTGCTGTTTAAAATAAAATAAATTTATTTGATCTTATGTCTATACTAAAATGAGCTCATTTAAAAAGTACTATGCTTTATCCTTTAGCAGGAGTTCATTAAGATGAATTCGCCCATGTAGTATTGTCATGGCAACGAAATAAAGGGATCATAAACATTCGGGTTAATCAAGCATTTATGTGACCGTGTCAACCATGACAGTGTTTGAAATCAGTAAACCTGTCTGCAATCATTGAGCGTAATCGTTTCTACCTCTACGTTAAAACGACATTCTCTATTCTTTGAACTGCATTGACATGCATTAATACAAATTTGTAGTAAGAATAAAATTGGTTCTATTGGATGGCAACGACTCTTGTAACGTCATTGTTGATGACGTCATAATTGATTTTAAATATATATTTTAAATAAATGTTGCGAGAATGGGAATTGAACAGGAGACCGTTGGTTCTGAAGACCAGTATGCTACACAAAAGACCGTAGGGGCGCATGCCGGAGAGGGTTTGAAGAAGGTATATGCGATTTACATTAGACCATACATCATGAGGGGATTTGTTATGATACGGTGTTCATGCCAACGACTTAAAAAAAAATCGAAGAGTTTTAAAATAGTGGCACTCCCTGGTGGAAGTTTAAGAAACTTGATTAAAATATAATAATATAAGTTTTTTTTTTTTTTTAATCTTTATGTATGACTTTATAATTTCATATGAATATAATTATGATATGTAGTTTTTAGATAGCAAAACTAATTTTTCTTTTCTTTTAACTCAAAAATGAAATTTTTTGAAAAGTATTTCTTTGAAGCTCAAATTTCTGCTTTAGTGAATGTAAAACTTCACATGAAATGTAAAAATTCATATGAAAGAATAAAGTCCATACATTGGGATCAAATGTCAAAAATATTAATATTTATTTAATATCTTATTATCTTTCATGCCACAAAACGTTTTTAAAAATACTTATATTTAAATAAATTAAGTTTCCAAAAATAAAAGAAAGTAGCATTACACTGTCCATCTAAATGTGAAATAAAAATAATAAATATATATTATATTTTTTTCAAAGGTCAATCTAAACATCACTGAAAAAAGCCGTCATATAATTTTCACAAGATTTATACTCCCCTTAAAATCTTAAACCTGCTCCTGGTTTTAACATGAATAATAAATTTGTATTAGGAATATTTTTCGTAGTATAATTTAGAGTGTTCATTTCAAGAAACTGATTTCTATCGATTTCAAAATAATGGCTAACATCCCAGAGAAAGTGTTCAATGATTCTGACATTAGAAACACTACCAAATAAATATTAGTTGAATAAATATTAGTTAATTAAATAAAAGTTGAGGCCCCTAAATCGGAGGCCCTAGATCCGGGCCTAATGTACCAATTGGTAAATCCTCCCTTGATTCACCCTTGAGAGGAATCATCCGATGAACCCGCTTCCTTGCTTCTTTCTTCACTGTGTGGGAAGTATTCCGCGGTGTACTTGGCTGAACCGTTCACGGTGTTCCATCGTGCAGCACAGTTATTATGTCACAGTTCCTCAACTACCTCTAGAAATTACCAGGAACAATAATTTTTCCCCTTGTGTTCGACCATATAACCAACGCAAACAGCGGAATTGATATGTTATTACCAACAATTTTAAAAACAGTTGGCCAGTACACTCCGCCTCACCAACACGCTACAATAAGTCAAGTCTATAGAGAAATAATATTATCAGAGGAATCAAAATGCTAATGCAGTGTGCTTTCGTAATTCATCTGAGCATGCGTAGAACTCGTGAACCCTCAACAACTCATAAATCATTCAAAATACAACTTATCTATATATAAAAGTGAAAGCCACTGACTGACTGATTGATTGTCTTATTGATCACGAGATCTCCAGATCCAAAAGACCTAGAGTGCTGAAATTTGGAACACAAATTCTTCTTGGACTCTAGGGGTGCACTAGAAAGAATTTTTAAAAATTCTATCTCGAACTGCCAAAATAACGATTTTTAAAAAACCTCTCCATAGGATTAACATGGAGAACATGTAACAATGCAAAATATAAAATTGAAACAATGAAAAATTTTAATATTATATAACCTATGAGGAGCATTCTGATTGGCTGCTGACTAAATATCGCCAAATTGTCGCCAAATTAATAAAAAATATCGCCAAATTAATAAAAACACCGCGAAATAAATAAAAATTTCACCAAATGAATAAAAAATTTCACCAAATTAATACAAAATCGCCAAATGAACTAAAATATGATCATAAATGTAAAAATAACATAAAAATGGCGAAATTAATGTCAAAAAGTGATAACATGTCAAAATGGTGAAAATATGATTGGAAAAACGGGATATTCCATACTACAATTATGAAAGTTAAATTTGTCATGGAAGTACATTTTAAGCAAACATTGCTCACTAGGAAAGTATTTTCTGATAGTAGAATTCAAAAATTCGAACTCTAACTGCCAAAAGTAAAAATCCTCACCACTTATCCACACCCATCACTAATTCTCTAACTATCTGTATACCCAAGAAGATGAAATTTGACAGAGTTGTTACTTATATCGTGCATAGAAAAAGTAAGCTATCGGGTAGGTACAAGCTACACGGTACCGTAATAATATCAGGCCCGTCGCACCGGGGAGAGGGAGTCTGACCACAGACCAGGCCCGTCGCGGTGGGGGGGGGGGGGAGTTTAACTGTTAAAACGAAAACAAAACGAAAAATTCCGCATCTCATTCATGCTACGACCAAAAGTGCAAGCCATACGAAAAAGAAATTATCAAACTGAAGAGAAGAATACAGAATGAATACTATAAAGGTTCAAGACAGGAAACCCATCGCTAAATAAAAGTTTGTAATTTAGCCCCCGTGCACTCAGTGTTTTGTGTTATGCATTATTTATTATTTTACCTGCCGAGAGGCCAGTTATGTAACCACTCTACCTGTGAGTGAAGTTCTGTTGAGTTCTGTAATAAACTTAATAAAGGCAAAGTAGCAAATCTTTCAGTTGAGTTCAAATTTTAAAACACGTTGTCGCCCGTGGAAGTTGGTTCGTACCACGGGTCGCTCGGGTTCATGGGCCGGGTGTTCGCCGGCGTCCTCTCGGTTGGGCTAGGTTTCCTTCAAGGCTGTCGAAGCTTCGGTTTCTGTGAAACATCTGTATACCTTCGGGCGGGCCAGTCGTACAAAGTGGACATAGAAAAAGTAAGCTATCGGGCCCTGGTCAATAGGTACAAGCCACACTGTACCGTAATAATTGGTTTATGAATACTTTGAACCCCACGTGGTAGGAATGTCAGAGGGAGAGTGTATAAATGGTTGACGCGGCCTACCTTTCTCTACTCAATGTTATGTCATTTATCCACGCAGGCTGATTTCCCATAGAATTATTGGGGTTCCCTTAATGCTAATGCGGTATAAAGATCAGAGGGATAAATGGGTTAGCAAACGACCTGATCGATGTGACTCACTTTCCTATACGACATTTAGGTCATTTATCGCCCATAGCACGATTCCCCGGGGAGTAATGAGAACGAAATCGTCTGCAGTTAAGGGCGACATTCCCGTTACGGGGGTACACAGGTCAGCGGGCGGAGTGGGTTAATAATTGCCTTGGTCGATGCGGACTACCTTTCTTTATATGATGGCATGCCTATACAATGAGCTATGCGGGAGGAAACGAAAACTGTTGTTATGGACTCCTCCCCCACGTGGTGTAAGTGTCAGAGGGTGAATGGGTTTGTGTCCATTGTTTGTGGTAGTCTGTAGGGGATAGGGTTTCGAAATTTTTTTTAAAAAATTTAGTTTGGTAATGCAATAAAAAATTTGTTTCTGAATAATTTTTATTTTAAAAAAGGTGAGGGGGCAAAATCAAATAAAGTGCCGGGGCTCCACCCCCCCCCCTCCACTGCTGCCCCCCCCCCCCCCCCCCGTGCGAACCTTTTGAAATCGTTTTCTTTTTTTTCTTTTTATATTCTCGCCTATTTGTTAAACTTAACGCCCAATGTTGACATAATTGTCTAGTAAAAGTTTTTCGGGGATAATTATGATTAAAAATTATAAGAGTTGTTTCTCTTTAAATCTTTGGGATGTTACTAAAGGTTTAAAATAAGGATGTTAATCAACTGGAGTAACGTATATATATCCAATTCATTGTATAGCCAACTTCTTAATATTATCAATCTTTCCAGTTCTTGCAGGACCTTGCTATTAAAATTTCGTTACAAATTGGAACTTTTAACAGTTTGGTTCCCCTTGATGGGTGAGAAATTAAGGAAATGTTTATTTCGCTATAATATTGTATTTGTATCAATTTTGTAACTTATTTCCATCTCGTGCGTAGAACGGGTATTTCAGCTAGTACAATTATATAGTTGATATCCAATTAACGTTGCAATAAATCGGATCGAAATTGAAAACATTGTAATACTGTGTTTGTAGTTGTATATGCCGTCGGCATACTCCGGGCACACCGCCTAGGAGGACATATGTTCGAAGGCATACTCGGCATGTTATTCGCATACTAACAATCGGTCTGGCATTCGTACGGCATACACGCAGGTGTATTAATATTTTTTGTCTCGGGCTAACTACGTGGTGATATCGTGTTCAATGAATCGCGACATCCTGTTAACTCTTGGCCTTTAAACAAATAGATATCCAAACAGGAGCGATAAACAAAGCTATTTCAAAATGTTAATGTACTTACATAACAGGTATGTTGCTTATTTCTTCATTCCAAAGAAGTAAGAAACTCATGCTCACCACAAACAAATGAAATGACTGCTCTCACTTCATATTCGCGGTACAGATAATTTCTCTACACAGTTTATTCTTGTGAAAGCACGACTTCTCTGTCAAAAAATGGTATTATTTTGAAAGAAAATCTGGAAATCGTTTTTTAACAGTCTTATTACTGTCAAAATATGCTACAATGTTTTTTAATTGTTTAATGCTGTTAAAAAACAGGTATATTGTGTGTATACAGGTATCGTCTGTGTATAAATTTGTCTGATATTTTATAATTATTTTGTACAGTGTTCAACTATACACATATATATATAGAGAGAGAGAGAGAAAAAAACTCACGAACCGGGATAAGACCAAACTCTTCAATAATGCCTTAATAAGTTCCCATGACATTCTCTCTCGGATACGGATAATTAAATTCGACGACGACAACATCTATGAAAAGTTAGGATCCAACTTTGCTATCTTCTTTTTGGTAATTTTCCAAATTGATTTCTGGTGAGAAACTTTCAAGGTCTTCTAACTCTCCAAACCATGAACGCATCAGGAAAAGCCAAATTACATCGAAAGAGACGAATCCTATTCAATTCATGTGATTACTTGGAAGCCAGGAAAAAGAGAAAATAATGGTTGGTTTACCTATCACAACACCTCACTTTATAAAAAGTATCTCTTTTGGATGAAGCGTCGTCGTGGGGGTTCCTTCCAAAGGTATTACTAATATAATGATAACTTGCCAGCTAATGGTGAGTCGAATAGATGGTAGCGGAGACTATGATTTTACATGGGCGTCATCAATTTCGTGCTTTCCTAAGACTCCCACCTTAAAGTATAGGTGTAAAGAGGGTGTGAATCTAAATTATAGGATAGAGCGCGGAAACGAAAGTAGTATGAACCTCAAGACTTTTTTATAGTATTTTTATGAAACTGTTTAGTTAATAATTGATCCTCTCGGCGAATAATTTATGTTAAGTTAAATAGATTTTTTATTCAGAAACGTTTTACGTAAGAAATACATACCTCACACATTTAAACTCAGTACAATTTTTAGCTCGTCAAATTTACATGAAAATAGCATTTGAAGAAGGACATGATTTATTTGCTGCAATTTTGTCAAAAAGTTGACCGCGAAAGAAAATAAAACATTAGCTCTTTAATCCTACATAATTAATTAAATTCAATCAGGATAATGAAATTTATTTAAAATGGTTGATGATGGGCAAACAATTTCAAAATTATTTTTTAATTAAAAACTATTTGTAAACACCGAAAATATGTTGATTGATACTTCATTTCAATATTGAGGTACATTGAGGTCTATTGTTAAAATACGAAATAAAGCTAATTGTACATAAAAGCTAAATTACACAGATGAAATTTTTTTGTAAATAAGTTTTTTTTTCTCTTCACTGGATAAATGAAATTGATGTTAATGCCTATATAATGCTACATTTGTGAAGATTTTGTAAGACATTCGCAGAATGCTATAAATATTTGCTGGTTACCCCCCCCCCCCTCCCCGCATATACATGCTTAATTAAATGTCAGTTCAGCATACGAAATATTACAATTATAAAATGTAAAATATTATTTCTTATAAATTGGGTAGAACAAAATAAAAAAAATGCAAGTAGAAATACGATAGTTCATTAATTATGAGAAATAATTGTGTCATAAATTCTCTGGTCGATTTGTTTCTCTTCAAGTTAATTTTTAATTAAATCTTCTTTACAAGATACATCATAAAAATAAAGACCACTCTTGTTTAAATTATTCCTATTAAGAGAAAGGGAGATTATTAAAGAATAAAAGGCTTTTGAAAAATTGATGCTCCCACTTACCGTCCATTAAAATTTTCAGAAAATTCCTTATTTTTCATTAATTTTACAAGAAAATAACCATTTAACAGAACTATTCATAAGACTGCATGCAAACATAATATATTAATTATATTTTGACTTCGAAAATATATTGCATTTCATCAAACATTCAGGCTGAAAAGACGGATCATTACCTAAGCTAGTAGTTTTCAATTATCTAAGGGAAGCAAGATAATTCTGGCCATAAAACAAATTATCGACCTTCGTAGAGTCACCTAAAGAGCTCATCAGATAATGTTTTCATAGCTATAGTTTGTTTTAATTAACTAAACATGGACGAGCCTACTTAGTTAATTAAAAATGAATCTTCTTAAGAGACCCAACTGCTTGGTGTATGGGAATTCTGCAACCTGTCCCTCGCACTAGTGATAAATACCGAATTTAGAACGAACAAATAAAGTAGGAGGCAGATATGCGTGGAAACGGGCTATAATGGAAGGGAAATTGGCTGTTTCAATTAGTTGGATGTTATCAGAGATCAAAATACTGTTGATACTTGAAATAGGGGATTAATTCAGAATAGGATATATCTTTGATTGTTCGCATGAATTCTAATTTACTAACTGACAGTAAAGGGAAATATTCCCCTTTTGTTTTTGCCGGCTAAATTCACAAACTTATATGAACTGGCTCCTCTAAATAATATTGTATAATATATGTTTAACAGAGTTGATATATATTTTAAAGGTTGATTCCACCGATCTATAAATGTGGAATATAGTTAATGGAAAATTTATTTAATCGTATTATGTTGAGGTGAAAAAATATAAATTTGCGTTTGAAACAGTTTTGAAACTTAGCCGTTTTTATCATATGCGTATTTGTATTTGCTACGAGTAAAGTAAACAAATATTTCTATTTTCCCGGCCAGGAAAGAAAATGTATCGGTTATTTATAATCTTAGTATATGTTCGAAATATTTACTTTTTTTGCCGTCTAAATTCACTCTACTCTCCCGAGACAAAAATATGAATATGCCACGTGTATGCACTACGTATGCCAGACCGATTACTAGGATGCGAGTAATATGCCGAGGATGCCTTCGAACTGATGACCTCCTAGACTGTATGCAATTACAGACACAGTACTTAGAATTCTTCCGATTTCTATCCAATTTATCGCAATATTAATTGGATGTTTACAACTATATAATTGTATAAGTTGATTTTTAAGTTTCATTAGTTTCACTTCCACTTAATGATTTGTGGGTTATTGGAGGCTCACGAGTTGGGCATATGCTCGGAAAAATTACGAAAGCACACTGCATCGGTATTTTTTTATTCCTACGATCTTATTATTACTCTATAGACTTAGACTTGTTGGAGCGTGTTTGTAAGGCGGAGTGTACTGGCCAAGGGTTTTCGAAGTGAAAGTAATAGTTTATCAATTCCGCTGTTTGTGTTGGTTATATGGTTGAAGACAAAGGGAAAAATCCTGCTAATCTCATTAGAGGCGAGTTGAGGGACTGAAATAATAATTGTGCTATACGATGGAACACCGTGAACGGTTCAGCCAAGTACACAAGGAGCAAGGAAGTGGGTTCATCGGGTGAGTCCTCAGTAAAATCCTAAGATGGGGGAATTAATTTATTACGGAAAATCTAACCCCAGGTGCTGGCGGAATAAAGGGATGATTTACCTATATGCACACACCGTCTGTAGGGGCCACAACTTTCATTTATTAATTCACTAACTTATATTTATTTGGTAGTATTTTTCATGTCAATCACTAAACTTTCTCTCTGGGATATTAGTCATTATTTTACAATTGATAGAAATCAGTTTCTTGACATAAAAATTTTAATTTGTACCACGAAAAATATTTCTAATATAAATTTATTATTCCTGTTAAGCCTAGGAGCAGGTTTTAGATATTAAGGGAAGTATAAATCTTGTGAAGATTACATGACGGCTTTTTTCCGTGATTTTTAGATTGGCTTTTGAAAAAAATAATATTTTTATTTTTATTTAACATTTGTTGAACAGTATAATGCTACTTTATTCTTTTGGAAACAGTAATTATTTTAAATATAAGTATTTTTTTTTAAAGTTTTATGGCAGGAAATATAATAAGAAAAAATACCTGCGAAATAAAAGTTACAAGATTTAAAAAAATATCTCAGTGTATGATTTTATAATTTCATATGAATATAATTTTACATTCACTAAAGCAAAAGTTTGAGCTTAAAAGAAATACTTTTCAAGAAGTTTAAAGATAAGAAAAATTAGTTTCGCAAACTAAAAATTATAATCATACTAAACCTAATTATATTCATATGAAATTATAAAGTCATACATTGAGATTTTTTTTTTAAATCGTGGAAGAAACTTTTATTTTGGCCGTATGTTTTCTTACTACATTTCATGCCACAAAACTTTTTTAAAAATACTTAAATTTAAAGTAATTAGTGTTTCCAAAAAAAAGAAAGTAGCATTATACTGTCCACCAAATGTGAAATAAAATTAATAATTAAATTTTTCAAAACCAATCTAAACATCGTGGAAAAAAAGCCGTCATGTATCCCTCACAATGGGTGATGTGCGAACCGCATACATGCCGCTTACCAAATCCGTATGCCAAAAATAATATGGAATATTCTCACAGGGCATATTTCTTGGCATATTAGCTGCATACTTGACGAATAGTTTTGCCACATGTATGCATGAAGTGTTAGGCATATTCGAGGCATACTAGAGGCCTACTCCTTTATTTTGTCTCGGGCTTTACTTAATTCACTAGTTACGTAGCTTGCGAATGAAGCTCCGACGTTCTATTATTATTGTTTAATTACACCTTTTTTTTGTCATTTTTTGTAAAAAAATTTCAAAACGACGAATTAGTTTTTAGGTTTAAACAAATTAAATTTTTCATAGACGAATCGCTATAAAAATATATTTATTATGTTTCATCGGAATATATTTATCACATGTATATTACAAAAATCATTCTTAACAGTGAAATAACATTATTTTGTTAAAAATAATTACTTTACCCTATGGTATATTTTATGGTTCACATATTAGTTTTATTTTAAACAAATTTTAGGTAATAAACATCCGATCAATAAAAATCAAAATCCACCAACTCAGCGGTGACAAATAAAGAGTACTATCCCTTTATTTCAATGCAAAAAGAAATTATGGTCGAATACAATGAAACATTTGTTGGGGTCTGTGATAGCACATTTATGAAAAGATTTCACAAACACTCTATTTAGCAAGCTGTCTCTGAATTCATTTTAATTACCTTAAACACATCATACAAAGTATCTGAGAGATCTACTGAAATCATTAACTAGTTCATGAATTCTAAAGGTATCTCGAATTCTGCGGTGTCTCTTTGACTCTTCATTTAGTATCCGCATAACTTTTCAACTTTGCCAACTCGGTGGTGAAGCGCACGCAAACATCGTACGGTATGCTTAGAAAATAACTGAATTAAAATTATTCCTTGTGTGTGCTGAAAAACGATGGCATAAAAATTGATCGGTTAGAGTTATTGGTTAAGAAACACATGTATTGGTTTGTTAACACGTTCGCATTGAAATCATAAATAATTTTAAGTAAGCTTTATAGAATGTGCTCCGTAAATACCAAAATAGCTACATCTAAAGGCAGCGAACTAGAACGTTTGCAACTAAACTTTCACAAAGTTGTGAGATGATTAAAGTTAGGAAGAAGTATGTTCTAACTTTGCAGGCACATTAAACTCGAACAAGAGCTTATGTACAGTTAGGGTGATCCTATTGAAGTTCCTTTTAGATGCAAGGTACGTTCACGTACTATGAGTTTTTAATTAATAGTGACTTGCCAATTTAATTAGCTATATCAAATGTTAAGTTAAAAATTTAATAAAGAAATTTAAAATTTGAATTTGTTTAAAATGTTTATTAATTAAATTTTGTTTTGTCATTTACATTTAAAAATCTAAATAAGGCAATAATTGTTTTTTCTCGGAATTTTTTTAGGTATACAAACGGACAATTTCGATAAATTGATTTGAATATTTGATTTACCACCACATGATGTTTAAAATTGAGTTGTTAAGTTGATTTTACAAATTTAGGTAAACTAAACTATTATATTTGTTCACGCTTAAGTTTGAAAAATATAATGCAAAGCAATTATACTATAATTTTTAATTGGATAGTCTAATTGCATAGTTTCTTTACGTTTGTGTAATAAAATTTTAATCTGATATGACAAAATTCCATTCACAATTAAATGAGCAATCAAGAAAAAAAAAACTCTATCTCAAATCCTGCACAACTTGAATTAAAAATTTCATACATCGCGTCTAAACACTAAGCAGTATTACTAAGGATTTTATTTTCAAATATATTAGTAAAATGTATATTCGTCTTTAAGATTATAAATAGAAAAACAGTATTGAACTCTACTCAGTAAACATCAAACCTCCAGTAAAATTACTTTAAATCGATTGCTCTATTTGTATTTATAGAACCTGATTGTACGTCGTCTAAATAATTTATTTTTCAACGTAGTGCAATGCCTTATATTTGTAAAAAACATAGAAAGACTGAAATACAAAAAACAGCATGCAAAATAAGAGCAATTTTTACAAAAATGGACACGGACACTCTTAAGACAAAGCGAACAAAGCTTCACTTCAATGTAATATTTAAGTTCTGTTTGAAAGGAATTTTAATTAATTCTTACTTTTCTTCATTTTCAGAAACCTGTTTGATTCTCTCCCTCGAAAATCGCAGTCCGCAGATTCCGTGTAAAAACAACAGATGTTTGAGGCTTCCCGAATGCATATCCGAACCGAAAGCTTCTAAAAGAAAAGGAAGCTGGAGGTTGGTGTACGGCCATTCATCTTGCCACACGCCAGATGAGGAAATGAAGACATACAGAAGAAGAACTGATTAAACATGCGGCTCTTACTTAGGCTGTGTGTAATTCTATGCTTTAAAATCGAGGGAAATATAGGGCATTAATCTATAGATGGATGGGATAAGTCCATCTTTTTTTTCTTTTTTAAAGAAATATAACAAAGTAGAAATGGGGTTGTGATATTTTTGTTTTGAATAAATGGGCCTTCGATTCAAGTGTTTAGTACGAGAAATATTTAACATATCGATAAGAAATGCCTCTTACTTACCCAATCCAATTCCTTCAGTTTTAGTTTGCCTTAAGTTTATTTGCAATTAAAAATGATGAAGGTTTTATTTTTTCCATTTTATTATTACGCTTCCCACACAAATTTATTTATCCCAAAACAGACACATGTAAGTGTTTTTATTTGAACTAAAATTAAAAAAAAAATTATTACACAAATTATTAGTACTGTGGTTGTTGTTGTCAGTGGGTCTACAAATGCCAATTTATATGGAAGTTATTTCATCTGAAATGCTGTAAGCCTTTTATGCATGGGTGCATATTTGAAATATGAACATGTGGAAATGTACTGTACAAACGACAGAGTTTATGCGTTCTATATTTTCTTAAACAGTATGATGAGAGTGGCTGCAAATTCCAACCAAATTAGAATAATTAACATTGTTTATTAAAATAATAAAATTTTCATCAGCTTAATAATACAGTTTTAGATAAGTTCGAACATTTTTAACTTTTCAAATATTGAGTAAATTTTTCACACATACAATATAACCTATCACACATTTTACAATTTAACCTCCCACTTTTACTATATTCTTTGAATGTTGTAAATTTCAAAGTATTTTACTATAAAAGTGTGCAATTTTTTTACACAAAGCGCGGTTTAATTAAATAAATTTCAATTGCAACGAAAACTAGGTAATAAAAAAAATACAGACCAATTTAAATGATTCACTAACCACCTGTTTACATATGGTTTGTTAATTATATAATAACGTTTATAACAACAGTTTGTTACCAAGGAAAACACTTTTTATAACCATTCATAAAAATTATCAAAGCATGATGACAAAAATAATATGTTAAAAAAATATGACTAATAAATTTGCAGCATCATAAAATGTAACAAATTCAGTTTGGCACCCAACCCTACACCCAAAATCTTCCCTTTTCTGTGTTTAAAAGCGAACATTTTCATAAAAGTTCTGAGGTAAACAAAAATATATTTTGTTTAGTTGTAGCTTTATTCTAGATAAACTTTAATATTCTTCAATTATTTAAAATTTAATAAATATTTAATAAATTAAGAACATTAATGTGTGTTTATATACCATCATATTGGGTACCATGTAACATGTTGCTAAAGAACAGAATGACCAAACTTTGTCTAGTAAAATAATTGAAAATTAATTTTACCAATTTTAAATGATGGATCCAAAGTAGTTGCTTTTGTTATTTTAAAGAATATCTCATAAACATATGAGAAAATTACTCAATCAAAAATTTAAGAGACGGGTAAAAATATTTTTTTTTAAATGTTTGAAACAAATTAGAAAAAATTATGCTATTCAGTTTTTTAACAATCGATATACATGAAATGGATAATAAATGTTTCAGCCAGACAGATATAAGACACATTTCGGAGCATTAAAAATGAAGTTCTTATTAATTTGAAATTTTCATAACAAATATTAATAAGCTATATGCATAAATCTATAATTTTTTTTTAAATATCCAATGAATTAAGATTGAGATTTGAAATTATATTGTTACTTTATTTTGCATAATAAAATTATTTTAATGTGGTTGAATGAAAAGTTTTTTTACACGATCTGTAATTTAACTGATTTTTGGATGAATATTTTTTTTTCCAATAATATAGTATTTTTAAATGAGTCTAAACTGACAATCGAAAAGAAAATCTTTTTGGATTGTCATTTCATAAGCCAATGAAATTTTAAAACATGTCAGTGATTAATATGAAATTGTTATTTTTTCGAATTATATGAACTCGGTTATACTGAGATTGTGATTGTTCCGGAAACAGGTTTATTTTTATAATGCAACCATACAAATCTTAACTAATGTAAAAAATAAATCCTTAAACAAGCTCGCCAGTTTTGAAATTGGTAGGGGAAATCAGTTAGTCAAAACATTTTAAAGAACGAGGGCTATTTTAGGATTTATTAAAAGCAATGTTTGAAAATTGACCAAATATTAACATCCGATTTATATGACATTAGCAAGTTTAACATACTTTTTTATTGACATTTGAATAGTTTACTTAATTCTTTTTTAATAAAATTTTAAACTTTGGTAAAAAATTTAAAAGTTGCTTGGAATGGGCACTTTAAAAGTCAGACTAACAATAAAAAAGCAGTAATTCCTTTTTTTTTATATTTACAAGTACAAAAATATATATATTCTTTTAAAAAGGGACTCAGCAATTTCAAGATTACTCGCATCAGAAAGTAAATTGGTAAAAAAACCTTTCAAATTATTTAAATTAATTAAATATACATATATGCAACGAAAGGATGTTTTTTGGAAGTGGTATACCACACTTACATCTTTTTATTAAAAGTTTAGCTAAACCGTAAAAGAAAAAAAATCTAGAAAAATTAGAACACTTAAAGGAGAGTTGAATTATTATAAATTGCAGTGGATTTTTTAAAAATTGTTATATTATATATTAGGCCGAAAAATAATATTTTTTTTAAGGTAACGGAAGGACAAAAATTCCAAAATTGTAAAACTTGATTATTTTACCACAATTTACTTTTGGGTACCACAATTTACAGAATATTTTTTTGAAATAGAATAATAAGTGTTAAATACTGCTTATTCAGCTAATTTGACATTTTCAAATTTAATTTCGCAACAAATTCTGTTTCCAGAGCTATTTGTTATAATTTCTGACTTATCCCATTTCTGGTTATTTTATTTGAGCCGATTCCAGCAGTTATCTTCTTTCTCAGGAAATATAAAATTCATTCAGTCATTCATTATTTTGTTTTCTTAAACATAATACTTCTACAACAACATCACTGGGTGAAGCACTTGCCCAACATAATTATTTTTTATCCTTGTCATTCAACTAACTAAAAGTCTCCAAATGATAATGCATTGTTTGACACATGTGCCTGGTCTGCATCTTTTATATTTGATTGTATGTTTTCTTTGAATATCTTTCTTTCTGTAGAACTAGAGTACTCGCAATACTCAATAATATATTTTGAAATTAGTTTTAAATAGTAGGCATTGTTCGTGTCATTAAGAGGATGTATATTGTTCCATATTTCTTGAGAGAATTAATTTTTTTATCTGATTGGTCAATAGTGGTCAAAAGTGGCCATTGACCACTTTGGACATTTACAGTACCTTTGCTATGATTAGTAGCAAAAATGCTTCAATGTAGCCATGATGTTATACTGATAAAACATGAATGTTAAGTTGGTTGTTGAATATTAAATCAACTTGTACAACTACAATATTTATATTTACCTCTTTGAATTCTTCAAAGAATTGTGTTGACGTCTTTTAATAAAAACATACTTTAAAAATTTGCAGATTTTTTTTTCAAGAACATAAAAGTTTTTAAGTGAACACTTGTATCTTTTTCTTATGGCTTTCTGATTGTCTTTATTCCATTACATACATTTTCGTTAAATACAGTTATTATGTATATATAATATTTATGCGTGTTTGAATTTCAATAATAACTGAAAAATGGTTTGTTTAATTGTGGAGATCCTAAAAGTTGAGTCGAAATCAGCTCATACAAAAATGCCCTTCCTTTACCATATTGATGCCTTTCCGTTCGCCTGTTTTATGTTCTTACGTTACCATTAAAAAACATCGAAATTTAAAACAGAATAAAATTGTAACTGTTTCTAATTAGTAAGTGTCATAAGTCTGCTTTGTACAAAAAATCATTAAGTTGTAGACCCAATGATTTCTTAGTGAGGTGGTTGAAATATAATAATTTGGTAACGGAAGGACATTTATGGTTTGACTTATTAAGACATTGATTTCATGGTTAAAAAATTTTTTTTGCAAAAAAAAATTAATAGAAAGCTTAACTACATGAATAAAGTGTGAAAGTTAATCTATTAATTTTACTTTGATAAGGGATTTTAGTCGAGTTATAGTATGTAACAAAATGTAGATTTTCAGAATTGCAAAAACATAAAGAAATAAGTGACTTTGACCTTGATTTTTTTAAATGCATTGCGTTAATTAAAAACAAAATTTAAGATTTAAAAAGTTCATATATTTCTGAATATATATATATATATATATATATTAAATACATATATATTCATATATATATTTACTAATTCAACAAGCGTACTACCCAATAAGTATTATTATTAAAACATAACCACATTCGGTAACTAAACGTGACAAAATGAACACTTACCTAAGTTAGATTCTTTCTTTTTTTTTGTATTTTCACGTTACAGTTTCTTTTTAAGAATCATAATACATTTAACGCTTTCTTAAATTTGTTTTTATGTTATTAACTAGACGCCATTGTTTTACTAGATTATTTAATATAGCTCCTTTTTAAATATTTAGCGCCATCCAGTGAGGGCTTCTATAACTAATTGTAAGTAATTGGCTGATATTGTATTGTTTTCGTATGTAATTATATATATATATATATATATATATATATATATATATATATATATATATATATATATATATATATATATATATATATATATATATATATATATATATATATATATATATATATATATATATATATATATATATATATATATATATATATATATATATATATATATATATATATATATATATATATATATATATATATATATATATATATATATATATATATATATATATACATATATATATATATATATATATTCATATATATATATATATATATATATATATATATATATATATATATATATATATATATAAATATATATACATATACACACAGATAGAGAGAGAGAGATTATATATTACTCAAGGTCATGATAATATAAGACATTAAGTTCAGTCTGTGAAGTATAGAATATATCAAATTATTTATTTTCTAATTTTTCTTTTAATCTAAATGTATCTGATACAAGTATGTGTGTTTAACTCAAAAACTTTTCGCGTTGGAATATTAATTTTTATTTTTATTAAAAGAGTTTAAAATTGACACTTTAATTATTTATAATGAATACAATGAATTCAAATAAATCATCTTATTACACGTTTTATTAATTCTGTATTTTTTTGAAGAATGCCGCCTATATTTATTGAATATTGGAAATAATCAGGTTAAGTTGCATAACGTATAAATACATATATTTTAGAACTTTTTAATCTCGTGTGAATTATTATTTAAAATTAAAGGCAGTTTCAAATGTTATCATGCAATAGTTTATCCGTTTTGGACTAAATTAAAACTTTTAATAAAAAATGAACTTTAAAGATTGACAATATAAAAGTTCTAAAATTCAATCTTTTGAAATCTTATGCCATATACAACTTTGACAGAATGTGACACAAGGAAATGTAACTATTTTATGATATTTACACATATTTATAAAAATTATATCGATGAAAAATAGTTAAAACGCATCTTTAGTGTTTAGAACTTAACAATAAAGAAAAATTGAGTTTTTTTTAAAAGTTTAATAATATTAATCACGTTAAATTGTTTTTTTTTTACAAAATACTTCATGAAAGTCTTTTCAATTTTAAAAAACATTTCGATAAGATATCATATTGAAATGCTAATGATAGAAATGACAGAAGACAGTGACACCACTTTAAGAAGATGCGATTTTGTTCTCATGGGTATGTAGTGCTTTCTTAATTGGAGGGACAACATTCAAATGCAGTTGCCGGGGAGCAAAAAGTATTTGAATGAGCCGCATGTGTATTTAGTATTCCTGGAGTAGTAATAAAAAGAAAAGCATGAAATGAGTGTAATGAGAATTTAGTGAAAACTGAGATGGAATGAAGTATGCGCATAATTCGTATTGGCAAGTTGAAAGTGTTCCTTTACTTCTTCAGACATCCGTCTAGACGAAGGTTAAAGTCAATTAACAATTAAGACCCATGTGACAGGATATATTTGAAATCTAGATTACAGGATAGGTAGCGGAACAAATCAAATGAGTACATCATGAAGATAAATTTTCAATAATAATGATTGGTAGCAGAGTGATGTTCCTCTAACTACTCTCTCTTGAAAATGTTATGTATTGAGCTTACATTTATTTACATTTGAACTTGAACAATACTTTTATGTGTGACATACTATTCTACACACATCTCATTGAGAGTTAAAAAGAAGTGTAACAATGATTGAACTACAGAAAAACAAATATATTGTTATTGATATTAATATAATATTTAAAAGTTTGAAAGAATAACAATTCAATTAAATTATATTTGAAATATTTAAGAGGATTGTCGAAGTTCTATAATATCATTTGGTTTGTTAAATAACGTCACACTAGAGCTGTACAGTGGGCTATTGGCGAAGGTTCGGTGCCTATATCGAAGGAAAGACCTGGGAACGATGCCTCGTATTTTTGAACCATGGTCAGATGGCGAGGACAACACTGAACTGGCACCCAACGCCTGCAATAGACGTCGGGACTTTGGACACCGATCAGATTTATCGTGCACCAGTTCCCTATACACGCCGATAATTTTTGTGGATGTTCTGGACGACATTCCTAGTATTTTGTAGTGAAGCTGGCAACCCTCCGGTCACAAGATCACTACTTTTTTACTTTTCTTAGTCAAGTCCGTCGCACGGGAACGAACCAGAAACCCTCTTATTATCAGCTGACGCCTTTATCCACTCGGCCACGGAGGCCTCTAATATTATTTCATTTCAAAACAATTTTCTAAATTACAGTTTTAGAAGCTATATTACTGCATTAGTTTTCAACATTTATTTAATAAAATTAAATTATAATAATGTTTAAATTTTCCGAGATAAGTCTCCGATGTATTAAGATATAGAGAGTTTCAGACTTAGAAGGGTAAAATTTTGTAATACTAGCTTAGAGATATGTTACATAAATTTTTATTTTTTCAAATTATAATTAAATAATTTAATTAATGTTTTTTTTTTTACAGATTTTTTGTCTTACATAATATAACACACTTAATGGCGCGAAACAGTTATAATTTGACTTCAAAGCTGTCAATTATATTTAAATTTTGATTGAACTTAACTACACTACCAAAAGACTATTCTAATTTTGTTAATTTCGAGTGGAACAGGATACATCATTTTTTTCAAACTGTATAAAATACTATAGACAATGCGTTTTTATTTCATTTTTAATCTGCTAAGAGGTTTTTGACTTTTTACTCCATTTTTACCCTTCAAAGTGGGAATAGGCAGTTTGTCTAAATATAAATATCCATGGAATGCGTTTAAGCAAATATAATTTAAAAAGGACTTTCAGAGGAGCAACCTAGACCATGCATTTGACAAGAGATAATAAAATAATTTCCATATAATTTTTGTATAAAAGTATCCCATAGGTTAAAATCGTGTTATGCGTAAAGTTAAATGCTATCAGATTATTTTAACTGCAGGTCTAATCTATCGATCAACCTCAGGAGCATTACAGCAGCCCATCAGGTAATTGAGCTGGTTAAATGAACTTTGCACCTCTTCTGGCCGTTCAAGAGATGCAATTACAGGAGCCTTCAATATTAGCTCCTTTCCAAAAGCACTTTATTTTATCAAGAGAAAGCTCAAACTCACAAGTGAAAAGAGTAACAGTATCAGGGTAATTCTAGGTTACAATGGGAGGTGTGCTCCATAAATCCAGAAATAAGATGAATGAACGTGCTAATATCTTTAGGGAAATAAGGAAGTAAATGTAATAAACAATAGTCATACATTTCTATAACAGGTAACGTATGCATGCTATATGCATCTGAGCTAGGTCTCCTGTATATGGTTTGCATAAGTAAATGAAAATTAATTTATTTACGTAAGGCCCCTTAGCAGACGCAGGGCCTTCTGCGAAGGTAGCCGCGAGACAGAATGAGCTGTGATATAGATTTAAGAATTCTAATATTTTGATTAGATTTTAAGATTATTCTTATTTAGAAGAAGGGCTAAACAATGACACTCGAAAATTAAACTCTGAGTTGAAGTGCATAGAAACGCACGAGAAAGGCATTTCCTGATATTTACTTAAATATTTATTTTAAATTAAAAACTGTAGCAAAGCGTTCTAATCTAAATAAAATGAAATAAAAAAAACGATTTTAGAAATTAAAATAAATATTAAATTTTTCTTGCTGGCGCAAGGCCTCCATTCAAAGCAAGGGGCCCTGTGCGAAGGCACGTATGTCACACCGCTAAGGACGGGGGTATTAACATAGAGAAGTTGTAATTTTATAGTATTCCCCTATGCTATAAAGATATATAACTTATCTAACATGTGTGTAAAAGCTCGAATTGATGTCCTAATGTCTATTTAAGAGCGCAAGACAAATCATTGAAAATATTTCACTTAAAGCTCATATGGTGTTTGGAGTGAACAGAACATGATTAAGCACGTTAGTCGTCCCTAGCTAAGAGATCCCAACTTAGGGGCATTAACTTTTATATAATTACACTTAAATTGTAGACAAATTGCCTTGGTTTTTTTAATTCGTTATTATTACTGCAATTTGGGACAACTTTTTAGCATTTCTTTTCAAAAACGTTATCATTTCTTGTTTTTTAAACCCATATACTGCATTTTTAGACATTAATACCTTAAATTGATGTTAACCAATAATTTTCATATTGTGGTATGCAATTTTTTTTAATAAAATGTCATACATCCTAATATTTCGCTTTTATATTCAAGAACATACACAACATCAGAAAAAAAAATTGGGAAAGTTCCAGATCGCAAAGAAACACGAGATGCTCGAGCAAAACTCAAAGCCAGCTTCAAGGTCAAGCACCATCCATTTGACTTTGAAAACTTTTACTGCTCTGGTCACAGCATTTAACCCCCCCCCCCCCCCCCCCCACACACACATTATAAATCTTAGAAAATAGCCTCAATGTATATAATGGCCAAAGCACCATTTCAAGGGACAGGACAGACCAGACAGAGACACTGATTGTGACAGTTGCAACGCAGGATGTCTTATCTTTCTTTGACGGCTGTCTCACTAGTGAGTGAGGGGGAGAAATAAATATCAGGGATTTACCTTAAATGGGTAAAAAAAACACTTATCTTAGCAACTGAGATTGCTTGAAAAGTCTGAGGAATGAAAGAAGACGAGTTGGTCATTTACAGACTATAGTGTCCATCCACTGAGCATTTCCTGATTCTGATCTATAACCAAAATATCTTTTTATATGATAGTGAAGTTTTGGAAAATAGTCTTTGTTAAATATATTTTTTTCAAAAGGAACAAATCAACTATATTAAAGTGAGTAAATGGTTCTATTTTATAAAAACATGAAAACAAATAAACAGCAACGCTTTGATATAAAAAGCTATTGTGACCTGTTTATGTTATTCATAATTTTATTTTTTAATTTAATTCCTGATTTTAGTATATGCTTTCAAATGTTTGTGTTTTTAGCGCAGGTTTTTAAGTTTTGTTTTGTGTTTAAGTGATAAAATGTTGTATTTCACTGAGATAAAGGGCTCAACTGAATATCTCACGTCACAAAAATATTGCTTTGGAAAGACAAAAATAATCAATTAATGCATAGATTCATTATGTTTTAAAAAGGCAAGTGTAAAATTAAGCAAGAGTCCAAATTAAATAAAAACATGAATGAAAATGTTTGATTTAGATTGATTTGTTCCGGGAGGAATGGTGGGGGGGGGGGGGGGGGGGGGGGGGAATCCAATCCGAACTTTTTTATAGTGAATATTAAAATTTGTGTATTTGAAAATGCAATGAATTGTAGCATGTTGTTCTAGGAATTTTACAATTTTATTCTTATATTAAACGTGGTAATACAAAATGTCCACATGAAAAATATGTTAAATTCGATTATTAAAATATCGTTAAAAAAATTTTTTATTGTAAATTTCTCTTGGGAAAATACAATTTTGAAGTACTGACTCTGTTTAACATTGAACACTTCTTTGTTTTAAAAGTTATCGAAAAAAAGAGACAATTTAAAAAGAGGCATATAATAGGCATATAAGAGGCATATATGCATATAATTACATTTGCTGCTCATTCTCTCATGAATGAACTGAAACGAATGTCATGTTATATAATTTAACTGAGAAACAACAGATTGAACTTTTGTCGTTAAAAATTAAATTTATGCTTTTATTATTAATTTAAAAAGCTTCACAATAAAATATTGACTGATATTTTTACTTAAGATATATATTAGTTTATTTTAAAGTTGTGTTTATTGTTCGATTATTTTTAATTTTAAAATTCCTTTAGAATTGCTGACAAGGTATGCACATTAATCAGGAAATTTTAAAAAGGGTTTTACCATAAAATAAATTAAATAAATTTTTAAAATAAACTAATTAAAAATACGAAAGTTTTAATTTATTAGAAATTTTGATTTACGAATGCAAATTTTGATACGTTTTTCTGTTAATCTATACTATATTATGATTATTAGTCACATTGTATTTTATTATCGCCACACTAGTAAGAGTCTATCGTAAATAAAAGAAACCTGGACATAATTTTATACATACTGAGATAAAGAGAACAAATACTTGTCAATAACTCCATCTCTTGTACTGCAAAAGGTGGTAAAACTATCGTGGTCTATATGTCCTCACAAGAGTCATGGTATGCAAGTTTGGATAATGGGGTGCTAACTCAGATGTTTCTCTCCTCATTTGAATGTGGTTTTAAATTACTGAGCAAAGAACTCGGGTCTTTTCATCCGGTTAAATCCCGAACAATCGCCCCTAGCCGATTGTAGTTCCATCAAACAACCCAGTTGCTTTTGAATTGGAAGAATAGACAGGAAGTAATTAGAGGATCATTTAGGAGCAAACATTCAAAATGCGTTTTGTCGCATTAAGGGGGAAAACGCATATATAGGATTTGAGGAATTCCGTGGATCTTTTTCTTATTGCATTGACTCATGTACAGATTCCAAACTTTATTTGTCCAAAACACGTTTTATCCTTCGAAATTATCTAGTAAATTTCGAAGGATAAAACGTGTTTTGGACAAATAAAATAGTTAAGTTTGATAGAAAAATCAGAGACAAGTTCAAATGATGAAATAATCCCATTTTTAAAAATTTTATACAAAACACGTTTTTTGTATGTTTGTTCCTAAAATTTTTATTGCAAAATGGGCCCCTTCAAATTTTTTTTCACCTGGGTCTTTTGTCTTAAATCCGCCACTGGATCTGTCATACCTGGACAAGCATTTAAGCTCTAAGATTGAATTGAATTTGAAAAACCAATAAACCAGTTGTCCTTAAATTGGTAAACATAAAAATTAACGTCTTTATTAATGAAACGATTTATGAATTAATGGAAAATCTTAGAAGTATATAGCACTTAGAAAAATAAACCGTTTTACATAATATTTTGCTATTGTGTAGTTCAATTTGTAAATTGAAGTAATAAAATTTTCTAATGTTGTAAAGATTTACCACTTAGATTAATTTTTAAATAATTTTATACATCGTAAAGTTTTTCCTGACATTTTATACTTAATATAGTTTTAATGCGATTTCATCACAGAAATAAACAGTTAAAATTTCTTGATTAATGTTTTAAGGATTTACTTTAATTTTTAAAAAACGTTTTATGTGTCGTACGTTTATAATGGAAGATCACATAATTTTTCTATGGATTTTATTTGCAAAGTGAATTATAACAAAAAATTATTCCAGAAAGAAAGAGGGAATTTAAATATAATAACTCGTGGCTCCATCTACTATAATACTTACCAAATTAAAGAATTACAAAATAAAATATTTTGAGAAAAAAATTACATTCTATTACTTTATTACTTGATTGGCCATAAAAATGGTTTAATATTTTTTTTAATTCTACTTTATCTTTCATGTCTTATAAATATTAATACATAAAAATTTTGTAATTGTATATTACAGATATTTTGTAAAAAAGTTACGATATAAGGAAAATTAGTTTTTCAGTATTGCTTTTTAACACTAGTAAATACAACTTAAAAACTATAATTTGACTATTATTTGATATTTTGAATAAGTTTCATTTAAATTTCTGATTTTAAGAAATATAAATCCCCCTTTCTCTTTAAGATATTTAGGTACAAAATAGGGTAATTCTCCTAAGCAGTTTGAACAAAGATTTGTTTTTAAAAGCCAGTCTTTTAAAATTATGTCAATTATATAGTTCATCATACGATTAACTTGAGAGGCAATGAAATTTGTATTTTATTTGAATAAAAATACATCCATTAAGCAAAAGTGCATTCTTTTTATAATATCATATTCGCCATAAGAGAGAAATAGAACTTCATCTTAAGGTACTCATTTATAGAATGTTGTCACTCAGTAGATGGCGCCATATGATAGACTGATAGTTAAAGTAATAAATGTTTCAATTCACTTTTAAAAATAGAATAAATAATTTGAATAAAAAAATAGCAAGTGCTCAATTTTGTTTTTTAAATAATTAACAAGAAAATGTTATAAATAATATAATAAATGTTATATATATATATATATATATATATATATATATATATATATATATATATATATATATATATATATATATATATATATATATATATATATATATATATATATATATATATATATATATATATATATATATATATATATATATATATATATATATTTTTAAATAAAAAAAATTCTAATTTCAATTGTGTTTATGAAAAATCATTTTTATTTTCATTTAACTACCCAATTAAAAAATATTGGAAATTCTAATTAAGTAAAATATATGTGATTATATTAACGTTTTTCTGTATATCCATTTAATATCTAGTCATTTAATAGTTTAGGTAAAATTTAGTATTTCGTAGTAATAGAATTTTAAAAAACAATCGGAATTACAAAATTTCTAATAATTGCAAAAAAGGGGTCTTAGTTACATTTTAGTATTAACAGTTCTGTATAAAGCGTTGGTGCTGAAAAAACTACACACAAATTGTAATATTCATTAAAATTCAATGCTCTAAACAATTCTAGAAATAAATTCGAATATTCTTACTTTGGAAATTCATTAGAAGAAATTTATATTTCTTCTAACGAATTTCCACAATAAGAATAGGCCATTATATTATGCTCGTTATGGAGCAAATATTCAAAACGTGTTTCGTCACATTCAGATAATTCGTAGAAAAAGCCAAACACTTTTCCTAAATGCATCGACCTATGTGCGGATGATTCCAATTTCAATTGTACAAAATATGTTTGAGGTGAATAAAGTAGGATAGTTTTATAGAAAATTCGGAGGTGAATTCAGTGATGTAATAATCTTACTTCTTATCTTTCTTCTTATATACTTCCGAAAAATATTTTATATGGATTCTTAAGAATGATTTCTTCAAATTGACCAACTATATTTCATACAAAGAAGTAAAGTATCCCACGTAAAAATCGCTCATGAAAATACATTTGATGAACATTCTTCAAAAACATGCATTTTAGACAAAGATTCTGCTGTCATCAAAGAGTTTACAGCTCAATTCATAAAGCCAGCGCTTTTATTAACAATATAGAAAATAAATTAAGTATATACATCAACTACAAATGAATTCAAAAAAGTGTTGGCCATGATAAATTTGGAAATGAAAAATAAACTCCTTTTGAAATTTATCCAGTAGAAATTTAAAATAATGACCCTAGAAGAAAAGAGATATACTACTCTATTAATATCAATATAGTCTTTACTCTATTAATATCAATATAATATAATATCTCAAATTTAGCTATTACTAAAAGCATTTTCGAATGAAGAATATAAGGCTACAGTCCGTTTTCTATTACGCTCTGTAGAAACATATATGAATTTTATTTCAGAATGCATTGATGATTACGATATTAGAGGTATCTTAATATAATAAAATTGCGATGACTTGATAGGAGCAGCTGCCTATCTACTTCCTTCCTTACTCTAAAAACTTTCGAATGGAGATTTTTTTACAAAACGTACAGAACATTTATTTATGATTTAATTATTAAACCATCATATAAATCCATAAGCAAAATCTTTAGATTACGTTATAAACTTTAAACAATTAAATTAAATGAAAAGGTATATTTAACAAAACGAACCAGCTTTAAAAATAAAAAACATAATTTTATATAATAAAATATGTATATTTTTGTTGGGATTTTTTTTGTAAAAAATAAATTTTAATAATTGTCAAAATGTTTCGAGATAAACATCTTTGACAAAACATATGCATACAATGTTATTAGATTTTATGAGAAAGTTTACAGGAAATAAAATAAAAATTAACTATGAATTTAACAATCGGGCATGGCAGGGATTTGAACCCGGGACCTCTCGCCAACGAAGGAGAATTATACCCCTAGACCACCAAGACACAACAGTTCTTTACTTCCGAATAAGGACATTCGGGCAGCATGGTAGCTCATTACTTTGAATTTTAAATGAATGAATGATAATATTTAAAAATCTTATAGATAAAGTTCTTTATTCATGAAAGAAATATAACTATGTACTTGTTTTTATGATTTCTTTTGTATTGATAATAATATAGGATATCATTGAGATATTATAAATCAATTATTGATTACATTATACAATTGTTACAATTACTATTCACTTTTAAATTATTAAAAAAAAACAGTTTTAAACATAATAAATATAAGTAAAGTGTAAAAGTACGTTTGAAAATTAGTTACTGGTACAATTTTCAAATTAAGAATATGACAATTGTTTGGACTGCTTTGCATTTACTGTAGAGTATTAAGAACTTAATACTAATAAATAAAAAATTGCATACCAACAAAAAGAGTTTTACTCCGTTTTTCGGCACATCTTATTATGATCATTCAGGTATTAATTATTTGTAAAAATTATGTACATACAAAATTATGTAAATAAAAAGAAAAGATGTTCGCACATAGTGGCGCAATCTGGTGGCGCCACAATGACTTTGTAACAAAATTTAATATTCTCTATTAGATAAAGAGTATATTTCGTTTTCCTTCTACAAATGATGTGACGCTTGGACGGAGGGGGAGGGGTTTCATGAAGTTGTGACAAGGGAGAAGAGGGGGTTGCAAGAAGTGTGACAACACGCCTAAAAAACATTGCACATCATCAGAAAACTGAAACAGCAACACACAACAACATTCAGAAAAATAAATCGTTTAGCTTCCGGTTTGAATAGATTAAGTGATGTTGTAAACAAATATACTGAATTATAGTTGCAGTTGAAAAATAAAGTTTTCAAATAAAATTTAAAATTAAATTTTTAAAATGTGGCCGAGTGATTTCTTGAAAAAAAAATTATTTTTAAAAAATAATTTCTTAACAGCAACCGCAATCTATAACTTATTCCTTTGTTTCTGAGCAGTCAGTATACATGCTTATTACGTGCTAGATTGATATCTTGTTGGCTGTTGGTAAGAGAACGTGGCGTGTAACAGAGGGGGTTGGGGCAGTGGCGGAGTGGACAGAGGGTTGATCTGAAATTTTTCCGGTGGATTTTTAAAATGTGGCCGGGTGATTTATTAAAAAAAAAATATATATATTAAATATTTAATTATATAATTATAATTTAATTGTTATATTTAATTTAATAGCAAACGCAATTTTTTTCAATAACGTTTCATATTTGAAAACAAATGGGACATGATATCTATTTCTATATATTTAGATATCTCTAAGAAGCCAACTTATTGCCTTATTTGAAACTGCCTTCCAGCTGTGGCTTATGGGACTAAGAAGCGTCGAAATAATAGAAAACGGTCCCCACTTCCTTCTTATGGTAAGTGTATATCGGGTGACAGAAGAAATTTGTTCTTAGAGCAAGACTGTTGGTGGCTTCCTCTTGAAAATCGCCCGAAGGTATTGAGTTTGAAAAAAGACAGAAAATGGCCGAAACTTGTATACTATCCCTTCTGTCTCTTTTATAATTGAATGAGAATGATTTTGGAATCCTTGAAGGCCTTTGGGTAGTCTTTAAGCCCACGTTGAGCACAGGATGCATAGAACCCAATCCCCCCTCAGCCTATATTGTATATTTGGACCTCCTAATAGTACTTAAAATTTTTAGAAATCCTTATCTTTAAGTACTTAGTGGTACCAAAAAATTTAATTGATGAGTCCGTAATATAATGATAACAGGTCACCATTTCAAAGTTTTAGCCATTGAGTAAGTTTACGATGCTCTTTGTAAAAGATGTGTGGAAGTTTTTTTTAGGTTCTAGTTCTATCATTTTGCAAGTATTTTTTTTTTATAAAAGCTAATCAAAAACTTCAATCCTCTTTTCGAATAGTAAATAGATTTTTATTATTCTGTAACTCAATTAGTAGTTACTCTAATTAGAATTTTTTTTCTGTATGAAACTTTTACTAAGTATTAATGGTTAATACTTTTAATAATAAAAAATATATATATACACTTAAAAGATTCCGATTTCATTACAAGTAAAATATGAGCACCGTAGAATTTTTGTATCTACACTACCTGTTAAAAAAATTCAGTTCAACGATGTACCATACCTTGATGTAAAATAGAGGTCTGCAACAAATTACACCATATTATGGCAAAATCTAGGTTGAACCAACAAAATTTTATCGGAAAACAGCGGATGTTTCACTGATAATTGGTTCAACCTATTTAACTGCAATTGAAATTGTCGATGTCGCTACATCAACAAACCAGGGAATCCCATCTAAGAAAGACAACGACGAATAGGGGAATGCGTTCAGAATCAGAGGATTCCTAGTTCGAGCCCGACCGATGGACTTGACAAAAAAATCTAAACATTACAATAAAAAAAAGTATAATTTTTAATGAATTGAACTCCCCAAAATAATTTCTAATTGCTAGAATTTGATAACTGATAATTTTTTCCCATTTCCAATATATTATTAACGCCTATATTTTTGAGCAAATAAAACCAGATATAACCGAAATAAGTTTTGAAGGGAGTTTTATTTATCCAAATAAATATATCATAAATCATACGAAAATAAATTTATATATATGATTCGAATTTACTCAAAGGTGGGCATCAGCCACTTTAAATCTTCAGCAAAATCATATATGTCAGACACTTTAAACGTTTACAAATTCATGTCATGCAAAATATTATTAAAGTTTTTTAATTAACAATTAAAATATGTTGGCAATAAATATGCCAAAAGTTTCTGCAAATTCAATTTATTTTTAATGTAAATGAAAAGTTTATTATTTTAAATTTTCTCCTTCTTATTTAGCACTATAGCATATGGCTGACATTAAATTGTGTTTTGAAAAAAGAATATACATATTTATTATTTTTATTTCACATTTGGTGGACAGTATAATGTTATTTTCTTCTTTTGAAAACAGTAATTACTTTATATATAAGTATTTTTAAAAAAGTTATGTAACATGAAATGTAATAAGAAAAAATATTGTCTATATAAAAGTTACTTACAAGATTAAAATAAAATTTCAATGTATGACTTTTTAATTTCATACGATTATACATAGGATAGTTTTACATTTATTAAAGTAGAAATTTGAGCTTCAAAGAAATACATTTTAAGAAATGTCAATTTTAAGTTAAAAGAGAGAAAAATTAGTTTTGCCAACTAAAAACTACATGTCCTAGTTATATTCATATGAAATTATAAAGTCATACATTGAGATTATTTTTTAAAACTTGTAAGTTACTTTTATTTAAGCAGTATTTTTTCTTATTACATTTCATGCTACAAATATTTTTAAAAATACTTATATTTAAAGTAATTACTGTTTCCAAAAAAAAAGTAGCATTATACTGTCCACCAAATGTGAAATGCGGTAAAAATAATATATATATATTTTTTTTTTCAAAAGCCAATTTAAACATTGCGGAAAAAAGCCGTAACCTTCAGAATGGGTGATATACGAACCACATACACTTCGCATACAAGGTAATATGCCAGCCGCACACATCTGGCATACAAATTAATATGCCAGCTGCATACATCTCGCATACAAGGTAATATGCCGACCGCATACATGTTGCATACCACCTCCGTATGCCAGAGTAATATGAGATATTCTCACAGGGCATACGAAGGCATATTTTTGGCATATTAGTCGCATACTCGTGGCATACGTATACCACATGTATGCTTCATATTCGAGGCATACTCCTTTATTTTGTCTCGGGTTGTTATGCTGTGGGATGTATTCCGCTGTGTACTTGGCTGAACCGTTCATAGTATTCCATGTCCATCGTACAGCACAGTTATTATTTCACAATCTCTCAACTAGCTGCCTCTAATGAGATTAGCGGGAACAACAATTTCCCCCTTTGTCTTCGACCGTATAACCAACGCAAACAGCGGAATTGAAATACTATTACTTCGAAAAACCGTTGGCCACTCCGTCTCTCCAACACACTTCAATAAGTCAAGTCTATTAGGAATAATAAGATTGTAGGAATCAAATAGCCGAGGCAGTGCGCTTTCGCAATTCTCCTAACTCCACTCAACACGTGCGCGCTTTCAAAAACTCATAAATCAAGAGTGGAAGCAAAGAAGTTGTAAACATTCAAATTAATGGTGCAATAAATTGGATCGAAATCGGAATTCGATCCAATTTATATGCCATTGGCATACTTTCGACATACCGCCTCCGCGGTCGTCAGTTCAATGTCAGATTAGGCATACATTTCGCATACGAACAATCGGTCTGGCATACGTAGGGCATACACGCGGCATATTAATATTTTTGTCTCGGGCCGGTAAGTCTTGGTTGTAATTGTCAACATTTATTGAAAATTATTTATGAAGACAGCCTATGTAGGCTACCATCTGATCTTTTTATCCACTGTGCTTATTTTAGAGTACATGTCTTTTTCAAAATTGAAACTTATGTATTCAGATAAATATATCGAATGTAATCAAAAATGAGTACATTTTACTTATTTTTGAGTACCTATTTTTAACAGTGTATAAATGGTTTTCACTAAACGCAATAAGTTTTAGCTATCCTAAATTAAAAATATCTCGCTTTGTCTAGTAAATTGCTTAAGTATCATTGTATCAATAGCATTTATTGCCATCTACATTTTGTATTCCAGAAAAGCATTATAAAAATTGCTGAATGTTGTTGCATTTTTCGTCGTAGACATTGCTTGTGTTCGTCGCGAACGAATTTGAAAATGTACGTCGGCGTTCAAAAAAAATGCATTAAAAAATCTAAAGATTTTATAGAAAAAACAATTTTGGAGGGTGAAAAATATTTATTTAAAACAAGCGATCTTCATATTTCACCTTTTGAAATAGAGTAAAAAAATTATACTTACTAGTTTCCGTAATATTTTTAAACAATCCGGTTTTTAATTCACTATCAACGAAGTTAAGTATTGGTCAGAAATGTGACACTATTTTGAATCGAAATATCCAAGTTCATTTATTTGCAGAACTAATCCACTCTATTTCTTAGAATTCACCTCCCACCACTTGACAACCACATCTGAACCAACGGAGGCCAGGAACTGAACTGAAAGGCAACCACCAAACACATTTCACACTTCCATTGGAAGGATTTGATTTCATATACGCACCAAGGACAAAGTACCACATTTTTATACTTTACTGCAGAGCGTTAGTAATATTGCCCAACCCCAATCTTCATGAACGTTGCCTAATCTGAGCATTACAAACACTGAGCACGTTTGGGAACTACTTGTACTTAACTATTAATGTTACACAAGTAGGTTTTTAGACATTACTCTTCAATGGATATTGCCACCCCCCATTTCTTTTATGCGCTATTTGCGTAATAGAATGAAACATGTTAATGTATTGTAATACTTCCTCTACACTTGGTTCCCGAAAACATCAAAGGTTATGTTATACTCATAGTCATCAATTTTTAAGAGAGAGTTGTTAATTATTCACTGGTTACTGAAAGATAATATTAGTGTCATTCATCAGTACAATGGTAAAGTGTACGGATACTAATGGGTTGTTTGATTATCCGTGTGATACGTCTCACCAACCTCAATGGATTTGTCTGCTGAGCAATAAAAAAGTGCTTAAATCGATATTAATTTGCTGTGGTAAAATTCCCATCACGTTCCTTTCAAAAAGTCTTCTCCTTGTCATGATCATTTTGTATAATCACATGTAATTAAATCATAATGAAATAATTTATCAATCACTAAAATAATAAACTGTTCGAGCCATTTGATTATCATTAAACATAATTATTGCGATATTTAAATTAATTAAACATTTGGTAATGATCTCCAAAAGTAAATAAGCCGTAAATTTCTTTAGGATTCTAACATTTAACGTTCCATTTAGTAAGTATATTTTTTGCTATATATATTACTATTTATTATTTTTAAAAGTGTATATTAAATGAAATTAGTAAAAATAAAGTCGGAAGAAACTTATGAAAGAACTCAAAATATTATTTTCATAATATTATATTTTAGACACAAACAGCTTTACATTACTACTCTTTAATGTAGACAAATAAAAAGAAAATTGTGATTAACCTGCCTTAAAATTTATCAAGATTTATAAAATATAGATTGAATAAAAATAACTTTCTTATAAAAGCGTAACAGCACTAAGACCACTATTATTAATTGTAATTTAAATTTTTTAATCATTTATTTATTAGGTAAGATAGTTTATTTTAATTTAATATGTATTTCTGTAAAAAAAAATATCCTTGAATGTCTGTATAATTCACGATATGACCGAGATAGTAAGTAATGCAAACTTATTCTTTTGATTGTGTTTGTTATTGTTTGTATACATTATATGTGGTTCTTTTTTAAATAGGTATATTTAAGTAAACAAAATTTCAACTTACTGCAAAGAAATCCGTTTATTTAATCTTCTTTTCCTTAATTCACAATAAAATAAGCCATTACACTGTTAAAAATAGGTACTTAAAAATAAGTAAAATGAACTAATTACCTGCTTTTATTTATTTTTGATTACATTCGATGCTTATCGAAGCTCCGAATACATAAGTTTCATTTTTGAAAAAGATGTGTACTCCAAAAAGTGTAAAATGAATAAAAAGAGCAGTTGCTTTCATATATCACTTTCAATTAATGTCAACAATTACAATCAGAACTTAACGGAAAGTGAACATAATTCATCTACCTTATGTTGTCCGCACCGAAGTCTAGGGACCGACTCCAGTTCGAGATTAGCAATATTAAATCACACTGCTCATTTTTGCGAAAGTACGATTACTTAAACTTGAGTACGTCATCGCTCATTTACGATGCAATTGTACTCAATGAAAAACGAGTGAGTTCATGCACTCATTTTTAAGCACCTTTTGTTTTTACTGTGTACAAAAGCTAACTACAGAAACAAGAATTCGACCTAATATAATTATTTTGAAAGTTAACTGTCATTGATTTATGCACAACAGGCTTGTAACAAATTAAAAAAAAGATAATTAACTCTGAAAAAAGATAATTTGCGAAAGAATTGTCTCCTTGTTTTGATGTTAAAAGAAAAATAGTTTATATCGGAAACTAAATTATTTTAAATTTGGGAAGTTTCTAATTAGTAAGACACATTTAAAAATTAATTAGGTTTATCACAAAAGCCGACGACAGATATAAGCCTCTTCAACAGTTTATGAAAACAATTCAATTCTTGTTTAAATAGAGAGAGAAAAAAAATAGCTTAAACGGCTTCTATTATTAACTTCTTATTAACTATTCAACATTTAATTTAAATTTGACTAATTAAATGATTTTAGAAAGTACCCAACTATGTAATTATCTGATAAGTAAAACACTGAAATTTGAGCCTAAGAATAATTAAATTGCAAAAATTGCAAAATCGCAACTATTAATATTTATTTTAACGAAAAGCGTATGGCAAATGCTACGTTAAACATTAAACCTGGGACATTATTGCTTCTGTATTAACATATATATATATATATATATATATATATATATATATATATATATATATATATATATATATATATATATATATATATATATATATATATATATATATATATATATATATATATATATATATATATATATATATATATATATATATATATATATATATATATATATATATATATATATATATATATATATATATATATATGCGCCAATTGAAAATAACATATGAATTAATGTTTCCAAATATTTTTACACAATTCGAATACAACTTGGATTACAAGATAATATAATATCGTGCAGCAATTTCCATTGAGTTAAAATTATAGATAGTTGTTCTACACCTAACTTTAAGGTTGAATGTGTAATCAGTCCGTAATCAGTAATCAGGAGAACCCGTAATGTGTTACCAGTTACTCTGTAATCAACACACGTCCGGTAGAAAGTTTTCTACAAACTCAGTGCAGCAATTTCAGCAATTTGTCAGCCAAATGGCGCGTGTATTCCAATCCGCGTATCCGCGCCAATCTAAATTAATCTTCGTTTACCTTGAGTGAGAAAAACGCTTAATACTTAAATATTGACTTGCGTTCGCGCCTTTCACTTAGTGCTAGCTTTCCACAGCACGTAAGTAAGATATATGCCACATTTGCAAAGATTCTTCTTTTGAATTTCTTCAAGAAATTATTTGATGCGCTGGTGAATGATAATAAATGTAAGAAATCTATTTGGGAAAAAAATGCCGTTGCTTTTAAGCCTTACAGCACTCGAAAATCAATAACGTTTGCGATTTGCACCCTCCTGGAAAATCGAATTATAAAGGACGGAGTGAAGCGCTCTGTCGTATAGATGTTTACAGATGCATATATACTTTATTCATAGAATAAAATGATATTTTATGTCAAATAGACCCATTAGCTAAACTCAGTGCCTGATTATGAAGCTCTATAGTTCACATTTTTAAGGGGTCCTAAAATCAAGGACAAATAAATAATATTTAGTGAACCTAAAATAGTTCGCAATGTTTTTTCATAAAAATATTTTTACAAAAACAAGCCACAGGTATTGTAATAATATAAGTATACTTCCCTATGTTTTGTTTTACTCCACCAAAACGAAATAGGTATCTAAATATTTAATATTTTTTTGTGTATTATACATTTTGATATAAAGTCGATTTATTAAAATTAAAGGGTAAAACTCTAAACGCTTTAAAATTTTGAAAAAAAGTTCAAGAATATGTTTCATTGCAACAGGGGTTTCGTTTAATGTGTTTACTAAATTAACTGAAAAACAAAACAAAAAAAATCATCTCAAAACTGTATGCTCTACAAAAAAAATGCATCTCGAACTAAGATTTTCGTTTAAAGTACAAAGTGATTTATATTTAATTTTAAGAACATTATATAATGTATTATTTTTGATAAATAGTATATGTGTATGTTTTAAATATAAAAAAAATCATGAAATTAACACACAAATTAGAAATTTTTGGTAATATATACATATATATATATATATATATATATATATATATATATATATATATATATATATATATATATATATATATATATATATATATATATATATATATATATATATATATATATATATATATATATATATATATATATATATATATATATATATATATATATATATATATATATATATATATATATATATATATATATATATATATATATATATATATATATATATATATATATATATATATATATATATATATATATATATATATATATATATATATATATATATATATATATATATATATATATATATATAGGATGGTGGATGGTGTGGGAATCGTCGGGGTTTGTGGAGCGTTATTGTAGCAGGGGACAGAGACCCATAATTTATATATATATATATATATATATATATATATATATATATATATATATATAAATTATGGGTCTCTGTCCCCTGCTACAATAACGCTCCCCAACCCCCGACGATTCCCACACCATCCTATTTTGATTGCTTCGCAAACTAAAGCTGCCTTAGTTCTCAGATAGAGGAACAAATCAAAAATAAAACAATTGATGCACTTCCTTTTTACTTGTTATGCAAACCAAATTTAATTACGCAAAATATTTATTTGGTTTCTATTTCTATTAAAGGTTGAAATGCATTGAACAGTATTAATTGTCGTGTTTTCTGAAAAAGCAGTATTCGCAACGATAACAGATTCTTGGTGTAACCCTTGTCGGCGTTTCTGAAAAAGCAATACCCACAACTTTAACACATTTTTGGAGACAAAAGCCGCTTTAATTGCCGATCAAAGAACTCCACCTTCATCCTGCAGGGTTTCCGAAAAAGGTAACCAGCGAAAAATCAGGGTGATTGTTCAATGCATTTCATCGCCTAACTCAGCAGTAGTCATAAAAAATGTATATGTTAGATTACCGGATGCTGATCGCTTCACATCCAACAATCCCGATTTACATACATGAATAAAATTACAAATAAATTTTTTACAAATAAATTTTATATACAATTTTAAGTATCATGTTCGAAAAAAAATTCGTCATTTTAACGAAACAGTGCTTTGCAAACTGCTCCGATGAAATATTTCGTTAAACTAAAAAAAATATTTCGTTGTTTTTTACACGACATTTATTTCGTCAAAAATGAAGACAATTTAAGACAGAAATCGACAGCTCGATTCGAACCAGGGACTTCTTGGTCCTAAGTCACACGTGCTATTTACCAAGCTAGAAAAGCTCCCAGAATATGTGGCAATATACACACAAGAACCAAAATTAGAAATAAATGAGCTGATGCCACCGGAAATGAATCGGAGAAAATTACTTTCATTAAAATTTTGAAGAGTCTTGTTTCGTCAAAAGGGAAGTGATTCAATGACGAAAAGATTGTGAAAATTGTTGAAAGTAACTTTATTTTTGAGAGTGTTGCGTATTACAACTATTTTGAAATTTTTTTATCGCAGAGAAGAGTTTGTGAAATAGATCATCGAAAGTTAAAATTTGATAGTTATCATGATGTATTCCCCCACTCTGCACACATCGCTACTTACAATCAATGCATTCAAATACACTTCATCATACTTATTTTCGTATCGCGTGTCTGCTTCTTTTCCTTTTATCTCTCGCATTTCCGTGACGAGCCACAATTTTTCAATGCATTATTCAACAAACTTTAGAAAAGAGGCAGATATTAAAAAAAAAAAAACCAAAAAATGAATGAGGTGTGAATACAGTAACCCCTATAACCGCTATTTCTCACGTGATTCCCGTCACCAATTGAGCTCAATATTTGACTTTCAAAATACAGAGGTTTGATGGGTCTCCCTCAGCCGGAAGCCCCTCCCCCATTGTGATCGAAGTATCCCTAGAATCATCCTAGATGGCTAATAACTGAGAGGGGGTGAGGAAATGATAGGTGGGAAGGCTGTACGATTGGTGCTTCAAATGATGAACGTGGAATAGTTGAACCTGCTAGAAATTAAAAAATATATATATATTCATACGAGAAAATATGCGGTCATTGCTCTGTGTAGAAGCGAAAGTAATGTTTAGAAATAGTTGGGATAAAATTAAGAAATGAACTATAGTAATTTTTAATTTTATATTGTGAAAAATTCAACAAATATTTTTAATGTTTTTGGATAGTTAAGTTTTTATAATAATATATATATTATCAGAAATAACTCTCTCATATTTGAGCAATCTGTGATCGTCAATCCTATTTTCGTCAATTTTGATAATTATTTCGTTTGAACCATATGACGAAACAAAAATCCCCACTTTTTATTCATTTTGGGGGTTATACATGCATATTACCACAATCCAGAACGATCGATCGATGAAGAGCGCGATTTTGGACCTAGAAATCCGTGGTTCAAGTCGTGCCGTCATTTTTTTTAATCGCCTTCATTTTTGACGAAATAGATTTCGTGATAAAAACGACGAAGTAAATTCCCTAAGTTTGGCAAAATATTTAATCGGAGCATTTGGTAGACAACTGTTTTGTAAAAAATGACGATATTTTCTTTAAAAATTAGCATCTTTTTTAATATTATAATTTATGTTTTTTAAAAATACAAATGAAATTCATAAAAAATGGATTATTGTCAACTTTACTAATAGTTAATAGCTTGGTTAAATAGGATTTAGTGGTTCAAAGACAAAGTAATACGGTATCAGACATTCTTTTAAAATTAAAATAATATTAAAAAGAAAAAATAATAAATAATTTAATGAAGTAATTTGAAATTCATACTATTTTTAAAGATTTCGGTGTGGGGTGTTAAGTTGAACTTGGATGCATGTAAGGAATGTTCAAAATTTGAATTTTAAGATTTATAAAATTACAATGTATTTGTTTATATTTTGGTTTTTCAACTACTTTAACAGAAATGTGAGGTTTTTGGCTTCTATGCAACTTATTCACAAACTAAAATGTAGCTGAAATTATATTCAATTAATCTGTACATAAATGTTAGAATATTTTCAATTAAAATTTTTAATGTGTTTAAAATCAAAATTTTATACTGGGTAAGTAAAAAGCTAAAAAATTAAATTTAAATGTGAAATGGTTGGGGAGACCAAGGTTAGTTGGCATAAGGGGCTAGTAGGCACACAGCTTCTATTTTCTGCCACCATGGAGCTAGAGCGTTGTCATCTTGCTAGTGGGATGTGTATGTAAAGGTGCACCATCCACCATAACTTCAGTCTGTTTGGAAGCGTCACGAAGGAAGGACCACAATTTCATTGTTTTTCTCACAGATAAGTAAATTTTTTCATCGTAATATTTTTTGTTCTGGTGAACCTGTAAATCGAATTGAGGCGCTGCTGAAGGCGGTTTTCGAAAGAGTGGTTAACTGTGGTTATATGCATGTATCATAATATTTTGTTTCTGATGTTTGGGATAGTGTGGAATCCATCTTGTTTTGGATATCCCTGTGAAGCTAGTTGGCATAGTTAGGTATGGGGTCAGTTGGCATAGCTACGACAACTCGCTCCACACCTATGCCAACCAAAGCCAGGCTACGATAGCAATCCAACTATAGCCGAAATGGGGTTTACTGTTATTCTAACAGACAATCCCATCAAAAATAGAATCGCGGCTGAAAGGGCCAATAAGAAGAAAAAGTTATATAAACTCAAGAAGGGCGAATTGGCTAAGGGTGACAAGTCGAAGAAGAAAACGTCGATTTGAATTTTCTTCTACGGATTCTGATGACGGCGTGTCAGACATTAGCTATGCCGAAAGTGACAACAGATTGGCCTTCCTTAATGATAGGCCAGAGGCTGAAGAACCTCTCCATGGCGAAGAGCTTTCACCTCAGCCTCCTACCAAGACGATGGTGAGGGTTTTCATTCGGCAGTTCCCGCAAACCATGGAGAACCTCAAAAAGATGCCAACAGGTCACATCGACAAGATTAACAACGAATTCTCCACGATCTGAAGGGCCTCTTGATAACCCTGAATACCACGTAAATGACTTTGTTTTGGTAAAATACCACGCCCGCCAGTACCCTAGGAAAATCGTCGAAACCGATGGCAACGAGATTCGCGTGTCCACCATGGTCAAAAAGGGGAAAAACTGGATATGGCCAGACGAGATTATTACGAGTGATTATGACCAAAGTAAAATTGTGCGAAAATTGAACTAAATAAACGAGCGCCCAATTCCTACATTCGTGGTTGATTTAAAATATTGGGCTAATTTTTTTTTACCGTAGCTATAATAATAAGAAGACTTTATTTTTCTTGAATAATTCATTGTTTGTTCATTTTATACAGTTGTTTATATATTTAAGCAGAATTTCTTTTGGTTCAAGTATTATTTTTTCACGTGGAATTAATTTTTTGAAGAATTTATTCTTTAGAAAGGAAGTTATCCCTTTCAAAGTGTTCTGCCTAAGTATCCCTACCCATATCACGTTATACCAACTCACCACTAGGGGTATGCCAACTAACCCCGCACCCGGGGTCAGTTGGCATAGTTGTAAGCTTTTAGGAAAAGTGTTTTGGGTGTTACCTAAACACGGACTAACCTAAAGGGTCCTACATGATTTTGTAGCCAAAAATTAAGCTATCCGCCGCATTCACGAGAATCTCTCCAAGTAGAAAAATCAAAAACCAAAACCTATGCCAACTAGCCCCTGTCTCCCCTACTTTATTTTTTTATAAAATAAAAACTTGTTAATGTTTACTTAGTTTTAAAAGTTATATATTTTGACAAAAACAAGCCTCGAACTGTCTGTTGACTGTAAATAATATGTAAAAGTTCATTTTACACTAAACTATAATATTTTGTAAAAATATCAAATACGAAACTACCTTGATTGTTAGATATTTAAGTTAATACCTTGATACATAAAATTATCTATTGTATGAACAAAAATGTGACAAATCTGTCGTTCTTTTCCAAACGCTTGATATAAAATGAAGAGGGTAAATCGGTTGGGCAGCGGGGTATGCATTTTTACGACTTTTCTATGTCGCGGGAAAATAGTGATGGATGTGTCGGGGACAAAGGAGAACATTTGTTATGTTAATGACTCCTTCACGCCTGAAGACAACTTTGATTGTGACAAATAACCACGCGTGGACCGTTACTGCCAGAAAAGATTAAGCCGCCACGAAAAGGATGGCCTCCACCACGACATCAATCAGACGAAGCATCCGGATTCGTCTTGGATTTCAGATGGGGATCAAACTTTCGAAGGATGGGGAGTAAAATTCTCTGTGACAAATCGCGGAGGGACTAGATTAAACTAGGAAGGGTGGCTAAAAGGTATAGGAGTTTCCAGGTCCCTTCATTTTCATAAAGCTTCTTCTTGGTTTAATCTAGGGGGCATTAATGAGAGAGAGTTATTACAGGAGGGAGAACTTCATTGGAAGGAAGTAAAGCTTTTAAATGACATAGGGATTAAATTAATTTCTACCCAAAATTCTTTTTGTTTTAAAAGATTAGATATAAAAGATCGGTATATGTCTTTTTGTTCGACTGGTATGGGTTTATACTGTTAAATTGCAGTGTGGGATTTCATAATAAAACTTAAATTTATATTTTACGTTATTCATTGCTAATTTTTTTAATATATTTATTTTTTATGCTCTAATGCTTCAAATGAAAAGCTGAATGAACTAACTTAATTTAGTAACTACTTTTAATAGTTGTCAATAACTATGTATTTTTAAAATTAGTAAATCACCCCAAATTCTGAAATAAATTTAGAGAACAAATTTAAAGTTTGAGAATCCTTATAATATATGTGTGGGAACGATTAGTTAGATAATTTATAGTTATGGTAATTTATAGATCTAATAAGCGTTTTAGTTGACCAAAAAAGTAAAGAATAATATAAAGGCTACATGAGCTAAAGAAATGTGGGAGTCAGAAGATTCGACATTGCATGGTATTGTGCAACACAATCGACACTGCTAATTTTAAATTAAACATAACATACATAATTTAATATACATAATTTAATTCAAAAGAAATTATTTACTTATTACCAATAAATATTAAATTCCATTAATTAAATTTAAATTGTAAAGGTAATTTTAATTCAAAGATCTAAAATAAACAAGAAATTTACCAACTTAACGGCATCAGGTGTTGTCCTCGTTATCTGACCATAGTTCAAAAATATGAGGCATTGTTCACGGGTTTTCATTTAAGATGGTCCCCGAACCGTCGCTAATAGTCCAATATGCTGTAGTGCGGCGACGTTCCATGCAGTTTCCGTCAGAGGTCTAATTTAAGTTTCAGGCAAGTTGGGCGATCTAACCTTCCCTCGCTTTCATTTGCTATTTACAGCAAATCACAAACAGTAATAAAACCAGATTTATTACCCTTATAACGTCAAAAATGCTCTGACGTTCGGCGCCAATAGATTGCGCAATACTACATTTTAATGTAAGAAGTTTCATACAGTCGCTTGATAAAAAAAAGGATGTCTGATCTTGAACTATATTTGAATTAAATAAAAAGGGCGATACTAGCCGAATGGTCTGGGTTGATTCTATATGGTCCTGGATTTAAATCAAAGAGGAAATTACAAAAATTTAAAAAAAATAAAAATATAAAGTTAGATAATAATCAAAGAGCAGGTGCTGGGTGTTTTCGCGGGCCAATAAATTTAAAACTATTATAGAAAACATGGGAGATGGTTTTGCTTTAGAATAAACTGGCAATTTATAATGAAGTATTTTAAGGTTAACGAACTTATGTGGTCTTTACTCGAACAGCAATATCAAAATATAGTTTCCATAGCATGTTTTGGAGCATCTTGTTTATACGACCGCGTTTTACGATATTTTCCTTTTGTTATCTTTATTTTTATTTCAAATTAAACCTAACATGACGTCATCGGGTTTCTGTCCCAATACCCCATGCTCACAGAGGGGGTATCGATATAGAATACCCCTCCCCCCGCCAAAAAAAATCTCTATTTTTATGATTTTTACAGAAATGCGTTTTTTTTTATTTTTTTATTTGACTTACAATGGGAGTGGTTTAATCCCCCCCCCCCCCCCCCCACTTACGTGCCTGTGGTAGTGGGGGTTCAAAATGTTTCATTTGTTCGGCAATGCAGTAAAACAATTGACTTGTAACTTAGTTTTAAAAAGTGAAATATTAAAAAAGTGCGGGAGCAATTTCCAAAGAAAGTGTGGTGGAACCCCCCCCCCCTAATTTAAATTTCCAAATAAACCCGATGCAAGATGTATTAGCAGTAATTGAAAAAGAAGCTGTTGTCGGTAAATGAAAAATTGTGTGCTCAAGGAAAATTTATTACATTTCAATTAAAATTTATTAAATTTAAATTTCCTAAACCGTTTATAATTATATTTAACCAATTGTGCATAAGGCAAGATCCCCCCCTTCTAATCATAACGATACGTTATTTTTCCCATTATAATAATAATTTCACATATAAGGTAAAAAATATTTAATGAACACATTGTTTTTATAAAAAGTTTAATTAGCCCTTAACCCAAGGACTACGTGGTTCTTTTACAAAGTATCAAAACAAAAACTTTTAATATCAATTACTTATTTTTTCACCCACATGGATTAAAATCCGCTAAATGAATTGTAACTTAAACGTACATTATATGTTTTGATATACATTATTTTCATAAAACCACACACTCCCATTTGTATCCCCTATTTCAATACCAATGTTCCATGGTCATTCCTTCAAAATAGATCCTGCCGTAGCCCAATGTGCCACTATGGTATGACAATTTCCCTCACTAAGCTATTTTTGTAAAAAATCATATGTATATAAATTTTTACTTTAACATTTAAATTAATAATATTAAAACATACATGAATACTAAAAATTAATATTAATATACTAACTGGTGTAATCCCGGTGACCTATGGTATACATAACAAAGTTCGCGAGCCTTTCCTGACCACGCTGTATTTCGTAATATACATACAATAACTTTAAACTGTCACTTCTTATAAAATCCGACAAAAAGTGCAGTTCTCGTTCAACCTTTTGATAAATAAATATTACCTCCCCTAACCCTTACAACATCCTAAAAAAATCCCGTAAATCCTAGCTTCATTCCTACGCAGTTTCATTTAAGCCCTGTCTTTATTATAAAAATATTACTTACGCCCACCCCAGCCCTAAGACACATTCATAATCTTTCAAGTTATCAGTTATTGATATCAGAAAAAACATTCTATCATCCTAGCTGCATTCCTACGCTTAGTCCCCCCCCCCCCCTGTCTATTATATAAAAATATCAGTACGCCCAGGCCCTAAGGCAAACCTATCAAAAAAACATATAAACCCCAACGTGACATATGACCTCATCCTGTCATCCTGGTTGTTGTCCAAAGTTTGTTAATGCTTGACTTTCTGATTTTGTAGGCAAAAACTGTGCTAAGTTTTTTACCTACATTAAATCTTCCACGATTACAGAAAGAAAAAAATACTTACAGATGACTAGATTACAGATATTTGAATTCATCCTTATGGTCAAATTCATTGGCGGATCCAGTGAGGGAGGAGACAGGGGCCCGTGCACCCCCCCCCCCCTCCCAGACAGGTCCACTTCACTTTTTCCTTATGTAATCGTGGAAGATTTAAATGTAGGTAAAAAACTTAGCACGGTTTTTGTCTACAAAATCAGAAAATCAAGCATTAACAACCTTTAGGCAACAACTACTAAATCAATATGGTGTGCAGTGATCTCCCTCTCCTTTGAAATGATCACACATCTTTACATAAATCATATCACTGATTGTGATCAGAACGTTGTTATAATGAATTCGTCTCTATTGTCAGCCCCACATAAACCTTAGAAGCTGCCTATGTTACTAACTTCACATAACGTTCAACTGCCTGTACGTGAGATGGAAAGTGAACTACAAGTCCCATTTCGAGTTAGTTTTATCTCTCACAATGGACCAAAATATGTCAGTGGATATACCATGGAGCATTGGAAGAGAAACCTAGGACACTATCGCATTCGCGCTGTATGACACAGCGAACAGAGTACTACGATTATATGTCAGTTCTCCACACACATAGTTAAGTTTGTTATGAGAGTTTACACGTCAACATGGATCGACATAAAGTCTATACGTTCCAAAAACATGGTTATAAGCCTGTTTGGATAGCTATCTCTAGATCAAAATATATTAGTAAAAACTAAAAAATTTCGTTGATGCAGCAATTTATCGCCACCCATACTCCGCGCATCCTTTGAACCTTTTTGCTGATGAACAGAAAATCGTACATTAGAGAGCTTGTTGCAGGGCTCATAATTAAGGTAAGTGTGCCACCTTCCAAAGCTGATGTAGAGAGGGGTGTGCGTTCAATTCTCCCAGCAAAGCTGAACTTTGAAACTGATAACTGTACTGAAATGATTGACTGGTCATCTACCACTGTTACTCCTCGTCCAATGCTCCGTTCACTGACATATTCTGGTTCATTTGGAGAGATAAAAACAACCCGAAATGGGACTTATAGTTCACTTCCCATCTCACACACAGGTAGTTGAACGATGTGTAAAGTTAGTAACAGTAACAGAAGCATCTGCTAAGGTTTATGTGGGGCTGACAATAGAGATGAATTCATTAGAACAACGTTCTTATCAAAATCAGTGATATAAGTTATGTAAAGATTTTGTGTGATTATTTCAAAGGAGTTGGAGCTCACTGCACGATATATTGATTTAGCGATTGTTGTACAAAGGTTGTTAATGCTTGACTACCTGATTTTGTAGACAAAACTGTGAAATAAAAAAAGTTTTTTACCTACATTATATCTGCCACAATTACATAAGGAAAAAAGAAGTGGGCCGGTCCGAAGAGGGGGGGGGGGGGGCACGGGCCCCTGTGTCCCCCCTCACTGTATCCGCCAATGAATTCGACCATAAGAATGAATTCAAACATCTGTAATCTAGCCATCTGTAAGTGTATTTGTGTAAGTGCAACTATTAAATAGTATTCGAACCGTATTTTTTATCACATGAAAAAGTGCACTTTTTAACAAAAATATTGGTAATTCAAGTACGATGTGGAGGCAGAAGATATTATCTGATCAAAAAAATATTTTACATCGTGTTTATTGATCATATTAGACATCCTTTCCGTGCTATTAGAATAACGATATCGAAAAAAATGTTTTTTCGACCCGCCCTAGTGTACACATAGCCCAGTAAATTTAGGATTTTATAAGACAATATATCATAATTAGCTGAAAATTTCAGAATTAGTTCCTCTTTGCATGTATAACGAATCCTGAAAAGTTCCCTAATTTTCCATGTGAGCTTCAATCCAAAATGGCGGATCAAAGATGGCCGCCAAGCACTTTTTACCTTGTTTGATGTTTTTACTCATATCTAAGTTAAAAATAAAAAAATTTCAGTTCTGTAAAAACTTGTATACTCTAAAAGGATTGTTGTTTCGATATATACCATAAAATAGCCGATAACAGTTTTCAAATGAGGAAAAATTAATTTTTTTGACCTCGCAACCCAAAATGTCTGTATTCTAAGTTTTTAGCTGAATTTATAATTTAGGAATATAAATAAATTGAGAAAAATGTTGTAGGTCAGAAAATGTTGTATAGAGTTTTCGAAAGCAAATTTTAAAAAAAAATTCAAAGAAAAATTGCTGATATATTCCGTTTTCTTAGCAATCCAGCATTTTTTTTTTAGCTTCGAAGTGAGAAGTTGTTAGTGTAGGACTGTGTTAAACTTAAAAAAAACAACAGAAAACCATTCCTGCCTTTGTTAATGACTGTAACAAGTTGGGCAAGAGAGGGAAAGTGTGCGCATTTTTGTAAAACAAATTGAAATGAAAAACTGAAATACAAATTTTATAGCACTTAATTACATTTATTACCATAAAAAACTTAAATATAAGAGTTATAATAAAAAAATACTATTAATACTCGTAAGAATAACAAAAACTTTGGTCTACAGTTCATAAATAAAAATATATTGACCAGTCATTCAACATCACAATCATCATCTTCGAAACCGTTAGTAGGAGGAGCTGAATTTTTGCATGACTCTCCTAAGCAAGAGGTACAAAACTTGTGGCACTGGAGGTCTGCCTTTTTTCATTGGCATCTTATGTCACAGTCTTTTGTTGCAGTTATTTTGCAGTCGCATGATATTAGTTGTAAAAGTTCTTCGGAAGCTGCGGGAAGCGTTGAAGGCACTGGATTTAATCTACCATCCTCTATGAACCACCCCTATTTAGTATGATCAAGGTTGTTCCCCAGCCACTGTTGAACTTGATGATAGGTGCGAAGTGAATGCTGTGAAGCTGCTGCACTTGTTGGTTGAAGAGTTGCCAGATTAAAGTTTGAAGAGAGGGTTTTAGCTACTTCTTTATTGTAACGGATGTATCGCAGATCATCTAAAGAATTTATTTGTTTTCCTCCAAATATGTATTTCAGGAATACTTCTCCAATTTCAATGACCTTTTGGGGATTAAGTTGAGGATTGTTGAACTGTGAAATCAAAGAACGCAGTTCGTGATTTTTCTTTATCAACTTATAAGCTGTAGATTCCCCCTTTCTGAATATTGCAGATCTGGTGTCACATCCAGTGGCAGGGTGTAGGAAGAGAAGGGTATCCTTTATTGGCCCAATAGCTTCTTGTATTTTGGTTATCCTGTAACATTTTTCTTTATAATTAGTTGATTGGGGTCGTAAAAAGTACAGTGATGTTCCTGGGATACCTCGTGCAATTAGAATTGTAAGTAGATCTGTATCAGTACCTATTACTGCGACTGATCTGCAACTGGTCTGGCATGCATTTATTGCCGTTGAGCAGATTAGTGTATCTTCGTCCCCACCCGCCTGTTTAACAGTTATTCATACAGATTGAAAGTAGCATATCATCATTCGAATTAGTCTTGATTTGTTCTCGGAGTTTCGCAAAAAAATAGCTTGTTTAGTCGTTGCCACCATATTTTCAGCAAAGGCAACAGTCGCAGACATTTTTGACATCATCCTTCTTTGCCTATCCACACTTTTAGTTGAAAAGCACAAGAGTATCCATCAAAATTCATTGCCTCACATGGAGGGAATCGTTTCTACACAAATCTAACATATTTGAAGCATATATCTTTGTAGGTGTCAGACTCCCCCCCAAGCCCATTCCTGCATTAGAAATCCTCCATCTACAATGGACGAGTAGGTTGATGGTGGTTTAAAACACGGCTCAACTGATTCAATGATAGCTGCTAAGGTTGATTTTGTATTCTTCCTCAAGGAAATCTCATCAAAGAGGGAGGGAGGTTGAGGGGCTAATTCATATTTGAGATGATCTCGTAAATTGACATTTGACTTGAGGGCAGCAGCAATTTCAGCAAACAACTGAAGAGGATTGAATACCACACTTTCATTCCTTATTCTCAATAGATTGTTTGTAGCAGATATTAGCATAACACTATTTTTCCTTTGAAGTTTAACTTCCCCAAAGGTACCTCCCACAATCGAGGACAGTAATGTTTCACCAACAACTTTTGCATTATCACAATTTGTTTTATCATCAGCAACCAACCCACTAGCTATATTAATCAATAAGTGTTTAGGACAACTGTCATTGAAAGGATTGTGAAGCAATAGCCAATTAGATAGCTTTGTCAAATCAGAATCATCTCGTGATTGTCTGGAAGGCCGAAATTCAACATGTTGATCTGAGGATACAAAACTTTTTTCACAAAATTTTTCCAATACTTCTGATACTTTAATATTTATAGGGCAAGTAGTATATTTAAAATAATATTTATAGTATATTTAAAAGTGGGAGGGAAACTGTGCAATCAATAAATACAGACAAAACGCGGAGCAAACACGTTTCGGTGTAGAGGTAAAGCTGGTTAATCAATTTACAGCTCATTTATAATTTTTTTCTTGGAAAAACCAAGATATAAATAAAAACATACATCCTTCCAGAGTACATAGGTTTTTTCAGAATTCAAAAATGATGGTTTTTGACTGAGATATGACGAAAAGCATCACCTAAGAGCTTAAAAAAAAGTGCTTATCGGCCATCTTTGATCCGCCATTTTGGATGGAAGCTCACATGGGAAGTTAGGGGACTTTTCAGGATACGTTCTACACATATCTTGGAGCTAATCCTGAAAATTTCAGCTAATTATGAATTTGTGTCATATCGACCCTGTTTTTGGTCTAAATTTACTGGGCTAAAAACGGCTTTGTCATCTTTCTCAATAGAGTTAGAGATTAAAACCTCATCATGACTTTTCGAATACAATGTATTAGTATTAACTATACTTCAACGACATAAAAACGAAACCCTTTAAACAAGTACTTAACCTCTGATTTGGAATGCAATATTTTAGCTCCTCTATTAATAAAGTACTTAATTCCTGAGCGTATTATTTGCGTGGGAGGGGAAGGATTCGAGCTGGAATGCGTAAGCGTAGTGAGAAACAAGATAAATCCCCTGATTACAAGAGATTGGGAAGATAGATAAAAAAGGATGCCTTATCACCGACATTGTCATCATATCGCGACAGAGGGAATCCTTAAATCCTACCCGTGTTTCTTCATTTAACTTTATTACAGCAGTTAATCTCTGCTTCTGTGCTCCCCTGTCTCCTCATCTTCAAAGATATTAAAACGTCAGGTCCCTAACGGAGGAATGAGCGACCGTTATTTATTAGAAGAATATGTTACATCATAAAAAAGAATCTTTCAATGACTTTTTATAGGAGCGACTGCGAATTTTGTTTACTTTCATCACCATTTAGAGTTTTTTAATAGCTCTCTTTTTGCGAGAAAAAGAATTTCAACTGAGTTGAATCGGTATAGATTAAAGCTTTCCACTTTCTGTGTGCCCAGGTTTTGTTTTATTCCCTTCTTCATATTTCCCTCGAATTCAAAAGTTAAAAAACTAATTTGCTTGTAAATTTGGGGATGTTTCTAGAAACAAAATCTATCATGTAGGATTATAGAGATTAATTTTTTAATGGAAATGGCTTTTCTTTTACAAAAAAGATCTCACAGCTGGTATATGAGTTAGAAGCAAAACAATATTTTATTACCAAGGGAAAAATTGCTTTTAATTTTTTTTTTTTTAGATTTTTTTTTATATTTGCGATGCTTTAATACCACTCCTTTTTTTTTTAGCGTGCCAGTATTTTAAAGTTAAACCATCCATCAAAAGTCGAAACAAGAAAGTTTTTTTTTTTTAAAGTATTATTTTCAACTCTTGATTTGCAATGTAACGTATATCATAACTTTTGAGAGCTAAAGCTTTTTCTGAATTTAGTCAAGTTCTTTTTATTTGAACCCCAGACATTTTTTGCAAAACGCATTTAGGGTTAAAAAATTGACTTAGAATGAAGGAATAGAACGCCATACATACTCTTTTTCAAAATGGTTTTTAATAATAAATCTGACATTAATATTGTGCACTTACGAAGAGTAGTTGTATTGTATAAAATAAGTACTCGTTTAGTTGTTAGACTTGTTTCATGCTAAATCTGGCTTCTTTTCTTTTCAGTGTACAGCATTTTCTTTGAATATTGCTTTTTCCAGATATCAGGTTAGTAAAGTAATTTTTAATATAATGTGTGAAAGCTAATAAGGTGTGTCATAACAAAAAAAAAATTTAGGGGCCATTCATAAATGATGTCACTTCTGTCTCCATAATTTCGATCGACCCCCTTCCCTCCCCCCCTTACGTCACAAATTGTCACACTTCACATTCCCCCCCACGCCTCTGCCACATGTCACGTTCTCCTACCAACAAATCAATCTAGCACGTAATAAATTATATGTACATAAACTGGCAGCTCAGAAACAAAGAATTAATTTATAGATGGTATTTGAAATTTTATTTTACAACTTTATTTTTCAAATGCAACTATATCGATTCAAACCAAAAGCTAAACGGTTTATTTTTCGGAAATTTTATTTTGTTTGTTGTTTCGGTTTTCTATTGATTTGCAATGCCTTGATTTGCGATGTGTGTGATGTCACACTTTTTGTAACCCCCTCTTCCCCCCTTGTCATAAAGTGTCACAGCTGTCAAAATTGAAATGTCCGAATCATAAGGACATAGCTGTAGGGTGAGGGATGAACTAAGATATCTAATAACCTAAGGTATATTCACTCTTTTTTTTCTTTTGAAAAATAACTTAAAAATCTAGATAAGCAAGAAACATTCAATCATTTCAAAATTGAAATATAACCTAGTCTTGTGTCAGAAACAAAATATATCGTTGATGAAACAAAGTTTTCTCAGAATTATAATGAAAAGTAATTGTGAATCAACGAACATATGAAAAAAAATTAATAAAAAAAGTATATATAAGTAAAGTTTTATAAATGATAAGCACATTAAGTAAGAAATAATTAGATGATTTAAATTAATATACGGTAAACTATTAACAATTAAATTAGCTACACATTTGTTTTTAATAGATGCACATTTACATCGAACTGAATCCAATTCAGTAGCTAGATGCAGTTTGGTGTACTAGTAGTTCTAGGAACAGTAGACTTTGCGACCCAAAAAAATCTGAAAAAACAAACATATATGTCCTTTTTAATGAATTTAAAGAAAACTGAACGAAGTGTTTGGCCGTAACTACATAACACACAAATTTACAAACAGTCGAAATCCAGAAACATCGAGTAAAAACAAAGCCGTCGCTAACGCTCGGTCAATAATTTACTGTGTTTTAAAGGAAAAATTTGCTGATAATTAAATATATATATAGCTGTTCAGTAAAATACGGAATTTTAATTTCTAGAAAACTGGCAGGAACAATGGCAAGTCATCGGTTTCTTATGATATATTTTAAACCACTTCCTTTGTCACGACTCACGCTCCATGCTATAGACGCGAACTCTAAGTATATCTCGATTAAGGAATTCTTTCTTGGGATATTTTATTTAATGAAACACGTGAAGTTAAACTGATCAATTGGAAAGAAATACTATTTGAGCTCATGGGATGTCAAAATATGTAGCAGCAGTGAAAATGCAAATATGATTTTTATTAAACTAATTCTTATTTTTAATTTAATATACCAGAAGGTAATAAAATTTGAAATGTTGCAAGCAAAAGTATTTAGACTGACCTCAACAGGATTTTTTTTTATTTGAACTCGTAATAGAGTTGGTGTTTTTTTTTAAATTTATTTTTTGCAATGTAAGATAACAAAAAAAAATATTTTAATATAGTTCTTTAGCCGACAATTCTGGCTGCCGAAACTATTTGAACATTAGTTACTAGGAATAGATACTTCAAATGACGAATTGAACTTGACGACTTGCATTTTCAATGTCACCATATTCGCCAATTAGTTTACGATGACGATTTTTTTCACTATTTATCTATTGACGTGAATTTAATGATAAGAATTCGACTCGAGCGATAAGGTTTTTCAAAGGAGATGGAAACTGCACCATGGACAGTAGGGAACACTACAGCATTGTGAAGTTAGACGAAGATCAAAATTATGGGCTTATAACCCGTAATGACCCTTAATCAATAATCATTTAAAACTCTTACTCGATGCACTTAAATTTGGACACTAAATGGAATGCTTCTCGGAAAATATCTTTTTTCAAAGCAGACAATTTATGGATTAACGCATTATGAATTTTGGTTCAACTTCTTCCCCATTTCAAGTGTCAAGAAAAGCGACCCTTTACATACACGGGCTATAAAATTTTGTACCCCCCCCCCCCCCTCCATGGGTCATATTTGTCACAAGTTCGCTAAATCTAAACCCTGTATGTGACAAATGTTTTTTCACAGACCCGAAAAGAATACCCCTCTCACCCTATTCTATTGTGAATACCAGTGGCGTAGCCAGGATTGTCCGAAGGGGGGGTCCATAAATTATTTTTGGTCCGACCAAAACCAAATATATTTTTTTATTATTAATAACTGATTTGAAATTTTTTTAACTAATAATTTTAATTAAATTTCATTAATAATTTGAATAAAATTTAGTTAATAATTTGAATAAAAGTTAATTAATAATTTTAAAATTATTAATTTTAATTAATTATTTTAAATTAGCAATTTTAATTAATAATTTTTAATTAATAATTTTAAATTAGCAATTTTAATTGATAATATTAAATTAGTAATTTTAATTAATCATAATAATTTTTAAGTAGTAATTTTAAATTAGTAAATTTAAATTATGATATTTTTTAATTTAAGCAGTAGTTTTAAATTAAAATTATAATAAATAATTTTAATTGATTAAATATTATTTATAAATTATAATTAAGAAGTAAATTAAAAGCTTTAAAACACGTAGGCAGTGCCGTCACACAAAAAAATTTTGGGGGGGTTGAGACAAGAAATTTCCCAACTTAACGATTCTAAATTCCCAACTTAACGATTCAAAATTCCCAACTTAACGGCGTTGGGTGCGGATACCAGCTCGGGTGTTATTCTCGTTATCTGACCATGATTAAAAAATACGAGGCATTATTCCCAGGTCTTTTCTTCGAGATAGACCCGAACCAACGTTGTGGCACGCAACATTTGCTGCACGCATGTTCCAGTGCAGTGTCCGTTCTAAGTGCGATGTTAATTAACCAAACTTAACGATGGGAAATTTTGAACACAACAGTGCTAAAAATTCCTAGTTCCAACTTACCAACTTTTTATAGGATAATTTTATTGTGGGAGTCATAAGAGGGGGGGGGGGGGGGGGGGAGGGGGGAGATAACAAATACAGCCATGTTCTGAAAATGTAACATGATCTGTAAATAGTGGGAATGAAAGGGACTCGCAGTTGTGTCAACCCAACAGCCATTGCTAATCTTAACATAAAACATAAATAAAATAATGTTCAAAAATAAAATGTATCTACATACCAATATGACCATATTTATCAATTAGTTATTAAATTATACATTTTTTAAATTAATAACCATTTTAATTCTAAATTAATCAATGCAGGAAAACAGGAATTTAAATTATTATAAATAAATTCAATTAACTTAGAAGTATTCAAAGAGAGAATCCTCCAAAGTTAATGTTAAAACGAAACACATATCACATAAAATTAGGTAAAGAAAATAGGTACTGAAAGATGCGTCCTCCGTGCATAAGATTTTTCGTGGCAATCGTATCGAAGTCCGATAATTTTTTTTAACCGAGGGGTGATTTAAATAAAAGAACCCATCGAAAGTTCTGGAAGTTTCTATTGAAACTGGTAAAAACTAAAAAAAAAAATATTTATAGAAAAACACACAGGAAACGCACAGCGTCAACATTACACAATTTTGTGATTGGTTAATCACAAAACAAAATAACAAAAAAAAATCCTAGACACGAGACTATAAATTTATATTGGACTGGCGCGCCAGTCCCATGAATTTTCTGTCTTCAAGGTTGTTTTACCATTGTTCTCCTTAAAATCATCCCTTCAGGGACAGAAGGGAAAGGAGCAGGAGATACATCTGGGGTAGACCAGGAAATGCGACGTGTATTTTCTCTATAGAAATCAGAGAAAAAATCTTCGTTTTTTTTTTTTTTTTTTTTTTTTTTTTTTGCATTTGTTATTTAAAAAAAAAAAAAAAAAACTGGCTATAGGGGGGGGGGGGGGGGTCTAACCCAAAGTAACCCAATGCTGGCTACGCCACTGGTGAATACCGTCTGTCCGTTGCTTTACTGTCCCGATTGACAAAGCAATTAACCTGCAAGGACAAAGTATAGGAACCATTTCCAACTTTTATGGGTTGTGTCCTCAGGACTGTCTGTCACTAACAAGGAAATGGAGCTTTGGTAACAACGGAGGTGGTATATGAGAATACTATTTTCATTCTGCGTCTATTCGTCTTTGGTAGTGGAAGGGCGGGTAGTATTTCGTAGGAGGTGGGGGTAGGGGGAAGAGACAGAAAGTTAAGCTATGTATGTACCGATTAAATAAAATTAGAAAAGCATATTTATATAAAAATATCCCAATATTCACAAAATTTCTCAGTCTAAATTTTTCCATTGCACAAGTTTAATTTGAAAAAAAAATCTTAAACATTATGGGGGGAGGGGGGGGGGGGTAGTTACCGCTAATAATGCAATGACAGCTATTCATTATACGAGCGGGAGTGGGACCTCCATTTAAGAGCGGGCTTCCCCTTGCTTCAATGTCTTAAACGGGCCATACAGAGATGAAGACAACAGCGGCCGAGACTTCTGCTCCTGGAGAAATGCCTGCTGACGCAGGAGAAACAACAGGCAACGAAGACTAGCCTGTTAACAAACTCCAATGCCGAGATGAAAACGAAAATATCGGGTGATGCACAGCGAGAGAATATGACTGCAGAGACGCTTTCATTGACGTTCCGAGGACTGACCCGCAACGTGGATCATCCCTGCCACCGCCACTCCGTGCCGCCAAACTAACCAATTTATTTACTCTCGCAAAATGCCATACATTCTAATAAAATTATTTTATTTCATACTAACCATGGTTGAAAAATATACAATAGTGTTCGCGAGTTTTTCCTTTTAACATAGACTCTGCCTTAATCCATTGTGTAGCTTTAGTATAATATTATTTAGAACAACCCAATGTTTCAACACGACACAGGTGACCTCACAACCCACAGCTTATAATTAAATCCAACCAAAGCGTAGATCCAGTGCGACACAGAGGCTTTCGTGGCCGAGTGGATAAAGGCGTCAGCTGGGAATCAAAGGGTTCCCGGTTCGATCCTGTGCGACGGACTTAACTAAGAAAAGTAAAAAAGTAGTGATCTTGTGATCGGAGGGTTGCCAGCTTCACTACAAAATACTAGGAAAAACGTCCAGAACATCCACAAAAATTATCGGCGTGTGTACGGGACTGGTGCACGATAAATCTGACCGGGGTCCAAAGTCCCGACGTCTACTGAAGGCGTTCAGGTATTTCCTCGTCATCTGACCATGGTTCAAATATACGAGGCATCCTTTTCCTTCGAGAGGTCTTTCCTTCGACGTCTTCTATCTCAAAACAAATAAACCCTTTCCTCACCCAACGTGACGTCATCTCTCCTTATCAGCAACGTACCAAAACCACATGCAGATCGACTTCCATAGCACTCTCCATGGTTCCAAAAGTCATTTTACTCTCAAGTGAAGTTCTATCTACTATCATATTTCAAACTAAAAAGGACATTGTGAGCTAACTTTTAACTTTTTCTTTAACAGCCAACTTTCTAGCATTTCAACATTGGGTCCCAACGTTGAAATGTTGAATTCTCAACTGATAATGACTACCAGCATCCTTAAGGGTATTTTAAACGGAGAAACTATTCGGAGTTAGGAAACCTAGTGATCCCTCCGCGAGCGAATGCTTTCATTACTCTCTTCCCCATAGAATCCTTGGAGCAAAGATGTCGAATTTCAAGGGGAAATCCTTGTGCAATCTCAGCATCCATTCCAAGCAATCTAGAGGTCTATTATCGTTGTCAGTGGCCTCTAATTCCACTCCTTCGGATTGCTTGATGACCTAATCCTCTTTTGGAGATATTTTTCCTATTGCTTGCTCGGCAAACCGTCACATCGTATCGACCAGATATCTATTTACATGGTCAAGGTTAAATAAACAATCCCTTCAACTATAGATATCCTCTCTTTCGGGAACTCAATATCGCTGTTATTTATAATGGAATTGTAGTATGACACTCTTTTCTCCCTCTCTCTCTCTACATATATAAGTCACATATATAGTCACATACATATATATAAAAAAAACTTGTTTAAGTGGACAATAAGGAACAAACAGTCAAAATACGTGTTATCATTGTAATATACTCAAAAAGGAACATTTTAAAAACTTAGGTGTTTTTAAAATTGAAATTAATTAACTGCAAGTAGAAATTTTTCCATAATCTCAAACGTTTGAAAAATAATTTTTTTACATGTAATCTACCTTTTTAAAAGTTCATTGTTAATCCGCCACTTTTTCCACATTTATGCGGAATCTCAATATACATCTAAATATGCATTTTGTACCTAATTGAAGATAAACGTTGTGGAAGCGAAATTGAGAAAAAATCTGAGCACGCGGTCTTTCGAAGCGGAAAAGAGAAATCGTGATATCGCATTCCAGAGTTTGATTAATAAATATGTGGTCCACTCTTTCCTATATTTTGTATGGAGTATGCGTTTTAATATCAATAACTGCTTTAAATATTTGGTATAAGAAGGGGCCAAACCTATTAACCTTCCGACTGTTACAATCATATTTTTGCGTTTTCCTCTCAATTTTTCCCATCAATACACATCAATTTTAAATTTATAGATATACTTAATTTGAAAACATTTTTCAAATTAAAAAAATTCAGGTAATTTTTAACTATATTAAAATAAAATTTAAAAAAAAATTCAAAAGACATATATATGAAAAAAATATTAATTAAACATTTTTCCAGCGAAAAATTCTGTCCAATTTTAATATTATCATTATTCCGTAGAGTGTTTTAAAAGAGGGAAATGGCTACTGGCGGGGATAGCAAATCGTGTCAGACATAAATTAGCTTAATATTTCTTGCGATAGTTTTGAAGTGTAAAGTGCATAGCGTTTTTCAGAGATTGTAAAATAAATATATGAAAACGTTTCACATCAAAATTTTCAAACTTAATGGAAAAACTTGTATTCAATAACTCATGTTTAACACTTTTAAAAGAAAAAAAATGCAAATTTAAATATTTGTTTGTATTCAAATATAACTTTTTAAATTCAAATAAAATAAAAGTAAAGTTTTGTGTTAAAGCTTTTGTAAAGAGAGAAAAATAGCCATTTTCGATTAAAGAGAATAGTTATTTTTTAAATTTCTAATTAACTTTTGAATGAAAATTTTAATTATTGGCATATTTTTATATTATTTATAAAATAATTGTGACGCAAAATTATTTTTCTGTTACTAATTGAAATGCAATCTATTATAACCTTTCCAATGTTCCAAATAATGTATTAATAAAATTAACGGTAATATAACTAATAAAAGCTGTAAAATTTGAGGTATGTGGCCGAGGTATTTCAAACGTAAATTAATCTATTTTTTTATTGTGAAATGCATTCTCAGAAATAACACTCTCATTTTTAAGAATAGTGCGATCATCAAATCCAATCTCGTCAAATTTGCAATCGTTTCGTCATGATGGTTGGTTGGCTGTTTAGTTAATGAACGTTGCACTAAAGCTGCACACTGTGCTTATGGTGACGGTTCGGGGTCTATCTCGAAAGAAAGACACGGGATCACTGCCTCGTATTTTCGAACCATGGTCATATTACGAGGACTAGTAACTAAGCTGACACTCGACGTAACCTCAATAGCGCCAGGACATTGGGCTCCGATCAGATTTAACGTGCATTAATCTCGTAAACACGCCGTTGGAAATTGACGATAATTTCAGCCGACTTTCGAAATTTAGTAGCGCAACCCTTCGATCACAGGATCAATAATATCGTAATGAATCCCTTGACATTTTCGCAAAACAGTAATTTAATTTTTTTATGGAAAGTAATTTACCCCCAATAATTTTGATAACTTTACGACTATGTTCCGGTACCTCTCTTTAGAAAAAACATTACGACAGTTAAAAATATTTATTTAATTACATATTACTCTGTTGTTAGTGAGTGCGCCTGGCCTACTACTTGTTACACTTCACATAAAAGGCTTAACTTTAGCCTCTGACTCATCGTCCGTAGTCTGACTCTGAATCAGACTCATCAGCAGTTTTCCTACTATTGGTTCCTTGCTGTTGTTGAGGTTAATTGCGATTGAGCAGTGTCAAGTTTATGTGAGTGTGATCGATTGTGAAGCGAAATTAGAAAAAAAAAACGATTTTTTCTCGCTTTCGGGTGGCAGTAAAAGACTGAAGCACAGCATTAGTTGTGAATGTGACGATACCAGTGATGACAAAGTTGTTAGTGACGAAGACGGCCAAACGGAATGTCTAAGTTCGCTACCGTCCTCTAGCCCTGCAAGTGAAACAATGGCTTCTGAAATGCTTGGCAGTAATGTAGAATACCCTAAAGAAAAAGATACACCTGTTGAATGCAACTATGTCTTGCCAGATTGCTGGACTACCTCGCAAAAAAGTTTTGCCAAATAGATGACTGGTTGTTTCTTAAATATAAAACGTTAGGATGCAGTACTTGCAAAAAGGTTGGGGTTTATCTGCCCAGTAAAAAACAGGTATGAAAATTTCAAAAGAGTGGGCAAGTGGTGCGATAAGTAGCTATGGTGACACTAAAGAAAAAAGCAAACTTCGTTAAGGAAAAAATGTATAAATATAAAGAATGTCCCAGTCATACAGCAGCTGTAAAATTTTTATTCCGAATTAAAAATTGATGTATTGGAGGATGTTGTGTTGAAGCAGTGTGCTCGCGAAAAACAAGCTTTACTGAAAATATATTTCGTATTGCGTATAAGGTTGTTAAAGAAAATCAGTCCTTTAACAATTTTGAAACAGAAATTGGTTTGCAAAAACTTAACGGGGTTGCATTTTACATTCAGACAAAGCACGTGCTAACATTGCTTTGCACATAAGTAAAGAAAGGAAGAAAACATTTGTTAAGGAAATATTCAAGAATGACGCGAAAATTGGCCTTATAATTGATGGTTGGTTTGGTTTGGTTTAGTTAATTAACGTCGCACTAGAGCTGCGGCGACGGTTCGGGGTCAATCTCGAAGGAAAGACCCGGGAACACATACACATTCACACACACATTCATCTCGTTATTTTAGAACCATGGTCAGATGACGGGGAAACACCTGAACTGGCACCCAACGCCTTCAATAGACGTCGGGACTTTGGACCCCGATCAGATTTATCGTGCACCAGTCCCGTATACACGCCAGTATAATTTGTTGGATATTCTGAACGACTTTCTAGTATTTTTGTAACGAAGCTGGCAACCCTCCGATCGCAAGATCACTACTTTTTTACTTTCCTATGTCAAGTCCACTGCACGGATTCGAACCACCAATCCTCTGATTAGTAGCTGAACGCCTTACCAACTGAGCAACTGGGGCTCTTATAATTGATGAGTCAACTTCTCTTAGTAACAAGTCAAGTTTGACGCTGTTCATTGTTCTTTGCCTAAAACTGGTATGTGTGGTTCCACGAAAGTCTTTTTAGATTTAGTGAAAGTTGATGGTGTTACTGGTAAGGCGTTATTTGACTCTTTGATTAACTGTCTCTACTCTAATGGAATAACTGACACGTTTTTAAATAACAACTTAACAAGCTTAACATGAGACGGCGCTGCTACTATGATTGGTAAAAACAAAGGTGTTGGTGCAATATTTTGTACAAAATTCCCTTCTGTTGTTGTCTGACACTGTGCTAACCACAGGCTTAAGCTTTCAGTGTCTGATGTAGTTAAGTCAGTTTTGGGAGTTGATATATTTAAATCCTTCATTGACAAACTGTATGTTGCGTATCATGCTTCATCAAAAAACAGCAGGGAACTACGAACCTGTGCAAGTTTACTTGAGACAGAACTTTTTAAAATTGGAAGAGTTTTGAGCGCACGTTAGGTTGTGTCTAGTTTCAGATGTGCGTCCGCCGTTTGGAGGTCTTATGAAGTATATAGTCACTTTAAAGAAGCTTCAAATGATCCAACCCGAGACAGCACCCCCCTCCCCCCCTCACCCTTTCAGGCTGGTCCACTTATTTTTTTCCTTATGTAATCGTGAAAGATTTATGTAAGCAAAAAAAACTTAGCACAGTTTTGTCCTGTTCAACAAAATCAGGAAGTCAAGCATCAACAAACTTTGGACAACAACCACTAAATCAATATATAGGTGCAGTGATCTCCCTCTCCTTTGAAATAGTCACACGACATCCCACCATCTTTACATAAATCATATCTCTGATTGTTATAAGAACATTATTCTAATGAATTCGTCTCTATTTTCAGCCCTACACAAACCTTAGCAGATGCTTCTGTTACGAACTTCACACATCATTCAACTGCCTGTGCGTGAAATGGGAAGTGACTTATAAGTGAAATTTCGAGTTGGTTTTATCTCTCACAATGGACCAGAATATGTCAATGGGTATATCACGGAGAATTATAAAAATAATAACAGTATAGTAGATCACCAGTCAATCATTTCCATATAGTTACCAGTTTCAAAGCTCAGCTTTGATAGGAGAAAAATGAACGCACACCCCTCTTTACATCATCTTTGGAAGGTGACACTCTTGCCTTAATTATGCGCCCTGCAGAAAGCTCAGTAATTTATGATTTTCCATCATTCAGCATTATCAGCAAAAGGTTCTCAGGATGCGCGGAGTATACATGGAGAGAAATTGCTGCATCAATATATATATATATATATATATATATATATATATATATATACAGAGAGAGAGAGAGAGAGAGAGACAGAGAGAGAATTTTTAAGCTGGCGCTACATATGTGTTTCATGGGTTGAACTGAGAAGCGTTGAGTAGATGGCGCTGCTAATCGGAAGTTCGGTTCCGCTGCCCTAGATACTTCTGGTTAGAGAGTTTGTTGTCATTATACAGTGTTAAACAATCTTGTAGCATCGTTTTCTTTTATAAGATTTATAGCATTGCGATATTCATAATGAATAAATTATATTCAGCAAAGAAGAGAGGAAGTTGTTTCAGTGGCGGCTCGTGCACTACAGCAAGTACAGCCGGGCTGCACCTAAATTTATTAGTTTATTTAAAAACTAAAATCAGATATTTTACTAATTTTCTTAAATAAAAATTAAAATTGAAAATGAAATTTCTACGGTAGTAAACAAAATCTGATATACAGCAGGCCTGTTGCGTAATGCACAATTCAGGAGTGGAAAAACCCCATTCTATCATAATTGCAGCCAAAAAGCGAAATTCGAAATCGGCTACATCGTTGCCATGGCAACCTCTACGTAGTATGGAGATTCCCCACCATGCCAATGCACTGCATTTGTGAGAAGGTACAGCCGAAATGAATTTTCTTGTTTTAGTTGCACTTGCGATTCGATAAGCTGATTGGCTCTTGCGTGAAACGAGAACTTACGAGAATCTCTCCAAACGGAAACGGTTTTCGTGATAAAATTTATTGTTTTTTGTTGTTTCAGGACCTTGATGGTCCTGCTGTTTCGGTATTTAAGTTAATATTAAAACTGACCGTATATATTTTAAGACTCGAAATAGGTCATCCTAGGAACTCTTTAGTTTTTATTCGTTTAATTTTAAAATACTGGATACACCTTCTCAAAATGTCAGATGATAGGTTTGCTAAAATTTGCTACTTAAACATGTATAATTTATCCTTTAACTGCACAAACAATAAATTTAATTGGGCCATCTCAATAAGAAATATTTTACAAAACGCTGGTTTTTATTTCGTTTGGCTTTCGCAAGACTATAAAGTCGCTGAACATTACATTTCAACGATTATACAAGTATACCATGACTAATACACCCAAAATGATCTTGCTTCAATGAACAATAGTATTAACCACTCACAGTATAAATATATAAAAAAACTCACATTTAATCGAAGACTATTTAATTTCAAATATAGACATCATTATAAAAAGAGTTATTATACAAATTCGTTGCAATCAATCGCATATATTTTTTAAAGGAGTTGTTTTCGAAATTTTTCCTAATAATTCCTGTAAATTTTGTAATACAACAGAAAATGAAACCTGGGATCATATATTTTTAGTCTGTCCAATTTACGATGCATTCAGAAGTAAATACTTATCATCAATTAAATCCAGTAACATTTCAACCATCCTAAAATTTTACAAAAAAGAATATTTTTGTTTTTATAATTACGCAATCTCTGTTTTAAAATTCCGGGAGAACTTGATCCGCGAACTTGTGCAGGAATAACAAATTAAACCCCTAATTCTAATCGCTAATGTAATTTATTTTTGTCTTTTTTTGCATATTTATTCAAATTGTGTTTGATTTTTTTTGGAATGTATTATCTTGTATATTGTGTTATCTAATTTTGTATCCGCTTTTGTTCAATTATGTTGCCAACCTTTGTAAATGGGCTACGGCCCACTACAATAAACTTGTCTAAGTCTATGTCTATGTCTAAAAAAACCTGACCGATTCTCATGTTTAAAAGAAAGGAGGATTGCTTTAATTTAAAAAAAAATAAGTAAGTGTTTTCTATTTTTTTCGCATGTTATAATTTCGTAAAAATTGAAAGGAAACTGATTTGAGTAGTAAATAATAAAGAATTTCCGTTCATGTATGGTTTGGGGGAAATAGGGGGAGGGAGATTCACATGATTTCGGTTGCACTAACATTATCGACCACGGGGCCGCCACTGAGTTGTTTGTTCAACAATGTTCCGTACGTGCTAGAACGAATGCCATATCCCATGTCTACACAATGAGATATTGGCTATAGTTCAGTTTCTATTCTGTTAAAAATATGTTATTAAAAATAAGTAAAACGTACTTATTTTTACAGTTGTGTTGGTTGCTTTGATGTGATGTCGAATTAATGACAAGTGAGTGTTACGAAATGATTAAACAAAGAGATGAGGAAAATTATTACAGTGGTGTGACTCAATTATATAATTTTGAATTGATTTCAAATTAATAGTTCTCATAGTCAGAAAAAAAGTGAGTATGTTTAGGTTTTTTTATAATAAATTATTTAGTAATTCCTAATGTAAATGTATGTTTTAAAGTATTTTTAAATATGATTGTAGAAATATATTATGAAATTAATTTTGTGCGCACAAACATAAATTCCTTCAAATAGGTTGTTTGGCATGAATCATAAATGTAACAGATGGTCAAATTTTGAAAATCTTAAGTAAATTAACAATTCATTTTTTCAAGAAATAAATTAAATTCTTGCGCAAAAAATAACTCGCATTTATCTGATTTGGATGTATTGTGTTCTAAAATATATTTTAGTAATCCTTCTGCCTATATTTTAATTAAAAATAGTAAAGTTATGACATTACCACATACCTCATATTTAAGAAAATTAACAAGTTTCTACTGCCCTTGTGACGGTAACATTTGTCTGCTAATTTTCAATGTTTAAAGGACACTTATGAAAAAGGTATAACTGTAAAGATGGCTCCAAACTTTCTAACAAAACATTTTATACAAATTCCATTGAAAATCAAAATGTTAAAATAGCCTTAAAATATGATAGTAAATTGTGTTGCTCTAAAAATGCATGCTGATAAATTGGACGAAATTAATAATATTTTAAGTACAAAACACTTTATTAAACTGATATCCGAAAAGTCTAAAATGGTAAATGGACAAAACTGAAATTACTTTTGTTACTTCATCTAAATTGTTTAACTGGCGCAAATTTCAACAATGTCGTTTTCACACATTAGGCTAAATAAAATAATATATGAGTCTTGAAATGTCAAGTAAGGCAGCATCATCAATAAAAAATATGTTTAACAAAATTACATTTAGATTAAGATTAGTTTAATCTTAACTGCATTATAATATAATAAAAAACTATGGCATTAAAATTAAAGAAAAAGTTTATTTAGAAGTTAGCTTTTTCAACTGTTTTAATTAATAGTTAATTGGTAAATTATATTATTTTTCACTAAATTAAAGATAAAAATGTTTTCATATATACGACTAATTCCGAATAACACATAAAAGTATTCGAAATAAGTACGAATCTTCATTGCTCCAGTATACTCTTATTAAACTTTTATTTATTAAAAGTTTAATAAGAGTATAAAATGTTGTTCGCTCCTCATTGTTTGTGTATGCAGATTGAAGATAAAAAAAAAATCTAAAATAATTTTGCAGTATAAAAAGAATAATTTGATCTCCATTATTATAACCTTCTTAATAACACAAAACATTTTAAAGACCGGTCTTGGAGCAAAACAGAGGTCTGCAGCAAATTACACAATATTATGGTGGAATCTAGATTGAACCAAATATCCTTTATCGGAAAAAAGCGGAGGTTTCACCGATAATTGGTTCAACCTCTTTAACTGCATCCGAATATTTTTAACTGCATCCATTTTCGCTGTCGCTACATCAACAAACCTGGGAATCCCCTCCAAGAAAGACAACGACGAACAAGTGCCTCCATGGCTTAGTGGATAACAGCGTTCAGCTATGAATCAGAGAATTCCTAATTCGAGCCCAATCGGTGGACTTTACAAAGAAAAGTAAAAGTTGTGATCTTGCGATCGGAGGGTTGCCAGCGTCGCTACAAAAATACTACTACTAAAATACTAAGAAAACTCGAATTTTGGTTCAACATTTCACCATAAATTAGTGAAGCGAAAATAAGAGGTTTGGTGCAACGTTTCACGAATAGGAATATTGCGACTAAATACTGCTTAGAACAAAGGTAGAATTCTCCAAATCATCAAATGTTTATATTTGAGTTGTGCCGAAAAAGGTACATGGGGCAATGATAACATTTCACTGCATAATTTGAAAAACAATTAAAACCTTGACTAGTAATGCTGATGGTTTGTCCATGAAATTTCTACCTGTGCAGATGTTTAAATATTCAATTAATATATAGGTAGAACCCCAACCTCGATTAAAAATATTGGTTCCCGCCGCTAGGTATAAAGCCTCATTCGACATACAATGCACACGTATATATACAATATATATATTCGTTTTATGTTATGGAGAGTAAGCTAAATATATTTTATTGGGCACTTTGGGGTTTGGGCCTGGGAAATATACAAATAAATGGGAATTTGTATGTTGGTGCTGAGTGTTTGCACGATATTTGGCTGGTAAAAACTTTACATAATATTTTTTGACAATTGTTTTGTTGTTTTACTTGACACGATTAAAATAAAAATATTTATAAAACATAGGTAGAAAAATATATGTTTCAGAATGCTTATAGTATGCAGAAATTGAGGAGCTACACATATGGAGAAAAACAACTCGCCAAAGTAGTTTGTTTCAAGAAAAATGTGTACACAATTTGCAAATAAAGCGAACTCAATAAAAAACTTATTTGTGTTCATATTTTTATAGGGTTGAAAGGTCAAACTCGAAAGAAAAACAAAAAATACCACTTTAAATTTGTAGGCTTGGAAGCAAAAAAAGGAAGAAAAAACTTACTCTAACGTTGATTTATCCCTTTTTATCTGCAATTGTCTGGCTTGTAATCTTATTCCCCTCACATGTCCATCTAGGTGTTGAACAATTTCGATATTGATTTTCAAACTTTTTCAAATAAAAAAATACAAACTTTACTAATCGGGTTAAAATAAATTATATTAAATATTGTTTATATATATTTATAAAATGTTATATTTTCAAAGTGACACAATTTATAATTTAAGGTTGCATGGATCTAACAGGGGGATTATATTGTTATTGCACTGGATTTTGTGTCCTGGTTAGGCCAACTGAAAATTAACCGTGTTGTGAGGGGGGGGGGGGTACACTTTAAATATGGCCTGGCTAAAATGTCCTCGAGTTACTTGTGGTAAAAAATTTGGGGAGCGGAGTGCCAGATCAGGTGATGTCCTCATAATCTAACTGATCAAGTGTTGTTCTCGTCATTTGAATAGCCCACTGTGTAGCCCTAGTGCGAAGTTAAGTAAACAACCACCTTTGTCATCTGACTTGGTCTCTTGGCTTCTGAATGCATCCTAAACCATGGCCATCTGCTTATTAGTTGTATGATGTTAATTCATGTAATTACATATTGATATTCTCATTGAAGTATGTTATATATACCTATTTTCTTTTTTGTAAATAGCAGTAAATAAAAGATTTGATTTTCTATTCTTTTAATTTATAATGTGATGCTATGTCTATGTGACTAATTTTGATTAAATTTGATTTGATTAGTAAACAAAGTTTTCCTAAATAATGGGAAGAATTTACGTTAAATATATTGTTTAAATAACTGCATAATATAAATTACAAAATATTATGTGGAAAAGTTGAGATATGCACAGGGTTATAAATATACCTTTAAAATATGAAAATCTTTTATCTGAACATGAATTTTAGTATATGAATAAAGACTTCTCTTTCTATTTAAAATATTAATTTTTAAACACATTGTAATTTTTATTTCTTAATCTGAGTAAGCAAATAGTTATATCTACTCTATGAAATATTTTTTGGGGTATGATCTATTTGTTTATTGAGAATGTACACCCCCATGAATGCACAAACACGATATCTAATAGCTAAAACAAATTTAAATCAACAGATCGAAAACAAATCAGAATTATTCAGCATTTATGCACCTAAAAGTAGTGTAGAGGAATTCTAAATTTTAGTTCAACCTTGCACCATAAAGTCGGATAGAAAAAACTTGAAACTTACTGCAACGCTTCACCATGAAATGGTGTAGGGAAAACGCGAATCTTGGTATAACATTCAACATATGAGGAATAGAGAATTTGAATTTTGGTAGAATGTTTCACCAACAAATAATACTTGCGGTAGCACGATAAAAAGTTAAAACTAAGCACCAAATGGTAGCGGCTGCTAAATGGGTGCCAAATTTTGGTGCAAGGTCGAATTAAATTTTTAACAGTTCAAAAGGCAACTGCAACAAATTACAGCAGATTTTATTCAAGGATCCTTTCAAAAGATATGATCTTTGTACGCACTATTTGTTGTGCATTTCAGTGCATATGATATAGAAGCGGATGGGATATCGGGTATGGTCATAATATTTTGGCCACTCAGTGCATATATTCCTGAAATATACAGTATTTTAAGGATGTAGCATTAATATGGTCTGGTTTTATAATACTTGTAAAAAGTACAAAAAGAATCAAATCCTTTAATATGCTAAACAAATCCTATTTCATATAAAACAAGAAATGTTGAAGTTGTAAAAGAAATAAAAAATCAAAAGTTAGATTTTTTAATAGAAACTCTTTTATAATCTTTTTAAACGTAAATGAGCTTCCTACAAATAAAAAATCCCTTATCTCTCGAAACGTATTTATAAAAAGGTTTTAAAGACGAACCCTACGTAACAAACAAAAAATAATAATATGTTAAAATTATTTTTAAAATTCTTATTCTTTTTCAAACATATTTCTTGAATAAAAAATATTTCATAGTAAACATTTTGAGTTAAGAAAAAAATTCAATTTGAATTTTTTTAATATTTTACTTTTGTAAAATCTAGTATTTATATTAAATAATACATTCTTAAATTTTTTGCTTACAATTTAGTACTAAATTTCGTTTTGTTAAACTAAAATTCTATTTAACGAATCCCTATAAAACAGCAGCATTAAAAAAAGTGCAAAGTAAAAAGTAACTTTTTTACTCACTCCTTTGAAAGTTTTAATTGGCATTTAAATATCATTTAATATACCTTTTTTTGCAAACACGTTAATTGCAAAATAAAAAATTATTCTATTAATTAATTCAATACAAAAAATTTATGTATTCAATGTATGTATTATGTATGTATGTATATATTATGTATGTATGTATGGATGTATGTATGTATGAATGTATGCATGCATGCATACATACATACATACATACATACATACATACATACATACATACATACACACACACATACATACATACATACATACATACATACATACCTACATGCATATATATATATACATATACATCCAGAACTTTTTCAAAATTTATATTGTTTTCTAAATATTACAGATGTATAGAAATTTTTATGAATTAGAAACATACTTCTCTATAATACAAATAAATAAAATATTTTTGTTACTTAAATCTAATACTTTTTTCATGGATTGGTTTTACGTAGCAATATTTATACATTGTGTTGTAGACATGATTCTTTTAGACTTAGTAATTAAACATTGCTATTCAATAATATTAACTTCTTACACGTTTGATTTTTATGTAAATAAAATTTCCACAAACTACTATGTGTTAGGAATCTTTTAAATTACTTCTCAAATTATTAAAATTATTCTTCTAAAAATATTTTAATTATATTTAGCAACATAGGTTGTTATATATTTAAATAATATTTATTTTAAAATTAATTAAAACATTCAAATAAAATATTTTAAGCAAAATTTAGTAACTGATATTCCATTTATTTCCCAAATCATAAATTTGCCATTTCATATTTGTAGTAAAATTATTTTTAATATGTGTTTATTATTTCCTTTTTTTCTTGTAATTTGATACCATTAGTTATTATTATTTAATCTAAATGTTCTTAAAAGTACTTAAAAACTCCTATTAAATAGATATTAAGAAATATGCGAAAGACTATTGCAAACAAAAGCCGCGGTATTTAAATGTAGTAAACAATGGACGAACACAAATCGCGACAACTTTTCAAATACACAAATACAGACACATTTTTTAAAATATATTAAATACATGACAATTTTTGACACTAAATACTGTAAAACTTCTTTCCCGATCGATTTCAAATTAATTTATATAATCGAATTGCGATTATTTATATTTGCCGATCAACAAAACCGCCATGTTGCTTTTTCTCATTTGGAGACAACGTGTCCAAAAGAAACGTCTTTTTTCCACATGCACACATCTCCCTACTTGCATGCGATTTGTGTATTTGCAACTATATCAGGAGGCTAAATAGTTTCATAAAATACTAAAATATCGACTTACTTGATGGGTTTGTCGGCAGAAGCGTCGAGTTGCCCTCTCCTTCTTTGGGTAGATGTATGCTGGGCGTACAGGCCTTGCCTTTCATTGGTAGACGGGTCGCGGGACGGCTTTTTGCTGCTATTCGCTGAGAATCGATAATCACCTTGTAGAGCCACACATTTCACCTCGGGGCTTGAGCATCTCTTGACCTCTCTTTAGGTAAATACCTGAGGGGAGAGTAGAATTTCAGAAAAATAGGAAGCTCCATTTCGTGGACCTAAAATGCCATTAAGATATCCGTATTGTTTGGTGTTAATTCATGAAAAGTTATGAAAGATCACTTTAATAAGTATTTCATAAGTAATTGTATGAATCCGTTTATGTTGTTTGTAGTTTTTAACGGAATGTGTTTCATATTTGAGGATTAGAATTAGATTTATTTTTATACTAGGATATATATATATGTAGAAATTTCATAAAGAAGAGAGTAATAATGTTTTAAAATGTTTATAATACTTGAAAAGTGTTTAAGTAATAAAAGTTTATTTTTTTGCAAGAGAAAAATACTGTAGACAACATTAAAAAAAAATTCTGTATTGCCTTTCCAATAAGGGCCACTTCTAAAAAATGATTTTAAAATAACATTCATTTTCATATACCCATATTTAAGGTAATAATTTTAAAAAGATGTTTTTATATATTAAAAATCCTAAAAAATCGTCATTTAAAATGAGTGCAAATTTGTAATTTTGTTTTGTTTGGTTTTTTTTTTTTGGCAAGAAAATATTTTTTCTAAAGATGTTGGCGAATATTTTTAATTTTATTGATTTTTTTAAAGTTTTATTATTGTAATTCTTAACCTGGTATTAGTCAGCAATTTCAAAAATAGAATGGTGATCACTATGAGTTTGTAAATTGAATGAGATTTGAATTCACATTTTTATTCATTTTCTAATTGTAATTTTGATGAGAAAATTGCAACTAATTGATTAGAAAGTAAATTTACAACTTACAATGGTTAGTAAGTTTTCCACGAATAATAAAAATAATTATGTAAAATAATATTAGTAATATCAAACAATATTGATAAATTTAACTACAATATTTTGGATTTCTTAAGAAAAATGTATAATGGTCGTTATTTATTAGTTCATTACTTGATTTATCGAATGAAACGTGTTTTAGAAAATTAGAAAGCGTAAAAAATATAGATAAATGGTAATTCAACAATATATCATTGTGCCCGATATAATTCTCAAGGTATATATTTCTCTAATTGACTGAATAGACTGGCGTTGAATACCAATTTCTAAACTTTATTTTGATCTAGACTTTTCAAGAAAGGAGTCCAATTTGAGAGGGAGAAGGAGATCATATCATATTCGCATATTCCTTTCCTTTTTTATTTGTCCCCTTGAAAATGGATACAAGAGGACATCTATTAATGCATACGCATAAGTAAGAGTATTTTTCAATTTTTCATATTTCAATAACAAAATTACCTAATAAAAACATTTTCATATTTATGAAGCTCTTTTCAAATGAAAAATAATGTTTATCCTGTGGTATAAGCTTCGAGCATCTATGGGAAGTAGAGAGAGTGTAACCCTATTTTCGTGGTTCCGGAGTGAAGTCACGTGACTAGCGGGGCACTCTCCACTTTTCTTGTTGTCAATCATTTGCTCTGATATTTCAATGGCCGCTTGGTTGAACGTGTGGGTGTCGGCAATTTCGCCTTGAAATATCTGTATGAAATGGTGACTTTTTGTTCTGCATACACTGTTCAAAAATATGTACTCATTTTTGGTTACTTGCGATGCTTATTATAGCTCCGAAAACGTAAGTTTCATTTTTTAAAAACACATGCACTCAAAAATAAGTTCAATGCGTAAAAATGAATAAAAAAGGCAGTTGCTTGCCTACGTAGGCTGCCTTCATAAACCCTTTTCAATAAATATCAATAATTACAACCAAGACATACCGGGAGTCGAACCCATACCCTAAGGCACAGCAGTCTAGTTCTTTATCCGTTGTTCCACCAAGGCGACGTGAAGAAGTTATAAACAGAAGACTTGTTTAAAAGGTGTTACCAAAAGAATGGAAAGTAAGATAATTGAGTTGTAATAACTCAGTTTCTATATAAACAATCTACATCAAGTTATGTGGAAAACCATCTTCTGAACAATTATTTTTAGTGTGTCAGGTCGCTTTGTTGAGATGGCTTAAACATAAGCTGATATTAGCAATATTAAATCAGACTGCTCATTTTTGCGAAAGTACGGTTACTTAAATTACTTCGTGTCAGTAAATAAAGTTAATGCTTTGTATCAAAAAAGCTGTTTCTGCAATTTTACTTGCGCTGGAACAGCTGGCGTTTTATTTTAGTTTGAAGTGTTATATTATTATACAGTTATATTAAAAATATCATATCTCCGAAAAAGAGCCACCCGATCGTTCAACTGGAAAAGAAAATGAGAAGAATCCTGAAACACTGTAAACCAGTGTTGTCAATTTTTTTTAATTCATTCTACATATTCACAATTGCAATTTGATTAAATATGTATTCAAGATCTCAATCCATCAATAGACTGTGAAAGATGATTTATTTGCAATTATTGTTTTCGGTTTAGCAAATTTCCTTTATTTTGAACTCATTTTCTTATGACCAAGCTAGAACTAACCTTTGAAATATGAATACTAAATTTAGCCTTTAAAATACTTAATTAAAATTAAGTATTTTAAATTTCTCCCGAATAAATAACATATACAATAAAAAAAATTAGAATTTATTTGGTTGAGGTTTATGGATTTTTATTGATCAAGGTTATTTGGTTGTATTATTCGCAGGCACAAACATAGAACACAAAGAACGCCTGTCATACGGTGCGAGTTAAATTGCCGGACCAACAATATTTATAAGATTGTTTAAAACAGTGGCTCCCATCCTTCCTGGTGGTCCTCGGAGTATTTATAGAGGGTTTAGGGGGCCATAGACCGAAGAGGCCATAGGCCGACAATAGCATTTCGGTGTATTTAATAAATTAATTAACAAAAAATACGTTATATTTATATTTGAATTATACTTAGCATCAAAACTACATTTGATACCTCAATTATATTTAGTATTATTAGTGTTTTGTCTAACTTGAATTCAGTAGTCCATGTATATCTGAAGGTTGGGAATCACTGACTTGAATGGTGACGCGGGATTTTTTAAAGCAATATGCAAAAGATTAGAAAGACTGTTTCGATCGAGACGGATGCAGGGTCAAATTCCAGTGAGTGGCCCTTTTTGGATTTCGGACAAATTGCTGCGCACATTCTACAGTGCCTCGTTCCTAAAACTACGTTTGAGAGTGTCAGATGAGCGTAAAATAAATGCGACCGTACCAACGCTTTTTCGATGCTCATTATTTCGTTAGTGTATTTTGCCCTACGTGCATCTTTTCTCCGGAACCAATTTTAAAGACGTTACACGTCAAAAAAAAATTATGAATAAAAACATTTCGGAGTCTATATAAAAATAAGTAGTATTTTTAATAATATATTCGATATTAAAGTTAAAATGTTAATGACACGATAATTTCTAGAGTGTTAATCCAGTGTTATATTCATGGCTGTCAATATATCGTATTGTCAATCTAAATTAATTAATATTTAAATATAAATAATAATTTATTAATATTTAAATATTGGGGGTTGGATGACCTTTTTATGTAATTACTCTCTTATATATTATAACTTAACATTATTGTAAATAAAGTAACATTCTTATTCAACACGTTCAAGGCTATTTAATTCGCAAATTATATGGAAGTAGTAAAGTTTTTTTTTGGAGGGGAGGAGATATTTTTTCCCCAGGTGGCAAATTTACCATAAGCCGCTCCCTGAGAGGGCTTAATTAGTATATATCAGCTGTAAAAAATAACTGTGTGAATATCTAACTTTGACTTTTCTATCAAGACAAATTTCCATAAGGAACCACTACTCACTCCACTTTCCATTTTGCAGTTAATTCCTTTTTCTATTTTAGATTCTTTCACTTCAGGGGGTAGGTGCACGCAAATTTTCAAAACAGGCATTTTTCAATTTTTGTATTTTCGGAAAATTTGAACTTTTCTGCATACAGTAACGTTTAAATTTTTATTCTAGCTAAATTATAAGTAATTTACATATTTTTTTAGATTGGTAAACAAACTGTCAAGTGCCACGCCCACTTTTTGTTAAAATCCCACTAGGTTCGTCACATCTTTGTTATTTATATTTCTGAATTTAGTTTAATATTCTACCAACAACAACAACAAGTAGCGAAGACGAACTGATGTGAATTAATGTTTAGAATGTTTGTTTATGCTCTGAGAAACGTGGTTGTGCTTTATGTTTTCAATTCCAAATAATTTGGTGTGTCTAGTGCGACAGAAGATCTTTATTAATAAGCTATTATTAGGGATTAGTTTGCGGGTTTCAAGTTATTTTTAAATATTATGCCCCGATTCAATACTAAGAAGCGGAAATGGAACGGATTTGGATTCCAACCTTTCTCCAAAAACAAGAAATTGAGGCTAAAATTTCTGCATCGAAAGCGAAACTGGGAAATCGCCTCCAAGATTACAATGAATACATCAATAATAACAGTTCCTTCAATGAAATAATAGATGTAAATTTGTTGTCTGACATTTTAAATCAGTCTGTAGTTTGCAAGAAATGCAAAAGTGAAGTCATCTCTATCAAATTTGTAAAGAAAATTCAGGGTTTGGCCACAGAACTTTAAATTTTTTGTAAATCGTGTGAGTCTTCGATTCAATTCTTGAACACCAAATGCACACAGAAACTTGTAAATGGAAGAGATACAAAAATTTACAATGTGAACACTCGCCTTACGTATGCCATGAGATCAATTGGAAGAGGGAAAACTTCTGCAATAATGTTTTGCGGTGTTATGAATTTGCCTACTCCTTCACACAGGTTCAATGAAGCATGCACCGGACTAAACAAGGCTATAGAAAATGTCGCTAAGCAAAGATGAGTGACTCTGCAGAAGAAGCAAAACTGCTGAATGACGAGAAGTCAAAGAATATATCTGTTGCTCTTGATGGAACGCGACAACGTCGAGCCGTAATTCCTTGAACGGTGTGATTGTCGCAACAAGTGTGGACACTGGTAATGTTTTAGACGTAGAAATTTTAACCAGGCATTGTAGATGTATAAACAAAAAAGCCCATGAAGAAGAATGCAAGGCAAACCATTTTGGCAATAGTGGCAGTATGGAGGTTGCTGGAGCAATAAGTGTTTTCGAACGATCGGAATCTCTCCATGGTTTGCACTATACGAAGTTATTAGGCGACGGTGATTCAAGGGCCCACAAAGCAATCGTCAAAAGAACCCATACGGTGAAGAGGTTCAAAAGCTTGAATGAGTAGGTCATGTTGAAGAGGATGGAAACACGACTTCGGAATCTTAAACTGAAAATGAAAAGCACTAAACTACCCGACAATAAAATATTGGGAGGACGGGGTCGACTGACAGACGCAGTACAATTTTACTATGGCTTAGCTATTCGAAACAATACTAATAATTTAGAGTTGATGAAGAAGGCTGTATGAGCTACCTATTTCCATAAGGCATCCACAGATATAAATCCACAACATGGCCTATGTCCAAATGCTAAAGAAACGTGGTGTGGCTACAACAAAGCGCTTTTGGAAAATAAAACGTACAAACATCAAAATAACTTGCCGTCTGAAGTTTTATATGCTATAAAAGGTATTTATACAGACTTAGCGAATCCAGAGTTACTTTCAAAATGTCTACACGAAAAAACTCAAAACTGTAACGAAAGTTTTAATGGCGTTTTATGGGGAATCATACCAAAAAGAATTTTTGTGCAATTGGAAACCTTAAAAACAGGTGTTTATGAAGCGACATCTTCATATAATCAAGGACACATTGGTAAGTGCAATGTTGGGCATTTCTCCTGGGTTTTACACTTGTCGAGCTATGATGTCGGCTGATCAAGCTCGTATAAATAAAGCCGAATCCGACATTTTGCAAAAATCTACAGAGGCTAGGATAAAAAGAAGGCAACAGAAATGTGTACTGGAAGACAGTCTAGCTGATGATCCAGCTAATCCAAACTATGGTGCTGGTATGCACTAAAAATATGTAAGTTTTTCACTAAATCCTTATTATCTCAAAACTACATTTTTTGCATTTGGGAACATTTTTCTCAAAAACTACTCATTCATTTATCCTGAAATTTTGCAAACATAACAATTACATGCTATTACATAAATTAACCCATGGATTTATGCAGAAAATAATTTAAAACAATTTTGAACTAGAAAAAGTGACAGAATTTTGGTATTTTTGAAAAAAAGTATATGTACTTGGACAAATTATTTTTTAAAAAATAACAAAGCCTTTAAACCATAAATGCATGGGTTAATTTATATAAAAGAGTACATAGAATAGATAGCAAAAAAATTAGGTGTTTATATTTAATAGTATTTTTGCTAGACGTTCCTAAAAACAATCAGTTTTAACATTATTTAGATAGGGAATCAGTTGCGTGCACCACCTACCCCCTTCACTGAAGAATGTATTGTGAAACATGTCTTCAGAGATTTTTGATAGAAGGAAATGATTGATTGAAGAGAAAAAATTGATGAGGATTGGGGGAAGCATAGATAATTCGACCAATTAATCAATTAATTTCGTTAAAAATACTCATCTATGTCTTTTTCAAATTCGAAAAAATTCGAAAATTTACAGTGAATGATTTAATAGCTGTAGAATTACAGCACATAAAGGAATAAGTAATCAGCTGTGACTAATCTTAATTATTTTATATTTAATGTCAAAATAGGAAATACGCTTTAACTATTTTCGAAGTTTCATTAATATACAAATCAGGATGTTTGTTGTAATCTTTATTATTTAGCCTACAATCTATCAAAAGCGCATAGGACCTTTGTACACAAAGAGGCAACATTTTAAATTAACCATAGTAATATACCGTATAAATCTTTAAATAGAAAATTATTCTTGAATTTAATGACAAAACTAAAGAGGCACAGCACACACACGCTTTAATTATTGACAAAGTTTCATTAATATGCAAACGAGGATATTTTGTTACAATTTTTATGATCCAGCCTTACTGTATAACATAACATATTTTAAGATATTGAGCTTATATGTAAACAATATTAATAGAATTTACTTCAATATATTCTTACATGAACTATGAGTTATGATATAACATATTTCGATTAGGAACTTAGGATTTATAGGCGGTGACAGTTTATTTTTTGAAAGCTCATTACCGTGATGGAAAGAAATTTTTAAAGAAATTATAGTAACAAAGAATATTTTTACGATATAGTCAGAATAATTAAGATATTCTTATCAAATTCCAATTTTCATGCAATTTTCCTTTGCAGAATATTTGAATTACTTAACAAAAACAGGGCTACAGGAATAGAGCTCCATAGACAAAAAGGACTTATCTTGATAAAACTAAGTTAGTAGTTATTTAATTTCGCCTAAATACAGCATTGCATTGAACTAAACTACTTTGACATTAAATATTTATTTTCTTAAACTGCAAGTATGAATTATATTATTAAAAAAAAAATAAAGTGTTACTCCACCAATTTTTAGTATAATTTAAAATAAAGTATAAATATGAAGACCACGAACCCTAAAATCTCATAAAAAATTTAATGCATCCAATTTAAACAATATTCTAATTCACTAATAACGATTATCTCATATTAGGTATTGGTACGACCGTGTGTGTGCGAGCAAATATTTTTTTTAAAAATGTATGCTCTTCCTTACACTTGCCAAATACAATACATTTTTTTCTCTCGCCCTTTAAATTTCACAGAGTATTATTCACAAACTTTACATACGTAAAAGCATATCACAGCAAAAATGGAATATATATATATATATATATATATTGTACTATCCGATTTCCCAGGGTGCGCACGAGCTGCCTGCCAGGTCGAGCGTCGTCGGCTCTTTGTTCTCCGGTTTCGCAAGAAGTTTCCCCCGTTCCCACTAGAGGCGCTCGCAACTACCACTCGTTTAGCATTGGTCTTGTATTGAAATCTGTGGTTTTTTGATTCAGGGAATTACAAATTTTTTTTGGTGGAGAAATGATTGAATTTTAAAGTAATTTTAGAAGGAATATTATTTTTATTTTTATTTAGAATTTAAATAAAACAACTGCATTTTTTAAATATTTTGGAAGTTTTATGATACTTATGGTACATAAAAAATATTAAAATATGCATGCAAAACTAAAGTTTACCCTTAGCATAATAAATACCATAGCAGAAGCTGCTTTTCAAGTCGCAAAATCGATTTTTGAAATATCGGTGTCCAATTGCAGTTTTTTTTTAATTGGCGTTATTTTATGGTCTAACTGAATGGCCCAAAAACTTTAGCATAATACAATTTGCGAATAATTTAAGTCAGCCACCACATCTGTCCAATTTTTAATTAGCGCAGATCCCGTTCTCAAAGAAAAAAAAGAAAGAAAAAAATATACTGAAGTGAAAAGGATGCGAACTAATATATTCCTAACATGATCCGGTGAATAGTGGGATTTTGGAAAGGGTGATTCGAGCATAAAAGGTCAGGAGGGCGCAATTTTCAAGGAAAAAGGGCGGACAAGGCGTACCGCCCTTAAAAAAAACGCATAATGTAAACACTGAAATTAGAAAACATTTAAAAGTTTCCAAGTAACAGATGTGTGAAATCTTTGTCTCTTTGCTATATATGGAATATTAGTTGTGTATTGTGTGGCTGGCATTGATGGAACCGTTGAAGCATATAAATCGCTATCTCCATTTAAAAAATTGAGTCATAGTACACTTGACCTCCATAGAAATTCACAGCTTGGCATTAAAAGGTCTGAAATTTTGTACTTATTAATTAATTTATATACTTTCCCAAATCCTCAGCAAAGAGAAACACATCTCAGATCGCTGCAACCACCATAACCTCAAACTACTATCTACAAAATTTAGGTATTTTCTTTCAAAACTGCAGATTTCACTGACTTCATGCCTACATGCATTTATTTTTAATTTTTTATATAAGTCGAAATTCCATCAAAAAATATATTCTTTGATTAATTTTTTATGTATATAAAATCATTTTCTTAAAAGCAATACAAAAAAGTATATGTATTTCCCGCATTTTTAGACCATTAACTGCATTACTTTTTAAAATTTCAAACAACTTGCAAAAAAGTTTATACCAAAATACATAAATCAATATAAAAATAATTTACTTACTTTTTATTGTAGAAATTTGTAATTCACAATAAAAGTGTTTTTTAATAAAACTTTAAAAACGCTACATAAGTTACACCATTATTTTATTATCTCTAATTTTTTTAAAAAAAATTATGAGTTATCGGATTTTAGCATAACAACCGTCTAATAATTTAAGTCGGCCACCTTGAAGGAGAGATTGTTTATAAAACATGTGGACTGACTTGATGTATTCTGACCGTCGCCAACCTTCCTGTAAAATGCAAGTTTAGACTCTTTGTTCAATCACTGTTTTTAAGTGGTTCCAAACCCATCCAATTACAGTAAAATACATTCATTCTGAAAATCGACTCTCATTGTACAAGCAAGCACCAGAAGTTTTAACGATGGGAAATTTACTTTTCAACAGGGAACTGAATGGGTATTTTAGTGTCTTTGCCATTCAAAGTGTTCAAACATCAGATAAGATTCAAGAATGAGAATACGTTCACTATAATACGTTTGTCCTTTGACAATCAACAAATGGGTGTGTGGGGAAGAGGGGGGGGGGGGCTATTAATTCATCAAAAAATTCCCCCTCTTTGACAAATTTACGACTTGTATTCACTGGCCGGCGAAGCTTTGTTTGGTATTTAGACAACATAATGATTTTAAGTGTATTTTGGACCAGATGTGTAAGTGGGAAGAGGTTTGACCCTCCCCTCACTTCCCCATAAATTCCTAAACTAAATGTCCCACTATGGAACTGATCTATACCAGTAGCGGATTTACATAGGGGCCAAAGCCCTCCCCCCCCCCCTCATATAGTTTAGGCAGAGTTTTCAGGGAGTTGAGGAAAGGATCAAGTTGTATGGTTCTCTTTGGGGGTGGGAAGATTGGGGGGGGGGGGGGGGGCGCTTCGCGCGTCTTGTCGCACTATCAAAATGATCTTGGACACCAGAAACACATTGCCTAGAGCAGTGGCGGATTTATATAGGGGCTAAAAGGGCGTATAGCCCTCTCCTTAACTTATAACTAAAAAAAATTCTGAATAAATAATGTTTTTTCTTTAAAAATTGTTCTGCCATATTAGCTATATGAGTTTCGCTTTGAGACCCACAGTTTGAGTTTCCAGGGAGTCTTGGGGGAAGATCGTTTTATGACCCTCTCTTTGGGGGTGAGGGGGGCTACGTGTCTTTTCGCCTTATCAAGATGACCTTGACACTGCAAATGCCCAGAAACAGCAAAACTTAAACTCTTTGTTGTATCATCCGAATACGGTCATTCGCTAAAAGTTTTAAGGTAAGCGGATTCGCTGTAGAAATGAGGGGTCATTGGATCTGATATTCTGAGAGTGAAGGAGGGAAATAAAAATGTGTGTCGCCATGGTTAGTTTTGATGAGTGAAAACATCGGAAAAGGCGAAATCTATGCTATTGCTTCTTTAATAGCTGGGTTAGATGGTCAGGTAATTTTTCTTTCTTTTGTGTTTTTATTCGTGTAATTTTATATATTTTAAGGGATGCAAAAAGCGTTAAAAGTTTTAAGGTAGGCGGGAGATTCGCTGTAGAAATGAGGGGTCATTGGATCTGATATTCTGAGAGTGAAGGAGGGAAATAAAAATGTGTGTCGCCATGGTTAGTTTTGATGAGTGAAAACATCGGAAAAGGCGAAATCTATGCTATTGCTTCTTTAATAGCTGGGTTAGATGGTCAGGTAATTTTTCTTTCTTTTGTGTTTTTATTCGTGTAATTTTATATATTTTAAGGGATGCAAAAAGCGTTAAAAGTTTTAAGGTAGGCGGGAGATTCGCTGTAGAAATGAGGGGTCATTGGATCTGATATTCTGAGAGTGAAGGAGGGAAATAAAAATGTGTGTCGCCATGGTTAGTTTTGATGAGTGAAAACATCGGAAAAGGCGAAATCTATGCTATTGCTTCTTTAATAGCTGGGTTAGATGGTCAGGTAATTTGTCTTTCCTTTGCGCTTTTATTCGTGTAATTTTATATATTTTAAGCGATGCAAAAAGCGAGACTGCATTGTAAATACTATGGAGTTTTATTCAAGTATTTTGATGAAGTAGTGCTACCGGAATCCCATTATCCTTGACAATCTATTCTTAACACCTTTTATATGATAGTTGCTCAGATTAAATTAGGAAAACCGAACCAAATACCTTTGAATCGCATTTTTTTTAAAAACATCAATTTTATGTAAATTGAAAAAAAAAAATCAAAGAACTGAACATGCTTAATGATGATATTTTAAACTTTAATTTGACATGTAGGTAAGAAACATTGTACCATATATGAAAGGCAAACAATCAAAACGTATTTTGTTTAAAAAAATCAAAAAATTATATTATACGTCAATGATTTCGCCACCGAATTTTCTATCTAACTAAGGTATTTAATTTGTCCAAAATATGTTTTGTCACATTGAAATTAACTTGCAAAATTGAAATCTATCTATGCGAATTAGAAAAATTAATTTGCGTTTTCCCAAGATTCGTTTCAAGTGACAAAACACGTTTTGAATTTTTTCTATTCGCATGTCAATCATTTATCTGAGTTTGTGTGGATTGAAGCAAGTACTAGTAACTGCTAATTGGTATTCTTATTAAAAGAGTAAAGTCTTCCTTTGCATAGTTTAAAGTAATTTATTATTTTGACCAATCTACCTAACTACTTCAGTTCTAACATCATTTATCAAACTATAAGTACAATGGTGATATTTCACATATCACCATTATACTTAAATTTTCGTAAACTACGAAATTTAATATTCTTTGAGAGATTTGGTGAGATATTGTTTGTCTCTTGCTCTGTCAATTAACCCATGAATATTTATATTTACATGATTTCCACAACCATACTAATTCATTGATAGAAGTATATTACTTATTAGTGGCGAAGACTGCTGCATATAATTTTAAATGGAGCAGAAGCCCATTTTAATTAAAGAAAAAATCATATGCGCTGGACAAAAAAAAATCCGAAACAAATCAATGAATATATATTTCCGAAATTAAAATCTCTATTATATTAAAAATCAAATAAAAATAATTGATTGCTCTGTTAGGGAGCATTCTTTTATTATGTCATAAAAAATTTCACCTTTTTGTACCCCCCCCCCCTCCCCTTCTCCCTTATGTTACTTCATTTTAAATTTAAGTTGTTAAAAAATAGTTATTGAAACTTTCATTCTGTGTATTTTAACCCATTAGAAAGATATAGTGATTTCTATGAAAAGTTTCTTTTCTCAAAGTTTGTGAAAATTTTGTGTTTGGAAAATGAAAATATATAATGGAATAGATTAGATAAATCTGATTTTTTAACAATCAATTTTATTAAATTTCCTAAATTGCTAAAAAATAGGTTAAACGAAAGTCAACATTTGAGATCCATTCTGTATGTATTATGCACAGGCGATTCCATCGTCTATTGAGCATTACTTAATTTTGAATTTTCCAGGCTGACTTAAATATTAAAAACGACTTTTCTCTTATGTAACAAAACTTTCCTATCAGGTTTACTTTCCAGACGACATTAAAATGTATAGAAAAACAAAAATTAATTTTAAAATTGAAAGAAATCGCTTTAGAAGTTTTATAAAATCGATATCACAGTGAAATGTTTCGAATAAAGAATTGGATTGATTTTAAGATACATAGAAAGTTAAGAATGAAAAAAAGAATCTTTTTAAATATAGAGTTTTTAAAAGAAGTACAAATCCAAAATATAAACGAAAAATTAAAATATTTCTTAAAAAATGTGTGACACTTTCTCCTTCGTTTGTAGACTTTTAAAATTGTAATCACAATCGGGCAGTCGTAATATTGTTTAGAAAAGGTCATGGAAGAAATAAACAATTGCTCAAAAAATTGTTTTTAAAATGTTTCGCTTCAACAATAAATGATCTACAAACTTATCCTTTGAAAATAATTTCATTGCAAATAGATGATTTTTGTTGGAAGAAGTACGGCCTTTTATAAGAATAAACGTTTAATGTCAGTTTTTAATTTTTTTAAAAACCTCTAAAAGAAATGAACGAAAAAGATGCTAAAACATAACGTCTTAACCCTTTCACTCCCAACTATTTTGTCGTAGTAAAAAACAACAATTTTAAATTGTCTTACGTCAACTTTAATTTGTGTAAGAGTTCGACTTCTAATGCATAATAATGCATACTCTCCGGAGCAAAACTCTGCAGCACAATTTGTATGTAATATGCGTTACATAAAGCAAAGACAGTTCTTATTTAAAAAAATTCTACTTTGAATTCCTTTTAAATGTTTGAATAATTTTGACAGTTTAATTGTTTAACACTGAAGAAATTAGACAACATTTCACTCATGTGGCAAAAACAATTAAAAAAAAAAAAATCAAATAAAGTTTCTAAGCAGTACTGTTTTTTCTGTAAGATTCTTACATTTATCAATTTTCAGGGTGGGTGCTGTGTCTTGTACGATGGCACTCGCCGCACACCCCTAAGTTCGTCTGTGATCGGGGATGCTAGCCCCCCTGTCGGGGAAGACTAGCCCCCCCCCCCCCACCCCGTCGGCAATTCCTAGCGCCACCACTGCTGTAGATGTTCCACCGTTTTAGAGAAAACGGGCCTTGTGAATAAGGTTTCTTTTAGAATCCAATTAGACTTGCTTGTCATCTCGACATGCCAAATCCCGACAGCTGCTCCTTACAGCGTTCAAAATTTCAGTTCAACGATGTACCATATCTTGGCGCAAAACAAAGGTCTACACCATATTATGATGGAATCTAAGTTGAACCAAAAATCATTTATCAAAAAAAGCGGAGCTTTCACCGATAATTGGTTCAACCTCTTTAACTGCATCCGAATTTTTCGCTGTCGCTACATCAACAAGTACCTCCAAAAAAGACAACGGCGAACATGGAGCTCCGTGACCCAGTGTATAAAGGCGTTCAGCTATGAGTCAGAGGATTCCTCGATCGTTGACAAGTTGTTATTTGCGATCGGAGGTTTGACAGCTTCGCTACAAAAATACTACTACTGCAATACTAAGAAAACACGAATTTTGAGTTTAATGCAACGTTATGAGTTTTGGTGCAACGTTATGAGTTTTGGTGCAACGTTTCACCACTAAACCATCCGCTGTAGCACCGTAAAATGGTGAAACTAAGCACCAAATGATGGTTGCAGCTAAATGGTTACCAAAGTTTGGTGCAAGATCGTAATATTTTTTAACACTGTAGCTAGTAGCCAAGTTTTATAAACGTCCCCACTATTGTTCATCCTATAATAATAAAATATAACATGTACTGTCTCTAATTATTTCATATACACACATAATCCTGTATTACCTTCTCCGATTAAATTAACAGGGTTTAATTAAGTAACTCAATACTTAAACTCATTTCACGTTATCCTATTTACTAGGCTTATTTCGATGAAGGTGTAAGGACCTCCGGTCGACACACCGTAAGGTTAATTTCCGATTTTCGGCATGAATGAATCGAACTTTTGATTCCATTTGTCCGATTCCTTAGTCAAAGATATTTCCTTATCACAACAAGACACCTTATTCATGGAGAATTTCCGCTCATTTGTTGTTTGTGAAGAATCGATGAAATGTGTTGTTTGTAAAGAATCGATGAAATGTGTTGTTTGTAAAGAATCGATTGTAAAACAAACACTGTAAAAAATGGTACTTATAAATGAGTACCTGAACATACTAGTCTACTAAATAGACGCTTTTTCTTTGAGTACAATCACATCGTAAATGAGCGATGACATACTCAAGTTTTAGTAATCGTACTTTCGCAAAAATGAGCAGTGTGATTTAATATTGCTAATCTCAGCATCTGCAACAAAGCGAACTGACAAACTTAAAATAGTTGTTCAGAAGATGGTTTTCCAAATTATTTGATGTCGATTGCTTAAATGGACACAGAGTTATTACAACTCAATTATCTTTCTTCTTATTCTTTTGGCAAAACTTTTTTAACATTTCTTCTGTTTATAACTTCTTCCCCTGGTAGTACAACGGATAGGGCACTGGACTGCGGTGCCTGGGGATCTGGGTTCAATTCCCGTAAGTCTTGGTGGTAATTGTCGATATTTATTGAAAGAGATTTATGACGACAGCCTCTGCATATGCTCTTATCTATTAGTCCAATGGCGTTATCCTTAAATAATAAATATTCGACACAATTATTCCCAAGCATGGATATCCGCCGAAAGGAGAGAAACTCGAAAACTTAAAATACTGCCATAGTCTCTCACCCTACATTACGTTATCATTATGCGTGGTGGAGACATCTGATTATATATCGCAGAATCCTTACATTAAGAGACATTATGCGCACTGTTGAATGTTGATTATATATTATTTGTTATAGTATCCCAGTTCCTTGGTTGCCGACGTACGTAATAATGCAGGTTGAATGCATTTTTTTTTTGGGGGGGGGAGGGGGAATGTGGATTGTCTCTGAGGTGGTATTTTCTATTCCAATGTGGTCTTTCCAAATCACTATGATAGAGGGATCGTTTGTTGAGTTAAATCCCACATTAAAGGTCCTAAAATTGTAGCCAGGAAAAGAAGGTTTCATGTCTTTTTAACTGAAAGTCAAGGTTCCGCCAATAGTACTTGAATGATATCTCTCACGTGATTCTTAGACCGAAATCATGTGAAGGTTCGTGAAAATGTGTAAGAGTGAAACAATTAGAAGGTAGGTAACACGACATGTTTTCTTTTCATAGGTAACTTTCTTAACGTGCAAACACAAAATTTCTTTTTATCTGGGTAAATGAATTAGCTATTGAAGTTATATTTTTTAGCAAAGTGTATTAGTAGGACACTTGTTAGAAAATAAGAAAATGAAAATGTACATGTTACATAATAGCGTATTGCGCCAAAATCATGTACACAAATTAAAATTTGTAGTAGTAATAGAAAAATAGTAATTTGCAGAATATCGATTATTTAGAAATATAATTATTTAGAAATTATTAGAATATTTAGAAAAACACAATACATTATTTTACTTAAATAGTAATTTTTAAATTCGAAATTGTGTATTTTTTATGAAGTGCAGTTTTAAAGCCCTTTTTTAAACTAAAACTTGGTCTAACCTAAAGACTAAATAAATACCAAATCTCGCCTAAATAATAAGTAAAATTTAATAGTAAATACTTATTCCTTATTTTATATTACTTTAAGTCGTTTGGTGAATCCCCAAAGCTAATAAATAACTGTCATAAACAAATAAATCATAAAATAAATTTTATTAATGTTTATTACTTCATATTAACATGTATTTTTTTTTTATTCTTGGCACTTTCAAATTAATTTACGAATAAATAAATTGATAAATAAATAAAAATCAATTATCTTTTTTATCACTAGGTGTATTTTCAGTTGTTTTAAAATTAGATACAAATTATGAGTAACCACAGAACTAAAACGTAAGAGCTGCAATATAGTTACTTATATATAAGTAACTATATTGCAGCTCTTACGTTTTATATATACATTGGTGGTGCCAGCGGAGTTTCAAAATTTAGTGATTCATCAATTTACTTCGATGATTTAGTAAATACAATTACAACTAAATGAACAATACACAGTGAACTAGACAAAAAATACTAGACAAAGAGTTTATTAATGGGCAAAGAATCTACAGTAATGCTGTATTCTTTGAATTTTATTTTCACAGTTGTACTAGAGACACATGAAATTCTGATATTCAACATCATATACTACAAGTAAATGATATCAGAGTGAGGAAAACCTCATTTTGATGACGATTTCACTTTTGACTAACATCTAACCGAGGGATTGAATACTTGAAAATCTAAGTTCAGCTCACAGGTACATTTGAAAAATCAAACACTCTCAGAACCGTATTACCATAAGGAACAAAAAATACTGGCTGTAAAGAGCATCGAGAAGAAATGCTACATTTTAGGCAAAATCATTCTTGATACTCAATCAATCATGATTGAGATTGATTTAAATAAGTGTTCATCATTTAGCAAAATTTTATAGATTGTTGAAGTATATTTAAAATATTTTAAGGTATTTTAAGCTTAAGGTTATTTTAAAGAAAATTGGTACTCAATTTTTTTAATATTTTTTATATACTGAAATGGCTTAACGAATTTGATGTTGCATATTTTATAATGCAAATGAATTAATACAGATAAAATTATTTTTATAATCTTTAGTTTTAGGCATAATTTAAATTTGATATAAAACAAAATAAGATATTTCTATAAGTACTTGTAAACAATAGTTATAGGAAATTTGATAGAAAATTAAAACATATGCATAACGATGAACCACATTGAAATTAAAAACCATCCATTAACTATAACATTAAATCTCAATGACTGACATTTTATTCGTATAGCACACACCAAATCGGTATATATATATATATATACATATATATATATATATATATATATATATATATATATATATATATATATATATATATATATATATATATATATATATATATATATATATATATATATATATATATATATATATATATATATATATATATATAACAAATGAATGGTTTTATATTTCGAAATCATAAAAGTTTTCGTGGAATGTCGCTTGATGATGTGAAAATTTTATGAAATGCAAAACAACAACTACATCTGCAATATTGTGTATTTACATTACCCACTTGTAAAACTGATTTACGAGTAAAAAAATGATTACTTACAAAAATGTTGCATAGGAGATTGTCTTCATATTAAAATCTGCACCAACTTTAAAATTTCCAATATAAACACCCAATTTTGACTTAATATTTAGAATCTACGACAAAATTTATCGTTGGATATCAATTTGCAAGTCATTTGATTAAGTAGTTTTTTAATTATGAGTATCGAAAGTTTAGAACTCGTAATGTTAAATTAATTTCTTAAACTTTTAATCATATATCTCGGAAAAATAATTTTATTAAGCTGCTATTATATATATATATATATATATATATATATATATATATATATATATATATATATATATATATATATATATATATATATATATATATATATATATATATATATATATATATATATATATATATATATATATATATATATATATATATATATATATATATATATATATATATATATATATATATATATATATATATATATATAAATTTTATTTAAATTAGGATATTAATATTAAAAAAAATTATGAATAGCAACCATGCTATATTTTGATAGAAATTGATTCAGAAAAACGTTTTACATGCATATGGAAATTTTCGCGGTTTTCCTCATTGTAGTTTTTTTGCAATATTAAAATTTCAACCACTTGATCATGTCAGGGCCCACACGCAAATTTAAAATCGACATTGCTTAAAAGAAATCTTTGACATTTTTATTGTGTAGCAGTGGTGTAAAACCTTTTGCATAAAAGATTGAATTCTTATAAATGTTTCGTGTGATTAAAAACTCGTGGATATCTATAGGCAAATTATGTAAACTCGAAAATAATACCTAATAATAATGAATGAAAAGAAAGACAAAGTTTTTTGGTGTGGCGCCAAAAAGCATTTCTAAAATAAAAGTTTCCTTATTCTTCTACAGGCTTGTCTCTACACACGCACCTACCCGACAGCCAAACTCTAGGGGCCGGACTCGACGGTTGGATCGTCGTGCATAGGGCAGTTATGTGTGTTGGATCCTACGGTCGAGTAGTTGGGTCTGGCGAACCATCCTACTTCCAACATTATTTATTTCTATATCATTTAAACTCTTCTCTTTCTACATCTTTCATCTGTAGTTAACACTGCACATGGAACTACACATATTTTCTCATGTTTAGATATATGCGGAGTCATTATTAAAGTTATTACGCAGAACAAGCACTTCTACATTGGTGGAGGATCCTGGTTTGGTCAGAACAGATGTAGGAAAGACCTCGGCAAGAACTGTCAGGGCATTCGGTCGTGTCGGTGCGTATGCAGAGGCCTTAATTTAGACTTAACAGTAGAACCATTTACTATTGTGTAGCATGATTTTAATCCCACCGACTTTACATTCAGTAATCAATAATAATGAAAGAAAATGTCGATCGCAAAACACTTACTTCCTTTATGTATAAAAGATAAAAAATTATATATAAACACTATTCATTATCAAGATATGCACCTATATTTCGGATTTGTAAAGTTTCTTTTATATTTTTTTTAATGATTTTAACAATTTTATAAATATTGCATAAACAAACATCTTAAAATACATTTCCATGATACGTATCGTTCCTTTTGCAGCTTAGATGATAGCGCAATGTACTTTGAACGATAGGGCGCAGGCTCGAGTCCCGAAGTGGGCAATGAATGTTTTTTTTATGTATATATCTTAACGGGTTCCCCAGCAGCGCGGAGCCAAACAACTATTTGTAATTATTTTCCTGACATTCCAGAAAAAGTTTAACAATTTTAAGTTAATTTGTTAAACTTTTTTTGGTAACAAATTAACTTAAAAATTATTGTATGATAGTCTATATAACGGGAAATTTAAATTTGTGCCCCAAAATATATTTCTATATAATATATAAATCCAGGCTAATTGAGTAGACGAGAAGCAAAACAGATTATATCAACTTTAAACTAATTTTAAAATATTACGAAAAAACCATCAGACGATGTAACGCAAGTCCGACCGTGAAACGAAGAACCTCGGCTGCTTCCAAAACTTTCTACCAGCGTCCTTCCGAATATTACTCCGCGTAGTCCGAATATTACTTTATTCAATATGGAGGTAGCCCCTCAATTACGAGCACATCTCCGCATATAACTGCAGGAAATGAACGAAAATTTAAATATAGATTATTTTGAGGATGAAGAACATTTCTGCGCTATCTAAAGTAGGTGTTGCAATGGAAATTTTTAAAGTTGTAGCGTATTTTAATATGAAGACAGCCCGCTATGCAGATGTTTTGCATATTGTGTATTATACTTTATTCTGTACAAAATGGTATATTAAGTTTAGCCTTACGATAAATAGCGGGCAAAAAACAAGAGCTGGTTCGTTTTTTTCCCTCACTGCATATTATGATAAATAAGGAAGGAGGGTTTATTTAATTTAGTCAAATAATCATCATTGGATTTGCTTAAATTTATAATTAAAAAAAATACAGCGAATGGCGTATTATTTAAAGTGCCGGATATATTTTATTTTTGAAAGCAGATGTCCCAAGTCGCCTTGCACTTCAACAAAACACTTCTCAGCAGCACAACAGTTTAACTATTAGTATTTTGTGTAAACGATATTTAGCTTATTCCTATATTATAAAATGTTAATAAATAGAATAAAATACATTTGATCCAATTTCAGTAATTTTAAATAGATTATCACACCAACTTCTATTGTCCGGATCATATAGCGAGAACTGGCTTGTCGGATAAGCAATTTATCCCGGTATTATTCCGAATAAATAAAAATGCAAAACATTTCCAAAACACTGATCAATTGTTAATTGTTACAAAATTTTATTCCATAAAAGTAGAACCTTAAAATAGTTTTATTGAAAGTATCAAAAAACAGTCAGTAAACTCAACAAAAATTATGAATTGGGTATCGCTAAACCGAAATATTTCATAAATACGGATTTATTAATAATGAGTTTGTTACATACTAAAGAAGATAAAGTAATTAAAAAAGCATTGTATATTTCCATAAATAAAACCATGTAAAGATTAATTAATACTTAAACTATTGCAGTAAGTTTGGATCGAAAATATATTTTATTTACTATACACAAAACCAAACAAACAGTTGAAGTGATAGTGTGTATAGTAGGCAAGAAAAGGTTTTGAAAGTAGTTCGAATATAAGAGAATGTTCGCTCTCCCAATCCCGAAATTTACAGCCATCTCTTGCGCAACGTTACGCTTCGTATCACACTGCTTCCCCCTTTCCAAGAATGCACAGGTGCTGAGAAGGGAATTTGAATGGGTGTCAAACCCCCTACCGAAAGGGCGGGCCGAAAGAGAAGAATGCCATTTCACCTGGAGCTCAGTCGTTTTGCTAGAGACAAGCCATTGCAAGTGCAATAGAAAGAATGTTATTCAATACGGACCTTCTTGAGAAAATTTAAATACTCGGATATTTTGTACGCTGCAACATTTTAAATTGTTGTATTGTTTTTAAAACACTTAACAGCATAGTGGATTCTTCTTGCATGGAACACATTGTCATTAAATGAAAAGATGTAATCTTACTTTTTTACACGTGTTAAAATTAAACTTTAATTAATAAGGAAAAGCTTATTTAAGACAAAGGAAAATCAAATTTTCATAAATAATTTATATTTTTAATTTACTCTGAACATATTCTTTTTAATTTTTTTAGTTGATGTAATTAAGAATAACTAAATAATCAAGTTGACATACACAAATAATAAAATTAATAATAAAGTTGATATAATTAAATATATGTTTGAGGTTACATAATACACACACACAAAAATTCGTTTAAGCATGAATTATTTACTTCTATGAAAAGAATAGTTAAGGGGAAAATGTGTTATATTTTTAAGAAAAGTTAAATTACTTTTTGAAAAAATAACGAATGTGGACGTTTGCAGATAAACAATTGTTTAATCTTTTAAAAAATTTAGATAGTGTATTTTAGGTAGAATATTAATTGCGAATTTATAAAATACATATAATAAAAACTTTACCGTTAACTAATTTAAGGAGCTCGTTGATAACTCTTATAAATATCTTTAGTCATATTTAGCAAATTTAAAGAAACAAAAAGTCCGATTGAAGCGTATATTACCTATTGATTCGATATAAAACTATTTATAACGAAAATGCAATGTTAAACAAACGACAAAATAAATTTCCCTAGTTTGACAAAATATTTAATCGGAGCATTTTGCGCACAACTGTTTCGTCAAAATGACAAAATTTTAAACAGTGTTGAACTTCAACTAAAACGAGCAGGCAACGGTTCTCATCCTAAGTAAATATTTTAAAAGTGACTGTAGTCTTTTTAATACACTAAAACAAGTCAAGTACTCAACTTCATATACTTGTCTGGCAAAATGTGTATTACTTTGAATTCAGTATGAATCTGAGAATGCAAGAAAGTTTTACGTCGCCATTCCTTTCCTACACTTTGTAACTTAGAATACAAAGGAAAGCGTCAAGAAAAGAAGGTCCGAGGACAAGAAACATGAGAAGTAAAGAACTACTGCAGGGAAAATTCCCTTAGCGGGGAGGGGAAGATTCCATCAATCCCCAAGTCAGGTTTGGGTGGTTACACAGAGGCTTTGGAGATGTTACCTTTTGTTAGGAAATCCTTTTCTTTGAGATAGAAAGGAACAGATACCAGATGATAGAAACGAACTGGTGTTTCTCCTCAGTTTTGTTCAAGGTTGTCACCCCTACGGGCTCTGAATGGGAAGGCAGCTGGCAGACGTTTCTGTTGCGTAGGACTTTTCTTTCTGAGGTCCTTTAGGAGGGACGATATTGAATAACCCTCAAGTTCGAAGACTCGTCGATTTCGATACCGAATATTAAGGATGTTGCCTACAGTTTGTGACAAACGAAAATGAATGACATTGGTTTGAGGGGGTCAAAGCACTTTTTCAATTCTTGATAGAAATGATATTTTTTCCACTATGTTTAGTTTACACTATAATTAATAAATTTTGAAAGAGATTCTATGGTAGTTGAAAATGTGTTGTTAACCGTTATACAAATGAAAAACAACTAGCTGTTTTGGCCCAGCGTTGCTGGGGAACCTGTGGGAAAAAATCTCATCGTCGGAACTGTTGTCCCACATGCTACCGACTACTCTAAAGGACGTTTTAGCTAGATCTTGGAAATAGTTATGTAACGTGTTTCTTTATGCGATCATTCTTTTTCAATACATTTCTGTATATATATATATATATATATATATATATATATATATATATATATATATATATATATATATATATATATATATATATATGTGTGTGTGATTTATTATATAATGTTATATATATATATGATTTATTATATAACGCTAAGGGCTATGATTTTAATATAAATAAAAATATTTTTTTTAAATAATTCTGACAATGTGATTGCAACGAATGTAGGTATATTTTTTTAAGAGCATTTATTCAATATTAGGAATTTTAATTTCAAAATTATAAATTTACACAATCTAAATTGATTCAAAACTTTTTACGTTTATATTATAAGAACTTGATCAAAAGAGTCTTGTGTTAAGAATGCTTAAATATGCATACACCACAACTACTTCAACTGTAAGAAATTCGTGTATATTTTGTAAGACAAATTAATATACAATTATAAGTTGGTTTTGTTTAAGTAAACACAATTAAGTTACTCTAAATCAGTTTTAACTGTTGTGCTGCTGCATATCTGCTGGAACAAAATAAAAAGGCCAATACCAAATACACCATTAGGCCCATTCTATTGGAACGAGAAAAATCGCATGAGCTTCAAAGTGATTCGAGAATACAAAACTGCGTGGTTTCATGTATTCTTGAATCATCGAGTCACTTGCAAGTGCTCGTGCGCATTTTCTCGTTCATTCATCGTTTCGTGACATTAATGGGCCGTAAAGTAAAAAAAACAAACGAAAAAAAACTGCACCTACACTTACTCTTAGAGCGCACACATCATTCATTGAAAAAAAAATTCTATGTATATTATTTATATTATCAACTGATTGAAAACCAAGAATGCAAGGTACAGATTTATAATATATTCAAATCCTTGATGTTAGTTAAAATTCAATCGTAAGAGTTAAAATAATCATTGAACTGTGGTTTTCTATTGCAAGTCTTATTTCAAAGGTCATTTTTTTATTTAATTAAATGTAGTTTGATGCTTTGTCTAACTACAATTGATGCATTCTGAGCCTTCCATACATCACAAATTATGCATGCTTTTTACTTGTTGGTGCGATGACATTTACATATAACAACAATTCACACTTAACAGTACATATATAACTAAAATCACCAACTGGTTTTCACTACATTATGTACAAAGTTACATCCATGATACATTTAAAATAGGAATGGGGTTTTGTCCTCTTTTGCATGCTAGTTGGTATTCTGTACGCAAAACTTAATCCTGTTTCAAAATATCAAATCACTGGGAAATTAACATTTGTTTCATACAATTTATATTAAATTAATTGTAGTGAATTCAATCTTTAAAAAAACGAATTAAAGGTTGTATAATAAAACCAAATTTGTCCTTTTTATTAAAATTTTGTATTCCACTGGCAGTGGATTTTTTTAAGTAACAAATAAACGTAATAATAAACAATTTTACATAAAAAAAATCCCAAAAGAATTTTTCTAAATTGTAAACTGGCATCCATAATAACTTAAATAATTTGATTTTTATCTTTTTTAAAACAAACAAACTAAACAAAAGTTTCTCGGGGTTAAATCGGAAACTTTTTTTTGACCGGTACTATATAAACAGATTGTAAACTTAAAAACCTATAAATTTCCAAACAAACTCAAAAGAAAAGGGACTAAGAAAACCAGTGAAAAATAAGAACGCTCCATCAGAATTTGTATTCAGTTACAACTGAGACACGGGTAAACACAAATATTTGTTTCACAAAGGTTCAAAGTCTGTTTTGAGATTTGTATGTTTGTCTTCTGAGACAGATGTATATTTCCGGAGCGTTCATCCTTAGTTCATATGGATTTGTAATGAAAGTTTTGATTGCCCGAAGAAATTCGCACGGTTCTCAGTTATAGTTGCACTCGTTGGGAAATTGCACACACAAAAGGAATTCCACACGTGTCTCTCTCATTCACTGGGCGCACATTCCTTCTCCCAGAGCTTGAAATTCTTTTGGAGTTACGACTCATTGCACTTTTTGCTTAAAAAGATGTTTATAGTAAAATTTTTCTCTATTTTCTCTTTTACTTATATAAAACATCCAGTCAAAATTTAATACACTAAACTGTACAAAGGTGAATTTACAAGGAAAGCAGAACCACCTCCCTAGCCAACTATCACGTCCCTAAAATTTGAGCTACCCTTAATAAATATATATAAAACTTTAAAACTTATTTATTTTCGAGCCAAAGTGAATAAAACAAACTGAAATAATCTTGCTTTTTCCAAAATAAATATTTTTTTTCGCTGAGAGTGCCAGGAGTGTGCGGCTGCAGTTTGAATATCAGTTTAGATGCCAATGTTGCAACCACAGGAGTATCAGGCATACAATTTCTTTTCGATCAATACTTCATATTGAATGTAGGTAAATTTCGCGGAATCGTGGGAGGGGTCGTCCATATATTAAATAACGCACATACAACGGAAAGAGATATCTGTCCTGCATGGATTTATTTTTAATTCCTAACTTACGGTACCATTTATCGCGATTATTTTATATCGCAATTCTTTTATTTTTGTTGCAATTCTGAAATTCGGGTTAAGGCCATGCTTGTTTGCTTTTTTCCCTGTAATATAGCGTCATACGCGGCATCTCGATAACAGCTTTAAGCGCACGTACCGTATTTGCATGTACATTGAGCTGATGTAACAGACTTCTAACGTAGGTTTATTGCTCTGGGAAATTGTGATATCCGGCCTTCGGCCTCCGACTACTCAGGATAGCAGCTGGTACCTCCTTCGAGCAGTTGATTATGGTGCCTACAAGCAAACCCTCAAACAATCAATTATGGCACCTCGCACTGAAATGCAATGAGTCTTGTAAAGAACAATGTTTGTCAAACTACTGTGTTTACCCTCGCAAGAGTAATTAATATATTTTTCTTACTTAAGTTGCAGCTTAAAAAATATTTGTGGTAAAGAAAGGACATATAAACTACATAAATGCATGCAGGACAGAAAATCTCGTGTGTTATACAATGTATGGACGACCACTCGTACGATTCTGCCAAATTTACCAGCTCTCCTTCATTTTGTAGGAGGTGGTTTGCGAACAAACAGTTCCGCCTCCTTGTAAACGCCAGAACACGAATTGATGGGAATGATCGTGTTTCATTTACAGATGACACGAAATTCAACCTTCCTAACTAAGTGCTTGCCCCCCTCCCCCCCCTTCGCAGCCACTCACTGCTGCGGGTGCTCCCCTAGGTGGGTGAGTTCCGGTGGTGTAGGGCCCATCGTGAGGCCCGCTTCCAGCTTGGCCTTGTTCTCTTTCTTCCACTTCATGCGCCGGTTCTGGAACCAGATTTTGATCTGTCTCTCAGTGAGGCACAGGGCGTGTGCAATTTCAATGCGTCTTCTTCGAGTCAAGTAGCGGTTGAAGTGAAACTCTTTTTCCAACTCAAGGGTTTGATAACGGGTGTAGGTCTGCCTTCCACGTTTTCTTTCTGGAAAGAAACAGAGGGGAATCACATGAGTTCAAATTGTTACGAATGCTCAACGTAATTTCATAAACAACAAATTAGCGTATTACTAATTAAAATAATATTTTCATTATTCAATTTTAAGATGAATCTGCACATTAATATTTATTAAATTTTTATCCTATAATTTTTTTTGTATTAATTATAAAATTAATTACTGCTTATTAAAACATTAATGACAGATTCTAATAAATGTGCTGATATCGCCTTAAAAATGTATTTAAAATATATTGCAAGACAACATGGTTGCAGTATCATTTAAATTGTCAATAAGAAGTTTATAATTTTTTTTTTAAATACCCAAATTTATTTTATCACCATTCAAAAATTCCACTTATCACATTCGATAGACAAAAATATTGCGTTTCCCATTTAGGGGGAGAGGGGGGGGGGTCTGTGTTATGTGACTGCACGTGACATGGATAAGGGGGGGGGGATAAGCGTAAGGATGATTGGCTCTTTCAATAAATAGTTATATTTGGATTATTCAATAACAAATTTATTTACGAATTTTAACACCTTCGATACGTCCGTTTTGATGTAAAACAAAAAGTCTAATAGCTAGAGAAATAATACTTTAAAAACATGGTTAATACAGAAATTCAAAGAGCTCTACGTTGTGTCACTAAAAATTAGAACTTTAGCGCTTTATTTTTTGAAAAGTGAAGTTAAGTTTTTCAAGTAACTATATCATTGTAAATAATATTTAGGCGAAAAATTGTTCGTGACGTGATATGATGAAAGAAAATTAGGCTAACGTGACGAAAAATTTGAGTCGTAAATTTTTCAAAGTTTCAAGTATTTAAAGTTAAAATACGTAGTAATAATTAAAAAAAAAGATTTTCCTATAATTAACCCTCTCTAATACACTATGCCCTACAAATTTCCTTAGTTGACTGAGCGCTAGAGAGGTCCTGTTTTAACTCGAGCTTTCGGCACTTCATCTGCTTATCTGTAATTTTGTTTGTTACGCAGTCACAGCCAAACGCGTTTTTCGATTTTCTTCAAAATTTATCAGGAATGTTCTTTTAAAACATTAAACAGACGTATATGGATTTATTTAATTTGAATTTGTTTTGGTCGCAAGGTCTACCATTCCCAGAATCAATTATTATTTACAATCGTCATCGAAATCACTAAAACTTTCCCAAAGAAGATAAAAGAAGAAATTTAAACGCAATAAACATACGAAATTGTATATAACTTTTTGTACTCTGTGAATGGATTTTAAATTGTTTGCATTCATTAAAGACAAGATTCTTTCTAAATTAAAATTGTCATTTACAAAGTTTTGACAATTAGATAATGATATCTATCTGATCCTTATCAACCCTCTTTAATAAGCATCTCCTTATTTAAAAAAAAATTGGTCCGGACTCGAATTGGATCTAGTCCATTTTAAATTCATAAACACCTCTTTTTTTACATGCTTCAGAAATAAAAAAAAAAATATGTATAATAATTTTACAACTAAATTACTTATTTTTTCATTAATTAAAGGGAAACAAATATAATTATTATGCTGATAATTTTGCTTTCAAAGCGTTTATTAATATTGGCGGCTTTTCTTTCTCATTTGAATGTGGAAACAATAACTGTATCAGCATTTTTTTTTTGCTTTAATTGTTTTATGTTGCAAAAGTTAGTCAATACGAGTAAAATGATTGCTCAACGAAGAGATATTCAGTTCTCATAATTATTTAGTGTTATAAAAGAGTTTCAGGAAGAATCCCCAAAAGAAATGCTTACAATGGGAAAAGACAACTAATTTACTTATTTTTTCCTATATGTAATTATAGTTAATAGTTAATTATTACGGATAAAAACCGTAAAAAGATTTACGGAGAATAACGGCTATATATCAAAATGACGGAAAAACCCCGTAAAACATTTACGGGGGAATAACTATCAAATAACGGTTATATGCCAATATTACGGAAAAAACCCGTAAAACATTTAGGGGAGAATAACTATCAAATGACGGTTATTTGTGAATATTACGGATAAAACCCGTAAAAGATTTACGGGAGAAAACCGTCCACTTACAGTTTTAAACCGTTTGCATTTACGGATTTTAACCGTCAATTTTACGGTTTAAAACTGGAGACCCAGCTACCGGTTTTAAATCGTTAATTTTACGGGAATTTTTTTACAGTGTAAATTTTACAACTAAATTACTTATTTTTCTTTAATTAAAGGGAAACAAATATAATTATTATGCTGATAATTTTGCTTTCTAAGCGTTTATTAATGTCGCGTAATAAAGCGTTTATTAAAGCCGCCAGGCTTTTCTTTCTCATTTGAATGTGGAAACAATAACTGTATCAGCATTTTTTTTTTTGCTTTAATTGTTTTATGTTGCAAAAGTAAGTCAATACGAGTAAAATGATTGCTCAACGAAGAGATATTCAGTTCTCATAATTATTTAGTGTTATAAAAGAGTTTCAGGAAGAATCCCCAAAAGAAATGCGTAGAATGGGAAAAGTTAATTCTCAACTTCTGAATATATAAGACGGTTACTTAATAGATTTGACAGTTTTATGGTTAGATACGAAACTATGTTGGAGTAAAACTCACTAATTGATGCAATTTTGAAGATTGTAGTTTTTATTTATGAATTAAAAATAATCTTCATAAATTTTTAATTTTATCCTTTGTACAAGCGGGAGTTTTTTTCTTCTTTTTTTTTAATACGACACGGTTAAAACTCCCAGATAAAACACACTACCTAGCTTTTGAAAATTTTAAAGAGATAATCTTCTAATGAACCTCGTTGTTATAAAGGAGAAAAACATTTTATATTCATAATCATTTCATTACAGACTAGACATAGTTATAATTATGCAATTTTTAAGCTCGTTACAATAAATGTTATCCAGCGTAAAAATTCTTTAAATTGTATTTGTATATGACAATGGTAATAATTATTAGTAGAATAATTATAATTTCATTTTTTTAAATAATAAGTTAAGAATTTTATATGAACAAATTATTTATTTATCACACCCCATATTAATAGAATAACCGTTACTTAGTATTAGAACTGTAACAATATATAGTGTTTTCACTTGCACAACCAATTGTATCTCAGTCATATGTCAATAATATCGTTGAAATGTATGATAAAAAATATACTAGTTTGATATATTCTTAAAAAATTATTCGATTGAGAATGTGGCCGGAAAAGACAAAAATGAAAACTTGTAAATGCATATGAAAAAAAAATTAACGTCGGCTCTGTATTCATCGATTTTTTTTAATTCTTTTTTTAGACAGTATGAAAGTATTTATTGTTTTTTTAGTACGTATGAGCTGAATACAATTTTTTTTTATTCTTGTATGATAGTCAGTATAATCAACCATACTCATTTTAAATTAAAAAATATTAAAGAAGAAAATGAGTTTAAAAACTTATAGACAAAAATAGAGATCAATTTATCGTCGAATTAAAGATCTTTTATTTGATCATGTCCTCCAAACATACCCATTTGAGACAGAAAAAAGACAAGAGTATAGAAGTGTCACAAAATGTATGAGCTTTTAATCTGTTGTAATAACATCAAGATATCGTCATTGAAACAAGAATTATTTGTCATGTGAATAGAAAAATAAATTCATATTTTTACATGGTAAGGATTTTCTCCCATGTGAGGAGACCAAAAGCGAGAAAACCAATTTCAAAATATTAACACGCTTATTTTGATTGTCGTAATTGGCAAAGGTTGGATTATCGAGAAAATTTCAGATCCAAATTGTGGAGAGTGAAAAAAATTGCAAACGTCCTCTTTCTACTGCATCTCACTTTATTTATCCTACATTCTCGATGCCATCCTCATATCTTCACAGTCTATAGGACGTTCTAGCGCGTTATGTGAAAGGGTTTAAAGGTTTTAGATGTGAATCCGCTGAACAGCGCAGATCAGCTATGGGCTTCCCAAACGGCTATGCTTTCCTCCGATATATCTTTAGTGCCTAATAAACAATGAAGAAAATTATTTATGAAATTTGATACAAAACTTTATTGACAGAAAAGAAATCGATAGTCAATGGAAGATAGTTTTATTTATATGTAGTTTTGAAGTATTATAACTAACAATTAATGGGATTTATAACTAATGTATTACATACAAAAAAATATGTGCAGTTTTTATTAGCAAACAAAATCTATGACAATTCAATTTTTAAGTTTTTGACAGTACAATTTTATACGTAATTACGTTTTAAATTTCAGATTTTTCGATGTAGGGTAGTTAAATATTACGCAATATTATTTCCGAAAATTCTATATCTTATTAGTATAGATGAAAATTTAAATAATTCAATATTTTAAATTTTATAATATGCTTTATTACTCTTCAAATATCAGTTTTGAGCGAAACATTAATAATTTAAATATTGCATGTAATTATCTCAAAGTTTGTAAATGCAATAAATAATATATGGCAAACTTAACAAGTATGGTAATATTTTAGGAGAAAGTGGGCATTTACTTTAAATATGGCCAAGATTCACTCAAATAAATGTAAACAAAACATATAGTTTATAGAACTTTTGTTGATTTTCATTGTATATTATAGTTTTAATTCCCTATAAATAAAAGAAATGTAAATTGTTTCAAAACTTTCAAGATCCTATGGGTACCAGTGTCTTATATTATTCAAAGTTTGGCTATTTATTTGATGATTTGAACCCTTTCTGAACAGAATTCTCTCATTTTTGTTCTTACTTGCGGACTAGCGAGGTTTAGGCTTCACTTTTACGGAGGAGTACTGAAATGCAGGAAATTTGGATCGGCCATCTTTAATCACCCATTTCTTAAGCAAAGGGAACTGTATTTCTTCATACTTCTCAACAAACCCAATTCGTATATGATTTATTCATAAAACAAACAAGTTAAATAAAAGGTTTAATATTAGTGGAGTGCTGATTTAAGTAAATTTCTGAAAATCCATTTTCTCAAGATCGCATCGTTAAACAAATAAGATTTTTAAAAAAAAAAGTTTCGTTACTATACCAAGTTTATTCTATTTCTGTGGAAAATTTAATACATAAACGTGTCACTTTTGAGGGAAAAAAATATCAAAATAACTTATGGAACCCTGCTTACATTTCAAAGGGATTCCCAAATCTCAAAACCTTAAAATTATTTGTTCAATTCAAGAGTTACAGAAAATTAGAAATATAAATTTACTTCATATAGAATAATTGGATCGTGCGTTAAGATTCGATTTCGCGCAGCAGAATGTTTCTTACCATGTGCGTTAAGATGTTAAACAAGCTTTTCTTCAATCAAATAGTTTTCAGGCGCCAATTTACGCCAAAATAATTAATTAAATATTTTAAGTATGAACAAAAAGCGCCGTATAGATAGTATTTACTAAAAGTAAAAAGTGCGAATTCTTTTCAAATAAAAATGTTAAATAACCCTTAGAATGGTGATTGTTTTCAAATGTAATGCGCCTGGACATAACAAAACCACCAACACTGCACTAATTTTTTTTAAGAAGCATGCTTTTCGGAAATTTACTAAAAAAGAAAAATATAAGCTATTGTTATAAATTGACTAAAAAAAAGTGTGGGGTGCTTTCACTATGGGCTCTCACGTTTATATTTTTAATTAATTTAAAACAACAGTTTGGTTTTTACTTAGATAATAATATAGATTAGTAGAAAGAGCTCATTTATTACGACACTCTATATTTCATTCTTTTGTATACTCTCCCTCCACGCCTTTATATGACGTACTGTTGCGTTAGCCTTATTCTACCCCCCCCCCCCACCTTCATATCACGTACTGTTACGTTAGCCTTATTCTACCCCCCCCCCCCCAACCTTCATATCACGTACTGTTACGTTAGCCTTATTCTACCCCCCCCCACCTTCATATCACGTACTGTTACGTTAGCCTTATTCTACCCCCCCCCCCACCTTCATATCACGTACTGTTACGTTAGCCTTATTCTACCCCCCCCCCCACCTTCATATCACGTACTGTTACGTTAGCCTTATTCTACCCCTCCCCACCTTCCACCTTCATATCACGCACTGTTACGTTAGCCTTATTTTACCCCCCCCCCACCTTCATATCACGTACTGTTACGTTAGCTTTATTCTACCCCCCCCCCCACCTTCATATCACGTACTGTTACGTTAGCCTTATTCTACCCCTCCCCACCTTCCACCTTCATATCACGCACTGTTACGTTAGCCTTATTTTACCCCCCCCCCCCCACCTTCATATCACGTACTGTTACGTTAGCCTTATTCACACACCCCCACTCACCCTCCCCAAATGTCACGCCACAATAATTTTTTGAAGTTAAAAAACAGTTATTAAAACTTCGTTCTGTGTATGTTACCAATCATCATATTAAAAGGGTTGTGATTTGTACAAAAATTTACTTATATCAGAGTTTGTCAAAAAAAAATTCGGCATTTTTTTCTACACAGTTTAGCGAAGTCATGTAACAATTGTGACCCTCTCCCCTTTGTCACGCTGCAGTCACCCATGATAAACCCCCTTCTCCCCCATGGATGTGTGATGTAATAAATAACGGCCCTATAAAACGAAGTCGTCAGTAATTATATAATTTAGTAAGCTAGTTGTAACATTCAACTGTTATAATTTTAGTTTGTGATAAATATTCGAAGTTTTGATCCTGTTATTTGCAACGCTTTAGTGGTGATGTGGACAAGTGAGCTGGACGTTGTGAAGCAACCTCAAATTGAGTTCGTATGAGGAGGACACTGTTGCTCAAAAGGAATCCTCAGCCTTAGTGGCTAAAAAAAAAGGTGAATGGAGTGTTGTTGTTTTTCGTGCGACTTAGTGGGCCTTCTAGTGTATGGTGTTGTAGGATTTATGTTTACTTAAGAAGACAAATGACGAGATTAGACAAGAAGTTACAGTAGGCAACGTAGCTAATTCAGATCTTAAGTTGCATTAAAGTTACCTGGTGATGAGGAAAATGAAGCTCAGTTATGGTTTCTTAATATTGAAGCTCAGTTTGTGTTGTGTTATCTGATGTCAAACAAGATGAGATAAAATATTACGCAATAGTAGCAGAACTCAACTCTGAGGCGTTAGAGTATGTAAGTGATAGTTTTAAAAAAAAAGTCGGAATTGTGTTAAACTTTAAAAGAAAGACTTATAGTCGAAAACTTTATGCTCTACAAGTATAATTGTTTTGGGGTATGTAATAAAATATACATTGAAATTTTTCAAATGAGTGCACATTAATTTTTTTGACGTCGATATTAAAAATTTCTATGTTCTAAGTTCTGAATTTGGAGCTGAAATCATAGTTTGAGAATATAAATAAAGAAAAAGGTTGAAGGTAAGAAAATGTTGTTTCTTGTAGGGAATTTTTTAAAGTAAATTGTAAAAATATTCAAAGAAAAATTGCTTATATATTAAACGTTTTCTTGAGCCGTCCAGCAGATTTTTTGGTTTCGAAGTGTGAAGTTGTTAGTGTATGTATCTGTTAAGCTTTAAGAAAAAAAACTTGCCTGCTTGTCCTTATTAATAACTGTTATGAGTTGAGAGAGAGAGATGGAAAGTGTGTGCGTGTAAAAAGAATTTATATGAAAAACAAAAACACAAATTTTAAAGAGCTTAATTACATTTATTACCAAAAAAACTTAAATATAACAAATATAATACAATAGTAATAATTCTCGTAAGAATAACTTAATCTATAGTTTATAAATAGAACAAAATAGAAATCAGTCATCCCAGCAAAAAAAGTCAGCATGAAACCTTCATCAAAATTGTTAAAATTTAAGGTTTTTTGAAGGTTTTATAAAGGATATTGAAACAAAAAACTGCAGTTTTTTTGAAGTTTTTCATTTGCCTGCATAAAACCATTAAAATATCTGTCTTTTCCTTTCATGATTAAAAATTGAAAGTTTTTTGCAGGTTTTTATGCAGGATTTTTACAGTTTTTATGAAGGAAATTGAAACAAAAACCTTTAATTTTATAAATCTTCAAAAAAAACTGCAGTTTTCCTGCATAAAACCTTCAATTTCAAAACTTTGATGAAGGTTTTATGCTGACTTTTTTTTGCTAGGATTCAGCATCAGCATCTTCGAAACCGTTAGAATGAGGAGATTAATTTTTACATGACTCTCCTACGTAATAGGTACAAAACTTGGAGCACTGAATGTCTGACTTCTTGCATTCACATCTTGTCTCACAATCCTTGGTTTAATTTATTTTGCAGTCATAAGATTTTAGTTGCAGAAGTTCTTTTGAAATTGAGGGAAGCATTGAAGGTACTGAGTTCAATCTACCGTCCTTATCCCCATTTAGTAAGATTCAGGTTGTTCCTCAGCCACTATTGAACTTGAAAATAAATACCAAGTGAATGCTGTGAAGCTGCTGCAGTTGTTGGTGGAAGAGTTGAGAGGTTAAAGTTTGAAGAGAGAGTTTTGGTACTTTGTAGCGGATGTATTGTGGGTAATCTAGAGAATTAATTAGTTTTCCTCTTAAAAGTTGTTTTAGGAATACTTTTCCAATTTCACTGACACTGACCTTTTGGCGATCAAGTTGAGAACTGTCAATCTGTTAAATCAAAGAAGTTCGTGATTTACTTTATCAACTTAAAAGCCTAATTTCTCCTTTTTGAATATTGCAGTGATGTGGTATGGCATCATGTGGCTGCATGCAGAAAGAGAATTACATCCTTTATTTGCCCAATTGCTGCTTGTGTTTTGGTTATGTTGTAGCATTTTTCTTCGTGCTTAATTGATTGTTGTCGTTAAAAGTACAATAATGTTTCTGGTATACCTCGTGCAATTAGATTAGTCAGCAGATTTGTATCAGTGCTTATTACTGCGATTGATCTGGCATGCATTTATTGTAATTGTGCAGATTAGTGCATCTGCGTTCCCATCCGTCCTTCATAACAGTTATTCCTTCAGATTGGAAGTAGCCTATGATACAAATTTGACTTGACTTGTTCACAGAGTTTCGTAAAAAAAATTACCTTGTTTAGTCGTTGCCAATATATTTTCGTCAAAGGCATTAAATACAGACATTTTTGAAAACATTCTTCTTTGCTTCTCCACACTTTTAGTGGATAAAGCACATGTGTATCCACCAAAACCCACTGTCTCACATAGAGAGAACCTTTTCTGCACAAACCTAAAATAGAGGCATGTATCGAGTTAAGGGCCAGGGCGATCAATGCCCTCCCCCCCCCGGAATTTTTTTGCCCCCTCCCCCCAGGAAAAATCTTGCCCCTCTCTAGAATGAAATCATTTTTATTGAATGTAAAATCTTGGTTTTACAAAAAGAAGAAAAGAAAAAAAGTTTAAATATATTTTTAAAAAAATAATAATTTAATTGTGTATAACAATCTGTAAGATTTTCATTAAAATATTTTTTCTTCTTCAATAATCAGTCATGCAGATCGCCCTGTGGTGGAACAGCCATAGGCATAAACTTGTATTGGGGCCAAGGGCACGAGCCCCCAAAAACTTTTGAAAACCCGGCAAAGCCCACCCCTCACCCAATAATTCAGAAGTTCTGTTACATTGTGCAGAAAAAAATTCCCTCTCCAGATCGATCTAATTCTTTTATTATTCAACATGTACCTGCAAATCCTATCAAGTGCAGTACTCCCGTATCTCCATCTAAACAGAAGCATATAAGGGGCGCCCGCCAGACCAAGGGCAGCAGTATGTCTACAAAAAGAATAGAGTTTATAGGGGAGGTAGGGGGAGTAGAGAATGCTCATGCCCTGGGACTTTAGCGCACACCTGTACCGGACAGACCCTCTCTTTTCCAGTAACCGGCAACAACTTCGGGGAGATTTCCCCTAATTGATCACGTGCCACGTGGGGAAAGTACAAGAATTTCAGAGTTGCCTAAAACGATAGGCTCCCAGGATCAAATTAAAGAATGGTGACACATATTTGCCCCTAGACTGTAAATGATCCACTCTACGCGGTCTGTGCAGTGTTGCCTGGTTGGCCCGCAGGACGCTTGGTGCCCAGATGGCTGAATCGCCACAACACTGTAGATCCACAATTACATTGTGGACTCGTAAAACAATTTCAGGAGTGCGCTTTCCGAAGAATATAGTCGTAAATAACATGAATTGTTCAAATGGTCAAATGACCGCTCGTGGTAGAATAGACATACTATAAATTTTTTTCGGAAAGTAAACAATAAAGAAAGTTGTGATTATTGAAAAATGGGTTGTATGTATATTATAGGAAAAGTCAATAAGTTACATGGCGATACAGTAACGTTGTATACAAGAAATTCTAAACGAAATTTCAAAAACGGTCATTTGACCGCGCGTGGTAGGTTTAGTGTTAAATGATTTTTTCGAATTGAATATTTTTTTTAAATGTTGAAATTTTTATTTCTCAATGTAAATTGTAGAAAGTTCATGAAGGTAACTTATATTTCTTTATTATTCTTAACTAATTAAACTTTTTTATGTTAATTAAAATTCGATCCACTTTTTAAAAACTGCCAATTATTTATATAGGAAATTATAATTTTTTTTATTAGTTATAACCCTGTGCCAAATATTACATTGAATTCCTGTTACATTTAAAATTAGACACGTTAAACACAAACCCAAAAATCCTAAAATAAGAAGCTTTAAAAAATTAATGACAGTTTTAAAAAGCCACGAGGGACTTTTTAAATTATTAATTATTATATAATTATACTATATTTTGTTTAAATAAGTACATGTAAAATATATGCATCAATACGTCTTTAATGGGAAACGTAAAATTTTACCACTAGTTTAATGGAATTCTAACTGAAAGAACCAACTAAAAAAACATGAAAATGAAAAATTACTCTTCCATTAATTTTTGGATTTCAATTATATTTAATGGGAATTATCTTTTTTCTCGTTATCTTAATTTTTTGATTTTTCCTGACACTCAATATCAAGAAGAATTAAATATACCCGGTACATTTATTGGATATGGTTTTTCTGAAGTCAGACCCAATTGAAGGCGCTATAGCCCGACATTGCCGTAAATCCGCTAAATGCGCTACAGCCGTAAAACCGCCATGATTGATAAAATAGGTTTTCTTATATCCTTTGGGAGATCTGTGTCTGCTCGACGTAATCGCAGTTTGTGGTCAAGCCCCAGAGTGTCTTTTAGCAGTATTTAAAAATCACCAGTATGACTCTTCTGACTATTCCTTACCATAAATAACGCTCGCGTCGTCTCCTCTTTAGGAAACTTTCCACTTTTTCTTGTTAGAAAGCACACATTGAAACAGGTAGTTTTTAATTAAACTTTCAAATGTCCAGAGCCCAGTTTCCCCCCTCGTGAATTACTTTATCTTAAATACTAGGAATTATTTTCTACCCCAAAAGTTCATAGCCTAATATTGAATGACACTAACACAGCAACTTTTTAAGAGAGGTAGATTTTAAATTCGCACACATTGTAACCAAATATAAATATTTAGCGAATTGCAGCCCTTTATGAACAATTGAAGACAATGTAGTTCCCCGAAAAATTACACAAGTATCTTTAGTTGAAAGTTAAAGTTTTATATTTGCTTTGATGTTAACTGAAAAATATAACTCCTTAGAAACTACTAGTAAGTATTTTAATATTACAGGCAATTAAACGTTAATCGTTTTGTTTCAGGAAACATCTTTTCATCATGACGATGTGAATTTATATTTTCACTCTAGAAATGTTTCTGTATTCTATAATGAATAATCAATTACAGAATGATTAACATATTTTAACTTTGATATTTTCGTATTTTTTAAGTAATTTTGTATGACCTTACATATATATATATATATATATATATATATATATATATATATATATATATATATATATATATATATATATTTGAAATTGTTAATTTACTATCGCCGCAATATCTCTCAAGCGGCTCATTCTCAAGCATTACTTTGTGAGTATTTAAAAGGCGCAACATCAGAGAAATTACAAATTACGTGGACGAAAGAGTCTATGAAAGCGTTCAAAGAGTCCAAGGTTAAATTGGCTAACGCAGCCTTGCTTTTCCATTCTTTATCTGACGCTTCTGTAAAGGTGCAAGTGGATGCATCAGATGCGGGCATGGGAAGAGCTTTGCATCAAGTTATGACCAGATGTTTGCTGCCTTTAAGGTTTTCCTAGTATGACACAGACCCCCACAATCAAACGCAGACCCCTTGTAATTGTATTAGTATATAGGTTAAGAAAGAAAATTAAATTAATATAAACATTTATTAAAAGTATATTTCGTAGAATCATCAAACGCAGTTAATTCATTTCAGTACTCAAGTACTACTTGGGGACAAATCATTCAAGTAAACTCCAAAAAAAATTTTCAAAGACTTTTGAAAGCTACGCTCCTTCTGACCACCGCCTCAAGCCAGCACATCTGTAGACTGGGCGCTGAAAATAACTCTGCTTTGTCCCCTTTTGTCCAGGTCTTTCTACCCCTGTCACTGAATACGAGCATTATGGTGACCTTTAACATATGAATGACGTTGAAAGTAGCAGGGCTACTCAGATATCGGAACTCATTATCGGATATTTTCAAATAAATAGATTTACTAGTATAAAAATTCAATACTTCAAATACTCCAATTTCTATTTTATTTTTAGCACAATTACGGAAAAACTAATTCTAAGGAAACGAGGGTTAAGTTAACCTTTATATAATTAAAAAAACCACATCAAAATATTCGAATAATTTCTAAATTTATCTGTGCTAGAAAACCAATTTTTCCCCATTGACTTAACATTATCGGTCGAAAATAAGATGGACCTTATCAAAGAGCCTTAAGGGTGAAACCAGCCTTTTTGTTGAGAGAGAAGCCTCCCAAAGAAAGTCAAGCAGACAGTTGGGGGCACCAACCAATCCAGTCTGCAGCGAGTAGACTCCTTGGCAATACAGGAATTAGAACCAAGCCGGTGTCTGTATTGAGTGCGCATGCGCAGGGCCCACCTTGCCTATTTTAAGACTGTTGACTTTCTACAAGTTGAGGCAGTTGGTGTGGATACGCTTACTTGAGTGTGTGCCATAAGACGAAGTCATCAGTGATTATATAATTATTAAGCTGGTTGTAAGATTCAACTGGTATAATTTTAGTTTGTGACGGAATAAATATTCGAGTTCATAAAATTAGTTCTACTGATATTTCTAACGCTTTAATATATTATAATTATCTGTGCAACGTCTAAGTAAATTCGTAAACTTTTACAATTTAGAGGAAAAGGGAAATTTGAAAAAAAATTTAGAAGGAAGGGCTTTTTGTAGGAAATGTAAGCTAAATTTTTAAGGCGGGAGAATAGTTATCGACAACAAAATTCCGCCGTATTTATATTTTACTTAAAAGTGATTCAAATAAGTTAAAATTTAATATTTTAACAATTTATTTAGCACAGCTAATAATACCACATTTTTTATAATTATTATTACACTTTATTTTTTTTATATAAATCTTTTTAAGTTATAGACCTTTATTTGAGACATAGGATTTAAAAATTACAACGTGGCAACGTTTGCACACACACACACACATTGATACACTTTTCAGAATAAATACACATTTATATAACTTTTTTACCAAATGCAACTAAACGCTTTATTTCAAAACAGTGAACCAAATTGTTCACACATTAAAATATTTAAGTAATATTTAAAATTTTGAAAATGCCAAGATTTGTATTTTTCGCAACATAAAATATTTATATCTTAAAATTTAAAAGATATTGTCTGTGGTTTACTAAATGGAATTTATGTTGTCTTAATATCCTTAAATAATAAGGAAATATTCAATAGAATTTGAGAAAAATTTACAAATGTAATGAAAATATCAAAAAACCGATATTGTCATATAAACCCTATTACTACTGAAAATTATTTATAAAATATAACTTGTAATTTGCAAGTAAATTACTTAATTGAATAATATATATAAATTTCAATGAATAAATAATTAATATAACTGGGAGTTGCGTAAACGATATTTTAACGCACCATTTAAAAAATTGGACAGTATATTTCGATAACGTTTAGATGGAAAATACTTTCTAAAAATTTGAATCGGTATCGTGGCTTAAGAAATAAGTTGTTAAATTGATGAAAATCATGATAAATTTGTTATTACATGATATTCAAATAAATGTTTGTTTAATTATAAATATTAATTTTTTTAATATTGAATAAATTTAATGAATTTCCTAACCATAAAGAATTTTACTTTTAATTAATTTACAACTACAAAATTTATTTTCAAATACGTAATATCAAATTTTTTTAAAGTAACATTTATAACCTTAGAATTACATAATTAATTGTTTATTTAACTTTTACATATTTATAGTTTTACATTTCTGTTACAAAAATATTTTCTTACCTTGAAATATTGAAGCTATTCAAAACAAATCCACATAAATTTGGGGATATCTTCAAATTTTTCATTTTTCTACTTCCAATACGTCAGAAAACCAATTTTTGAATATTTGGTCGATTACAGAAAGGAAGAGAGGGTACTCTACCATGGTGTGAATAACTATTTTAGTATTCTCTATCACGATATTGTACTATATCCATCTATCACAATGAAAGAAAATTAAAGAACTTTAATAACCTATCGCTATTCACTTACATTGCAGTTCCGGAACATAATACTGAGAATTAACAGAAAATTAAATTATTAAGTTGGAAAATTTATGCGATTTCACATTTTTTGCTTCTTTACAAAGATTATTATCAATAGTTTATTGAAATATGTAAACAAATTATTGCAACTTTAGGTCTTTTTACTAATATATATATATATATATATATATATATATATATATATATATATATATATATATATATATATATATATATATATATATATATATATATATATATATATATATATATATATATATATATTCAAATTTCGATAATTAATATTCATTAGAGTTAAGCCCCGATTTATTATTTTACTTAAATTTTAACCCATTGATGGCGTTTGGTAAGAACATTTACCATTCGACATTTGAATTTTTTTCTTTACCAATAGATGTGAAGAGTGGTTCCCTCAGTGTTTTTTTCCCATAGCTCATTCAGCTTTGTGGAGAAAACATGGTTCAAAGCTAAAATTTCGTTCGAGCGTGAATGATGTCTCGTTCATCATCACGAAAGAAGAGAAAAAATCACTTTTATGGCTGTTTTTGATATATTTTTTTGTGCTTTATTGTATTGTAATGAATCCATTGTTTTTATTAATACACTAAAAAATTCCCCAAAAAACTTATTTTATAGACGTTAGGTAGAAGTGTTGTTGATTGGCAAATAATCTTGCCAACCATAGGATGTGTGAAGTTCGATACTATCGGTAGTTACTTATTATTTTGAAAACTGTTTCGATACCAATTTGATTATTTATTTTAATTTGAAAGCTTAAACACAGTTAAAATTTAATTACGATTTAAGAATAAAATATTTTAGATAAAGCTGAAACTGATAAAGATTCAGACAGAAGAGATGAAACGGTGCAAGGAGATCTCGATCGATTGCCGCGGTGATATAAGTTACCAATTAGACCATGATGAGAGCGATGCTTGTGGTCCATCGTTACCAAGCACTTTTGTTCCCTGAAAAAGGCCAAAGCGAACAAAATTTGAAAGTAGAAGACCTATAAAAAGAACGAAGCTGGAACAAAAATGAGAAATCAGTTAGGAGAAAAATGCCTGAATTTACTATGCACAAACCAACGTCCATCGTTTTGTGTCACGAAAGTGTAAAATCCCTACAGAGTCTGCAGCCTTTAATGAACTGGCCTATTGACCATATTTTGATCCAATCACTATTTTATGCATATCAAAACAATCTAAGCTCTGATTATCATGAAAATGAATGATGATCGTCGTTTTTTTTAATTTAAAAAGTCGGGTGGAACTTGTACCGATTACTGGGACATGATATATCATTATTGCAATTTACTCGTGAGTGTTCTCTTTCAGTAGTGGGAAGATTTGAAAACCTCTTATTGGTCCAAGAGGTCTTTAGTGCTGCAGAAGAATGCATTCGAGCAACAAAGATATGACAGACCGGATCATTGGCTTTGCAAGTCAGACCAACATTTTAGTCGCTGCAAAAATTGTAGTGGAAGGTCCGACTACAGATGCTAGAAGTGTCAGTTCTTCTAATAAAAGATTTATCATCTCTTTATATATAACATAGTCTAAACCAAAAGTGCAGAAAATGTTTGAACTTTAGGGGAGAGGTTTGTTCTCAGAAAAATGGGTTTTGCTTTATATAATAGTAATTAAATATGAATATTGAATTGTTTTTTAGATTATATACTTGGATAAAACAGGTCATTTAAATTTCTGAATACTAAAAATAATAATACGGGAAAATAAAAAGGTACTGAAATGAGTGTCTGAAGAAGGTAGATCCACAACTGGTCAATATTCTTATATATTGTTTGCTTTAATATGTTATAAATTTTCCATTGTTCTTTTAAAAAAGTTATTTGTGTGTTTCTATATTTGTGTAGACTTTATAATACTTTTACATTTATATACACACTACAGACGATTGGTCAGAAATCTTGCCAGTTAAAAAACCATAACAATAATTGTGGAAAAAATCTAAAAAATTCAATGAATACTTTAATTGATCTAAGTAAACAAGTTATAAGATAAAAAGATACATTTTTTAACTATTTCAAAGTCGTCTTTAATGGGTTAATTTAAAAACAAATATTAATGTGCAATTATTTTTATTTATATATTTTTGAAGATACTCTAAGGATATTTCAACTGAACTTATTTTTACATTAAAGGCTTTGCCAAAACCGGGTAATATGAGACTATAGGAATCGCTATGCGCTAGAAAATAAGTTCAATAGGATTATAAAGTTATGCTTAAGAAAATTGCTTTACATCGCTTTTATTAACATATGATGACTTTTAAAAAAGAGTATAAACAGTTAAAAGCTTATTTTTGATAAAAGAAGGGAAGGAATTTAAAAAGGTAGTCTTATGTGATTACAAATAAATAACAATCACAATTTCCATATGTGGATAAATGGTTCAATAACAAACTTCAAACCCGTATTCTATCTTAAAAGTACAGAATAACTTTCTAAGATTTACATAGATTTGACATTTTAGCCATCAGAGTCTTCAGAGTTCAATGGATTTTTCAAATAGCCATTGACTACCAATTTGGCCAAAGCTAAATATACCCTAATTCGATAAAACGCATAATTAAATCCTTAATAATGTGCATGAAAGAAAAATAATTTTACAAACACACCATCAATTGCTAAGCACAATCTTCAGAAGTAATTTATCAATAAGCCCAGAGACTCCTGAAAAATGCCCTTGAAAGCTTTGGTCTTTAAAAGGGCGCCATAAAACCTTTCCAAGAGCATTTGAAAAACGGTCTCCATGCTCCTAACAGCTTTTAAGCAAGACAACAACAACGCTGATGTAACGTTCCAAGCGGCGTCAATTTAGGCATTGTTGCTGACAGACGCACTGTAGGGTAGGAGACAAGTCATCTATCACCCTACCTATGCTTTATCTTTACCTGAAATCGGACTTGAAGGGATTCTGCCTCGCTATTGTGCCATGTCTTTGTTAGGTCAGTCAGTATGATCAGGCAACTTACTTAAACGGACAGGGGGTTGCTTGTATTCCTCGGGAGCCTTTCACACAGGTAAGAGAGCACTTTTTTAAATCTATGTCTTTTCTTCCAAAAGTTTTTTTATTTGAAAATATCGAAAGAGAAGGGGTGAAAGTGAGTGCTAGTTATTCATTTAAAAAAAAATACCTAATATTCAAATCTCAGTGAGACGAAAAAATTAAAAATAATCGAAATTATTAAAAATTATTATACATTAATTAAAAGTATTATTTTATTTTTATACATAATGATAAATAATTGTTTTATCAAACTTGTGACAAATTTCCTATGTTAAAATAAGCTCAAGCACATTTATCACGCAAAATTCACGTTTTTCTACGAAAAATGTGTTGCGTTTTTTTACAGCAATGCTTAATTTATAAAAAGATTAAAAGCTTGCAAGTGGATTAAGATTTCAAGTTGTTTCAATATAACTTGCTTAGTTGGTCAATTCTATCATAAATCGTAGCTTTTTTTTACAATTTTTTTATAACAATTAGAAAGTTAATTTTAAAGACACATTATTGTTTCTTTACTTTTACCCGTCGTTAGATGCTGATGATATGGTTGTAAAAACACATTTGAAATGCGTAGAGGCGTAGAAAAGGGGATAAATAAGGATGTGCGATATTTGTAATCGGGCTCGTGATTTTGCGAAGCTTAATTGACATCTTCCTGTTTCAACCTTAGAGCATGTATGATTTGAAAGCCCGAATTTTTGGAAAAGGGCTTCCTGTTTTTTGCGGGGAAGGATATGTGTCCTAACTCGAGAAGAAACTCCGCTGACTGCTGGCGATCAATACGCACACAATCGCTTTGAACTGGATAGTCATGCTTCAAAACAGTAGCGTTGTGAAAGAATCGAAAAAGGGGCGTTCCTCTTGCGGCAGGAATTTTTCCTACAACTCTTTGTGGAAGTACGAAAATCGAGGCAAAAGAATTGAACGAGACATTTTTCGGAATTGTGGCGGTTTTGACTCATTTTCAAAGACGGGATTTTGTTGATTAGGACAACATTTTAAGTTTCCCCTTCCCCCTGTCCAGTTTGGGGGGACGCATGCACCCACCCCCACCCTCCTGGATCTGCCACTACCGTAAAGCCTACATTTCCCCTTATACCAGTGGTCGGCAAACCGCGGCTCGCGAGCCACATGCGGCTCTTTGGCCTCTTGAGTGTAGCTCTTGTACAAAATACCCCGTGCGAGCGCGCACATACAGTGCGATTGAAACTTCGTGGACCAAAATTAAGAACATCAACATACAAACTTGACTTTACCAAACTTTAAAAGGAGAGGCAAGGCCATTGATCGCATTAATTTTTGTCAGTCATTGTTATGATTTAATTTTATGGATACATTACAATTTAATTTTATCAATAAATAATATCGTTATTAAGTATGATATCAATTTTTATTCAACGTACCTATAGTTTAACTAAGACTTAAAACTTTAAGTAAAGTTTATTAAGTTAATTTTAGGGAGCGTTGTGGAGTGAAAGATGTAGTGTCGAGGATTGAGAAAGGTATGTTGAGGTGGTTTGGACATATAGAGAGGATGAACGAGAGGACATAGATGAAACAAATATGCAAGACGAGTGTGGATGGGAGAGTTGGAAGGGGTCGATCGCAGCGAACACACATCAATCAGATTGAGGACGTTTTTAGCAAATGCCAGCTTAGGATGACTCTAACTAATTTAATAAACAACGTAGTTTAAGTTTAAAACATTTGGCTCTCAAAAGAAATTTAAATCGTAGTACTGTTGATATTTGGCTCTGTTAACTAATGAGTTTGCCGACACTGCCTTATACCATTGGGTAAATTTAACTTGTTTATATTTAGTTAATATTTATAACAATACTTGCCTAATAGTGCAAAAATGGTGATAAGTGTATGTGTGTTTTGACTGAACGTTAGCTAGATCCATGTTTTAACTCGACCTTTCAGCATTTCGTTTGCTTGTCTGTAAATTTGTTTGTTTGTTACACATTTACAACTAAACGCGTTGTTCAATTTTCTTCAAATTTTGTTTATATGTTTTTATTTATTAAAGTTTTTTTTCTTCTTTTTTTTTTCTGTTTTTTGTCGCATGGTCTACTGTTCCCAGAACTAGTAGTGCATGTACTAACGCATTAGTGATTTCAGGAAATGTTGTATTTTTGATCTAAAATAATAATAACAAAATGAACTTCAAATTAAATGCAAATAACGTTTTTAAAAAATACGTTATTTATATAAAGAAAAGTACAGAGTTCCGTTTGAAGAAGTTTTGTGGTTCAAATGTTAGGTAATATTTTTCTTAAAACATGTCTTCTAACGTTTATGAAATTTTTGCGAATTTATTTATTTAGTAAATTGCAACATAAAGTTGTATTTAATTTTTGTATGAGGACATCTTGTTGGAATAAAATGCTTTATGCAATTATGCCTTACTAGGATATTGATGGTTTATTTAATCCAAAACTCGATTTTGTAATATAACATGCTATCCCTTTAGTATTTCAATTATTCTAAAAAAATATTATGTTATTGAATATTTATTGTTATAAATTATGTTTATGAAAAGAACTTAAGAAAATGTATAGTTTGGGAGATATTTTAACTTGAAACACTGCGAATCAAAATCTCTGTAAAAATGAAATCCTTGTTTATAGTACGTACTAAAATATATCTATATCTTTTTTTTAAAGGGGGGGGGGGTATCAAATAATATTGGGAAATTCCTTCTATAAATTATTTTGAAATAATAGAAGATATTAATAAAAAATTATATTGATACTTTATATATTTAAATAGCAGATATAATGTAAAAAATCATTTTTCTTGTGTATCCTTAAATAGTTTTGAGCTAATGGAAAAGAGTGTAACTTACCAACTCTACTTTAAACACTTTCACTCCCCCCCCCCCCCTCATTATTTAAACATACAGAAGTAGATGCAATTTTTGTATTTATATCATGCATCATCCTCTATTAAATATGCACAGTATTCCATTATTTCATTAATTTCATGGTTTAACTTTCAATGGTTCCAACAGTTTTAATATTAAATGCATTTTATTTCATCGGCATGTTATTCCAATTAAACAAATCTGGTTAAAAATAGCAAATATTATATTTTTTATTAAATATATTTTAATTATATTTAATATATCTTTATAGAACACACACACTTTGTTGGATATTGTTTCGTACTTATGCAAATGAGATGGATAAACTATAACCGTGAACATTCGGTTTCATATATATATATATATATATATATATATATCTTTTTTGTTAACATAATGCTTTTAGGTTGATCGTTTACGTTTAATAAAGTATATTAAGTTTCCACATGCGTAATAGTTTATTACTTGACTAATAAGGGTTATCGGCCCAGTCAGCATGGACAGACTGTTCGCAGTCAGTCGAAAAAAAAAACGAGTTTTATTAGACTGTGAATGAATTAGAAATTTTAACCGTGTGTGAATCCAGATGGCTGAGCTAAGTGAGAAGAGCTTTAACTTTCCAAAATTAAACGGAACGAACTATTCTATGGGGAAGAATGATATTGGAATTATTTTGCTGGATAGAGGATCCTGGGAATTCATTACAGGCGAAACTACGCCGTATTACGAAGAAGCTTCTGAACGAGACAAGCGAGCATATGAGTGGCGGAAGAACAGAGCGTATCAGGCACGTAGGTAAGGGGGTGGTTCAGGGGGTTCAAACCCCTCCCATTGAAAAGAACACAAGATACTTCGAAACCATATTCTAAACAATGATTCTAAAAACTTAAATTTATTCTGTAAATCTATTTCATAATTAGGTAGTGGTATTTACTAAATTTAAAAATAGGTAGTGACTGATATTGGTAACGATTTCATGAAAAATAAATGATAACTGTTGCTGTTACGATATTTATCTGCCAACGTATTCCTGTTTACTTAAAAAATAATAAGTTCTTCAGAAAAAAAAACTGGGGGGAGGTTATTTTTTTTGGGTGGGGGGGGGGGAGAAGTGGTTTGTTGATGTTGGGGGAAGATTCCCCCCCCCCCTCTAACTCGGATTGAGGGGGAATTAAGTACTTAAATAAATCCGTTGCTCAATCACTGAACCCCTCCCATGAAAAATCTATACCTACGTACCTGGAGCGTATACTTCAATATATCAAGCAGTCGAAAGAAAATATCAATCCTTGATATCCACAACCACTGATGGTAAAGCAGCGTGGTTTATTTTGAAAATGACTTTTTAACCGGCTTCAAGGGCACGCCTAGCCGGATTAGTAGACGAATTCTACGACCTGAGATATGAGCCAGACAACGAGACCATCAGAATTTTTATCAAGAGAGTAGCAGACAAAGCATTGCAGATTAAAGAAGCTGGATTCGACATACCCGAGTTATTGAAGTGCTTTCAATTAATAAGAAGACTACCTGATGATTACAACAACCTAGTTCAAGCTTTGTGCAGACTGGAGGATAAGCAGTTTACGATGCTAAATATAGAAGACCAGCTCGTGAACGAGTCTGGACGTATACAGCAGAAACAAAAAGATAAAGATATTGACGAGGTTGCGGATACATTGTGATGAAAACTAAGAAGATTCGAAAACCCAGACAGCAAATGAAAGAAGCCGCAGTACGCACGATTTTGTGACCGTGCTGGAAATGTAAGATGATTAATTTAACATCAATGAACGTTTTGTATGCACCAAACATACGTCGTAACCTCATAGGAGGGGCAAACATCGATCTTGCTAATCATACAATAATTCGGGGAAATAATAAAATGACCGTGTATAATGAGTTAAATGAATATTTTTTCACTGTGCATAGGAGGGAAAAATTGTATATAATGTATGCATATTGTAAAATTATTAAATCTGAATGTAATGTTATCAGTAGTACAAATATTGAAACTGTTCATAAGCGTTTTTGTCATGTAAATATTCCTTTACTATAGCAAATGCGTCGAAATAATGTTGTAAAGGGTTTAAAAACAATAGTAGGTAAATTAGATTTGTGTGACATTTGTAAGGTAGCAAAATTAACTAGATCGTCATTAAAACTAAATTATGATCTCAAAAAAGCCACAAAGTACTGGACCGTGTACATATGGATTTATGGGGGCGAGCTCCAGTAAAAAGTATAGGCGGCGGTAAAAGATATTTCTTATCTATAATTGACGAATTTACTAGAAAAGTAGATGTTTACATAATTAAAAATAAAACTGAAGTGTTCGATTGTTTTAAAGATTATTTTGCAAAAGGACAGCTCAATACTAAATTAAAATTTGTAAGGAGCGATTCCGGATTAGAATTTGTTCATAAAGAATTTGTGAATTATTTACGGAATTTGGATATAAAAATTGAAAGATCGTCTGTAAACACGCCGGAACAAATGGGTATTTGTGAAAAATTCAATAGAATGTGTATGGATGGGGTTAGATCAATGCTGTTAGATAGCGGACTAAATCAAAATTTTTGGGGTGAAGCTCTTTATGCAATTGTGTATGCAAGAAATCGCTGCGAACATAAATTGTTAAATGGTAAGACACTCATAGAACTTTGGACTGATAACAAACCGTCAGTAAGACACTGAATGATATTCGGACCTTCAACGTTCGTTCACATGCCAAAAATTAAGCGAAATAAGTTACAACCCAGAGCAAAAGTCGGTAATTCAGTGGGATATACTAGTAGAACAAAGGGGTATAGAATATATCTTCCCAAAAGAAAAATTGTTTGTATAATATATTTAATTGTTTTTGATGTATTTTTCAACTTCAAGTTTGATATTCCAAAGATAACATGGACTATATTCAATGGATTCGAGTGTTTTCAAGAAGTCCGATGGGGCCGCTTGTTGGATATTGTTTGTACTTATGCAAATGAGCTGAATAAACTATAACTGTGAACATTCGGTTTCATATATATATAACTTGTCACTGTGTGATAGAGCGAGAGCAGATCTTTTTGTTAACACTATGTTTTTAGGTTGATCGTTTATGTTTAATAAAGTATATTAAGTTTCCGCATGCGTAATAGTCTATTATTTGACTAATACACTTTATATTTATTTCAAACAAACTGACAAATATATATATTTTTTAAAATTATTTTCTGCATTTACTTTGATATCAAATAAGCTTAATTTATTTTAAGATAAATTCTAAGCAAATGCATAATGGTGAAACAAATTAACTTATATTCCCTCAATCGATCCATTCCCAAGTTAATTTTCAAATGCAACTTCACACCGGAAGTTGGTCGCGTGGTGGAAGCACTTTCTGCAATCGCACTCTTATCGCTGGAATCTCCCCTCAAATCGGAAACAATATTATCACAGATGGACGTGCATTATTAGCATAGCAAAAGCAAAATATATTCGTCCCTTTTCCCATATAATCTCCGCCATCCATCTTCTCAGGGAATCCCGGAGAATCGCTTATCTCTCTTGACTGTCCGATTCCTTTTAATCCAATTAAAGCGGCACTGACGCTGCATTTCATCATTTTGGCGGCTACTTCAGAAAAAAGAATGAATCCGACATTTTTTCCGAAAATTTGAAGCAGTGAAGGGGGACGGTATTTGACGGCGGTGGGACCTTTCCCCTGATTCGCTCCGTTTCAGGGGGAGGGAGGGGGCTTTAAATTTTCTACCAATAAATCATTTTCTTGTCTGTCGGAGGGGTTGAGTACATATTTCCATATAGTCCGAAAGGCAGAACATTTTGAGGTCATTATTTTACACCGGCTGATTTTCTTACCAGTAATTGGTCTTGGATAGATAATTTATGAAACGTAATTCAGCTGGTCAAATATTTTACACCGGCTGAAAATGTATTTAAATGTTATTTGGACTATTTTATGATGTTTTTAAGTATGCAGCTGGTATTCTGAGGGTGGGTTATACTTCAGCTTCTCGTTTATTTATGTAAAAAAAAAACATTTTGTAAAAATAGTTTATTTTGTATAAAAATTCAACGCAAGATAGTTATTTAAATATCAATCGAGAAAATAATGTTCAGCTGGCTCGGTAGTGGTGGAAGGATCTTCAACTGCGGTTATAAAGTGGTTGCGCACTAAATTATAATCGGGCATTACGCGGTATATTCAATCATCCAAAGAAGGTCTTTCTGCCCCTACCGAGCCAACTGAATAGGATTTTAAACCTTACCTTTCCTGCTATAACATACTCGAGTTTTGTATGGTGTCAAATTATTTGATTTGAAAATCATTAGCAAATATCGGGAAAACATTCAAAATGGGACAAGTTTGTTTTTGTTCATTTCGTTATATCTCAAAAGCGGAAAATATGGTTTAATTTGAAGAAAAACTAATTATTCTCATTATATTAATCAAAATGATCGGCAATATTAGGATCCTTGTCTTTTTCAGTACACTTTCCTCAAAATATTCATCAATATCGATTTCCTGTTATATGTCAGCATCGTGTTCTGCTTCAGGGCCATCTGATAAAATAAAGAGTGTGTTTAGTTAAAATAAAGTAATTGTGTACCGTACCATTATGCAAACATACAACTATAATTTTACCCTCGATCTCTACATCTGTCCCTCGATCAAGGATAATGAACATATTTTAAGAGGAAATAAGTATGGAGATGACTTCAACACATACACACATCAGTGGGCAGGACGAACTTCGTCAATCAGATTTTCACGCTGAATTAAAAAACGTTAATTTCAAAGATGCCTTGGGGAAGTTCATATTCGATGATTGGAGAATCAATGACCTAGCTCCTTACACCAATGGAAAAATCATATATATAAATTATGTGGGATTATTTCAAATATGAGGTGATTACTGATGAATTTGTTTCAAATCAAGAAAATATATCTTGTCCATTTCATGCAGAGGCCGACACGAAGCTTATTTTTCACATGTACAATGTCGATTTCAATTATTTTCCTCATGTTAAGATCAGATGCTCCGATACGGACATCCTTATTATTTGGTTGGGAAACATGAACTTCATTCAAAAAAATCTGAAACTATTTATGACATTGGCACTGGAAATAATCAAAGGTTTCTTGACGTTAATCAATTCTTCGTAGACTTGGGTCCAGAATTGTGTCCAGCCTTAGATTGTGTGCACTGACTCGTCCTAATTTTTTTCATTCGGAACCTGCTCGTCCGAAACATCGCCACAGGATATTCTTGCCTAATTATTTTGGCAAAGGAGTTTGGCGCAGTTTTAGAAATTTGTAATTTTAAACCGGAGTTATATATCTATTGTACGGTCACTTAAAAAAATAGTATTCAAATGTCCCGTTGCCAATCTGTATTATTACATTGCAGTTCGCAGGTTTCTATTTTTATTTAAAAAAAAAGGTACATACGTCATTTGAAATTTCATTTTATATTTCTTAATAAAAGTGTTTTTCTTCAATTCAGTTTGAAATTTAATGTGCATATAAAGCTCCTTACTTTGTAGTGTTTAAATATTATATGTCACTGTTATTACGAAATGTACAATACAAATTTAATGCCATTGTCGTGATATTTAGAACATTTAAAGATTTTTTTTGTTGCTTTTTTTCAAACAACAGATTTTATCTTTACCTGATGCAATTGTTATGTACTTCTCTGTGCAAAAATATTAAGCAGAAAGATGAATCGATTACAAAATTTGATATAACATTAATATAGGAAAATACATTAGTATAAAGAATGTGATAATTATTTGGCTCATATTAGCTATATGATATTTATACATTTAAAAAGAAAAGATAAATCTGTTTCTTGGAAATAAACATACTAGTACACCTTTTTAAGATAAAAGAAAACTTACTGCAATTTTGGCCCTCAATTCTTATTTATAACCAACAATTTATTAAATATTATATAACTAAACGTCAATACATAAACCCTACAAGCTAAAGAATTTAATTTAAAAGATAATACCATACAAAACTCGAGTTTGTTATAGTATGAAAAGTAAAGTATAAAAAAATCCCATTCAGTTGGCTCAATAGTGCCAGAAAGACTTTCGGTGAATGATTGAAGGTACCGCGCGGCGCTTGAATACAATTTAGTGTGCGACCACTTTATAGCCTCAACTAAAGATCTTTCCACGACAACCGAGACAGCTAAACCTTATTTTCTCGATTAATATCTAAATAACTATCTCGTGTTGAATTTTTATACGATGTAAAATATTTTTACAGAACGTGTTTTTTTACATAAACAAACGAGGAGCTGAAGTATAACCCACCCTTACAATACGAGCTGAATACCTGAAATCATCATAAATTAATCCTAATAACATGTAAATAAATTTTCAGCCGGTGTAAAATGATAACTTTTTTTTTACATGTTGCAAACTTTCGTTTATTACGTCACACATTCTTGAGGAGAAGGGGTCTATCCTTAGAGGGTGTCAGTGGTTACGTGGTATAATAATAAAAAATGCTGAAATTTGTTTCCCAAACTTTGATATAAGTCACTTTTTATACAAAATACTGTCTTTGCAAAGGGATGTTTAGTCAAATACTGCGTGTGATATTGAGGGAATAACAAAAGGATAAAAAATAGCGAAAAGATGTATGATGAATAACCACTCCCTCAACTATAGAAATAAATATACCTCCAAACACTACAGTTTTGACGAGATGAACTTCGAGAAGGTATTCCCAAATGTCATTTGGGAAATGCCCCAAAGCCAAGAGGTGGGATGGGGGAAAGGGAGGTGGGTGGAATAGAAAGAAAAATTCCCGTTGTTACCAGATGGATGCCCCAAAGGTTTGCAGCAGAAGGAGGATGGAGCACCGGAACCAATGATTGAAGGCAAAGAATGAGAAAGATAAGGATGGAGTAAAATGACGAATTTCGCGCTTCGGCGCCACTGCAAAAAATACAGATTAAACATTTCGGCCAGTCAGAGAGTAGTTGAACTGTTTGATAAAATGTAGCAACGTTTTTTTCTCTCCCTTGTGTTTGTGGAGATTTATTTACACAAAACGTGACAAGTTGGGAAGGGGATTTGGCGGTTTTTTCTCTGCTGAATCTATAATGTGGAAAAGAGAAAAGTGATTGTTAATAAACATTGATCCACATCGACATTTAGGCTCATTTTTCAAATAAAAGTCACCCAGATCAGAAAATTTATTACTGCGTGAGATTTTTATCAATAGTCCTTAAGTTTTCAAAAAAAAAAAAAACGTTATCATGGGATTAGAAAGATAGAGTAATTGCTTTTCTACGTGGCCTTGTTTAAGTTTTTGAGGATTTTTAAACATTTGCTATCAATGAAAATAAATTATAGAATACATATTTTTAATCGTCAATTTTAACCATGATTGCAAATTATAATTATATAATTAAAGATACCAGTGAAATTAAACAATTTTTGTTTATAATAACGCTTTTTAGTTTGGAAAAGTTCCTTTATGAAAGAGTGACTTTTTAACAAATATAAATTCAACATTTTATCATTTTCTAAAAGAAAGTTTTGTATTATTTACTGCATTGTTTCGTTTTAAGTTATACAAATGTTTCAAATGTGTAACTTCTTCTGATTTTGTAAAAAAATTTGAAAAACCTTTCTGCCAATATAACATTTAAACAAACTTTTTTTCTTAGTTGTCTTTTTTTACAATTAACTTCGACTTTCATAATATGTTTTTATAACTGAAATCCTTAAGAGATTAAAAAAATACATATAGGCCGATTGGAAATTTAAAGATAATACAACAGAGACATGTAAAATTTTATTAAAACGAAGTACAGTCCCCTTTTAAAAAAGTTATTTAAGATTAAAAATATTTTTTTACTAAGTACTCTCAAGCTAGAAGCCAAACTACACAAAAGAAAGTCTCGTAGAAGATCAACACTTCAAGCATTAAGACGTTTCTTTCCTCAATTTAAGGAATTAACGATTGGCAATTTTTGCAAAACGAAAGTGGGTGTGGCACCAAAGAACGATAACTTTGGAAAAGAATAATGTGTTTTGAACAATTATAGAAAGTTTTAAGAAGAAAGAAAAAAATAGTTTTCCCCAAGAAATGTAAATTATTCCCTAATAGTCTGTTTCTTTCTTCTTAACTCATCATCAACGAATCACGTCAGAATTGATCCTTTAATCACTATTTAACTCCTCTGATAAAGTGATCGCAACTTATCTCTCTTTGGGAGGTTTCTTCTTATCGAGAACCTGAACTTTCTAAAAATGCGACAGATTTAGGGGATGTCCACATATTGCATAAAGGTTGAGATTGCTTAATTCAATGCTGTTTTAAATAAATAGATGCCTATTTAAATACATAAAACTTATTATTTTATGTTTTTAATTTAAAAATTAGATTATTATCGAGGTAAATTACGATGCTAAGCTTTTGAAATTATTATTGTAGTAAGAGCAGCAGCAAAAGATGCATATTCGAAATGAAATATTTAGTTTTAAAAAAATTTCATTAATGTCACAATTGGTGCATATAAGCTGAACCTCAAAATGCACTATGTTATAATTTTGTTTATATCAATAAAATTTTATAATTAGAAACAAAAGATCGTCGTATAAATAAATGGGGAAATTATATTAAAGTAAAGAGACCGCAGTAATCGGTGTAACATTTTGTTCCGTTGCATTTTATTTTATTTTTTAACCACATCTAGAAATGTTATTTAAGATTCATCACCAACAGAGAATGCCTTTTCTTGGAAAACATACATTTTTATTTTCAATACCAAATTCTACATTCTAACTCTGACCATTTAAGTGATTTTCCGCCCTGATTCGTCTCATCCTGATTCCGATTTAATTTTGCTATTTTAAAATATTGGGATTAGAATTGAAATATCAAGTAGAATTGCGTCCTCTTTGAGTTTAATGTGGTATTAAAAATACTATACTACAAAAATACGTCTGAGGCCCTTTTGTCCAAATTTTGCGACGTCCGTTGCATCTTTTCTTTTATCAGATGGGTTTTAACATTTCATCATACACAATAGGCTCTTGAGGCCCATGCCCCCATATAGAATTTTTAGTGAAAATATTGATACATTTTTGTATGGTATAGTTTTATTATTTCATATAATAAATATTACTAGGGGGCTCCAACCTCTTCAATCCCCAGAGCTACCTACGCAATCCTCGTTGATGTCCTTCGTCAAGTAATTAACGCTTTGCTCGCATCATTTCTATGCCTTTCCTTCGTTTTAGTTGAATTCAGCCCGTTTGAACAAAATAATTGTACTGTTGTTAACGATGATAACTTTTAGTTGTTTTTTTTAAATGTAATAAACTAATTAATTGCTTAATATTTTATAGTTTTGGCACATCTACAGCTCATTCCCTTTCATATGACACCTTGATCATAAAAATTTGTTATACAGTTTAGGAGTGACTGTGACAATTTCTCGCCTATTAAATATATAGGTTAAGATTCGCAGTGTGTTTGTTATCATATTATATGACATTGCTTTAATTAACAATACATCAATTATACATTTTCTGATTTTCGAATATATTTTATAAAACTTCCCTGTCAGCCACATGGCACCTATAGTTTAGAATTTTTAAAATAGGATCGAGCGATACTAAATTTTCCCTTTCATTTGCACAAAGAAAAGAAGACAATAAATCTCTTCTCAAACCCTTCAACATTAAAAAAAAATTACAAGCGAAGAACAATTGAGAAAACATCGATACCTTACAGAAGTTTGCTTCCAACAGACACACCTTCCCCAAAATTTGCATACTTCAATTTTCGCTAATTTAAGCGTCATGATGTTATCCGATCAGGCAGAATCCTAATTCCTCCATCGTTCTGGAAAATCGCTTTCCAAAGTCATTAAAATATTTTCGCGTAACATAGGGGAGCGTAGGAAGGAAAAAGAATGGCCTTCTCCGTGAATATGATACCAATACACATCATTAGGCGAGGAGTGATTGAACGAGCCGAGGCAAAAGAAATCGGGATGGAATTGGGAAATTCCCGTTCACTAGAAAATGGAAGTGATAATGGATAGAGCAATTTTTCGATTAAATTAACAAATAAAAAATGTTTAAAAAATGATAGGAAAAAAGCGATTTCCTCCCCCATCCTTCTATTTTTCTTTTGCTCTTGTATCCCCTCCCCACTGGTAATTTTATTCTTCGAATAGAAATGGATAAAATCTGTCTTCAAAAGGTTTTGTTTTATGTAAATTTATTGTTTTTTTATTTGACAAATATGTATAGTTTTTGTGCACTGTTGTACTGTTAAAATATGTGGAGCACAATTTTAAAACATTTTCAGAAAGGTAAAAAAAGTTTTGGGTTTAGATTGTTGCTAAAAATAATACATTAAAAACATTATAACGCTTCTATTACATGTGTAATATGAAAAAAAAATGAAAAATAGTTTACATAAATAAAAATAAAATAAAAATTAGTAATTTATTTTAAATATATATTTTAAATATTTGTATTACGAAAATACTTCAGAAAACAGAAATTGGACACGAAATGAAACAGAAATTGTATAAAAGTTAAATAAGAAGTGTATTTAAAAAAATTAAAAAACGCATCAATATACGAAATATTTTTCCCCTTTAGACCAGCTTTTTATTCAATGAAATAATATTTAAAAACCATAAGATATAAATTCAATGGATTAACTTTGAACTGCTTCAATTTTTTCAAGCTAAAACACGTGAATATCATAATAATAAATTTATACGTTAATTAACACTCATAATGTATATCTGACAATGAAATGTAATTATTTAAAGGGCTAAAGTTTACCAAAGTTCTGTAAATTTCCTAATTCGGAAGATTTTAAATCTACTGTATCCCATTCCACATGCTACCTTTCCCGCATTCCAATCCTTCGATATCTCCATCAATCACTTCAATACCTTGATAAGATCTTCATCAAGTCCAACTAATGCGTTCCACTACAAAGATCCTTTCACAAATGGGCACTTCTTTTCACTTTCCTTTCACCGTATCAAACAATAGAGCAATAAACATCCCTTTAGAGCCGATGAACAAAATGATACATCAACAGATTTAGTGTAACGACGTGGGAATGCATGCGCTTGCTTTTAAACACATTTCGGATTACCTTTCCATTATGTTACCTACGGAAACCGGTTCCTCAGTATTCTGCACTTTGGAATCATTGAAGCCTTTTCTAAAGCCGCCTTGATTGCCCGTTTCCAACTCACTATTAGTATTAATCGTGCCTTTAATTCAATTTTGGCTGCGTTTACCAATTGCAAGGCCCTTTCATTAAAGATTCCGCTGTCACTTTAATGATGAGTAAAATACGGCTATTAATTTATGAAGCGGGATATTATGGAATGCTTTCTTACACTTGAAATAATCGCTCTAATTCCCACTCATTTCGAGAATGGAATGTTTCGAGGGTTATGGTTTCTAATGAATGAGGAAGTTTGAGTTCCTGTACATCTCTCAGCCTCCATTGCAAGATATCAATTTTCAGGATCAAGGAAACTTAATGGAAATCATTCTATACTTTAGAATGAATGAACATACCAGTTTAAATTATCGGGCTAGTTTATTTATATATTTTGCTTAATTAAAAAAAAAAAGTGTATCCCATAATCTTTCATATTATAAAAGGAAACAAGGCTCAATTAAAGAGATCACCCTTAGCAGCCGCGGAGTCGAGTGCGAATCTAGCTACGAGGCTCCTTTCTTCGGTACCCCCAATATTTTTAGCACCCCCCCCCCCCCCCCCTAGGTTCAATATTACACGAAACCAACTTCCGAAGGACACACCCTCCCCGTAAAAAAAACAATGCAATTTTTTACAATAATTTGCCAAATTTGCATTTCGATTAATAATAAATGTGCAGAATAAAATCATAATGAATAAATCTGTTTATAATGTCCTTTCTTTTACAGTGAAAAAACATTCGTTTCTGCTTTGTTCTCCAGATAACTTATGTTCGGTGATAAAATATATCCTACACGCAAATAAAAAATACTAAAATTGCATTTTTATCGGCATGTTTAATGTTTTTAATGTGTGCCTCTAAAAGCGCGGGGTCTTGTGCGGTGGCACGCGTCGCACACCCCTAAGGGCCGGCTGGGTTGGGGAGTATAGGTTGGAAGTCCTGTAGTTAGTAAAAACTATGTTACACTTATCACATCTTTTCAAATTAATTAGATATAACACGTTTAGTTTGCAGGTTCTTGACAAATCCGTTTTTTTTTTCATTGAAAGGAAAATTTATAATTAAAATTGTCGAAATGAGTCTTAAAAATTTACATAGTTTTATTAGAAATTTTGTTTATTTGAAATTTTAACACATTAACTGAACGTACTATTATATTTAAAAATTACATTGACTTTAAAAACAACTTATCGAATGTTTTATATATACGACGAATAAGATATAGAAATCCAAAATATTTTTAGTTTTTATTACCGCTTTCTTACATGCATTAAAATTATATTTCAGAAAATTTCTATGTTTGTAGTTTAATAGTTTCTGCCGAATGAAGAGAATGTAAATACCTAGAATTAAAATAATCTATGCACGATATAAATTTTCCGTTTATTTTCATCTGCTATACAGCTTAAGTATGAAATTAATTTTAGGTTTAATAGTTCAAAGTATTTATGTTCATTCAAACTAATAAAATATGGCTGTAAAATTAATAAGAAACGACATTCAGAATCAGAAAGATGAATCCTATAGCAAGATATAAAATTGGTGGCGCCATCTATTCAATTTTATGAAAAACTTAAACTTTCTATGGAGAAAATGTTTTGAACTTAGTGAAGTACATAGTAATCCCGAAGTTTACGTTAAGATAAATTTTTTTAATAAAATAACACATAAAAAGATTAGAATTCCTGTATCTATAATTCACGATTGCGTACAAGACCGCCATATTTCAAATATCTAGAAAACAAAAAGAAATCAAAGTGGAAAATCTAAGTTGAGATAATTTTTTTTATTTATTTTATTCAGATAATCTATACTTTTAAATGTATACCTACATTAGTATGTTTATAATAAAACTTCTCCGTATGTTTGACAAATTGCTACGACAAAAGGTTATTAAAAAAATACGAAAGAAATAGCGCTTAAGGGAGAAAAATAGTGTTCTTAAACAAACCGACGCCATAAAAAAATATATTAAATATTGAAACTTGATTATCTACTTATATCTTTAGTTTTATGGGTAAAATACAAATTTCAAGTATAGTACTGAACTGAAAACGTTCACATTGCCCTTTATGCTGGTATATAACTCTTTGCACTATCTAGTTAAAGTAATTTGAAACATTATTCTAAATAGTGTTTTTAATTTACAAATAATATGTCTGAGTTTTTTTTAATATAATTCAAAATTCACTCGATTTTTTTAATTACTTTTAAAATTTGAATATTACCACATATTCAATTATATATAGTTAAGGTGTAATTTAAAATAGAACTTTTATGGTAATATTTAACATTTATTTGTGCAATTATAACTAATTAAATAATTTTTAATATTTAATTTATTTCCGTGAAAGAAGTCATAGTTTTCATTACAAAACGGTTCTAGGAAAAAATCCTTCTGGCTGTTTAAATTTATAAACAGTTTATCACTTATTCATTTTAAAATTTACAAAAAACATTGTCTTCGTTTATTTGAACTTAGTGGACAAAAAAAAAGCTAAGTAAATCAAAAGTATATTATAAATATATTAAATTTAAATAAATCCTTTATTCTCAAATTTTATTCTATTGTTAGAATAAGCATGTAAATTTGTATAATTTCAAAGAAATCAACCATGAGGGACATTTGGCGCCATCTATATTACAAAAATCCGTCGAATTCTATGGAAAACAAAAAAAAATTGATAATTTGCAAGGAGAAAAATTTAATAACAATAAATTAACTACACAACGCTTTCTTGAATTAAAAAAAATAAACCATGTCACAAATAATCATATAATCAACTTTCATATAATCTAAAAAAAAAATTAAAAAACAACAACACTTGAAAGCGAAAAAAAATTTTAATCATCGACTAGGCTAAAAAAATCTCATCGCGTGTTTCTTGTTGTGTAAAAAAAGTTTCGTGTCGTTCAAAAGACTACTTTTGCACTTTGAATGCGCTACGAAGCAGCAAAATATAACCAGGCGATCAATGCTGCTGGTAATGTTTTGAGGGAAAATAACACTTGCAGGTGTATGCTGTGCTTCAAGTGGCTCGCACGCGATCTGTGAAAATGATGTATAGCTTATGAAATAGTTTTATTATGGAAATATTGTGTGTGGTTTTTTCCTTCTATCATTTAGAGTGCTCACCGCAATATAACAATTGGTGTGGAAATTTGATTTCATTTGCCTAAAGACTGATCTCGATTGGTGAATCACGTTCGTGTTTTGTTCGTTCAAAGGCGAAATAAATCCCATAGATAGCATCTCTAATGTAGTCATCAATCACGAAATCACAATGTCCGTTCATTAAAATAGGCCACTTAGGTGTGAAATTGCTCACTTATGCCGCTTGCCATTGAGCTGTTGCATACCACAATACTATTTCAAGTGCACATAATTTAGAATATCAAAAATCTGCAATGGCGATTTCAAAGCTCTGCTAATATTCTTAAAGGTACATTTTAAAATATTAATGTGTTACTATGCTAACTATTCTAGTGGTTAAGCAATTAAATGGACCTACAACATATTTGAAGTTCGCAATCAATAAAATATTAAATAATTAAACATGGGGGTACTGTATATATAAGTTAATAATTTGTAAATATCATTCATAACGTGTAATTAAAATGCATATACTATTTATTATTATAATCTCGCATTTATAAATAATAGCGCACCCACCTTAAAAAAAAGTAATAATTAATTATCCTACCATAACTACCATACCAGTGCCTTATACAATTTTTCCTTCATTCTGGAGAGAAATATCTGGGCTAAAGAGATTGCCTCGGTTGTCTTTCTCGACATCAAGGGGCTTTTGATAAGATTCTTGTTGAATCTATCATTCGAGAAAGAGGAATTAACAAAGTTGTTGTTAATTTGATTAATAATCTGCTCTCATTAAGGTATGCCTGTGCATCACTTCTTGGTGATGACTTGATGGCGCACGCTGTTGCTGGGGGTCCTCAGCAGGGTGAGGTTCTTTCACCCATTCTGTGGTTCCCGGTTGTTGATTCACTTCTTGAGATATTTTCTCACTCTGCTATGTTATGCATTGAGTATGCTGATGATGTTGTCATTATCACAAGGGGCTAATTCATTGATACTATTTGTGATGTCATGAATACTTCTTCGTGATGTTGAAAAGTAGTGCAACAATGAGGGTTTCTCAGTTAATCCTCAGAAAACCAAAATGGTTGCTTTTACTAGAAAATCGGCCCCTCTTGTTGTAAATATCAAGTTTCTTAGCCAGGCCCTTATTTGCTTTCTCTAATGAATTAAAATTTTTGGGTGTTTTCTTTGATAATTGGATAAGGTGTTTGAGTTGCATAGGTAAAGCCAAGAGAGATCTTTTGGAGCTGCAAAAACGCCATTGGGAAAACTTGGGGGTTAAATACTAAAGTCCTTCATTGGATCTATATTATGATTATTTGTCCTATTCTCACTTATGGCTCTGTTGTGTGGTGGTCTAGGACTAATATACTTAACTGTAAACAAGATCTTGCAAAAATTCAAAGGATGGTCTGCGTTGCAATCTCTGGTTGTTTGAAAACCACTCCAACAGGAATCTTAAAGCTTTTACTAGGGTTCCATGTTCTTTATATGCGAATTGAGGCTGACGTTCTCATTTGTGTAAGAAGATTGAAATATTTGGGTCACTGGAATGACTATTCAAAATATTACCAGCTGTTCAACATGCCCTGCGATATAATACTTGTAAGGTTCGGTTTTTACAAGCCTTTTCCATTTCAATGACCATTTCCCCTCATGGGCAGATTGGACTGACACTCTGCCATGCAGACAATACGAAAGCATCCTTTCCTCTTGGACAATTCACCAGTTTTCTAAGATGAGGTGCACGCTATCTTTATGTGTTGTAAAATATGCATAGACAGGGGCTTACATGAAAAATGTATTTACGTATGTTCGGACAGTCAGAATAACGAGGTGCATGTATGAATGTGTGTATGAATGTGTGTGTGAATGTGTTCCCGGGTCTTTCCTTCGAGATTGACCCCGAACCGCCGCCAATAGCCCACTGTGCAGCTCTAGTGCGACGTTATTAACAAACCAACCAACCAACTACTCTAACTTGAGCAACCTAGCTAATAGAAATAAAATCTCCTTATTTTGGGTTCCAGGACACTCGGGTATTCCGGGTAATGAAATGGGCGACGAACTGGCCCGACTGAGCTCTAGTTCTCCGTTTATTGCATCTGAACCAGTGTATGGTAACTCTAGTAAAGTTATTAGAGGTACTGTCTTCTCTATTTTTAGGAATTCAACATTATAGTGACTGGCGCAGTGCAGTGGACCAGAGACAAGCCAGGGAGCAAAATAGTGGCTGTCCTAGCTCTTGTCATAAGGATTTGTTAAAGCTCAATCGCTCTGGTATTCGCAGGGCCATTGGATTACTGATCGGATACAGTCGAAGACATCTAACTATTATGAGGGTAACGGGTGACCCTTTGTGTAGGGGATCTAGGGATAAAGATGAAACCGTTATACATATTCTTTGTGGGGGTGACATTTTTTCTGTGCTCATAAATTCGAGCACTTGGGCGTCACTTACTCGAGCCTTGGGAGCTCCAGGACATTCCTATTAGGTCTTTGCTGAATTTCGCTTCAGCTACGGGTCTCCTTTTTTAAGTGATCAATGATTTATTTTCTTTCTAGGGTACGTCGCCAATAGCCCACTGTGCAGCTCTAGTACGATGTTTTTTAACAAACCAAACCAAGCAACCAACCTTTCTAGGGGACAGTACAATATACCACTGGTCGCAGTGCTTGCTCCATCTGGAGCCCCCATCCACAAGTCATCCTACCATTAACTAAATAACTATCCTATCATTAACTGCTAAACTTCTCACTTTTACAATAAATGACGTCACGCAAACTTCACTATAGTTTTTTAAAAGATCAATGTAGTTTGCTGTATGAAGATGGACATAAGAATAAAATTTTAGTGTTTAGTGTAGGGGCATGTGTAATTCCGTAGGATTTTAAGGAAGGAATATAGTGAATGGTATGGATGGATAGTTTATGAACGTAATAACGTACTACCAGGTATTTTGTCTGAAAATGTGGCCGATAGCCGCTGCGATGTCATTATATATATATATATATATATATATATATATATATATATATATATATATATATATATATATATATATATATATATATATATATATATATATATATATATATATATATATATATATATATATATATATATATATATATATATATATTGCCGAACAAAGGATCCACACGCATTTCGAACCCTAACTTCCTTCCACTACATACAGGCAGGGACCGACTTACAAGCTTAGGGGCCCAGGGCAAAAGAACATTAGGGGGCCCCTAGTCGTACCTCAAAATAAAATTGCTAAATTTATGTATATTACACATGGCAAAATAACAATCAGCTTTAATGGAAGTGTAAATACAGCAATTTTTTTTTTTTTTACCCCGAGAATTCGAATTAATGTTAATATATGGTATCTCTCAGTACTCTTCAACAGTTTCTTCATACATTTATGGTTCTGTTCTTTCTTCCTTTTTTAGCTTTATTTTAGTTGAACCAGATTCGCATGTTCTACCCATTTTATAGCTAGCAAATTCCTAACGATTATATAATATCAGAAAATTTGGAATATGTTGAAAGTATCAGTAAACGACAAATTTACATGCAATTTGTAATCCCAATTTGTTTACGGTCCTTGCCAAGAATTGAACTTTGCAAGTGATCTGAAGGGCATCATGAACGTCCAGGAAAAGTTAAATAAATTGTATAAAATAGTAGAAGTTTTACAAAAAATTAACAATTCATTTAAAAAAAATTATTACATTTTTTTGATTAAATTAAATGTAACGATTTAAAAAAAAATAGTTTTTAAATTTATTTTTAACTTTATCACATTTTGTAGCTTTTTAATATTTTTTTGGGGGGCCCCCTGAAAATGGGGGCCCTGGGCTAGTGCCCCGAATGCCCTGCCGTAAATCAGTCTCTGCATACAGGTTGAAACTGAAAGTATTTCTCTCACGTTTTATTCACAATCGCAGATAATCCGTGGTTTACGTGCGAATCGGGAGGTAAACCTAGGATTATTGACTAAATCTTATTCGCAAGACCGGTTTTCGCCAAATCGGCGGAATGTCTCTCCAAAATGTATTCCGCGATAGATACTGCCGATGAAGCTGAATAAGCCAAGGTTTAAGAATCGAAACAAGATGGACGCATATTACGATCGCTGTTATGCTTTTAATATTTTGCTGGAAATTTATTCAGAGACAAATATTATGCAAATAAGCACTTAAGTCGGAACTTTTTAGGCACAGAACCCTAAAAATTGCCTCTGCGAACTAATCCAACACACTTTTCATTGAAAATGATTCGACAAAATGTTGTCTCTACGCGATACCCGGATGGACAGATCTGTTTATCGAGTACTATTTATCGTGGGTTTAAACATATTTTCATAATTCTTAAGGTATGTTGTCAACATTTGGATGCTTATGTTTACTTATTATAAGTTGGGAACGCATTTCTTCCTTAAAAAATCGGATATAAAACTGTCTATGGTTGAAATCCTTTTTATGTTGTTTAGCGATCTATTTCTATCCAGTCTTGTGTTGTATGATCTGTAACGCTCCCGCTTTCTACTTTTTCGACGCGTGTTCGAGACCGGCTGGACTAAATTTCACTTGTTTTGCTCGTTCGTCATTTTATTCTATGTTTCTTCTATGTCATTTTTTAATAAAGTTATTTAAAATATATCACACCTTACTATTTTTTTTTAATTACAGCCTTTGTTCACGTATATGGATTGGAATTACTTGGACCCAAGCTACATTTCCCATGAAATAAACAATTTGAATAGATAATGAGTTAAAGTAGAAGCTAGGATATGGAAATGAAACACTTAAAGACATCTTAGTTGTAAGAATTTTTATGTAATTTGACATTCAATTTAAAAATTCATCGAAAACAGATAATAAAATCTGTAATGTTGAATGAAATATTTTCCGACCCTTTATATCTTTGTAACACCCTTTTCATTAGTTTTGGTGGTACTAATGGTATTTCTTATATGGCACCACTCATACACGTGAACTTGTATTGGGCCCATGCGCCTGAAAGCTCCCCCCACAATATTTTGAAAAACTGGCTCAACTTCCATAAAGCCTCCCATCCAATAATTTTGAAAAATTTACACCTGTGGAACAACTTGTAGTACAAAATGTCCTTTAACGAAATATATTCAACTATTACAAAAAACCGTTTACATTCAAATTACTATTTTTACAATGTACTAATATAATGTAAACTTGTAACAATTTTAAACAACTGTTTATAGTAAGGAAGCGAAATTGATTGAGATATTTGTGTTGGACACTAATCTGAAGTGAGACAAACTTATAAAATATTGAAAACTCGACGTGTAGTGTAATTGTGTTAACAATAATTTATAAAATTCATTGTTAAACATCTAATTATTATACCCATTATGTCTAAATTGTTACAAATATTTTGGAACAACTTACAACAAAAATAAATTGCAATGTTAATGAAAGGTACTGGTAGAACAGGCCAGATTCTGAAAAATTGTATACCCTTATTTAAAAATATATGAAAAAAAATTGAATAGAACCACAGTAGAATTATTTCTAAGTTCTGTATTTGAAGAAAAAAAAGATACTTTAGATATAATACAATCAAACAATACTTCTTGAAGTGAAAGGAATTGAAATAAGACATTGCGCTTGTGACAGTCTAACTATCCATATATCTTTTAGTAAACACTTCTGTATAAAAAATCTAACATAAATCATTCTATGATTCTTGATTTTTTTTTACAATATCCCCGTATGATAGTATTACTTTGATCAAACACAGGCAGCTCGAGTGAAGCAAATTAAAATAAGTTAGAACGCATCAAAGCGAGTGCGAGTACCCAGAATTCTTTTACTTTGTAAGCAATTATTTATAAAATTCCTCGCTGAGTTATTGCAATAAACAAGAGGAGGTCGAAGTAATTCAAAAGTAAATGTAATTTCAAAACTCCAGTGGAGACAAGAGTAATTCCTTTTACATAATAAAGTTTAGAAGAAAAGGTTGGGGAAATAAAGATTGGATAATCCATCACATTCTCTCGAGAGGCAAGAGGAGGCTCCTTCGTCCACTCTCTTTGTTGAAAGAGCGCCACCCTCTTCGCTAAATTCCAATGGAAGAATTCGATATTCGGATGTTTTCCCAACATGTGAAGAGCAAGCAAAGCGATGCGTTGACGAAAACACTCATTCCAAAGTAGAAATCATTTGTTTATTTAAGAATTAAAGGGTCGGAAAACAAGTATTATTTTATATTTAGAAAATATGAAGAGTTTTACTTAAAAATAAGCTTTAATTTGCCTGAAGTATAACGATTATTAATATACTTTGTTAAAATAACATACACACACATACATAAATATATATATATATCAAGGGCGGATCCAGAGATTATTGTTAGTGGGGGTAATACAGAATATTTTTATCATGAACACAAAAATTTGAGGGGGTATTGGGAACTTTTTAAGAGCGTTATGCAATGCATATATATCACGATTCGCAAAAAAAAATTTAGTTTGAAATTTTTCATTGTTTAAGGTGACTTTTGAAAATATAATCTTAGATGTCAGGGGGGGGGGGGGGGGGGGATTTACCCTTTACCCCCCACCTGGATGCGCGCTTGATATATATATATATATATATATATATATATATATATATATATATATATATATATATATATATATATATATATATATATATATATATATATATATATATATATATATATATATATATATATATATATATATATATATATATATATATATATATATATATATTGCTTTCCTTTATTTAAATGTCATCCTTTGTTGATTTTTTCTATTACTTGAACTTTTCTGGTTAATTTTAACAATAATGCATACAGACACTTCTATTCGAAACACATTTTCCTGTTGGCTGTGCCCTCCTGATGGAAAAATCAATAATTTATAATTATTTTATTCTTATACAGGGGTCGAAATTAACTTTTTGAGATGCACCAGTGAACCCAAATTCTTAACTTAGGTACACTGAATAATATACAAGTGCATATAAAATTCATGCAGCAGGCATAAGCATACAGGATAAAACAGAATTTGCTTTGACGTTCAACTGCCAAATTTCTCTCTCGTTGCAATCACTGGCGCAAATCCGGACATTTTGAATCTCCGAACGATAGTGCGGACGTAAGCTGGAAATCAGGACTGTCCGGGCGAAATTCGGTCGTGTGGTAACCCTGTATATAGTTCATTTTTGTGAGAAAATTTCTTACGCCCAGCAAATGCCTTTATTTTTTTTATGTAGAATGTATTGTACTTTTCTAGTATGGGGATTTAATTCAGTATTTTAAGATGCAAAACAACAAGTAGACAAATTTAATAATTTTATGGCGAGTAAACGTTCCAATTTTCCGATTTGCGACTCATAGCACTAGAAATTTTGCGTATAACATTTCTAAATAATAAAAGTATTTTTTTCTTAAATATTTAATTCTAAAATTGCTTTAAACGTCGAGAAGTGACCAGCCGCTCTGAAGGTTTGAGGGGGGAGTCAAGACCCCCTGGATCCGCACCTGATCTCATGAGTTCAAAACTGATTGGCATTTTCATGAAGAGCTGCGATCCATTTTCTAGGGTTACGCGATGAAATTGAAGGTATTTCCTTGCGAACACCGTCTTCCGAACAGCCCCAAAACTGAGATTGGAATCATGTCGGCAAAGTCCAGACCCGTTTTCTCTAGACATGACATATCTTTATCTCTTGACGTGATGTCATGGGTTTGAGTTCGTATAGTACTCGAATCTGTTTGGTCGGAAGTATTCCTATAAGAACCACGTGACAATTAATTTGTGGAATCCATAGAGGAACAACCAATCAGAACTGAGCAAGGGGTTCTACGTCACATCCGCTTCCGTGGAAGATGATCTCTTTTGAATTTGGTGTTCAAAGCTGCTTTTTTATTTCCGTGCGAGCTGACCTCCCCTGCAAAATGTCTAATAATTATAACATTGAGACGATTACTTAGTTTTTCTCATATGGGGAATTCGCAGAAACTCTTTCAATGGGTTAGTAAACTATAAATATGAACAATTAAAGCTGTGTTTTCTTTTGGAAAACTTAAATATTCCATCGTAAAGTGCTTGCTTTTGGTGAAAATGGACTCGCCAACTCATTCTCGGGAATCAGTGGAATTTCTAACCCATGGACGCCTACTCTATTAGGCATTAAGGAAGACGTGGAAAAGCGAAACGGTCAAGACTTCTTTTTCTTTCTTCCAAATCTATACTCCTATTACAATGCCCACCGAAGTGACGAAGCAGATTTGGGTTCTGCCGACATGATTCCAACCCTCAGTTTTGGAGCTTTTCGGACGATCGTGTTCGCAAGGAAAGACTTTCATCTTTAACGAATGACACTAGAAAATGGATCCTATCTCTTGATGAAACCGCCCACTAACCAGTTTTGGATGCATGAGATTGCGCACCAGCCTGAAATGAAATCCCCAGTGTAAGCCTCACCTTTCGAAAAATCATTCCTATGCCAGTCAACAATCCTTTAGGAAACAGAAGAGGCCATTACTTGCAGATGAAATTCCGTAAAAGGATTTTTTCCCGTTGAAAAGACATGGACGAGATGAAACCTCTCGTCCCACCAGAAAAACTATTGACTGTCTGAAAGATTGGGAAGTCAGATAGGGATTGAAGTGAACAACTGAATTGTAAACTCTATCTGGATATTCGTCAATTTTGTGCTCACGAACAAAACTTTTTATCCTGCTACTGAAGGTACTCTCAAGGACCACTACTTCTACATTCCAGTACTTTCAGCACAAAATATTTCATATATACACTTAATATAGTACGTCTAGTTTGACATGCAACAACCATCTTCTCATATTGTCGAGAAGAGGGAGTTTGATTTAAAACAGCTCTTCCATTATATTGATTTTGTAATAAAAGATTATGCTCTTAAATGGATTTTCATAGTCTGATTAAATTAAGTGAACTGGCCCCTGATATATGTGATACCTTCAATTATTCAGATCTGTTATGTGTTTAGCGCGATGAAGAGCAAACTAATGTATTTAAATTGTTTATGAGGGTTGAGCAATTGAATACCCTTCTCAATTTAATCACGATTGCATGACATTGTCCTTTGATGATAAATTTTGGCGTGTTGGACACGATGGTTATATATATATATATATATATATATATATATATATATATATATATATATATATATATATATATATATATATATATAATTAAATAATTTAAAGTTCTAACTGTAATATTATTTACTCTCAATAATATTACAAAGGTAATTAAATAGTACTAACTTCATATGTATTGATAGGGTACTATTAAATGTTACTCTCATGAGAGAATTTAATAATATAGCTTTGAGGAAAGAACACGTTCCACATATCTTGAAAAATTGTGCAACTAAACCACTTCCGTTATGAAGATTTTTCATACTTGTGCAAATCACTTGAGGATTATATCTAAAAAAATTAACTTTGTCAGCTTCGTATAATTTTTGTATTATTTCCCACTATTTGACAATTATTATAAATTCACTGTTTTAAGGTTCCCATGTATATTCAATAGATGGAGCCACTAAACATACGTCAAATTTAAAATATATTTTCCGAATATATTTTCTCATAGAAAATCTTTTACTACATTTTACACCGGGAAATGGTGACAGCAGCAGTGAAGTATACATATTAAATTCAAGGTTCCACAAATATTTAATAGAGGGCGCCATGAGAACAATTGCTAAACTTTGCACTTAATATAAGTCCGTCACCATGATAACAAACAAGCACATCCGTTTTTAATCCTGTTATGCCTTGTAAGCGTAATCGTTTCTAGCCCCGAGATGGCGTGTCTAACTCATCTTCAGCGATGTCATCCAATAACTTTGTTGCCAACCATGAAAACCTAACTTATTCTTTAGGGGTAAACCGAAACCAAAAGAAAATCACCTCGTTGTCAATCCATTAAAAAGTATTCTGTAATCAAAACCGAAACTTAAATAGTCTAACAGTTAAAAAAATACAACTCAACTCGAATTTAACATTCTTCACTTCGGGTGGGAACATCTCGCTCATACGTCACATCGTGTGACGTTGGTAGCCCCGCTCCCCTCTTATGACGTCACTAAGACGGTATGAATTAATGTTATCTCATATACAGGATTTGGCACAGAACAGGCTATTTTTCACTACTCGTCTCTGCAACTTCTCACAAGAAGTCGAAAAATAAAAACCTATAATGATATTAATTCCCGATCATTTGACAAAATCAAAAATGCAGCTTCAATGCCACAATCAAAATTATCTTTGGAGTCACTTTATTAAAACAATTTTTTCTGTCATCATTTTTTTATGGTTATTTATATAAGCTGCCATATATGAGAAACAAGATAGGCAAATTTGTTAACGAGAAATGTATTTTAATAATTTTTTTGTTCACCAAAAATATTTCACCGTGTGGACTGTAGCACGTCAAATCCGTTTGTGTGCTGGTGGTTTGGTTTATACGTTTTCCAGCTGCCTATTTTTGTCCTCGTATTAAGACTTATCACAGCAACATAAGCATTCATACTTGCACCTCGTTATTTCAGAACCAAGATCAGATGATGCGGAAACACCTGAGCTGGCACCCAACGCCTTCAATAGGCGTCGGCATTTTGGACCCCGATCAGATTTATACTGCACCACTCCCGTATACACGCCAGTATATTTTGTTGGATATTCTGGACGACTTTGTGTGCTGGTGATTGTGTTTCTGGTAAACGTTTCAGATGGAAATTTTTTAAAGAGTAACTGTTAATAACCGAGGGACTGGTGCACGATAAATCTGATCGGATTCCAAAGTCCCGGCGTCTATTGAAGGCATTGGGTGCCAGCTCAGGTGTTCTCCTCGTCATCTGACCATGGTTCAAAAATACGAGGCATCGTTCCCGGCCCGGGTCCTTCGAGAAAGGCCCCGAACCGTCGCCAATATAGCCCACTGTGCAGGTCTAGTGTGACGTTATTTAACCAAACCAAACTAATAACCGAGTTCTATAAAAACTTAAACATTTCTTAAATTAATTAAATATTATTGACAACCTGACTTAATAAAATATTGCTTATTGTTAAACTTAATTCAAATTAATAACAAAGAAAATAGCGCAATATTAACTATTTAAATTAACCACGATTTCTTTTTTAAATGTTGAGTGGTTACTTTTTGATTCTACAATGCATTTACAATTCTCGCCAATCGAAGGGTCCTCCAGTGGCCAGTTTATAAAGGCGTTCAGCTAGTAATCAGAGGATTGCTAGTTCGAATCCGTGCGATGGACTTAACAAAGTCCCTGGTGCCAGCTCAGGTGTTTCCACGTCATCTGACTTTGGTTCAAAAATAACGTGGTGTATGTATGAACTAAACTAAACTAAAACTTCTTTGTAATTTTGTGCCATGGTCAGATGACTGAGCTTTCATCCGACGCAACCAGTTTTAACATGCAGCAGTCAATTATACACGGTGGATATTTTTTATGGTCGCAAAAGGAGTGAAATTGAAAACCTCTAATTATCAAATCGCTAGGGGTGGCCGGATAGCCCAGTAGATAAATGCTTCAGCTGGGAACCAAAAGGTTCCCAGTTCGGCCCTGTGCGACGAACTTGACAAAGAATAGTAAAAAATTCGTGATCTTGTGATCGGAGGGTTGCTACAAAAAATTAGAAAAGTCGTCCAGAACATTCACAAGAATTATCGGCGTGTATACGGGACTGGTGCACGATAAATCTGATCGTGGTCCAAAAATCCCGGGAGCCCCAGTTGCTCAGTTGGTAAGGCGTTCAGCTACTAATCAGAGGATTGGTGGTTCAAATCCGGGAAATGGACTTGACACAGAAAAGTAAAAAAGTAGTGATATTGCGATCGGAGGGTTGCCAGCTTCGCTACAAAATTACTAGAAAGTCGTCCAGAATATCTAACAAATTATACTGGCGTTTATACGGGACTGGTGCACGATAAATCTGATCGGGGTCCAAAGTCCCGACGTCTATTGAAGGCGTTGGGTGCCAGTTCAGGTGTTTCCTCGTCATCTGACCATGGTTCTAAAATAACGAGGTGTATGAATGAATGTGTGTGTGAATGTGTATGTGTTCCCGGGTCTTTCCTTCGAGATTGACCCCGAACCATCGCCAATAGCCCACTGTGCAGCTCTAGTGCGACGTTAATTAACAAACCAACCAACCAACCGGAACATCCACAAAAATTATCGGCTTGTATACGGGAATGGTGCACGATAAATCTGATTGGGGTCCAAAGTCCCGACGTCTATTGAAGGCGTTGGGTGCCAGCGCAGGTGTTTCCTCGTCATCTGACCATGGTTCAAAAATACGAGGCATTTTTCCCGGGTCTAACCTTCGATATAGGCCCCGAACCGTCGCCAATAACACACTGTGCAGCTCTAGTGCGACGTTATTTAACAAAACCAAACTAATCCCGAACCGTCGCCAAAAGCTCACTGTGCTGCTCTAGTGCGACGTTAGAGGCCTCCGTGGCCGAGCGGTGAAAGGCGTCTGCTGGGAATCCAAAGATTTGTTGTTCGATGCCAGGCGATGGACTTGACAAAGAATAGTAAAATGTAGTGATCTTGTGATCGGAGGGTTGCCAGCTTCGCTACAAAATACTAGAAAAGTCGTCCAGAACATCCGCAAAAATTAACGGCGTGTATACGGGACTGGTGCACGATAAATCTGATCGGGGTCCAAAGTCCAGACGTCTATTGAAGGCGTTGGGTGCCAGTTCAGGTGTTTTTTTTTACATCTGACCATGGTTCTAAAATAACGAGGTGCATGTATGAATGTGTATGTGTTCCCGGGTCTTTCCTTCGAGATAGACCGTGAACCGTCGCCAATAGCCCACTGTGCAGCTCTAGTGCGACGTTAATTAACCAAACCAAACCAACCAGCCTTCGTACACTGCGGCGCAAATATTTAGACAATGAGCAAATTCACACAGAATTCAAAATATATTTAATTAATTTTCCTAACCTGGCTTCCGTGCAATGTGCTATGCATTTACAATATTTATAACAATAACAAAATTACTTGTGCATATTGCAAGTTATTAAGTGGTAACAAAACAAAATTAACATTGTCCCAAAAATAAATTTAGACTAAATTAAATTAAATAGGATTTAAAACCTGATTGTGCATCATTGTTGATTAGTTCATAAGTACGAGTTTCTATCGAAAAAATTAAAAATTTTATGGTTTGGGGCTCGATTTCGTACCATACATTCTCAATAGATTTCTCGAGTTCATTTACAGAAGAGTATTGTCTACCATTGCTGTAAACTTTGCGACACATGATGCCCCAAAGATTCTCTATTGGGTTAAGATCTGGGCTACATGCTGGCCAGTCGATAACCATTATATTCTGAGAATTAAACCAGACTTTTGTATTGTTTGAATTGTGAATGGAAGCAATGTCTTGCTGAAATTCCTGCTGATAGCCACCTAGATGCTCAGCAAATGGCAGCAGGTTATCCTCGAATGTCTTAGTATAGCACTGTGATGTTTGGCGACCATTGGTAAAGTGCAGAGATACTTGTCCATTCTTGCAAAAGGCTGCCTAAACCATCACCGACCCATTATCTTTTCTGTAACTAAAAAACACCGAGGTTAATTGCTCAAGTCATGTCAGTACGATGCCCAGCCATCTAAACCATCCAAATTCCACTTTTTTTTTAACACTATCACTGATTGCCATTTCGGTCCATATGACATATGATTTCGAGCCCACAACATTCTTTGTGATTTATGATGTGGCTCCAGTGCTGGCTTCTTTTTCGGTTGGTTTGTTAATTAACGTCGCACTAGAGCTGCACAGTGGGCTATTGGCGACGGTTCGGAGTCAATCTCGAAGGAAAGACCCGGGAACACATACACATTCACACATGCACCTCGTTATTTTAGAACCATGGTCAGATGACGAGGAAACACCTGAACTGGCACCCAACGCCTTCAATAGACGTCGGGACTTTAGACCCCGATCAGATTTATCGTGCACCAGTCCCGTATACACGCCAGTATAATTTGTAGGATATTCTGGACGCCTTCTAGTATTTTTGTAGCGAAGCTGGCAACCCTCCGATCACAAGATCACTACTTTTTACTTTTCTTTGTCAAGTCCATCGCCTGGCAACGAACCAGGAACCTTCGTATTCCCACTTTGTATTTGCATCCACTAGATAAAACTCGATAAGTAGATTTCTTTGATCGATTAATAACAGCCAAAATTTCCGAAACGTGCTTAAATTCAACTTTCAACTGCCAAATCTTCGTAACCTCACCCGCTTGAATTTCTTTAAGCTCGCGGCACTTCGAAGTGTTATCGTTTGAAGAACTTAAGTACTCGAAGTATATGACGTTATCTCTTTTAAACTTGTATAGGCAAACAAAAATTCGTAGAAACTCGTCGCGAGGCCTCCGTGGCCGAGTGGATTAAGGCGTCAGCTGGGAATCCAAGGGTCCCCGGTTCAAACCTTGCAATGGACTAGACTAAAGAATAGTAAAAAGATGTGATATTGCGATCAAAGGGTTGCCAACTTAGCTACCAAAATACTAGAATGTCATCCAGAACATCCACAAAAAATTAACGGCGTGTATACGGGACTGGTACACGATAAATCTGATCGGGGTCCAAAGTCCCGACGTCTATTGAAAGCGTTGGGTGCCAGCTCAGGTGTTGTCCTCGTCATCTGAACATGGTTCAAAAATACGAGGCATCGTCCCCGGGCCTTTCCATCGAGATAGGCCCCGAACCGTCGCCAATAGCCCACTGTGCAGGTCTAGTGCGACGTTTTTTAAACACACCAACCGTAGAAACTCGTAATCGTGTATAAACTTTTGCAATAAGTAAATTTCTGTTTTTATCCAAAAAACTAGTATTATAGCAAATAAAACATTTGTATAACTTTGATAATAGCATTTTAAAAGATTTTTTAAATATGTTTAAATGCTTTTGTAATTCTACTATCATAATTCTAAATTTTAAAGCCGAATGACGCCATTGTCTAAACTTTTGCATCGCAGTGTATACGACAGCTCTGATCGCGAAGGTGTTAACTATAAGCAGAAGTGTACTGATATTTTTAATAATTATAACTATTATTGCAAAAGCAATAAGTGACCCAGATAGATAACAATTTTACTCATTAATAAGCAAAATACTTAACAAAAAACTATTTATTATAATAATTAACATATATATATAAAAGTTTTTATGCTCTAAAATATGAATATTAAAAATGATTTTTAGTTGAAATGGGGTAGGGGTTAATAGTTTTAATATTAATAATACAAAGTGACAGTAAATCGGGAAAATGCAAGTTGGATCCAGGTCCTTCGCACCCCCCCCCCCCCCCCCCAATAATCTGGAAACCCTGAAAGTTGGGAATTTCAAATTCTAAAAACCCCGAATATGAAGCGAGGGAAGATTAGAAATTTCCCCACTTGTAATATTACATTTAAATAATTAGACCTCAGAAGGGACACTGCATTGGAGTATGGGTGCAACAAATCAATGCTTGTGAGAGAACTGTTTAATATTACCTAAAATATAAAAAAAAGACGAAAAATGTCGATAAGTTGTAACTGGGAATTTTCAGCACTGTTGAGCTGGGAATTTCGAATCGTTAAGTTGGGAAATTTCTTGTTTCAACCCCCCAAAATTTTTTTGTAACGGCACTGGTTGGAGCATAGATTGTGAAATAAAATATTCCCATAACACATATTCCTGCATTATGCATCATTGTAAATATCCTTTATCCAATTTTCATAATCCCCGATAAACCGTATCCATTTACAAAACTTCGAGATTACAAGCATTACCAATTCATGCCGAAAGTGAGAATTAACAACATAGATTATACCCCAACCTATCATTGGCTGTAATGATCGGAATTGGCAACATAATAAATTACCCACAGAAACAGCAATTCAAGTCTCTTGCCTTGGAATTGTCTTTGAAAATCGACCGAAAGTGTCCAAAACAACGAGATGTCCAACACCCAAGTGAGTTTTTGGGTTTCAACTTCGCCGGAGTTCCTCATCTTCCAGAAGTGACGAAACGGCAAACAGCTGGTAGCTAAACAGGAGCCAATGAACGCAGAGATAGGCGTGGCCTCACCGTTGTAATGCGTCGCATGAGAAATGAGACCGAAATCGATTTATGGAAGCGCGTTAGATTGTTTACACGAGAAAGCCATGCTGCGTTAGTGGTGCAAGCTTGATTTATACCGACTTCTTACCCTGCACTATAAAACAAGCTTAATAGAGTTTTATCTGTGCCTAGTTTGTTTATATGTTTTATGGCCGTCGAGTTCTCGGATTTCACACCACACTCTAATTACAACTTGATTTGATTTAGTTGACGCTTGAACAACGCCCGCCAAATGAAGAAATATAGCAGTCACGTGGTGAGGGATCTTAATCATAGTTTCACTTAGGAATATTAAAGAACAGAGCAAAGTATCAACCAATCAAAACCCGATTCTTCTTTCGTAATGAAATTATTGTTATTACGCCACTAGATGAGACTCGGCCGCCTTCATTAGGCTCACGACGATTCTTTGGAAAAGAAACTTTCGGGGGCTGGGAGATGATATTTCATTACTGAAAATAGGAGGATTTCATACGCGTGTGGATTCAAGAAACATATTTGGAAACTTAAGAACACAATTAGAAGTTGCAAAATGTATTGTATTTTCTTTTTTATTTAAGTAAGGATATTTTACAACAGAAAAGCACTTAAGTTATTATTTTTTCAGAAAGAATTAATGTTTTATTGAGTATTTCACAATGTTTTGAGCGTGTTTAAGTCGTCTTAATCAGTCAAAATTGCAGGAGAGCACTCATTTGCGTGATATATCTTTTTGGAGAAACGACAGCGTTTAATTTTTTTTTTTTTATAAGTTACACTAGTAGAGTCGACAGTCATTTATGACAGTGGCGGCCCGTGGTCAAAAATGTTAGTGCAGCCGAAATCATGTGACTCCCCCCCCTACTTCCCACAACCATACATCAACGGACATTCTTTAATATTTATTATTCAAATCAAAGTTTCCTTTCACTTTTTACAAAATGGTGACATGCGAAAAAAAATAAAAAACACTTATTTTTAAAAAATTAAATCAATCCTCTTTTCTTTTAAACTTGTGAATCGGTCAATATTAATATTAACTTAAGTAACGAAACAGCAACACATGTGTAGACTTATCACGTAAACTATTTCCGTATGGAGAGATTCTTGGGAATTCTCGGTTCCCGCCTACCACCGCGATTCACGCAAGAGCCAATCAGTTTATCGAATACACAAGTACAGCCGAAGTTATAAAATTCATTTCGGGCTGAATTTCGCCGCGAAGGCAGTGCATTAGCATGGAGCACTACTGTCTCCATACAACGTTAGAGGTTGCCATGGCAATGATGCAGCCGATTCCTGACTTCGCTTTGTGGCTGCAGTTTTGATTGAATGGGGTCTTTTCCCCTCTTTTTTTACTTTCCATAGAAATTTCATTTTCAATTCTAATCTTCATTTAAGAAAATTAGTGAAATATCTGATTTTTTTTTTAATACACTAATAATTTTAGGTGCAGCTCGGCTGTACTTGCTATGCCCCAAAGGCACTACTGATTTATGAACAAAAATAGGATTTAAAGATAAAATATTGCTGCGTTTATTGTCGTTAGATAGAGTAGGCATCACTACTGGATTTCGATAATAGAAACTAGTATGTTTAATATATATATTTTTTTTCATAACGTATTTTTAATATTAATTAAAAAAATATTTTGTAAAAAATTGCGAGACAGCTTCAAACTAATACTAATTATATGCAGCACTTTTGAGTGCTCCTTTTATGGCACATGTGCTTCGTTACATCGCCGCCCATTGGGGTGTGTGCTGCAAGTGCCTGCGCACAGGGTCCCGTGCTTTGAGGAGGACCCGCGCTGACGAAAAAAAATGCTTTTTTTTAAGTCTGATTTCTTTTTAGAATTTTTAGTTACAACTTGAAAAAAAATATTTTTAATAATGACTTACCAATAAAAAAAAATCAGTGTTATAAAGAATTCAAAATAACGATTACATTTTTTTGCTTAAAACAAAAGAAGAAAAATACAGAAAGATTTGTGAATTATCAGTTGAAAAGAGGAAAGAATTTCATCCTCATTGCAAAGAAAAGCATAAAACTTGCATAAAATATTTCATTCATTTCTCACAAATTTCGATCACTGAGTAGGAATAAAATAGGGCGTGAGAAATGGTATTGCTTAAACATTCTGATTCAACGATTTCTCTTTGCCAGCTGTGTGAAAAGTTCTTTTTCGATGGGGCGGTGGTGGTATGCTAATTAATCTTTACTATGGATGGCACATTTGCAGAAAGAAAAGGCTGGACCATGCATTTATTTGCGTTGTTACTAAAAAACTTAACTGAATTTTGCGCACATAAAAAAATTGTTTTCTTTTCTATTTATTTTATGAATACCTTACTACTCATAACCGAATTGCTTTGTTAAGCTATAGTGGGATTAAGTCTTCGTAATGCCTCGAAATAGAGACAAATGCCGGAAGTATGAATCCGGATCACAAAAACACCATAAAAAGGAGAAAAAGGAAGAATTTAAAAGTAAATGAGGTGCTTTTGAAAAATTCCTGCAGCCGGTCGAAACGGAATGCAGCCCAAACCGATTGGTCTATCTTTCCGAAACCCACGAAAGCTTCTGTTTTCACAACACACAGTCAACTGGTGGATTTTGAAAAATCTAATTGGGAACAATCTAAAAATATTTTTTTAGTAAAAAAAATATTATATTGAAAGAGCATCAAGTTTTGATTCTGGTAGTTGGACAGCTGTTTTAGACCAAAGTAAGATTAATGTCATCCTAGAGAAAGGTCCAATTCATGTAATATGAATATCCACTCAACAATGAAAAGAGGCATTTTCCCGCAGGTCTTTTATAATCGCACTTTATGTAATAGAGAAAAATGTCAAGACGATGGTTACGACGACCATACAGCAAACTTAAGGATGCTGTTTTTTGTTGTAAATTATTTGGAAACGCAGCTGGTTCCCGAGACAAAAATATCAATATGCTGCGTGTTTTGCACTACGTATGTCAGACCGATTGTTAGTATACGAGTAAAATGCGAGTATGCCCTCGAACTGATGACCTCCTAGGCGGAATGCCTGGAGTTTGTGAACGGCATATGAAACAACAGACACAGTGCTTACGATGCTGCTGATATCGATTCAATTTTATTGCAACGTTAATTGGATGTTTACAACTTTATAAGTTAATTGTATACCACGGGTATACAACTAATATGCCAAGTAATATATCTTCGTATGCCCTGTGAAAATATCCCACATTAATATGGCATACGGAGATGGTATGCGATATGTATGCGGTCCGCATATTGTCTTGTATGAGACATGTATGTGGTTCGCATACCACTCCTTGTAAAGATTACATAAGGCTTTTTCCAGTATGTTTAGATTGGTTTATGAAAAAATTTAATCAAAATGTTTTTATTTCACATTTGGAGAATGCTACTTTCTTTTTTTGGAAACAGTAATTATTTTAAATATCAGTATTTTTAAAAAAGTTGTATGTTATGAAATGTCATAAGAAAACATACTGACTAAATAAAAGTTATTTATAAGATTTAAAAAAAAAATTCAATGTATGACTTTATTATTTCATATAAATATATTTAGGATAGTTTTACAGAATTTTGAGCTTTCATGAAATAGTTTTTTTAAAAATGTAGTTTTTAGTTATCAAAACTATTTTTTTTTTAATTTCTTTTAAGTTAAAAATAACAGTTCTTGAAAAGTATTTCTTCGAAGCTCAAATTCTGCTTTAGTGAATGTAAAGATGTCCAATGTACAGCCGGGGAAAAAAAAACGAACCACCAATGATTATTTCGTTAGTTTTTATTATAGAGATAAACTTAATATACCATTCTGTATAGAATAAAGTCTACTACACATTTCTATACAAAAAATTTGCATAGGGGACTATCTTCATATTAAAATCCGCACCAACTTTAAAATTTCCAATAGCAACACCCAATTTTGATTCAATATTTAGAATCTACGACAAAATTTATCGTTGAATATCAATTTGCCAGTCATTTGGTTAAGTATTTTTTTAAATATGAATATCGAAAGTTTAGAATTCGTAATGTTAAATGAATTTCTTAAACTTTTAATCATATCTTTCGAAATAACAATTTTATTAAGCTGATATTTTTATATGTGTTACTTCTAAACGATCCAAATAAAATACATCATTTTTATTACTTATATGTATATTTTTTAATTTTATTTAAATTAGGATATTAATATTCATAAAATTTATGAATAGCAACCATGCTATATTTTGATTGTGATGGATTCAGAAAAACGCTTTATATGCATATCTAAAATCTCATGATTTTCCACTTTGTAGTTTTTTTGCTATATTAAAATGTGCATCAAATGATAATTTCAGGGGTCATACACAAATTTAAAATCTACAGAACTTAGCAGAAATCTTCAGTAATTTTGAGAATTAAAAGTGCTGTGATCGCGTTGGCATAAAATTCTAAATTCTTATATAAAGACGAGGGATATACGGGAGTAGGGGAATGAATGACCACGGGAAAAGAAGAACCACGGCTAACGCCAAAACATTTTCTACCCGTGTCCTTCATTTAGTCCAACTAATACTTTGTTCAATATGGAGGTAGCCCCTCAAGTAAGATGGATACATATTGTCTAATATCTCTGCATATAAATGTAGGAAATTAACGAATATTTATATTTAGATTATTTTGAGGGCAGGGAACATTTCTGCGCTATCAAAAGTAGGTGTTGTAATTGAAAATTTTAAAGTTGGTGCGGATTCGAGTATGAAGATAGTCCCCTATGCAAAATTTTTGTATATCAATGTATAGTAGACTTTATTCCCTACAAAATGGTATATTAAGTTTAGCTCTACTATACAAACTAACGAGGTGGTTCGTTTTTTTTCCCCGGCTGTACATTCATATGAAATTATAAAGTCAGACATTGAGATTTTTAAAAAAATCTTTTAAGTAACTTATATCAAGCAGTATTTTTTCTTATTGCATTTCATGCCACACAACTTTTTTTAAATACTTATACTTAAAGTCATTACTGTTGACAAAATAAGAAAGTAGCATTATTCTGTCTACCAAATATGAAATAAATATATATATATTTTCAAAACTTAATCTAAACACGGAAAGAAGCCGTCATGCAAGATTTAAACTCCCTTTAAAATTTGAAATCCTTGTACATGATGTGATCCTGGTCCTGCATTTTTTTTTATTTGGCACTCCACATATTACGATTCAAAGTCCATAGATTCCGATTTCTGCGTTGTTGTTTCTCTCCTTGTCATGTAGAGAGAAGAATGAGCTTTTGTAATTCACCCGCGTTTTCTTGCAACTCGTGTAATCCTAAACTTACCATAAATCATTCAGGGCAAATGGAACTCGATACTTAAAACTCAAGTTATGCATCCAATTATAAAGTTGTAAACATCTAAACAATGCTGCAATTAATTGGATCGAAATAGTAAACAGTGTAATACTGTGTCTGTAGTTGTATGCCGTAGACATTTTTCAGACATATCGCCTATGAGAGCATCAGTTCGAAGGCAAACTCGGCATATTACTTTCACATACTAACAATCGGTCTGGAATACGAAGAGCATACATGCGGCATATTAATATTTTTGCCTCGGGTAAAATCCGTCATTTGAAATAATATAACTGCAGTCATGTATTTTCTAAATTGGCTTCTAGTATAATAGATTTAAAAAAATCGCATTTGCCTTTAACTTATTACACTCGAAAAGAGTCATTCACCATAAAAAAAATCGTTTCAGCAATATTGTGTTGTAGTTTATTTCAAAAATATATCAAATATACCATGATTAAATAATCCGAGAATGTTATAAGCATTGCCTGGTTAATTGTTCTATGTGCCTAACGATACTTTGAGTGTGCGATAATAAGGCTGAATAGAAAGGACTGATTCCTCAATCAATTCACCTTGGTTTTGAATTCACCTCACGGAAATTAACCTACCTAAAAGCAGAGGGTTATGAACTATTTCCGGCTTCTCATTCTGCTTGGGATAAAGAGTCGGGACACCTGTGCTTTCTTGGCATAAAGTTGGCTGCACAGGTGGCAGAGGGGTCGGCGCAGCCTCGTAAGGGGAGAGCGCGTCGTATTCCTCTTGGAGATCACACTTTCTGTCGCAATCGTCCTCGCAATCCTCCAGGCCTACGTTGTAAAATGAAGGTTAACACACTCGACAGCAGAAGCATTGGTTAGAGAGCGCAAAACAAACGAAAGAGGGATGAAATGTTCCTCGGGGGCAATTAGAAAAACTACTCATTTTGGCAAGTTCTTTAAAAACCTTCATTAAGGTCATTTATTTTAATAAGACCTGAAAGCATACTTTTTATAATAAGTCCTTAAAAATAAGTATTTAAAGACAGAGGTTTTTTGTTGTTGTTGTTTGCCCTACGGGTATTAATTTCTAAATTGTACAAGGATACGTAGTCAACAACTCCCATACAATGACAATGCGAAATAGTAACATACTCTACAGATGTTACTTCCTAAAAAACATTTTAATTGAAAGATAAATCTGCAAGGAGGAAAAAATAATAAAATTATTTATTGATCGACAGTTTAAAGGGAAATAAATCATAAACTAACTATGAAATTTTATGTTCTTCAATAAAAAAAAGTTGTTTAGTAATAGACACACGGTTATTGTGTCATCTTTATTCGTAAGAGAAATTTTCTGGTGAAATTCCTTTGATATTTTAAACTGTAATTTATGCAGCAAACGAAATTACGTTTGATTTAGTTGCAAACTTAGTTAATCAGCACCTGAAATGTGTAAACTTTAATATATAGTTTTAAAATTTCATACTGATGTTAGAAATAATTAAAATTTTATAAAAATTATATTAATAATAATTAAAAAGTTAAATTTGTAACGACTAAACTTTTTAAATAACAAAAAAAGTATCGCAATTAGCTGAAATCTAAAATAATAGTTTTAATTAAGGTTTATTTTATTTTAATAATTCTAATTTAATGAATTTATTATAAAATTTTATTTTTTAATAAATTTATCTAAAAGTTTAAATCTTTAATCACATTAGGTAAAACTGGCCTTGATTACAATATTAAAAATGATAAAGCTATTCGCAAAACCATTTACATCATTGAAAAGGAAGGGAAATGCTTACTTTCAAAAAGAAATTATTTCTATATTTTTTAGTGACTTTGTAAAACTTTTCAGTCATTAAAAAAATTGTTTGAATTAAAAAAAAAATTAACTTTTTAAAAGACCCCCCGCAAAAAAAATACAGATACTAAACTTTAGTAATTATTCCTTTTTTTAATATTACTTTGGTTTAAAATTCTTGTATATATTTTTTAATTAAACCATTAATTACACATTCGGAAAAATTTACTGAAAATGTGGAAATAATAAAACCTAAATAAAAAAATTGTTTCTGGGCTTCTATGAATTATATACCTGAAGTTATTAATATTTCAGGTTCTTTCGATCATCTAAATTAAATCACTCACATGATGCTCCAGAATGGATAAAACTAATTTATATTTATGAATGACCATATTTTATTAAACACCTTCGTGTTATTTGAAAAGGGAATCCAGAATAATATTTTCCTACCTCGATAATATAGCATTACTTGAATAAGAACAAATTAATTCATTTTTGTTTTTATAAGTCAAACTACTCTGAATGTGCTTTGTTGTGAGAATAAAATTCGTTCCAAAGATTATTTTTTCGTTATAAAAATGTCCTGTTTTATAATTTTAAACTGAAATGCCACCTGAAAACTATCTGTATTATGAAAACAAATTATAGCTAGCAATTGAATACTCAAGTAGTAATCTTATAGAAATCCTTATCTCTCAACTTTGTGAGTATAAACAAAGATTATGTATGAAGTAAATGTATTGATATTTATGAAGAAAATAATACTAAATATTTACTTGGAAACTTAATTAAAAACAGATCACATTTAAAATTCAAATTTAGCTTATTTCAATCGAAAGATAGGAACATTTCCCCATCTTTACTTCCACTGAAATTTTGGTTTTTGATAGTTTGTGCCGTTCAACTTATCTGTAGATAGCCAGATTTAAGCGTTTTGTGCCATACACATTTAATGCTGTTTGTAAAAATTGGGAAATACATGTGGTGCAAGATATTGAAAACAAAATATAATTAACTACTTGAAATGAAAGCATTTCCACAAAAATGACATACAAACAAATAATACACAACGTATTCATAAGCGTGCATAGCAAGCAAACATAAAAAGAAATAATGTATTATAATAGAAGCACACAAACAAGCGAAATCAGGAAAAGGACTTTTTAAAATATGATTTTTTTTTCTCTCTCTCTTTGCAAACGCTATTATTACTGGGAATTCCCATGTAATACATTCCTATTTTTGCGGTTAATTACTGTTTTAGTTAATATTGTAGCATACTTATTCGGAAATAATGCTGGAAAATATATTTAGTAGCAAATAAAAGCAAAACTATTTTTAGCGGTGCAGTGTTTGCGCAGTCGTAAGTTTGTTGCATATATTATAAAATTCTTAGAAAAAAAGTACCTAAGAGTTATACAAAAAATAATTAGCCCCCAGTTTTGAAATTCATTTAACACGCTACGATATATTTTCAGAATTTTACCTAGAAAAGTTGTAGAGAACAGTAAGAATAAATTAACACATACATTCTATAGGGTTTTTAATACGACAGTATACTGTAAAAGAAAGGTACTTAAAAATGAGTACATAAGCCTACTCGTTTTTCTTTGAGTACAATTGCATCGTAAATGAACGATGACGTGATCAAATTTAAGTAATCGTACTTTCGCAAAAATGAGCAGTGTTATTTGATATTTTTAATCTCAGCTTCTGTTCAAACCATCTTTACAAAGCGACCTTCCAAACTTAACATAGTTGTTCAGAAGATGGTTTTCCACATTATTTGATGTTGATTGCTTAAATGGAAACTGAGTTATTAAAACTCAATTATCTTTCTTCCCATTCTTTTGGCACACCTTTTTAACATTTCTTCTGTTTATAACTTCTTCAAATCGTTCTGGTAGCACAATGGATAAGACGTTGGAGTTCAATTCCTAAAGATCTGGGTTCGATTCCCGATGGGTGTTGTTTGTAATTGTTGATATTTATTGAAAGAGATTTATGAATACAGTCTATGTAGGCAAGCAACTAAATGGCCTTTTTTTATTCATTTTCACCTATTTTTGGGTACATGCCTTTTTCAAAAATTAAACTTATGTATTCGGAGCTTTGATAAGCTTCGAATGTGCTCAAAAATGAGTATATTTTACTTATTTTTGAATACCTATTTTTAACAGTATAGTTATATTCATATATTTATTTTGTTTCCAGCTTGATTTGCCAACTTAGGCGGTTGAGATACCGATAAATACTTAGTTTTGTTCACGTTTAAATTTTTTTATTTTGAAAGTGAATTTCTTTGTACAAGTCATTCTATTCCAGATGACATTTAGATTCGAACCTTCTTTTCAGTAGGTAACACAAAGAAGGAATGAATCATGAAAGTGCTCTTGCATGCACAAGCTGCATCCCATTGTGTTACAAGCTGAGGACTAAGGAAGTAATTTGGACCTACATTTTGCAGTATGACACTAAGAGAAATTGTAACATCACAAAAGTGAGAATTTTTAAAATAGGAAAACAAGATGTCGAAAATAAATTTACAAACGTAAATGACATTTTATGACATTCGATGCTTATCATGACTCCGAATGCATAACTTTCGATTTTGAAAAAGACATGTACTCAAAAATAAGCACAATGAATAAAAAGAGCAGATGCTAGCCTACATAGGCTGCCTTCATAAATCACTTTCTATAAATATCAACTACTACAACCAAGACTTCCCGGGAATCGAACCCAGATCCTAAGGCACCGCAGTCCAGTTCGTTACCCGTTGTACTACCAAGGACAACATGAAGAAGTTATAAACAGAAAACGTTAAAAAGGTGTGCCAAAAGAATAAAAAGTAAGATAATTGGGTGCAACAACTCAGTTTCCATTTAAGCAATCGATATAAAATAATGTAAAAAACCATCTTCTGAACATCTATTTTAAGTTTGTCAGCCCGCTTTGTTAAGATGATTTGAACAAAAGCTGAGATTAGCAATATTACATCACGCTGTTTATTTTTGCGAAAGTACAGTTGCTAAATTTGAATATGTCGTCACTCATTTACGATGCAATTGTACTCAAAGAAAAAACGAGTAGGTTCAGGTACTCATTTTTAAGTACCTTTTTTATAGTGCAGGGATCAAAATTAGGTAATATAAGCTGGGCGTTATTGGCACCGAACAATTTTTTTAGTGGCCAAAATTTTCTGCCTAGACGTAATTTTAAAATAATTCAAATTATTACTTAAGCAGAGCTGCCAACTTTTAGTAAATTACGTAATTTTTTAATCGTTAAAGCGTCTTTTGCATAAAATTAGACTCATGTTTCCATTTTTACTCTAAAAATATCGTCGTCTTACTGATAAAATGACTGAAAAGTATGAGAGCAATTATTAAAAATCAACATGAGACCATCAAATAACGACTGGATGTAAAATAACGGTCGCCAAACTAAAATGTGTAGGTGCAAAATACTACTAACGATTTTTAATTTCGAACTCTGTCTCAAAATTATCCTAAGCACTTACTTTATTCTTTTACTGTCGAATCTTATTAATATACCTAAACACTGAATGATTTAAAAGTGAATAATTTGTTATATGTTATTCAAAACGAATTATATTGATAACAACTGTTATCTGTAAAGAAAGCAATACATGTTCATCAAGAAACGTTTTATTCTATTTTAAATCCAATGTAACAACTCATACATCAGTAGAGATCGCTTTCATTTCAAACTTTGTATGTACTTGAATCAAATATCAAGTATTTTATGTAAGATCTGCCTAAGTAACACACGACGTTGTAACAAATTCATTGCATGTATCATTGTACTTACCAAAAAATACAATATTGTTATTGAAAGAGAGCTAAAAGTTACAAAATTTAATGCCTTTTTGTTAACTTATTTTCCTTATTGATTTACAATTAAATAAAAAAGTTATCAGTAAAAAAACATTTGCACTTTTTCAATAGAGATAACTAAATATCAAGATCGCTAAAATGCCATCTTTTAAATGCTTTCTGCCGAAAGAACCACATGGCCAGTACCCTAAAATTCTCAGATACGAATTCGAGCTCAGTTTCGTAAAAGATAAATTACAGAATGTAAACTGTTCGCGCAAAATCGATGGCCAAACCTTACTTTGGCGCATGCGCAAAAGTGCACCATGCCGGTGAAAAGAGTCCTAAACAATAGTGACAGGTGCTGGGATTCTCTCTCCGGAAGAAAGCAGAAAGATTTCTCATGGCCCACCCCTATAGCGTGTGCCCCATGCAGAGCAGACTGCCAAATTCCTGTGCGATTCATCGTGTTTGCTGAAGGGGGTTAAATTATTGGGGAGCGTTGGGAGACGAACATTGCCGTTCAATTGTTTATCAGATTGCGTAGGATTGTCTGCTTTATACCTTTGTTTTAAAGTAATATATTTTATAAAGAGCCTTTAATATATTTTTAGAAATTTTACTTATTTTAAAAACTCATGTCCTAAAGAAACAACACTTTATGAAATCGGACACAATAAATAGACAGTATATTGATGCCTATTTCTGTCCCGTAGTATTGATTTCCTCAAAACGAATAGATTATTTTGAAGAAATTGTCTCATGTTTAATAAAAAACAATTCTTTAGTTCTTCTCTATTTCAACTTCGTCACATACATCACATTAATCAACAATGCGCGTTCTTTCTAAGGAAAATTAAAATTATTCAATTACAATTTCTCAAATATTATTAAAAAAAATAATATAATTGTATAAAAAAAAAGTGTTTATACAAAATGCGATCGTGATCATTTTCATTTACTGCTGACGACGACAGTGTTAGAAGAATGCACGTTTCTATTATTATTATTTCTTTCCTCTTACTCTACTTTACAGAATTTTCGTTTTCACTTTCAATTTCTACTATTTCTTCACAACTCACAGAAAATCGTCTCAGTAAGTCACGATTTGGTAGAATGAATGAAAAAAAAAGGATTGTGCATGCTTAGCTCTTGAATGTTTTATTCTTAAAATGTTTTACATTTAATAATCATTCCCGAAAAGTGAGCTGCATGACTAATTTGTAAACTAGGCTAAAAGTTAATACTTTTCAAAACTGTAAGTTTAGTAAAGCTCGATATTAAAAATATGACTGCAGAATGAATTGAATAAAATATCGTCGCATTCTTTAAAATCAAGTATACGTTTAATGTAGTCAAATATCAAAATTAATTATACCAGATATAGTATAAGCTAAAAGCAAAAAAAATGAGCTTTTTCTAGAGAAAAGCTGATTTTTTTCCAAAGATATTTTTTTTAAGTTCTTAAATTTTCTAGAGTTTATTATAAAAAGTTTTTGCACTCTCAAATTTCATTTTATGTGAAGCACAATTTTTCTTTAAAAACAAATGATTCAGATTTTTTTTTAATTTAGCCAACTAGTTTAATATGAAATTTAAAAAACTTTTAATAAACTAAATAAATGCCATTTTTTTTTTGGGCGGGGGGGGGGGGGGGGAGGATTCTAGAGTTTACTATCATTCTTGAAAAACCTACTACAAAGGATAAAAAAAGCACTTGATGCCTCGTTGTCACATTACAGACTTTCGTTTTGATGACTTGAGTCTACATGAAAATTTTGTTCCGTCTAAATGCAATATTTATTTGGTAGTGTTTTTCATGACAGAATCGCTAAACTTTCTCTTGATTGTTAACCATTATTTTGTAATTCATAGAAATCAGTTCCTTGACATCAAAACTTTAATTTATACTATACAAAGTATTCCTAATGCAAATGTATAATTCATGTTAGTCCAGGTGCAGGTTTCAGATTTTAATGGGAGTATAAACCTTCTAAAGATTGCATGACAGTTTTTTTCCTTGATATTAGATTGGCTTTAGAAAAAATATTATTTTTTTATTTCACATTTGGTGGACAGAATAATGTTATTTTCTTCTTTTGGAAACAGTAATTATTTTAAATATATGTATTTTCAAAATCGTTTTGTAACAAGAAATGTAATAATAAAAAATATTGCCTAAATAAAAGGTACTTACAAGATTAAAACAAATCTCAATGTATGACTTTTTATTTCATATAAATATTTGTTGGACAGCTTACATTTACTAGAGTAGAAGTTTGAGCTTCAAAGAAATACTTTTCAATGTTAATTTTAAGTTAAAAGAAAAATTAGTTTTGCTAAATAAAACCTACATATCCTAATTATATTTATATATAATTATAAAGTCATTCATTGAGAATTTACAAAATTTAAGTCTGAAAAAGCAGAATTCCGCGTTTTCGCGGAATTCTACCATGTCTGTTATACACAAAATCTAATAAAATCGTATTTCATAAAAAAAATAATAAGGCACTTTCATTTAAAATCTTTGTAAGTTAAAATTTTGTAAACTTTAACTAAATATTATGTAACTTCAAATAATCAGTAGAAAACACGAAAAATAAACTTTCAATTAAATATAAAATCGAAAAAAATTAAAAATTATATAATACTTTTAAATAATTCTAAACTGTCTCGTTTAGGTTAATCGTTTTTCGCGTTAAAAATAAAGTTCTTCAGCAACTTCTTCGGCTACAATAAAAAGGACATTTCGTAGCAACCCATATGAGGTCAGGCGGGTTAATTGGAAACATATCACGAAATAGACAGCTAGCGGTATTCATCTGAACCAATAGATCCAAATAATAGTTGCCGATGCGAGCGGAACTCACTGAATGTGTACTGCACACTGGATTCAAATCAGCTGTTTATCTAATGTGAATCAGTTCAGATGTGCAGTAACTTTTTACATTAATTTTTTGTAGCGTTCTGTTGAAGGGCTAAATTAAGCAAATTATTTAATTATAAAATCGTAAGTGTGTATTAATATGTGTGTTGACGAATGGCGAGGTGTGACTTTTTGTGATGGTCATCGGCCCGAGCGGCATGCTGCCCCCCCCCCCTCAAGGAAATAACGTTGCGATCGTCAGTTGTTCCCCCCCCCCTCCATCTCCCTTTTGGGGGAGAGAAAAATTTAGGAAATATTTGCTCCAGACATTCATATTTGTCCCTTTTTATTTAACTCATGATCTTTCTGATATTTATTATTCAGATGTGTGGTAAAACACAAAATCACAGGAAAATTACTAAAAATCATAACTTACTGTATTTACGTTGAAAGTAGCTCAAAATGAAATAAGAAATGAGCTTATGGTTCTCAAAAGTTTATTTGAAAAAAAATTCTATAACTACAAATAAAGTTTTTTTAAAGCCTCCGTATCCCAAAACATCCTATTAATAATTTTTTTATTAATTCAGTACATAGCAGTTCAGAAGAAGTCAAAGTAAATAAGGACAAAAAATAACATGACGTATTAAATGAACATTACTCCCTCCCCCCAACGTTCTATCAAATCACTGGCGGCGGGTTAGGTTATATGGACATCGGGACAATTGTTTGTCTTGTCAACTGATTTCATACACCAATCAGACTTTTCCATAATTTATAATTGTCCATTTACATATTTCGATTTATTTTTATTTTAATCCTTATCGAACTTTTTTCGTTAATCCTGGTTAAATAATTTTTTTTACAAAAATCATTTCAATTCAATGCAATGTCATTGTATTAAATTATAAGCAGCCAAATTGTTTCGTTTGAGTATGCCGATATTTTATATATACATATCTATATATTTGTAAACTTAATATATAAAATAACAAAGGAGATATGTCGCATTACTGAATACATATTTAAAATAGCATTAGTTTATGAGTTTTTTGGATGTAGGAATAACGTTCATTCAAAACAAAACTTTTAGTTGAGCATGTACAACATAATCAAAAGTTAACTTGCTTATCTGTCAAACTATGAGGAACTTTTTCAAAATATTCCTTCAATTTGTTAATGTCTGAAATCTTTTTTTCCTTACACAGAATATTTTTTAAAATTTTTTTTTTAATGTTTTTATTTTGGGTAATTTGTTGTTTGTGTGGCCTTAAAATAGCCAATCCGGCAATCATACTGTGCACGATACGAATGTCCAAGGTTGCTTGAGGAATTTGCAAAATTCACCGATGACTAGCCAGCCAGATCAATTTAAAGACTATTGTCTCTAAACAGACCTGGCTGAAGGGGCTATTTTGAGAACTATTCTGATTGGTTGACGCTCATAAACGGGATTCGGTCTTTTTTACAGATGACTTGAGGAAACTTTAATCGACAGATTCTTGACTCTTGGCACGGGTTTTGTTTCTGAGTGTTTTCGGTTTGAATTGATTGAATGGGTTCATTTTTTTGGGACGTTTTAAACGTTTAAAGAAAAGAAAAATTAAATAAAGTAAACAAACGTATTTAACAATATTTTTTAATTGATAAATAAAAAAAATGAATTTTCTTTTTAATTGAATTATTTTCCTTGTTTTTGTGTTTTTCGTCGAATCTATCGATGACTGGACCCTTCGCCACTGGTGTTGAAAACTTTTTTCTCTTTATATACTTATTTAACGATGTATCTGTGCACTAAGGTAATTGTAAACATACTTTTTCCATACCACTTACACTTCTTATTCATGAAAAAATTAATTTTTAACGTCCATTTTTAAGGTTTGTAACTTTAACAGTTGAACCCAAACGCTTTCCTTCGGTTTTAGCTTAAAATGCCACGAACATATATCACTCTTGCTTTAAAGTAACAAAACACGACTGAATTTTTCAGAAAATGCCAAAAGCTGTTTTTGAAGACAATTACTCTGAGTAGACAACAAATAAGATATGCACAACTGCACTCTACTGGACCATTTTCAAAGGTCAAATAATACACCTTTGGAAATTATTAGATAAGTTTTTCTTATAATTTGAGATCACTCAAAAAACGTTACCTTTGAGTTATGTCACTTTTGAAGCAAGAGTGCGAAAAAATATGGGTCTTTACATAACATTGAAGACTTTTCTAATGCAGTTTTTGATATTTTAATATAAATATAACCTACAGAGAGGCTGATGATTTTTAAGAAAAAGTGAAGCAAGTTTGCAAGTCGCATGCAATCATGTTTGTTTCCAATAACCCCAGAATTCAGGGGTAATTGGTAACAAGCGATTAATTTGCCTGAATTATAACAAATTTAATCTGATAAAATTTTAAATGTAGGCATTAATTATAAGTTATTAAAGATATTTGATATTACATTCCGCATATAAAATATTATGCACTTTACATTTTTCTTAAAAGAAACAAAGTGCAATTGCAACTCATTTGATTTGTTATATGTGACTATTTCCAATATTATCAAGTACGTGTGGATGCTCGGATCGTGTTCAAAATTATAAAGCAATAGCCTGTGACTTAAGCAGTCATTAGTAGTATATACAAGACAGTGTTTGAGAGAACAAAACTAATAAATTCCAATCACAAAAAAAAACTACAAAAAAAGATTTTAAAAAAAAATACTTTTAGCAACAGACAAGACAGAAATAATTTATTTTTTTAATAATTGAACGGATGTACGAATTCATAATATTTATTAACGGACTATTTTTAATTACGAGTTAGAATATAACTCGTTTTTACGAAAATGTACTTTCCTTTTATCAAAATATATTGTTATTTATTAAAATACATATGTGCAAAAACGTAAAATTACTATTGATTGACAAAAATCAAAGTGTATTTTTTGAAGTCCAAATAGAATTGATGTATCAAAACTTCAAATAAGAAAGGAAAAATAAGTCCCAATCGCACTACAATGACAATACGTTTAAAAGAATGAGTGCAGACTGTTTTAAAGACATTTCCGAAATGAACGTGTATTTGCACTGATGCTTTGCCATAGGTTCCCCGGCAACGCGGGGTCAAATAGCTAGAATAATCGAAACAATGTTGGAAGAAATTGGCAGCTTTATAAAAGAAATATTAACTAATTCATTAATAACTACGTTTCTACGGAGATAAAGACACATTTATTCAAAAGGAACTCTTTAAAAATGCATAATAATTTAGAAGAGGTCGGCATTACCAAAAACGATTGATTCGAGTAATTTATTTTCAAACATCTAACGTTTTTGTCTGTCATGTTTTAGAGAACAAATAGCCTCGCTGAATAAATGCCGCTATTTGTAGGAAGTGGTTTCTGAGGGTGAATTGAAAAGCGCAATAAATAATAACCATTTGCGCGTGCGAATTGTAGAAAAATTGGCGATGAGTTTGGAAAATGATTAGTTTTAGAGGAAAAAGATTAATCAATTCGAACGATTTATTTCTGGAAATTTTTCTCGCGTGAGAAATTTATGGACCAAATGTGTTGTTATGGAAATAGGCAATTTACAACTTGCCTGATAGTCGGTGGATACGATGAATTAAAAATGTATGCTAATATTTAGATGAATTTAAATAAGTTAAAAATATATGATTTTATTTTAAAGTATATAAGTTATAGCTAAATAATAACTAAGCCAAAGTTATGGATAGCCGTGTTTTTTACGTTAATACGTTACAATGCTCAAAGTCGAGAGAAAAATACTAATGAATATTTTTTGTTATGTTGTTCAGGGGTGCCCCCAAGCCTAATGGCACCCACCTCCACATATTCTTACCCTTGCCCCCCCCCCCCAAATCCAGTTAACTAAATAACTTCATTAGAATCTCAAAATTTCAACTGAATCCAAACAAAGCTCAACATTTCGTATTTTGTGTAACTTTGTTACACTGTTAAAAATTATTACGACCTTGCACCAAAATTTGGTACCTATTTAGCAGCAACCATTATCTGGTGCTTAGTTTCACCGTTTTATGGCTACCACGGATACCATTTAATGGTGAAACGTTGCAACGAAATAGCTACACCCATTAAAGTTGAGATTAGGTCAAATACTATCATATTTTACCGTCGATCACAAGATCAATACTTTTTTCTTATCTTTGACACCACACAGGCTCGAACTAGTAATCCTCTGATTACCAGCTGAACGCCTTTACCCACTGAGCAATCGGGCCACGGTACCCATGTCCGTGGGTTTGTTGATGTAGATTCAGCGAAGGTTTCGGTTGCAGTTTAGGAGATAGCACGATTTTTTGGTAAAAGCTGCGCTATTCTCGATCAAGGATTTTTGGTTCAACCTAGATTGCACCAAAATAATGTGAAAGTTGCTGCAGGGCACTAAGATATTGTACAACGTTGAACTGAAATTTTTAACAGTGCGGAACTATTTTAAGTTTGTCAGGTCGTATCTATATATATATATATATATATATATATATATATATATATATATATATATATATATATATATATATATATATATATATATATATATATATATATATATATATATATATATATATATATATATATATATATATATATATATATATATATATATATATATATATATATATATATATATATATATATATATATATATATATATATATATATATATATATATATGGAGAAATTATATATATATATATACGACCTGACAAACTTAAAATAGTTGTTCACATCGCCGTGGCAGCTTAACGGATATGGCTTTGGACAACGGTGCCTGCAGATCTGGGTTCGATTCCCTGTAGGCCTTACACATTAAAAGTTATTGGTATCACAGATAAAAGATGTAGAAAGAAAAGAGCTTATATAATGCAGAACGAATTTCTCCAGACCCAACCACTCTGGGGTTGGGTCTGGCGACGGAGGTTGTTCCTACAGTTAGGATGTCGTGTTGGTGCGTCTGTAAAAGCCTTTAGAAGAATGAGTAAAGTTTTTTGAAGAAATGCTTTTTGGCACCACACGAAAAAAACTTTGTATTTCTTTAGTACGCGCGCGGTTGCGATGGACTTAACAAAGAGAAATAAAAAAGTAGTGATCTTGCGATCGGAGGGTTGCGATCTTCGCTACAAGAATACCAGAACATATTAACATTCAACAAATTATACTGGCGTATATGCAGACGATAAATTTGATCGGGGCCAATGTCCTGACACCTACTAAAGTTCTGTTGGGTGCCAGCTCAGGTATTTTTCTCGTCATCTGACCATGGTTCAAAACTACGAGGCACATTGGTCCGGGTCATTAATTCGAGATAGGTCCCAAACCGTCGCCAATAGCCCACGGTGCAGTTCTAGTGCGATGTTCATTAACAAGAACCAACCAATTATTATTAGGCATTATTTTCGAATTTACATAATTTGCCTATAGACATCTACAAGTTTTTAATCACACGAAATATTGATAAAAATTAAACATTTTATTCCAGCGGTTTCACAGCGTTGTTAAACAAAAAAATTGTCGAAGTTTTCTTTTAAGAACTGTCGATTTTAAATTTGCGTCTGGCCCCAAACATGACTAAGTTGATGAAAATTTCAATATAGCAAAACAAACTACAAGGAAGAAAACCACAACATTTCCATATACATTTAAAACGTTTTTCTGAACCAATTTCTATAAAAATATAACATGGTTTCTATTCATATTTTTTTAATATTAATATCCTAATTTAAATATTTTTTTTAAAAATATATAAAAGTAATGAAAGTTAGTGTTTGTTTGGGTTGTTTAGAAGTAACACAGATAAAAATATCAGCTTAATAAAATTGTTATTCCGGGAGAAATGATTAAAACTTTCGAATATTCATTTAACATTACGAGTTCTAAACTTTCAATACTCATATTTAAAAAACTATTTGTAGAAATGACTTTCAAATTGATATCCAACCGTAAATTTTGTCGTAGATTCTAAATAGATTCAAAATTGGGCGTTACTATTGGAAATTTTAAAGTTGAAGAGGATTTTAATATGAAGATAGTCCGCTATGCAATTTTTTGGTATATCAATGTGTTGTAGATTTTATTCCTACAAAATGGTATATTAAACTTAGCCCTACAATAAATAGTGGCAAAAAAAATAAAGGGGGGTTAGAACTATAAATGTAGAGTCGAGGGGGTTTTTTCCCCCTCGACTCTACATTTATAGTTCTGAAATATTTCGGGTAAATATTCTGAAGCAGGGGGAATAAAAGATACTAGGAGGCTCCTCCCCCTGCTCCGCTAACGCTCCGCCAACCCCCGGAGTATTGCTACGCAATCCTAATAGGTTTGCTTCGCAAACCACTTCTCGCTTCGCTCGCTAAAAGGTAGGACACAATAACAATGTGTCCTAGTAACAATACTTTTTTTAATTATATTACTAAAAACTTTCAAAGTTGAAATTGTAAATTTAAATTAATATTCATCTTGGCATCACTACATTTTTTCGCCATGTAAGTCAATATAAAATCATTTAAACTAATTTATTTTTAACTACAAATGAAAAAAATGGTACCACTGGCAAGCCTACCATTATTTATTATTTTCCTTGTTATTTTCACACCTTTCAGTTAAATTTCTAACATTATTGGTAGTTTGTTTTGGCCATAACTGAAGTTAAGCTTACCATAAATCTTGCCTACCAGAAGTGTGTAATTTGCTGAGTTCATACGTCATAAAAATGAAGCCCATAGAAATCTAGTTTTAAAAATTGCCAACAGATGGCGCCACGTCAGTTTTCTTTCTTTTAAAGTTTGGAAAACGTTTTTTAAAACTTCTATTTTTTAATTTAATAAGGCTTATATTCTTCCTAATTTAAGCTGACATCATCAAAATAATTATTTACCCATGAATTGAAGGGGTTAATAATCAAAATGGTTTACATAATGGCAAAATAAAAATTCGGACGCAACAGATTTTGTAGACAAAGTAACTGTTGCCACTCCGCATACAGAAAAACAGCGTTTTTCAATCACCGCGTAAGAGAATTATATATAAAGATGCGCTCTAACTTCAAGAAATATATCTGATGATCGTGGAGGTATAAATATTCTAAGGTATAAATCGTGCTCTTAGTATTAGTATTTCGTTTATGTACTGTTTGAAGTGGAGGTGGAAGGCGAATTTGGAACACGTTACTGGACAATGGAATTTGGGATTGTCCAAATCTATTTTTAAATTGTGTGTTTTAAGTGAATTTTGTCAGGACTATCTTGAACAAGACATGTTTTATCGGACCCTATCTCAGAAATCAGTGTGACGTCTAAAAAATATTTATCAACCGGTGTGCATACGGGACTAGTCACGTTAAATTATAAATTTGCAAGTGAAGAATATCGTTTTTTTTAATTTGGATGTACGTACTCAAAATTGAGTATATACATCTCAATTCGAAAACGAATATACTTTCAATTGATGCCTGCATGTACTAAAAATGGAGTTGGTAGGAGCACTTACGTTATTTCGAATTTGAAACTAAATATATTATATTTAAAAATGATTCCCAGCATGTACTCCTTTTAGAGTAGATCTTTTTTAAATTGAAACTCGTGTGCTCGGAGCTATGATAAGCGTCTAATGCAAATAAGTATATATTTTATTTATTTTCGAGAACAGATTTTTAACAGTGAAGCATTTAACGGGTTCAAATCTTTAAAAGTTTCGTTTAATTATTCAACTCATCTTAAAATTGCATATCTCTATGAAAAGATCAAATACCTCAATTTGGCATGTTCATTGTAACAATTTTTGTCTGTTTTGCATACAAACTATAGCGCCTTAACAATGAACCCTTTGCGGCCTCTTTCGCTCGTATTGGCGCATCAAACCATATGGTGCCTAAGAGTCACCTCTCGAGGGTTAAGATTAGATCTTTGAGAATTCGTATTTACCCTATTTCACATTTTCTCATCACATTTGACTCTCTTTTTCTAACAAATCTTAAAACAGATTTTCAACGAGAGACACATTTTAAAGCAAATGAGTTTGCTATTAACTTCTCATAGATTTCAAAGTTTTTAATTTAAGGGAGTCACATTTAGTAAAATTTTATTGCACGCTTCAATTATTGAGATTTATTAAGCTTAATTGATCAAAATGTAATTACAGTTAAATTATTTCTATATTAATAAAATTGTCGCATTTAGTATAAATTTATTTAAATTGAAGGTTGTGCATTTAAGTAAATTATGTAATCATTTTTCAGACTCTTCTTGAATCATTACTAATGTATTTACTTAAATACAAACTGGACAAAAATTAATCAAATTTTTGCTTTTGTAATATTTATAGGAAATCACATTCGCGGAAATAAACTAAGGCAGCTTATTGTTAGTGCACCTGTAAGAAATTAAACAATAGCGCCATTAATTACTGGAAAATTCTTAATTTTCGGCAAGTTTTTGCTTTTATTGCGGATTTTATAGTTAGTAATTACATATTTTTCATATTGTTTAAATCTACTTTACTTCTTTTTCATATTGTTTTTTCCTTAGGTATTCCAAAACTAGTACTTCTCTCTCACATAGTATAAAAAAAAGAAGGACAAACACTACATTAATTATAACAAAAAGTAAATATAACACATTAAAGAGCTTTAACACAAGTAAAAAAAAAGAAAACCACGAGCAATTAAAAATTGCACAGAAATATAAAGGCACCTTTCATAAATGCAAAAATTATAAATAAAAATTTAACACATATATTGGCAATTATTATGTTAAAGAAAATGATAGTTTTTGTCTGTTAATGTTTTCATTTTTTTACTTTTAAAACGATTTGTTTGTACACACATTGGAAGAATTCTTAAGTAAATTTGTATTAAAGTGTTTTTCTGAACGTATTAATATCATTTGAATAGTTTTGAGAAAGATTTAGCATTTTATAAATGAATTTTTTAAAAATAAAATAAATATAATTTTTTTCTACATAAAAAATCTTATCCATGAAACAGAAGTTCAAATTTGACCTATTGCGTGACTAACCAATGCTCTGGAATCTTTTGAATGCAACAAGTTTCCTTTTAATTCTCCTAATAAATCCTTCATTCTACAATTTCTTTTTCCGTTATAAATACTATTTTGTTTCAAATTGTGATTTATCTATTTAAATAGTTGAACTAATATTATTCATTGATCAATAATAAATATAGCTTTACAGAAATTATTTTTAAAATGCATTAACAGTAAATTAAGATATTTCCTTACCTCCTCGTTACCTTAAATGTAAAAGAGTCCTTGGAATTTGATCTCTTTAACTAAGAATATCGAATATTGCAGTTTCAAAAGGAGATACTCTTTTTTATTTGAGTATTTTCAAACGATATCTGAAAATGCGTTTGGGCAGGTCCCTCTTCCAAATGCTTTATTCCTTACTTCATCGCTTGTTTCCTCTAATGATTTCGAATAGGAGACTTACCGAACTGACTCCTCATCCAAGGATACAGCGGACTAGGCATGTTTCCCGCCTGCTGAGGCTGCACTTGTTGCTGATTGGGCGGGGGTCCACCGTGGTTCTGGTACATCTGGGGCGGCGGCTGCTGCGGCGACTGAACCGGACTTTGGCACGGGGGCATGGCATTGGGTGGCGGAGGAGGACCACATTCCGAATTCACAGGCCGGTGGACCACCCCGTTCGGATCATGACCTAGGCCCTGCTGCGGGTGGGGCGGTCCGTGGGGAACCGGCTGGGGCTGCATCTTGCAACTCGGATATTGTACTGGCGACATGTTCGGATGCTGGGCCACACCGTTAGGGTCGTGGTGGGGCGACCCCCGACAGTTGTTCTGGGGCACCTGTTCCTGAGGTACATACGCGTTGGGGTGGTTCATAGGGGCGTGCTGGGGCGGCTGGTGTGCCGGCTGTGGTAGGGGCGGCCCGGGAGGGGCTTGGTTGCAAGGGTTCCCGTAGTACTGACCAGGAGGGCTGGGCGAATTTGGCGATGAAGTAATCGGACGAATTTCCAATCGGTCATACGGCGGAAATCGGGGATATGTGGCCCCTTGCACGGGAGAAGATGCGTACTGGGGTTGAATGTATTGTCTCTGGTCACACATGTCGCCGTTCGGCTGGTTGTGGACAGGCTGCCCGTTGTACTGTTCGACAACCCCTCCCGGACTGCGGAGATCCGGCATGTAGGAGTTAGTGTAGTACGAACTCATACTGTGCTCTTGGTCTGTCGATACGTAAATCGGGGACCAGTTCTTATATATAACTTCGGCCGCTTGCGGACACTGCGCAGATGTAGTAGGATTCGCCGTCGTGAAGCTTGACAACCACTCGAGGGCCTATGAACATCCAAGCCTGAAAGATAGAAAGTGTCCATTATAGTAACTTTTAACATAACTTTTCCCGTGCATTTGCATTTAGTCATAAATTAATTATATATTTTTTTATTGTAATGCGCATGCTTCTGATAATGTGCAAAAGAGAAACAAGTATGTTTTGAGAATGAACTGTGATTCTAAATTTTAATGCTGGAAAGTAATTTTAATATAAAGTTTAATTTTTTTTAATTAGTAAATAAAACCATATTCTAAATTCTAAAATATCACTAATAATTTTTAATTTATACTTGTTATTCAAGCCTTATTTTGTATAACATATATATATATATATATATATATATATATATATATATATATATATATATATATATATATATATATATATATATATATATATATATATATATATATATATATATATATATATATATATATATATAAATTGCTTTCACAATAATTATTAAAACTATTTTTTCAATATTCTTCAGATTGCACAAAAGAGAAATAAAAGAATGTGGTACTCAATACGGAAACACAACAGTGTTTAATCGTTACGGACCCATAATAAAAATTTAAGCTTTATATATTTCTTGCTAATATAGCAAGAAAGATAGAATGTTTCATTTTTTATCACAAATCAATCTATGTAGATACAGAATGAACTGGGATCAGAATTCAGCACAGGGAATATTTTGTAATATTGTATCACAGCCACCATTGTTAGTCGGCAATGACTAAATGGTGTAATTTCATCTTGTTCATTCTACCGCATTAGTTGGTTAACGAATTTGTTTGCTTTTTATTCGATTTTAGTATTATTTTTTAAATTTATTAATTTTTTTTTATTATTATTATTTTTTAAATTTATTTTTATTTACTATTTTAAAAATATATTTTTATTTATTATTTTTTAAATTTATTTTTATTTATTATATTTAAATTTATTTTTATTTATTATTTTTATTTATTATTTTTATTTATTATTTTTATTTATTATTTTTATTTATTATTTTTATTTATTATTTTTATTTATTATTTTTATTTATTATTTTTATTTATTATTTTTTAAATTTATTTTTATTTATTATATATAAATTTATTTTTATTTATTATTTTTTTATTATTTTTAAAATTTATATTTATTTATTCATTTGTTTATTTGTTATATGATTAGTTGGTAGGTTGATTTGCTTGTTATTTTATAATTTTTAAAAAATTATTTTTATTTATTTATGTATTTTTTTATTTAATTATTTATACTTAAAATTTATTTTTATTTATTCATTCATTTATTTATTCATCCATTCATGTATGTATGTTTGCATATTTTATTATTCATTCATTCCTTTATTTATTTCATAACGAGAATTACAATTTTTAGCGAATCACAATTTAGAAATAAATTTATATATAGCTATGTAATTTTAATAAATATATTGTAGTAATGGTATTATATACTTGAGACTTGTATAATTTTGCGAAAAGGAATTATTAAAAAAATGTAAGCAAATCGCGAAGAAAGTTCAACTAAAGATTTTCTGCATCAGTAACAATGTAAAGTCTCATCCCTAAATTGTAAGTAGTGTTAAGATTACATCTAATGCTAGGTTCGCTCAACAGGTGGCGAACAGAATGCTTAAACAACTTTGATTAGAGACTGTGACAGTATTAGCAATGTGAAGAGAGTGATTCAATTGAATGCAATCGCATTTCAGATAAAGTAAGACTGTTATTGTTGTCATGAAATATAAACATCGAAAAAAATGTATATATATATATATATAATATTATAGCACAGGTTACTGGTAAAAGTAATGCCTACTCCCTGTGCTGTACTTTTACAGTTTTCAGTGAATTGCTTTTGCTGTAGTTTTTCATAATATGTGCTGTAATTTTACACTAGCTGTCAAATAATTTTGCTGTACTTTTTAATCACACGTGCTGTATTTTTACAGTTTGTTAAAAAATAAGGTTGATGTAATGTTCCCTTGCTTGTGCAGTGTTTTTCCAGTAGCTGTAAAAACATTATTTTCATTTCTCTTTAACTATTACTGCATTTTTTTTAATTACAAAGCGATTTCTTTTTTATAGCACACTAAAAAATGCTGCAACAGGTTAAAAATTAAATGTTTTATGCATTCAAATTAGCGGGGTCTTTACTTTATGGGTGTGGAATAAAAATTGCAAGGCAACGCAATTCTGATCATATTCAGAAAATATACAAACAATAATGGCTCGTTTATGAAAAGCTTTATTTAAAAAAGGCATTTAAACAGAGAAAACTATACATTCAAATTTAATATGAGCATAATTGTTATATACAATTATGAATGTAAAAACACTAACAAATCATTTTAGATAAATATTTATGACACATACACTTATACAAACCTCTTCAAGTTTCTTTTTTGCTATTCTGATTATAGGAAGGTATAAAAAAATCGGTTTTACTTTAGAATGCACTATAACATTTAATCATAAACTCTAATAATGTATCTCCATTAAAGAACTATAAAATATTTGAGGAGCGTGCATGTGCAAAAACAAACATGTAAAAAATATTTTTTTAAAATTATATAATCATTTCATTTTATAAAAGAAAAATGACATTTACCCGTTTTAGCAAATTTTTTTTAATATTTTCAAAAATATATCTTTTAGTTTAAAATTTGTAAATACAAATCTCCATTGAAATGCATGCATGTAACAATATTTTTCTTGCAATGTGCGATCGGATTTGCATGTTTATTTTTGCATGGACGCTATTCATTTGAAATGTTAATGATGGTAACTTTTCTCAAATACCGATGATTTTTTTATGTTGCCATTTTTACAATGAAATTTTAAAGCTCGTGTTGATAAATTGCCATCATTATATACCAATGAGTAGTTTCTATGTGCAATTTCATCATGTGTGTAAGTGTGACTTTAAATAAGGTTGCATTCAAACCAATGCAGTTAACATTATTTAAATACATTTTAAGTAATGTTAACTTAGTATTTTAAATATTTTAAGTTTTTTGGTGACATTATAATTAATTAATAATTATAATAATAACTTAATTTACATTTTTCAATTGCAATTATATTATTTGCTACAATTAGTTTCGTTAAATACCTTATTGTGTTAGTACATGTGATACAAGTAAATAAAGTAGTTTTTATAACGTTTGATGACCATCAAAATTACGAAAACAATTGTTTCTTCAAATAATCTGCGAAATGTTCATAACATTATCTAAATATGTAGCGATCTTTCTAAAATTCTCATTTGAAGAGTCATCGGCTGTCACCACTGTTTTAAAAAATATCATATTAGTTTATTTCAGCAACTTGTGAAAATTTTTCTTTTACAGCAGTTTTTGATGGTTGGTTAATGTCGCTGTAGAGCTGCACAGTGGGTTAGTGGCAATAGTTCAGGGCTATTTCGAAGAAGTCCGGGGAAGTCCCGTAGTTTTTAACCATGATAAGATGATGAGGACAAAGCATGAGCTGGCAAACGACACAATCTGAATAGGCGTCAGAGCATTAGAACACGATCGGATTTAACGTGCACCAGTCCGGTGTATTGGCTGATGGAAATTGAGGATAATTTAAGACGACTTTCGTAATTTAGCAGCGAATCTAGCAATCCCTATCACAAGATCGCTACATCTTAAATGACGATTTGAACTCGTAGTCCTTTTGATTGCTAGTCGGGTGCGGTACCTTAAGACCACCGTCCTCACTCAACAGTTTTTGAAGAAGAGTAAACTGAAAAAAAAACCTGAATAAGTAAAATTATTATTATATCAACAAGGGAACAAACCGAACACTAAGGAGGTTTATGAAAAACAACTTTAAGACTACAATTATTTTAAGCCAACTACCGAAATTTTCCAATTTATAAACTTAATTTTGTGGCATGTAAATATTTAAAATAACCCTGCGATTAATCACTCATATAATTCATATACAGTTCACTCAAATAATTAGAGCCTTTTCAAAACATATAATTAAAATTATTTAATTCATTTTAAAAACAATACATAAACTCCATTAATGAAATCAATTCAAAGGACCTATATTAATGAGTATTTATTTTTAAATATGTAAAAGTAATATCACGATTTTTTTTTAATTTTAAATAAAATGTTTCGAAAAACATTTACTTATTAGTTTTAATCATTTAAGAAATAAAAATACAAAATTTAAAACACAAAATTTTACAATAAAAATACGTTCATACGCATTTAGTCTCCTTCTAAAAACAAGTAACGAATGTAGAAGTATTCCAGAAAATATTTTAAGAATACTTATACTATATAAATTTTAATATTTGTACACATGTTGTCAAGGTTTAAAAAATTCTGATTTGATCGAATTCAAGCTAATTGCTCATATAAGCAAATTAACATAAGCTGAAAGGTTTCTTTTTGTGTGAAAAGACTAATAAGATACGGCAATACTTTATTTCAGTTAAAAAAGATGTTTTGAACAATTTTATGAATGTGCGTCGAGTTCTTTATAATATTTTTTAAATATTTATTTTTCAAAATATTTGTTACATATTTGGATTTTTAGGCATTTATTTAAGGATTTTCTTCACCATTTTCCTAAAATACAGATTATTGCTATTCGTAAATCATCGAAACTAGTTAAATCTTGCACATCAAACATACAAATATAAAAATGTGCCTGGATATTAAAATATTGACAAACGATCCTCACTAATGAAAATCGGCTTTATTCTCTATTCTCTTATATAACTGTACTTTCCTTTGATATATATATATATATATATATATATATATATATATATATATATATATATATATATATATATATATATATATATATATATATATATATATATATATATATATATATATATATATACATATATATATATATATATATATATATATATATATATATATATATATATATATATATATATATAAAACTACAAAGAGCTTCTAAGTCCATTACTTTGATTAAGGTGGGGAACTTGTATAAGCTTGCGAAGCCGCTCTCGCCGACCAGGGCCCGTTGGTATAAAAATTCCGACCCCCATGTGATCGCTTGTTTCACTTTGGCCTTAAGCCGCCCATAGCCTCAACACACCCAATATACGCCTCATAAGTTGTAAACATGGTAAGATAACGAGGTCAATTCCTGAGCTGGCACTCCACTCAACCTGAATAGGTGTCAAGACTTCTTGACCACGACAGATTTAACGTGCACCCTTCTTTTCTACATGGTGAATGTCTTTAAGAGGGAAATGTGGAATACGCGAACTGGCAATCCTCCTTTCACGAGTTCTCTGGACTCGCGGCTAGATATTCGAGAGAAATATTGAGAATCGAACTCACATTTTTATGGTACTGTATCTGACCCGATACACGTGATCCACAATCGCCTCTTCGAAATTCTTGATGCGATAAACTTATGCATTCGCTCATCTAGTTTCACTGAATCCAATATATAAACCCATAGAAGTAATCTTATATATAAAATTGAATTATACCTACTTTCAAAATTTACTACTCATTTATTCAAAATACTTTTTTTACCATTGGTGAAAATTATCACTTTCAATTTAAAACGGACTTTAATATTTATTATAATACAAAAAAAAATATCGTTAACTACAAGCTGTACCACATTGGAATTCGTACAATATTTTTTTTCTTCGGAAAATTAAAAGTTTCATATGATGAACTTATACATCGTTATACTACGTTTCCTTAAAAAATTATAACTATTTTAAATGTATTCCATTGATTTACATAAGTGAAAATACTATGCATATCGTTTGCAAATGAAATTTAAAATTACACAATTAACATCTGAATTCTATTATTTAAATGAATTAAATCATCTGTGGATTTGATTTAAAAATATTATATGTAGCATTAATGCAATAATGTTTCTTTAATAAAATCAGCAATTTATATATAAATGCTAATAATGATCCATTTTAATTACTACTATTTATAATTTATATTGGGTAATAGTAAGTTTGTTTTAGAACCATTCATATTTCAGAAGTAATGTATATTTTACGCAATATTTTTTAAAAAAGAAAAGTTCACAACTTTCTACTAACTAGTTATTTTACATTTTTGCCAATTATGTTCTAATCTCATAAGTTAGAATCATTTCCTAAATAAACTCTTTTCAGTAAGCATAATCAATAACCGTATAATTTTACTCCGAGCTCAGACAACACCTCAGCGACAAAAATCTAACCCAGTCGACCTTTGCCACTCGCGTAAGTTTCTTATCGAGATCAAAAACGCCATTTAATGTGCCACCTCAGCTATATTCCATAGAAAGTGAATGGGAAGCCTTTTTTCTGATTCTATTGGTGGACCACTAAGCAGAAAGACGCAGCTGCCTGGTCGGCGAGAGCGGCTTCATTTGCTTATACATGTTCCCTGCCTTTACTCGAAAGCGTAAATAAATCATGTTAGTTCCGTTTGAAACAGAAAGATTTTTCAGAAACAACTTATAAAAGTATATGTGCACTTTAATTTGCCTATATTGCTAATAAATTGCTTGTCACTTACCTTTAATATCGGGAATTGTCTTTATTTGATCGTATATTTATAGCACATAATGCAATCCTGAACGATCTTTACTAGTAACACATCACGGAATAACAAGTCTTCCTTGACACATGAAGCGTTTCAATATAGGCCCCCAAAAAATGTGCTTTTTGCATATGTGAAGACCTCAAGTAAGCGTCTCAAATGATAGTAGTAAACTTCACTGCAGTACACCTAGTACATTGTGACTTAAAGTAAGCGAGAGAGTGACCCAGTTGCCCAGTGGATAAAGGAGTTCGGATAGTAATCAGAGGATTGCGAATTTGAGCCCGACTGATGGACTTGACAGATAAAAGTAAAAATTTAGTGATTTTGCGATCGAAGAATTACCAGCTTCTCTACAAAAATACTAGAAAGTTGTCTAAAATATCCAACACATTATACTAGCTTGTATACGGGACTGGTGCACGCTAACTCTGATCGAGACCAATGGCCTGACGCGTATTGAGGTTGCTTCGGGTGCCAGATCAGATTTTGTCCTAGTCATCTGACCATGGTTAAAAAATACGAGGCATCGTTCCCGGGTCGTTTCTTCCAGATAGGTCCAAACAGTCGACAATAACCTATTGAGCAGTTCTAGTGCGACGTTAATTAATCAAACCAAATCAATCAAGTAAGTCATCTGACTTACTTGATTGATTTGCTTGTCACTTACGCTCGGAAATCGGAAGCCGACATGAGGTATTCGAAGCGTCGACCCGAAGGTCCTGACTTCTTCATCGAATTTGTCCCGAAGGAGAATGTTAGTGGTTTTATTATTGCAGCCTGCGGTTGCGTAAGAATAGATAGAAGAAGGGGTGCCCAGGTTCACTGGGCGGAAAAAAAACACCGAAGGTGGGTTTTGGAAAGTAGAGAACCACTTACGCTTTACCGAAGTACACCTTCTTATAACTTATAAGTTCTTTGAAAGTACTGGTTTCGAAGATGATTCGTTAATAATATCACACAGTAAGCGCCAGACAGGCTGTGAGAAATTTTCGGAAACAGTTTACTTCACAAAAAACTGTAAACTGTAAATTGTGTTTACAGAAATAGCTGTAAAAAATTGCAGCAACGTGCGCTGTATTTATGCAAAGAAAATGCCGTATTTTTACAGTAATTTTTTACAGTACACTCATAATTTGAGGACTAGAAATGGAAAACGACCTAAGTCCCAAAAGGAAAATTATTCAGGAGAGCCGAAAAATGAAAAACACTCCCATCTGGTACATTGAATCAGCGCGATCTTTCGAAAATTTTTTGAACTATTACTACTGGAGTTCGCACTTTGGGCGTTCTTCACTTTGTTTAGGGTTTTTTTTGATGGGGTCTTTAGGACCTCTTTCCGCAAAAAAAAAAGATTTTCGATTTTTTTTTATATTCAGGTCGTTTGCCATTTCTAGTCCTCATTTATCTATCAGTTTTTCAATGCTAATTCATCTTTCAAAGAGTTGTAATAACAAATTTCAGCATTTTTACTACAACGTTTTGCTCGGAAACTTCCAGTTGCGGCTATTGGCAACCTTTTTCCTGAGCGATAAAAAACACCTGTTTTTCCTTCCCCCTTGTATTGAAAATAATTTATTTTGGAAGAAAATTTTTTGCATGGTCGAAAAGCGGCCATTTTTGGACACACTAAATTTATCTTTTAAATGTATTTCCTTTTACGAGGGAATATGTAACAAAGTTGTAAATGCGTTTTTCGGGAGGTTTTATTGAATTTATACATGTTTTTTTTTCTATATTATTTGCAGAATTTAATTTGGATTTAATTTAATTATAATTTCAGTGAAAAAAAAATTAATCTTATAGAAGACTCTCAAAACGACTATCCGAAATGGGGCTAAGAGGCAAAAACGACTGCTCGGACAGTGGTGGCGCCAGAAATTCCCCGGTGGGCACGGAGGCTGACTTTCGCCGACGGGGGTGCTAGTATCCTCGACATAAGTTGTACATATAAAATTATTTCATCCTAAAAAAAAATTACGATGTGGCTTTGTTAAAGCACTTTCAGAAGGATTATACGTTAAACGTAATTTTAGCAAATATCATCAAAAATAGGAAAGAGTCGCCAACCAAAACATATCCAATAAATGAAGATAAACAAACTGTCCACGCCCATCCACGTTCCGTACACGCTTTGCATTGTTACCACATTTTACACGCATTGGCGGCTAATTTCCTTTTGAACAAAAACAAATTTATGTAAATACATAGCTATATTTTTCAGGGAATAAAAGTGTTGGAATGGATAATCCTAAAAGAGTAATACATGGTCTTCAATCTGATGCTCCAAGTATTAGGTGATTTTAAAGGTGTTTCACGTCAAAAAATAAATTATTAATCCAAATTGTAAATTATTTAATGCCGTTTGAGAATAAATATCTATAATATTTTATGTTATTTATATGCATTGCGTGATGAATAGTAGTACTTTGTATAGGAATTATACACATAGTTAGTATTTCAGGATGAAATTTTTTAAATTAGTCTTGTTCAAAATCAATAAGTATGATTTTTATATGTTTTGATATTTTAGTACTATCCCAACTACTTACTGCATAAACCTAAAGCAGAGTCCAATTAATTATCCACAAAATATTTTTTTGATATTTTTGTTATATTTTACTCTTATATAATAAATAACCAATAAAGTGCTTAAAAGTTTTTAAGGTACATTTTGTCACTTAAAGTCAGATTAATTTTTTATACTTCTGAGAACATAGTATAAATCTTAAAGATCTATGTCAGACAAACGTTTTATTTTGTCTTCAATTTTCATAAATGCAATTCAATATTTTACTTTATCGCTCTCTTGGGAAAAGTTATTTATTTTACTATTTGATATGCATGAAACTTTCAAAGATTGTGTAAACTCATTTGTGTTACAAATGAAGGTTAACTCATTGTGTCCAAAGATGGCTGTCTTTCGACCTTGCGTACACTTTCTTTTCAATATCATACGAAGGGGAAGGAAAAATCGCATTGTTTTTCTTTTTTCAAAAAATATGGTAACCCGGCTCCCTTCGGCCGCAACTGGGTCATTCCCGTTTTGCTATATCACGCAACCACTATTACCACTGTCACTGTATTAAAAAAAAAGTAGCCTTTTACTGTCTACAAAATTTCAAATAAAAGTAGTATATTTTTTTCGAATCAATTAAAACACCATGTAGAAATATACATCATGTTATTTTCACAAGGTTTTTACAAATCTCAAGCTTATGTTTTCTGAATGGTATGGCAGATATCTTTAAAATTTGCTTGTATAACTATCTATAAAAAACAAAATCTATTGTTTTTTAACACGTCCAGAAGTAAAAGATAAACCATTTCGAAGTGTATCCAAACAGTGGTGCAGCCACATTGAAAATTTCATGAAAGTTTGGTCGACATTTTATCAATAATTTTATTTTTTTACTGGGTTACTTACATTTTTACTGGAATTTCTCACAGTTATATAATTTTCACATTCTTTTACACGACTATTCACTCTCCCTGATGCTTAAAATAGAACGACACTGTGATGTTTCGGAAGGCTGTTGTACGGTTGGGCCATTGGGTGGCACAATGGGCACTGGAATAGGTTGAACTAAGTGCAAGCCATCGAACGTAGCCTAATGCTTCATGTGCAACCCCCAATGGCTCAAAGCGTAGAACAGTCTCCTGGAACACCACATACCATATGTATTCGAATTAAATATTTATGCAATAAATTGTTTATTTAATCTCTGTTATTTAATCGCTACTTATAACGCACCATTCCTCTCTCGTCCCTTTTAATAAAGTTCTTCTTCCCGGTTAGTTGCACTGCCGGACCGGATCCTTGGCCCAAGACCTCCACTGGCTGTGAACCTCGTCCAACATTGCCCCTCAAAGTCCGTCCTCTCCGGCACAAAACAGCAGGAAAAATATGCATTTCCTCACGTGATGTCCCACACCTTCTTCCATATCTGTCTCCTCTGTACCCAGATCTGCCTGGTCCCTTTCCAATGGTTTTGACACCGAACAGTCATCTCGAGGAACCCCAAGCGCTCAGGCAACCACCGGACTCTATCTACATGGATCTGTCAAGCGCGTAGCCAGGAATTTGTGAAGATGTGGTCCAAATTTCCGACCGGGGGGGGGGGGAGATGATTGTTTGGCAAAATTTAATGAATATTAATATATGTGATCTTTTTTATGTTTAAAATAAATTGAGCAAGTGCATATTTAATAGTCATAATTAGTAATCTTCATTATGAATTAGTTGATGATGAAGATTATTAATTATCTCTCTATTATTAAAAAAAAAGTAGCTCTCAATGTCGGTACCCTCTTTCCTCTTCCATATTTTGAGTCGTATCTCAAAAAGTGCCAATCAGATCCTTATAAGATGGAGAATTTAAAATGTGTGTGCTTTTCATTGTTAAAAAGTATTACATCACACCGTTGTGAAAACATTTATTAATTTAGGAAGGTTCCCTTCCCCCTCCCCCATGTATCCGCCCTTGGTACTCTTATTCATTCACGTCCCTCTCTTCTCAACAGAAGCACATGATCAAATAAAACATACTAAACTATTTTTCACAAACACATTTCAATACATAATCGCTTTCACCGTTTACAGCATATTTACAGCTGAATGTACAATTTTTAAGAAGTTGAATGCAGTGTGTGTTAAGAATTAGCTAATTCTCCGATCGGTTATCCCGTAATTTTCCGCCCTACCTGGGCTCACCAGTTTTTCTAACAATACACTTCATTTACAAATTGGTATCAATACTTTATATTTCAAACTTGTTTGATTTGGGTAAAAATTAAAAGCTATATCAATAAAAATAACCATAACTTAAAAAACGTTGAACTCTCTTGGAGAAAAAAACAACTTTTCATTTAGCCACTCGGAGAGCAAAATGATTCTAATTCCTGAACAATTACTCTTTCAGTACATGAAATATCTAATTTTTATGACAAAACAAAAACTATCTGCTATAATCAAGATTTTTCTCGAAATTGTGGGTGACGGTTTGGGTTATTAATTGTATTTCTTATCGATCTGGTTATTCGATTTTCGAATAAACTAAATTTCCCCCCAAAAAGTACATTTCACTATATATAACTATAAGCCATATTATGAAGACTAGTTTTTAACGAATAAAAACAATACAGATTTAAAGAAATTGTACAATTTTATAACTAAGTGATGTAATAGTATATTAATATGAAACATAATTTCACATTTAGAGATAAATCAATAGTTTTGAAAAATAGTATTGATTCAAGTTCTTAAGACACAATTTGGTATTTTGAAATAACAATTTACAATAATAAAATAAAATTTCACAAATTAAAAAATTCCAGCATAGCACCCAATTTTTAATTCTCCTGAACAATTAACAAAAATAAATATTTTCGAAACTAAGAAGAAAATGCAAATGATATACATATTTAGTTAATAATATTTATATTAATACTTAATTAAAATCAACATTAAAAATTACAATACAAGATATAAACTGAAACATTTAGAATTTTTTAGATTTAAACAGTTTGCTCAATTTTTTTTTTGCTAACTAACTTCGTCTCTTTCACTAGTGGACAATGAAAATGTTATAGATAAAAAGGGTGTTGGAATATTAGAGTAATTGATGGCTTACAAATGAAAAAAAATTATTAAATTAAGTTCTATTTTTTTAAATCATAAAAACTTATTCTAATATCAATTTTGGATTGATTTAATATAGTAGTAATGTACATACGCATAAAACAGTATAAACGACAGTGGCGTAGCCAGGATTAAAATTCGTTATAATATATTGAAGTAATTGTATTTTTATCTTTTCATCTATTAATTTATTAGTAGAGTATAATTGCATATACTAGTTTTACAGTTCACGACAAAAAGATGTAAATACAAGAAATTTGATTGAAATAAGATTTTTATATACGGATTACATATTATGTCATTAAATGATAATTATATAAGTTGTATATTTATATTTTTTAACATATTAATTTAAAATTATTAATTAAAAGCATTTAATGCAATATTTTAACTTAAACTTACATACTTTTGCTAATTATAAAGAAGCTGTGCCGTCCGTATCAAATAGCTATATTCTTGTATGATATTTAAAACTAGTTCTATTACTGTACTGTCAACTGTCGTATGCAAAAATGGTAATGAACAACTCTGTCTCATTCATAGAGTGTCTCACTAATTGCCCTCTAGTATACAATTTGTTTCAAATAAGACTTTCCCATTAACTTTAAAAAAAAAAAAAAAGGTTCCAAACATGACCCTTAATCACTTTATCCCAAAGCGCTGTCCGTCGGTCGCCTGCTTGTGATTAATTTGAAGAAAGTATTGTGTGAGGATCTTTTTTTAATAGGAGAGAAAACGACCATCAAAAGAAACTGCCTTGAGGGGACAAACCTTATGAAAATTGTTTTACAACCCTGCTTGTAAACTGGACTCAAAACAACGAGGTGCTCTTCGCGTCGGATACATGATAAGGACGAATAGGACAAATGCGACGCCAGTAATTGAAATCAGACGGACAGGAAATGAGTTGAGGGACATTTCTTTGAGAGAAATGAAATGGTCACAGAAGCCCTTTCATTTATCCTTCAGTGTTTTCTTCCCGACATGTGTATTGAAAAAAAAATGCGCACGCACATAATATATTTGAGGGGAGGGGGGGGGGGGGGGTCGAAATTTTAAGAAATTGATATAAATTATTTTTTTATAAAGAGTTAAAGAAATCTTAATATATAAGTAAATGTAAGTGCATCTGTGTGGGGGGAAGGGAGCGGTGAACACCCTCGGCCCATACTAATTATAAATGTAATTGCTATATAGTTAAGAAATTTCTTATTTTTTCCCTTTGTGCAAAATTGTTTTTTATGGGTATCTTCCCCTAGAAAATAAGGAAATTAAATTCACATAAACCCTCCCAAATTAGGTCTAGAAACCTATTCTTTAGGCAACACGTATGCCATCCCTTGGGCATCCCCGCCTACATTAATCTTCTGCGATGTCTCCTCGTTCTGTTACTTTCATGCCAATATTAACAAAAAGAAGCCGGTAAATTTGGCATTAGTAAATTTGGCAGAATCGTGCAAAGGGTCTTTCATACATTGCATTGACATCTGGGAGGGGGAGGTGAGGGGGGGGGGGGGGGAGGGATTGAAGAATAACTTGTCAAGTAGGAAAAGGAGGGGATGTTGTATTTCGGCTATTTTGTCATCTTGGTCAGAAATCATTTAACTCATTCAGCCGATAGCTCATGGTTATAAATCTTCTATTATAAGGCGTGCGGAAGTAAGGATTGGCCGCTAACCCAAACCTCGTCAAAAGAGTGATTAAAAACAAGCGTCTGATGCCATGGAATCCTTCGACACGTGCACATGTTTTGTTTCATTTTAAAATTTTACACTCATCGGCATAATGTTCTATCGAACAAGACCGAATTTATATCAATCTTTATATTTTTCACTGAGTTATAGCGTCGGAATGGATTCCCTATAAAAACGTAACATAGTGATTCCATTCTGATACCCCATGCATTTGATTTTAAAGACGCTTCTGTTTCAACCGTTTTTGTTACTACTTCCATTATTATTTTAAAGAAAATTATGAGCGTGAGAAAAGTAATGTGTTTTGTTCAGGCCCTAACCATTAGCTTGAAAAGGAAATTTAACAAAATATTATTTATTTGTAAATTGGGAAATGATATGTTTATGTTCCTAATTGATGGTAATTATTTCGAAGATAATAAAAAATTGATGCACCTCATTCATGCTCTTTCTAATAAGCGCAAAGATAAGCAAATTGAATGAGGTTTTCGTTTACACCAATTGATCATATCTCTAAATGTTGTTTACAGGCGCCATCAGGGTCCAAACGAATCTGAACGGAGATGACTGACACACTGGTCTACTCTCTTTGAGTCACCAAATGTCCGTATCTCAGGAGATTTTGTATAGTACTTCAAAAAGGCCGCTAATGGCCAGACAATACCGTTAAGGACAGTGACGGATTTACATTGGGGTTAACATAGGCTATAGCCCCCCCCCCCCCCCTCCCAGCTTATGACTAAACATTTTGTTTTAAGAAATAATGTTTTTTCTTTTAAAAAAAAAATCAAAAAATTGTTCTGCAAAATAATGGCTATGAGATATGAGGAGCTGCTATAGCCCTTCATAGTTTGAGTTTCCAGAGAGTCTTGGGGGAAGATCAAGTTTTATGACCCTCTCTTTGAGGGTGGTGAGGGGCGGGGGGGAGGGGGCTATGCGTCTTGTCGCCCTATCAAGCTGACCTTGGACACTATAAATGCCCATAAACAGCAACTTGAAAACCGTTGCATGAAACCGTTTGTTGTATCATTTGAATACGGTCATTCGTTAAAAGTTTTAAGGGAGGGGGAGGTAAACAAATTCGCTGTAGAAATGAAAGGTTCAGTGGCTTTGAGATTCTGAGAGTAAAGGAGGAGTAAATAAACTCGTGTCGCTATGTTGAGTTTTTATGAGCGAAAACAGCCGAAAATACGAATTCTATTGCAAAAATTGTATGCTATTTGTTTCATTAATAGCTGCGGTAGCAGTCAGGTAATTTTTATTTCTGTTGTGTTTTTATTTGTGTAATTTTATATATTTTAATCGATGCAAAAGTGAGACTGGAGTTGTAAATACTATTGGGTTTTATTCAAGTATTTTGAATAAATAGTGATACCGTAATCACATCATCCTTGACAATCAACTCTCAACCTTTTATATGATGGTTTCTCTGCTTAATTAACGAAAATCGAACCAAATACTTTTGAACCGTATTCTTTTTAAAAACATCAATTTTATGTAAATTAAAAAAAATCAAGTAAGTGAACATGCATAATGATGATATTTTTAAACTTTAATTTAACATTTAGATAAGAAATATTGTACTATATATGAAAAGCAAGCAATCAAAACAATTTTGTAAAAAATTCAATATATGATATTATATATCACTGATTTCGCCACAAAATTTTCTATCTAAGATATTTTATTTGTCCAAAATAATTTTTGTTCCATTGAAATTAACTTCTAAAAATTTATATCTGTATACGCGAATTAGAAAAAATAATTTGCGTTTTTCCAGGATTTGTTTTAAATGACAAAACACGTTTTGAATTTTTTCTATTCGTATGTTTATCATTTGTCTGAGTTTATTAAATGTGTGGATTATAGAAAGCACTAGTAACTGCTAATAGTACTTGGTATTCGGGATAAAAGATTTTTCCTCTTTTGCATAGTTTAAAGTAATTTATTATTTTGACCAATCTGCAGGACTATTTAAGTTCTAAGACCATTTATCAAAATTTAAGTACAATGGTGATATTTCACATATCACCATTGTACATAAGTTTTCATATTCTACGAAATTTAATATTCTTCGAGCGAGTTAAAATTGTATGGGCTGGACAAAAATTATCTGGAACAAATCAATGAATATATTATTTCCGAAATTAAAATCTAAATCAAAGAAAAATAATTGATTAAGTTGCGTTCTTTTATTATGTCGTAATATTTTTTAACCCTTTTGTACACCCCCCTTTTGTTATTTTACTTTAAATTTAAGTAGTCAAAAAACAGTTATTAAAACTTTCATTCTGTGAATTTTACAAAAAATCTCATCCTATTAGAAAGATATAGGTAATTACTATAATATGTTTCTAATCTCATAGTTTGTGAAAGGAATATTTCAGTATTTTTTTAATACAAATTCACTTTTGCTACGTCACGCAATCACTGAGACTTTTTTTCTCATGTTACACCACCGTCACGCATGGTGGACCCCTTTCTCCAAGGGTGTGAGTAGTAATAAATTAATGGCCTATTATGATTCTAATAAGAGCTAAATTTGACTTAAAACTTTAATTTTTGTAACATTTAATTTTATATTTTAAAATACAAAATTCAATTTATATTTAAATGTTAGTCGAAATTTTTAATATCTGCTATTTTCCTCGTGTACATTTGCACATAAAAGCTATCTTTGCTGTGCTTCTTTTTGTATTGTACTACTAATTTTTTAATGTATCTTACGTTTGCTTACGAAAAAAATATTCTGAATAAATCAGTATGTGGAACTTACGGCTCAATTTTTTTCGTTTTTCTAAATCGGTAGGTAAATTCAGCTTCAAACATTATCTGTTCCTTCACGCCAGTATATTGTAGCCAAATAGATTACTAAGACAACGTTAGCAACCCTGTAAGTTGTTGTGATGTAAATACTAAGTAAAATACATTGTTTAACTATGTATATAAAATTATAATATATGTATATTTTTTTTATTTGTAAATTTAGAGCAAGTTTGTTTTGTTAATGTTGTAAGAATTAATTTAGGTTAAATTCATTGGATTTAGTATGATACGAGAATCCCAAAACGGAGTTGAGATGACAAGACTAACTTAGGGTCGGATTTAGGCATAGGTTACATAGGATGCAGCCTAAGCGCCCGCACAACATTGGCGACATTTATCTCGGCTAGGTATCTAATTAAGATTTTATAAGCGGAATTTACACATACCGTTTAACGGCAATCGTCGAAAAGACGAATTTGTATGTATATATACCCTCCCCCACAAAAAACTAATAAATAGCCCCCCCCCTTCCGCTTTGGATGACCCTAGATCAGCCACTTGTTAAGGAGATAGCTCCTTGGGTGGGGAGCTGGTCATTATAAGTAGGTTTTGATTGTATAAAATAATCTTGAAAAAAAAAACTCACTTTAAAAACAATTCGCTAAAAAGTATTAAATAATTTTTAATTTTACCTACAATTTATACTTAATTTTATAATTATTCAACATTGTAAAATCGGCGCTAAAATTTAGGTATAGTTTGTGTAAATTCAATTCAAGCTGTTGTTATAGGTATAGAATTAATATAAAATAATTAAATTTTTTCAACTTGTACGTAAAATTAAAAATTATTTTATCCTTTTTAGCGAATTTCTTTGAAAGCCGGTTTTCCTTTTTTAAAAAAGATTATTTTAATTTTTCCTATTTAGGTTTTATTTTAGCAGGGGCTTCGGCCCCTACTATGATTCACCAAGAAATTCAAGTTATTGCTCACAGTTTTCTACGTCCCGGATCCGGTTTAATAAATGTCGGGTAAATAAAACTTATTGTCTTATTAACAATGCATATTGTAAAGCATTTACTATCCCTGCTACTAAATGCCGGGTTGTTGTTGTACAATCTGCATTCAACAATAGAAATATTTTGAAATCTGATAAACTGTTAAAAAGTCCTGTTAATCGATAATTTTTTGCAAAAGTGGAGTTTTGTCTATCTAACAAAAAAAGAATTTTCCAAATCGGACAATATTTTTTTTTTCAAACGCTCCATAATTGAGAATTCCGGATAGAACATGCCAGACAACCGGATATATTTTCCAAAAGTGCCTAAGTGAGACATTTCCTATCCATCAAAAATGATTTTTTTCCAAATATCTAAATTAGAACAGAAATCTTGCGTAAACATACATTTAAAAAAATACATAACAGCCGAATTGATAAACGGTCTCCGTTGGATCGCTTTGATGGCTGATTGGCGCGCTTTAAGTAGGTTAAGTAGTATTTGTATCACAAAATCAAAATCACTATTTTTGGTTGAGTATTTATGCCGGGTTGTTAATTTTGTTCTCACTTTTATTAAGATTTTGAGGCAGTATATTTACAAAAAAACGTATAGGTTTATTTTTGCTACAAATTTACATTTTAATGTTCTATATTCCAATGGCCAAAAATACAAACAACTAAGATGATACACAAGTTGTTGGTCGAAGATATTGCAATGATGTAGCCTAAACGATACTATGGAAAAGAATTTTTGAATCAAAATTGCAATTCTGGGAAACGGAAACCAGTTTTTACTATTTAATTGGAGTGCATTAAATCACAATTGTGTACTCAATTTTAAAATTATAACAAAACTAAATTTTTGAGAAAAAACTGTTAAAATGAAAATAATGATGTTTAAACTATTTGTTCTACACTAATTTTGTAGTATACCATACTAATACAATTAAATTAATTGCACATTCCCATTCTATACCATAAAACACTTTAAAATATGCTTTGACAATAGCAAAAGCATATATTACATTGCTTTTGCTATTGTTGAGACGTATTTGCCAAATGAAGACGTATTTAACAAAATACGTCTTCATTTGGCAAATACGTCTCCTTGAAAAATACTTTTTTACAAATATGTTCAAATTTAAAATTATCTGAAACCACATAAAAAAAAAGTAAACGAACATGTGCTGTGAAAGTTACAGTCACAGATAAACACGTTCATTTTGTTTTAAGCTGATTTGTATTTAAATAAATGACGAAAAGCTGATAGCGTCAAAAATTTAAACATTGAAGTGAACGTAGCATTTTAAGTTTTGTCAAAGTAATGAAACGCATTTATATTACATTTATAATTATCAGAATATTTCACAACTTTGGAGTAATGAACTTTAGGTATCAGAGCATATTTTAAGCCAAAAACAGAACAATTGATATTGACATCAATTTTCGTTTTCTTGAATCTGCGAACCTTCCTTTTACTGGCTGACTTCGCTTAGGACGATCAACAGTCGCCAGTATTTTCACTCCTTTTTGCTTTTATTTTTATCGAAATTAGTCTGCAAATGTGGAAGAAATCAAACGGAAATGTGCATTAAGACGAGTGAAATGGTTTTTATTCAATTATCAAGATTTTATTCGAAATATGAACTGATTTCATGAACTCGCAAACCTGCTTTATTTACTACTATTGTTTAAAAAACTGTTATAACATCCGCTTGCTATTAAACACTAAAAGTGGCATCTTAAGCAATTTCATTAAAAACAATTTAAATATAATTTTCATTTTAACGTAATCAACGCTTTCTACATTAATTTCCTTATTATTTTAATATTCAATACTTTATATAACATGTGTTAAGTGATGTTATAAACGGGACAGTGATTTTTAAAACTAAACTGAAATCATTTAAAGTAATAAATGAGTCATAATTTTACATATTACCGCGAGTGATAATATTTTTTCATTCTTTGATTCCTCAATAATATTATAGCTAAATAATGTAATGCTATGTTGGGATGTTTTTTTTACAAAAAAATGACAAAAAAAATTATTTATTACTTTTTAAAACGATACACATTGATTTTTATCTCTAAACTGTTTGGTAAAAAAAATTCCTTAAAATTCTAATGCTTATATGAAATATTTGTAAAACAAAAAATATATCAGAACCAAAATATATCAGAAACTTACCCATACAACGTCACTTTTAAACCAAAATGAAATATTAAAACTTTCGAAACACAAGTAATTTTTTACAATTACATAACATGCACTCATTTACCAAATGTTATATTTTGTTAACTTTGATTTTTATAAGTGTAGCCAACATATTTTGAAGGGCTGGTTAAAAGTAAAAATATACTAATTGTAAACTTTTTGAATCTGTTATAAACATGGCCAAATATCCTAGGCAAGCCATCACATTTGTGAAGGTCTATGAAAAAATATTTTTATTTTATTAGTATTAATTATACTTTTGGTTTGCAGCTAACTGAAGGATGAAAAGAATCGCCAAAAACTGCTGAGAGCCAACCACAGCATTGAAGAGAGATACCCACAAATCATGCCGACAGCCATTCATCGTATAAATGAAGTACTTTGACTAATTCTTCAGCTTTACACAGGATAAAGTGTAATGAGAACTAATTATATATCCACTTCAAATCAAGGCTTTCATTTGATTCATCTACAAGAATTTCTCCGCTCACTGTGGTACTCTAGTGCAACATTATAATTCAACGAACATATACAGTGTTTACAAATCAATTGTCCGTCCCTCTTTTTTCCAAACGTAAAACAAAATAAGAATGTTTGTGTAAACAAACTGAACGTGCTGAAAAATTTAAAATGTTTCTCAAGGTAGTTGTAGTTGTTTCTATTTATTTTTCATAACCATATGTGCTTATAGAAAGACACCCATCCATCCTAATAAGAAATTCAAATTTTACTTGATTGCTACTTGTGCTCAAAGTTTCAGTTCTTGATCAGTCCCAAATAATGAGGATTTAAAATGATATGGTAAGCAAATCTTCAAATTTGATCTTTAATGTTATGCTTCTATGTTTGTTTTTAATGTATAATACTATGAAGATTATGTTTAACTTTAATAAATGAACTCCTTTAAGAACAGTTGACATTAATAATTATTAAACAACCTCGGTACTCACCTAACATCTTAACATAGTGCTGCTGTATTTTTTATGCATATCGTTTGATATGCGCCACATTTTGTTGGCATTACCTTACCTTGTACACTTAAAGAAATTGTTTCTTGACCTTGAAGAAAGTTCACATTAATTTCTTTACAAAATTTTTTTAAAAAAAAACAGCAATGAAATAATTATATTTTAGTTAAAATTTATGTTAAACCTAAATTTTGTTATAAAAATGAAATATTGAGAGCAATGCTTGCAATATTGAGTATCAAATAATGAAACCACAACTCTTGCTTGTATTATGCTACCTTTTAATATTCGTGAGAAATAAAGATTTATTAACTGCAATGTTAACTTCTGTGTAAAAGTGAAATTACTGTTATATTAGAAAACATCAGAAACAAATGCTTCCAAAGTTATGTGGCGTTACATTTTGTATTAGTAAATGCAGTTAGGTGGAACAGTTTAAATCCATTTACAGATACTAAATTATTTCTTCTTTTTGACACATTGCACCTTTTAAAATGTGTCTAATAACTGGTTAAATCAAACCTGTTTAACAATTCTTCGATGAAAAATATTTATGTATTTTTTAACTATTTAAAGGATCTACTTAACATTTGACGAAGTAGTGCAAAATACCTAAAACACCTATAGAACAGTGAATAGCTTAAACTTATCTAAATTGCCCAATTTTATCAAAGATTTGATATATAACGCAATTAGAAGTGCAGAATGCGCTTTTATGCGGGTTGTCTTTTTGACGAAAAAATAACTCTAACTAAAAAATAAATAAAAATAACTCCATAAAAATAGTTTGTATTGTCCAGTAGATTTACTTATGAAACTTTCTCTGCAGTAGTTGGCGCTAGATGAAACATATAGATTTATTTAGAATATGTTTGTGGAAAAATAATAAATATTTGAGAAGACAGTAATGTCTAATATTTTGTTAAACTATTATTTTAAAATATAGAAGAATAAATGAAAAATACAAAAGCCACATTAATAAAATGCACAAAACCAGGTTGAATACTTTAAATATATCAATTTGCCTTCTTATAATATGTGTTACTGTTCAGTGTAAATATAGAATCTTTCTTGGGTTCCATATTTTTTATTAATAATCATTGCATCTATGATTTAAAAAATTGTAGAATTTGTTATGTGTTTCATTTTTTTATATATTAAAAATATTATTACAATTGTGATTTATTGATAAAAAAATGCAAAATTAGTAATAAATGCATTTATGATTTTTTTTTCTAAATCCAATAATCCAAATAAAAGAAAATGCCATTTATGTTTCTAATTTATGTTTTTAAGACTAATAATGATTTTATTCATTTACTTATTAACTAAATGTAATTATACTATTAAATTACTTAATTTCATTATAAAAAAATCGAATAAAAATCTATTCAATACATTTATGAATTAACATTTATCTAATGAATATAAACATTATTTATGTCTGAATAATATAACAATAAAAACCTCTTCAATTCATTTATAAATTAAAACATCTATAATAAAAAATAAACAAGATTTGGGTCTGAATAATAAAAATGATATGAATTAAAATATTTTATTCTATATAATATAACAATAAAAAATCATATAGTCGGGCAAATGTAACCTATATTGCCCATCACGTAACGATGCATATACTAACTGTCAAATCGAAGCTAGAATTTAGCATAAGAATACAAATACCTCATTAAAAACTAACAGTTATAGATTTTTGTAAGCATATTTAGAAGACTCCAAACTATAATTTTAGGAAATAGAAAGAAAAAAATCGAGAATTTTACAATTTTTTGGGGTCCCGTGTCCTTTTAACTGCTTTGTTTGTTGCTACTGAAGCTAAGCGACTTGTTCAAATTTAAGCGAAGAAGTGGGACCAAATTATGTTATTATGCAAATAGAGCAAAATGTGGTGTACCCAAACATCGCACAACAAATTTGTAACCACTCAGTATAGTACTGAAAATATCTATGAGTAATGTGGTTTTGAAAAGTTGTAGCGAATAAATTAGAATTGTTTCCTTCATAGATGTCCCTTTCTGATGCATATTAAATTTTATGTTACAAGTAATAGTACTTTCTCAAAAATGAGCAGTGTGATTTAATATTGCTAATCTCAGCTTCTGTTCAGGCCATTTTATCAAAGCGACCTGACATACTTAAAATATTTGTTCAGAAAATGAAATGGTTTTCCACATCATTTGAAGTCGATTGCTAAAATGGAAACTGAGTTATTACAACTCAATTATCTTATATCCCATTATTCACTGTTAAAATAGGTATTCAAAAAAAAGTAAAATGTACACATTTCTGAGTACATTCGTTGCTTATCATAGCTCCGAATACATAAGTTTCATTTCTGAAAAAGGCATGTACTTTAAAAGGAGTACATTGAGTAAAAATGAATAAAAAGAGCAGTTGCTTCCCTACATTGACTGTCTTCATAAATCACTTTTAATAAATATCAACAATTACGGCCAACACTTATCGGGAATCGAACCCATATACTCTCAGACACCGCCGTCCAGTACGTTATCCGTTGTACTACCAAGGCGACGTGAAGAAGACATAAACAGAAGAAATGTTAAAAAGGTGTGCCAGAACACTGTACAAAAATTTGCTTCAAAATTAGACTCGATTTTCTTTGCGTACTCAAATTTAAGTAATCGCACTTTTGCAGAAATGAGCAGTATGGTTTAATATTTCTAATATCAGTTTCTGTTCAAGATATCTTAACAAAGCGACCTGGCAAATTTAAAATATTTGTTCAGAAGATGGTTTTCCACATTATTTGAGGTCGATTGCTTAAATGGAAACTGAGTTATGTATTACGACTCAATTATCTTACTTCCCATTCCTTTGCCACGTCTTTTTAAGATTATTTCTGTTTATAACTTCTTCACATCGCTCTGGTACTAAAACGGATAAGGCCCTGGACTTCGGTGCGGACGACATAAGGCAGACGGATTGGGTTCGATTCCCGATAAGTCCTGGTTGTAATTATTGAAATTTATTAAAAGTGATTTATGAAGGCTAGCCTATGTAGGCAAGCAACTGCTCTCTTTATTAATTTTTACTGATTGTACTCATTTTTGAGAACATACCATTTTCAGAAATGATACTTTTGTATTCGAAGCATCGAATGTAATCAAAAATGAGTACATTTTACTTATTTTTAAGTACCTATTTTTAACAGTGAATAATGGGAAATAAGATAATTGAGTTATAATAACTGAGTTTCCATTTCAGCAATCGACTTTAAATAATGTGGAAAGCCATTTTCTGAACAAATATTTTAAGTATGTCATTTCGCTTTGCTAAAATGGCTTGAACAGAAGCTGAGATTAGCAATATTAAATCACACTGCTCTTTTTTGAGAAAGTACTATTACTTAATTTTTTTTTTTGCGTCATCGCTCATTTACGATGCAATTGTACTCAAAGAAAAATGAGTATGTTCAGGTTCCAAATTCCAAACCAGTTTTAACACGTTCACTGCCGGTGTCTAATTAGGATGCAAGTCGACTGTTGCTTGTACTTGTTATTTTGAAGAACGTATCACGCGCATGTGCGTGAACGGTGGCGAACGTGTTAAAATGAGAAATTTTGGAAAAGATACATAGTTTCATTGAATCTTCTAAATCAGAAATAAGGAGTCTACTCCATGTAAGTTAAAAATAAGGGTGACCAGAAAGTTCCCCCAGTCGAAGGTCAGGTTCAACAACAAGAAAAAAAATCTCCAAAGCCCTCTCCGTCCCATGATTAGAATTCCCCAAAAGCCCTACCGCAAGGCAAATCGAACAAGAAAGGAATGAGTTCCAACAATAGTTAATGGTTGCCCCCCACCCCTACTCATCTCACCCCTTGTTTCGGGGAACCTATTTCTCTTTTGTCCCGTGCCTTGTTGGTCGATCCCTCCCCTCTTTTCTTCCACTCACACCCCTAGGCTTCTTACAACCTCGTAAACAACGCACCAACTTGTAAAACCATGACTATCTTCTGCTCAGCAGTTGGCTCAAGCAACTTGGCTCTTAGTGCAGGCAGTAAAACTGGACCACGCAATTATGCATAGAGCGTATATTGATTTATATACTGAGAATTTAGGATATTGTCGTTCAGGGTGGATGCCTGCTTTCGAAAGTTGGATTGTGAAGTGATTTCTTTTACCTATTGTGTGCCTTTGTGGAGATGTTATTTAAACGGGACGAATAGATGTGTTCAGAAGACCGATATCAAAGTAAGTGTTAAATTTTTGCTGTTTAAAATGTCTTTTAGGAATAATAGTTTTGTGCAAAGAGTAAGAGAGAGATTTATTAATAGAATTTCTGTAGTGATTTAAATGTGTAAGTTAATTTGCTAAAATGTGAAGGAAAATTAATATTTGAAGAGTAATATTAAAATGCGCAGAATTAAGAAATTACAAAACAGTTTTTTTGTTGATAGTTTCATACATAGATACGTTTTAAATAAACAATTGATATTGTGAGCCTAGTGTAAATTTTATTTCATTAATTACCCAATGTATTTTTTTGTTATTATTTTGTCATTGCAAGTTTAAAAAACGTAAGAATAGAATCATTACACATGACAAACCAAATATTGTTATTCAGTAAGTATTTGGATATAAATATAAACTATTTACCTAAATAATCACCTAAAATAATTAAATATATTGTTCATTTATTTATAAATAATTGCTTAAATTACTTCAAGAGCATATTTAGTTTTTACATAGTATCTTATAACAATGATAAAGTTTTTGATAATTGATTTAAAACTGGTGATCAAAAGCAGAGAGATATATAATTTTTAGCACCTTCAACAAAAACCTTACATTTGGAAATGATAAAAAGACAATATATAATGATAGTTGTAAATGTTTGCTTATAAAAGCTCTAAAATTATAAGTAAAGCAAAACCTTGTGTTATCTAGTTACATGGTATTAGTTTGTTTTACAACTGATTTTTAATACACATATTCATCTAAAACGAAATGATTTATGTAAAACAAAAAAAAAATTTAAAATTTAATACGGATATGTCCATTTTTAATTAACGTAAATAAATATTTTTTAATCAACAGTAAAAAGAATACATGTACAAGTGTTCAAAATGTGCAAATTTAAAATAGAATTTAACGAGCATTTTAGTTAAATGAAGGATTAACATGTTTATGTTTCTATGAAGACTTACATTTAACGCCTATTTTTTCAGACAAACAAAAACGCAATTCCCGGTCAATTTAAAACAGTTTATCATTTCTCTTGTTACATTTTCTTATTTTTTAATTATTATGGAAGTAATATAAAAAAATGCTATTTGATAATAAAATAGATTCGTTGAGCTAAATATATTTTAACGTAGTTGAAGGGATAAAAATATAATGTAAGAAAAATTAATTTGGAAAACTTTGTTAGGGGATTACGTTGCTAAGTCAAAATCGGAATTATGAAAGAGTGTTTTGGTAGCAATTAATGGTACACATGCACTATAGTTACCTGATCAAGAATTTGCGTGGAATAGAAAGTATGTTGTAGTTTATATATAAAAATTATGTCTATAACAATTTCACCCACGAAATAAAATGGTGTCTTTAACAATGGTGTCCCGTTAATTATTCATTCACATAGCTGTTTGTCATTCTCATATCATTTATGTAAGAAAAGGAGAAATTGATATTTCTTATTCGACAGATGACAAAACACTAAAGCAACGTAAACCTAAGTTATACTTTGTTATAATTCTATGCTTTAATTGAAACGAAAAGCACTTAGCAAACTTGGGATATTTTTTATATAAATAAAAGATCGTTAATAAATCCAATAAATTAAAAAAAAATAAGAAAATTCTATAAAATCCAAATATAATATATATATTTCAAAATTTGTATTTGTTTAACTTCATCATATTCTTGTTGAAGCAAACAACATAATTCACTTTATTCGCATACATATTAATTAGAAGATATATCTGAACAACATTTTAAATAAGTTAGTATAAACAATATTTTAGATAATAAATACTTTGAAAAGTATCGAAATACAAAGCATTAATCAAATTACCAATATCGGAAAGTATACGTTGTTTTAGCGTTTTAAAAATTCTTTATTAAAAAACATCATATGAAATACATGGAAAATAGTAAACTTCATTTACGACGAAATAGTTTCCTTTTAACAGTAAAGTCTATTTAAGATGCAATTAAATATTGTACAGCTTATTCTCAAATCACACTTTAAAAATGGTTCATTTTTATGCTTACATTAGTTTTACAGGAAAAACACACCGCGAAACTATTGTTTTATATAGTTTGTCGGTCGGTGTCAACAAACTTTAAATTTCAGTAATATACAAAAAGTATATAAATAGTTTGAAAACTAACACAATGATAAATTATAATATTTTTATTTATCGTCATAAAACATCAAATTAAAAATCATTTTTAAAAGTAACATCAAATATCTTCTATATTTTCACGTCTACAAAAATCTTGTTACCTGTCAAATGCATTATTCTATAGTCGCGCTTTATCATGATTTAGCAGTCTTTAATAGTGGTTGGCCTCTGATTAGAGTGACACTATTGTTTGTAACGATCCCTATGCTCCAGGGAATTGTAGACCACCGTGTGCGCTTTTTCGGTAGTCAAAGCAAAGCTCGCAGTCGGTCTGATAAATGTCACCGATAACATTGCCAGTCGGCCTTGGACAATAGATTGGGAGATCTTGCAAGACCGATCAAGATACGCACAGATACACATCATGTTCCCTGCGCATGGGAGACATCATTTTCTATGGTAAGGATTAAGTATCTGCAATGTCTTGTTTTCCCGACACATTGAAGATCGCAACTGTAAAAAGCATTCAAGTATCACTCTAGTCAGACATAGTTTTTATATTGGAATAAATATATTTCATTTTGTTTTCGTTTTTTGATATTCTTTCGCAAATGGCTGATTAATCCTCGATAATGAAATGTTTTCCTCAGATGCATCTATTCCATCTGTTTACAATTATCAAGTATCAATACTTGAGAATTGTAAACAGATGGAATGTCATTATTGACCAAATTGTGTACACATATAAGTAAAATGTTCTCAACTTATTGACACCGCATTTTTATTCAAAAAGATTATTTAATTTATCAAAAGGTGTGCATTTCTTACCCAATCTTATTGCAAACTGTCAAAACTTGTTGTTGGTCTAGTACTATTAAAATGCATGCTTAATTACTATGGAAATATTCATAATTTATAGGACACATCAAAAGAGCTTGAATTTTTAAATACCTTGCTCTTTGCCTGCACGCTTAAATTAAAACTGTCAAAATAAAACAAGAATCTCAACTTATATAGATAATTAAAACGTTTATTAAACGACAAAACTTTAAGGGTTTTTATAAAAATGTTTTAAAAATATCCTGTTTTAGGATTTTGAAGAGATCAATTTTATAGTAATAAGTTAAAATAATTCAAAGACAATGAGAAGCAATAAATTAAAACTATCATTAAAAACCAAATCCCTTTGTGAAAAAAAAACAAGCAATGGGTAATTTTAATAATTATAATAGTACTAAACAAAAAGATAAGTCCCATTTGTTTCAGATTTACAAATCAAATTGAAAATATATCCATTTTTAAAAACAAGTTTTATTCTCTTCACCGGCTTGTAGCTTTTTTAAATGTTATTTGTTAGAAATTTGAAACTTTTAAATGGTTGATTTTTTACTATGAATAAGTTTTTTGAAAAAAACGTCTAACGTTAGTTTCACACGAATCGCCATCTTAACTTGTTATTCAGGTGACTATGGTACCATTCGATTTATCCTTGTTTGGAATTGTTTGCATTTAGTTATATGACTATAATTTATTTTACAGCACATCTTATTTATGACATGTAAAAGGTCCACTTGTGAAATGAAATCATTTTTGGAATACGTTTATTGAGAGTGATGAGGTGTGGAAAATTAATTACTTCAAGGGGATTGATATCATTTTCCTTAAATGCGTTTTTCATGCGTGCTACTTCATTTTTTGCCTTCACTACAGATAAAACAACATTGAAACAAACATGCTTTTGTAACTACTAAGATTTTACACTAGTGTAGAAATGATAGAATAATCAATATCTGTTTTCGAATAATTCATAATTAACCTACTTATGATATTTAGTTATATCAAATTGACAGTATTATAAATTTATTTGAATCAGATATAAAAAAGAACTGGTTATTCTGAATATTTTTTTGCTTTCAAATGTCGCTTTCAAAGTAAGAAAAGCATTAAAATCAGGATATAAAAAATAACTGTATGTTCTGAATATTTTATAATATTTTATTTTATTAGGATATAAAAAAGAACTGGTTATGCTGAATATTTTATTTTCATTTAAATGTTGCCTTCAAAATAAGCAAAGTATCAAAAGAGGATAATTATATTAATTACCTTTTGTATTTCAGAGTTATCTCAAATATAAAAAAAGTTTATTGAAATATATCTTAAAATGTGGTTACATAATTCAAACTGCTGTATTATTTCAATAAATATAATAAGAAATATTTAATTAAAAAATATTTTTTTAATAATAAAAAGAAAAAAGTAATTTTACATAATAAAATCATAAATTCAAACCATATCGGTGTAATATTTCCATTACTTAAATAAATGTTTTCATTTTTTAAATATTTGTTGGTTTTGCATTTAATTTCGTTAATAATAAAGTGATTACTTTGCATATTTCAATTTCCGTTTTGCCATTATGTGTAACAATATTCTTTTCAGTGTTTGATCATTAATGACATTATTGAAAATCGTTAAGTGCCCAACAAGCTTTGTTGAAGAACATATTATGATACACTTGACAAACTTGTAAGGCAAATGTATCAAGTCAATTAAAAGAGTAAACATTATAATCAGTTTGCAATAGTATTGGCAAGATTTTTATTCTATTTATTATATTTTTGTAAAAAGTTATTTTAAAGTTAATATTAACGAGCTATTTCAAAATTTATATTATTTTTTATAATGCAATTCTATTTATATCGTATCACTGCTGTAGAAATGTAAAGCTTAGTGCATATTCCTAAACTAAGAATGCATGAACTTACAAGTCTATAAGTTTAAAAATTACGCACATTTTAATGATTAATATTTGATTTTATTCAACGAAAAAATATCCTCATTAACTCATATTTATTGTTTATTTACTTATTCAAAATTGTGCCTCTATATTATATGATTTTTTTTATATAATTATTTCTCGATATCTATTTATATGCATCCGAAAACTGTTTTCAAATGTAAATGTACTCAAAACAATCAACATGCATATTATCCATTACAAAATCTATGCAGAAAACTGGTGAATGTGTTTTTAATAGCAAATAATGATTATGATAGTACTTAAAAGTATATCATGGTTTTTAGTTCTATCCTATTTTTATTATCAAGATAGATATATCAAACTTAAAAATCAATGTTTCAATGTTGCTGTGAAATTATGTATGTTGATATAGTCAATTTAAATCCGAATTTCACTTTTTTTATTCATAAAAGTCATTAGCATTCTTCTAGATTTTAAAAGCAAAAGGCAGGATAAACGTTCGATTCATGCGTGTTGTCAGAGCCATAGATTGGCAACGTTGAGAGCAGTCGTCTCTCAACAACTGACAGCATAAAGAAAGTACGACCTGCTCAAACATGGAAAGCCCTCGGCTACACTTCATCAATCATTCCGATGAATAGCAACTGCGTAAGCAGACCTAACAATGTTGTCATTGGCAATGTCCAACCTTGTCAACACTACAATGCAGTTACCAACAATAGAAACCCGCGAAGCGAAGCGTCTTCTCGGAGAAGGACCCTTCCGCCCACGGCGAAGGACCGGCCGGGGGATTCCGAGACTTGCGGCAGGGAGAGCGGAATCGCGATGGCGCTCGTTCTCGCCCCCCCCGCTGAGAGCCCGGCGCACTGTCGGCATCTCAGCCGCTCCGAGCCGGCGACATGCCACTCGGCTTGACCCATGGTGTCATTGCTGCAACTGAGGGGAAAGGGTGGGCATCTTTGGAAGATTTATTCGACAGCAATGAGGTAAGGTGGGAGTAAAGGTCTCAGAAATAGGCAAATCACACAAACATGCGCCAGGGTAAAGATGTTTTGTTTTCAAAAAAATTGTAACAGTGCGGTATCGCGAAGATTTTTGTTGTTAATTCCGAAAGCTCCACTTTTTTTAGTAAAGTAAGTTAGTTTTTTAGTTAGTGAAACGTGTAAAATAAATGTTTATTAAAGTATGATTTTGTGCATAAATACAGCTTTGAGTTATATTAGGAAAATGCTAATGCATCAGAGAATGGTGTTTTAATAGAACAGTAAAAAAAATCATTCAAACCACTCTAAACAGTTTCAAATTTTTTAAATAAGAACATTTTTATGTTCAGAACTTTTTGTAACATTTTAAAATGCAATGTTTCGCAATACTGTTAAAATACATGACCCAAATAATAATTTACAGTAGGTTTATATGAATTACGTAAATAAAGCGTTTCGTGAAATATAGAAATTTCAATGAATGTTAAAATTAAGATATTCGCAGAATTTAGCAATACATATTCTTAGTAATATGAATAAAAAAATCAGCTATTCAATCGCAAATATGACTTACAATTCATACGTATATTAATTATTTTTATAGTACAACATATGCAAATCATTTTTAATAATGCTTCTGTAAAAGAACTGCAGGGTATTTCATAACATCAGCCAATATAATCTCTTACCAACTTTCTGATTAATTATTACATAAAAATGGGTTACGATTATCTTATTAGTGCAAGAAAAAGGCTAAATAATTATTTCAGTGTATCAATTAGAAAAGTGAGTCTTTCCAAATCAAGCACACCGGCAAACATTGAATTCTGAACGCAAACCATCTTCACACGACTGCCCCATTTGTGGGTCTTCCAAATGAATAGGTCTTAGTCTAAAGCAATTTGAAACTTTATTTATCTGGAGTGGGTTAAATGATTCAGGTTCAACAGAAATTTGAACGCCTGCCAAATCTAAAGTAAGCCCCGACCATGTGTATCAAATTCTATTTCACTTCTTTTTTCAAAGGGATATTCAGCGGCTGCATATTTCAGTTTGATAAGTTGACTTGGAACCAGCTTTGTCATTCTATTACACTAGTTATGCCAACTCCGAATATACTTTTGCAGACCAAATAAATGAAATACACTTAAGACCAATATTATGTATGCTCGGCCTCTTTCGCTTACATATTAATTTTCTTGCTAATTAGTACAACGGTTCATTTTGCAATTATTATTTAACAGTAAATTTCGGAACTCTTTGCAAGAAAATAAACGCACTCTTATAAATAACCTACTTGCAATTTCTGTTTACTCCATTTATGCTCAGAAATAAGTAAACACATATATTAGAATCACTCCCAATTGATTATTTTTTTACTTTAAAATAAGTAGGCATAAAGAGTAGGGGGAAATAAAGAATAGGGGAAATTCAGGGAATCTTACTTTAATCAGGTACTTATTATAGTTGACCTTTTCCTAAGTGTTTTATTAAAAGTAATATGGGTGAGTAAGTATTGCTTAAGCAATGTACTTACTAATTACGCAAATTTCAAAGAATGTGTCTTTCAAAAATTGTACATCCCAATCAACAATCTGAAGGACTTGAAATAAATTATTTATATACAGATCCGATAGATATAGGTTTGTATGCCCTCATAGAAAAGAAAAATGCAAGAAAAACGCAAAATACCCCAAAAAAGAAAGGTATATCTACACTTTTCGTATAGTGCTTAGTACTAAAAAGCATGGCACTCAATTAGTAATTTCCTAAAAATTTGTTAAAAAATTTACAAGATTGCATTCAAAGGCGACTATTCTCAAAAGAAAGCTAAGCAAATTACATTGTATCTACATTCTTCCATAAAAACCATATACTCTATTTTAAAAGATTTTAATTCTTTTAAAGAGATATTCAGCGACTGCATATTTCAGTTTGAGCCTCTAAGTTTTCTCATATAATAAACTTGATACGTTTAAAAACTTAAACAGTTGTCCTCTAAGTTTTCTCATATAATAAACTTGATACGTTTAAAAACTTAAACAGTTGTCCTCTAAGTTTTCTCATATAATAAACTTGATACGTTTAAAAACTTAAACAGTGTCAAAGAAATATATTTATTATATACATACTATTTTATAAGTCTTTTTGCAAACACGGGAGTTTTTCTACGCACCTACAGTTCTGCAGTATATTACCTTAATGCATGTTACGTTTGAAATGTTTTTATTAAAAGTGAAAATGAGACGTCCAGTCCCGTCTTAGAAACAGTTTATGAAATTTTAAAAGGGGACATAAAAAATATATCATTAAATACGTTTTTGAACTTGTCGGGGGCGTAAAGTATAAATAGTCTAACCGTTGGATCACTGGATTTTATATAGGAAAAATGGACATTTTAGGAAAATATATATATATAAGTTACATAACAGTTGTCTGCAAAATGCTCCGATAAAATATTTCGTCAAGCTATAAGAACACATTTCGTCGTTTTTTTTTCACGAAATCTATTTCGTCAAAAATTAAGACGATTTTCAATGGAATTCGACGGCATGACTCGAACTAACGATCTCTTGGTACGAAGCACCGCACGCTATCAAACGAGCCAGAAAAGCTCGTTGTTAAGAATGTTAAAAAATGAGAGTATTCTTTGTAATACTGCTGAACCAAATTAGTTTGTTACTGTAGAGAGGGACATTTAACGAATTTTTCGTGATATAGGAACTTTGCTTAATTAATTATTTAATAATCCCGATTTCGTTGAGTTAATCATTTGCTTTATTGAAATAAAATATTTCGAATTTTGCAGTATTATACAATTGATAGTTTGAAACAGTGTCTTCTTCTAAAATATCCTTATTAATAATAAGCATTGAGCAAAGGACAACATGCAAATTAGATATAAAATTATTTTCTTTATTGAAAGAGTCGCTCCTAATACCGAACTCCATACTCATACGTTGTTTTGCATAAAAAAAGCAGTTTAAACTTTACATTCTTGGAAACAATCTAAATGAGAGTCTAGCGTTTAACAAACAATATGTTATCGTAAACTGCTTATCACCCATTATATTAGCTCGCTTCTGTAATGTTACTAATGATAGTTACACAACTATGAAAGTTATGGCCTACGTATAAGTAATAGCTCTTTATTGAAAATTCTGCCCCCAATGATACCAAAAGCTTCCATGCGTTGTTCTTCCCGAAACAATCCAGATGAGAAGACAAACAGGTCCGAAGCAAGCATCTAATCTTCCAGAAACCGGTGCAGCGGTGAAAGTTTGGGAGTGTGAAATATCCTACTGATGGCGTCTATTATGATCACGTGGTGGGCTCACTTGTACGATCTGTGGAAGCACGTGGGTTTGGATCCCCGGTGAATGGAGTGGGTACAATGCAGAAATCGGTGGGGGCCTGCGATGTCACATGCACAAGTGTTTGCTGACAATGGTGAACTACAATGGTGCTAGGGGAAGGATTTTTGAGGGTGTTCAAGTACGCTGAGGGAAGTGAGATATCTATGAGAGGCAGAGACGTAAAGTGTTCAAAATTATTGGAGGGGATCATGACCCCTATTTTTAATAAAAGTCATATACTTATCTTACCATTAACTGCTTAAATACCTTTGCACAAATTCAAAATAACAGAGTGAAGATTTTTAGTGATGGGGATTCAGAAAAAAAAGCTTGTTAAAACCTTCAACAAAATTGTGAAATTGAATGTGTTTGAAGGTTTTATAAAAGATATAAACAAAAACAAAATGCAGCTTTTTTTTAAGTTTTTAATTTTCCTGCATAGAATCTATAAAAAATCTGCATTTTCCTCTCAATAATTTCCATGCTTCAAAGTTCAAAATTTTTTAAAGGCTTTTTTCAGGTTTTATGAAAGATACTGAAACAAAAAACTTTAATATATAATAGATCTTCAAACAAACTGCAGGGTTACTGCATATAACTTTCAATTTCACAGTTTTGATTAGGGTTGCATGCTGACTTCTTTTCCTGGGAATTAGGAGTAGGGAGAAGGAACAACTGTCACTGCATTATTTAAACAATTAATATGAATTTTCATTAAAAAAATATAAAGAAGTTGTACCCCCCCCCCCCCCCACACACACACACTCTTCAAATACAACCATCGCCATTACAGATTTCAATGAAACTATTACTTTACAGTTAAAAAAATACTTATATATTAAATAACTTTGAATTGAAATGCCGAGCTTTTCGTGTGTTTTTATCTTTCGTTTATTTGAAAGCGTATATAAGTTTTATTTTTGAAAAAGGTATATACTAAAAAATGAGCACAATGAGTAAAAATGAATAAAAAAAAATGAATAGGCTGCCTTCATAAATTAATTTCAATAAATATAAAAAAAATTCAATAAATATCAACAATTGCAAACAAGACTTACCGGGAATCGAACCCATATCATAAGGCACCGCAATCCAGTGCCTTATCTGTTGTACCAGGGCGACGAGAAGACGTTATAAATAGAACAAATGTTAAAAAGGTGTGCCAAAAGAATGGGAAGTAAGATATTTGAGACGTAATAACTCAGTTTCCATTTAGGCAATCGACATCAAATAATGTTGAAAACCATCATCTGAACAACTATTTTAAGTTTGTCAGGTCGCTTTGTTAAGATGGATAAAACAGAAGCTGAGATTAGCAATATTAAATCACATTGCTCATTTTTGAGAAAGTACAGTTACTTAAATTTGAGTACATTATTGCTCATTTACGATTCAATTGTACTCAAAGAAAAATGAGCAGGTTCAGGTACTCATTTGAGTACAATTTTTTTTAAACTGTAGACACATTTTCAAAATGGATTTACTTTCATTTTGAAATGTAAATTATTTCAACAAAATTAAAGTTATAGAAATAAAACAAATCATAAATATTGAATAGCGCTGGCGCCTCGAAATAAGCGCATTCATTTCTGAATAATTTTGAATTTACCACGATTTTATTTTATCTACTATGTTTAACACATTTCTAAGCATATACACAACATATCATTGATGAACTTATTGTAATCGCTGAATGACTAAATTTACAATCATTAAATTCGAAAACACTCTAATTGTTTGTTTTTTTCCAAAATAACTTTGATATTGTAAAATAAAACACGTTAGATTCAGGTATATCTCTCTTTAAAATATTGTTTCCTCAAATTTGACGATATTTTACTCAAACATGCACAAATAGAGCTGACACACTCAAAATATTTGTTCAGAAGAGGGTTTTCCACATTATTTGATGTCGATTTCTTAAAGGGAAACTGAGTTATTACAACTCAATTATCTTAATTTCCATTCTATTGGCACGCCTTTTTTAACTTTCTTCACGTCGCCCTGGTAGTACAACGGATAAGACACTGGTTTGCGGTGCCTGATGATTTGGAATCGATTCCCGTTTAGTATTGGTCGTAGTTGCCGATATTTATTGAAAGTGATTTTTGAAGACAGCCTATATATTGCATACATTGTTTGCAACTGCTCTTCTTATTCATTTTTACTCATTTGGAGTACGTCTTTTTCAAAATTGAAACTTATGTATTCAGAGCTATGATAAGCATCGAATTCAAAAATGAGTACATTTTACTTAGTTTTGAGTACCTATTTTTAACAGCATAGAATCACGAAATTTATTTCGTAATTTTTCTTACAAAATTAATGAAACGGGGAAATATTTTTCATTTCAAATTATTTCAGTTCTTAATTAATTTCTATACAATTCCCTAAAGTAAATTGTTATTTTTGACGAAAAGTTTGATTGTATTATATTTAACAAAACATAAAAAATACAAATTACTATATTTAAAATTTATACTGGTAAATTATTCCAACATAAATATTTATTATTAAAATTGATAATAATTGTTTTTCATTGTTTCCATTGTTGTTTTATAAGTATTTTTAAGTTAACTCTTACTTGTTTATATTAATGAAAATTAGAAAATAAAATTATCTCCTCTTTAAAAAAAAATGCTTATTTCAATATATTTGATAAAACTTGTTACTCGTATATAATGTTGGTAAATTAAATGCGCAAATCGTTCAGTTAAAAAATGGGAAATTTAAAGTTTGAAAATAGTAACTAAAAAACTACTTGTAACTTTAATGCATTTAAAAATCGTAATAGCGAAAATTAAAAAAAAAAAAGAAAAGAAAACGTACTTGTAACATTGAAAATAATTTTATATAAATAATAGTAAAAATATATGTATCAAGATAAATATGTATGAAAATATAAACACGAATAAAAACAGAAACAAAAGAACTCATTAATAACGTTAAAAAACAATCAAAAAGAAGAGAAATTTTAAACAAAAGTTATCTAGTCATTCTTAAATTCAATTATATTGTCTAGAAACTAGTTTCATTAGCACTTTTTAAATTAGTGAACTGTGAACAACAATTATATCTTATGAAACATATTTTCTACAAAATGCATTAGCTTCATATTGAAATGTAAAAATGTCCTGTTTATTTTTTATGAAATTTGATTTATGAGTTTTCTTATAAACAAAATGAAATTTGTTCTTTTAAATAAAATTAACTTTAAAAGTTTTACTTCGATACACTTTACCGTGAAACTTTTACTGATTCTTATTTATAAATGCAATTTTTATAATACTTATGTTAAACATCATTATACATTGAAGAAGGTAATCGGTAATTTATAAACTCTTACTACACGGTTAAAAAATACTTGCACATTACTCAACGAACTATAAAAAATTCAGTTACAGGAAAACAGATAGTACATTACATTTAAATTATAGAAATCTATCTATTTATATAATTAAAGAAAAGGAATAAAATATATTCTTTTTTTTAAACTTCTGCGCAGGAATTTCCGAAATGTACATCCCATTTAAAGTAAAGACAGAGAAATCGAAAATAAAATTAACCAAAATATTGACGACCAGAAAGCATGAGCGGTCAACCAAAAAATAATTTATCTCATCTATGTAAATTGAAAACGGACACCTGTCTAACAGATTTCTTCAACGATTTCATCATCGATCCTTTTGACAGATCCCGATAAGAAACACAACACACATTTCTAAAGAGTCTTCTGAATTACGCGGTTTTTATCAAATTTCTTCATCATATTTATGACTCTCCAAACGTGAACGAACTAGCGAACATTCCAAATACCCCACTCCATTACAAACAAGAAAGCGATGCACAGAGACAGACCTGATCTCGTGAGTCCGAAGGTGTGCATCATCGCATCGACAGACGGGATTTTTGGTAGAGTCCTCGTCAAATGCCAACTGGTCTGCCTGTACTGCGAAGCCGACAAAAGCGCGTATCTATGCACGGCGGCCAAATGGACAGATAGGATTGCCCATAAATTTCTCGAATTACCTGGCATATCAGCTGCTGCTCCTACCTGGCGATACGGCCAGGTACATAGGGGATGGGACTCGGCGCTCGCATTCCTGGTAAAGCAAGAGTTAAAGCGGAGTTGTTTCCAGGCCGTGCTGAGGCGAAGTGCTTGTCTCTGGTTCAATGTCGATCTCTCAGGGATCCATCGTTTTTTATTATTATTTGATTAATGATGGATTTAGAGTTGGAGGCAGAGAACTGGGGTACCCGGTGGAGTCACGTGACTCCGCCTCCTTAGCCAATGGGAGCGGCGTGCAGGTCTGAGCGCAAGGTGGAGCGTCGTCCACTTGAGTACCTGCCTCAGGTACGACTGCTCGCACTTCGCGCCGGCCTCAAGTAGATATCAAAAGACTGGATCGAATAAATTACGTCACTATTAGATGAAATTGGTGCAAGGTTCTGGTCACGCGGGTGGATCTGCGCATTCGTTTCGCTCAATTAATACTCCCGGTATATGTTACTTTGTTTTCGAGAGATGGATGGGATCGCTGGGCCCGCTTCACAGACGAATCGATTATGTAGAGGCTGGAAATACTCCAACGTTCAATCGAGGAACTTAGAACATCGAGTATGCAAAGTTTCGGGTTTTTTTAATTGTTCCGTGTGTTAAAAGATCAACTTTGAGAATGCGATTAATGTAATTAATATTTGTATGGTACTTATATCAATCTTTTCTTGCGTAAAACACATTTTCTTTTATTTTGAACTTATTCTCTAAAATACTTATGCCTGAATATGGTTCGCATAAAATAATTTATAGAATTACCCTTTTAACCAATGGAAATCGTACCTCTTTAGTATCCTTATGTTTGGGATTAAATAGTTAAGGATATTTTTCTCGCCATAGAGAAAAGGAAGAAAATAAAAAAAAAGGATCTATTCTATTTTTTGGAGAAGTAAAGTTGTAAAAATGTATCATGGCCGCGGACTTATATATGTAGAAATTTAATAAGGAATATATTTCTTCCTGTTCACATCAAACTTTTTACAAAGAGAACAAATAGTTAATGCTATGCTGTCAATTTCATTTGTAAGCTACTTGAAAAAAGTTATTCGGCGTTGGGAAAATTATATGTCTACAAACACAAGAATTTCAAATACTTATTTTAAAAAAAATCTAGAATACAAATGATGTATTAGACTTTGAAGAATTCTAATAAAAACATCATATCATTAACAGGAAAGTCGCTAATCAATTTTTACTATACATTCTTATGGGTATTTTTACATAACATTTCGTTATTTTAGAGGATTAAGAGTTGTAGTTTGAAATATGTAATAATTAAAAAGAATGGGAATGTGCTCATTTTCTATAAACTTTCAAATTATTTATGGTTTATTTCGTGTTTACTCACTATGCGCTTTTTATTTCTTCAAACATACGCGAAATACTTTATTCAGAATTGACAATTTTTATATTTGTTTAATAACAGTTGATTTTTAGCTACATAAAGCAAAAGAAAGAACATAAAGCAAAGCAAAAGAATTTAGTGTTTAGATAATTTTTTTAATTTCTTTTTTGTCTATCTTAACATTTCTCTTACGGTATTAAGAGAGGGACTTCGGAGCAATGGGTCGCGGGATTAAGTGGGGGTCACTAAATTTATAAAATTTAACAAATCAGGTTGCAGTAGGATGGGAATTGAGCGTTTCAATTCACTATTCTCTTTTAACCGCTCGATTGCAATCCTTTCGAAAAAACGCACCCTCTTTCTAAATGGACAAGAACTGCTGGAAAGAAGCTCTGTCTCTTCATATGTTGTGTATGCCTTCCATAAATCCATAACATGAGCAGAAAACATTCTATTTCAAAGAGGGGGAAAGTTTTGACATCTATTATTTCCCTATCCAGCACGCTAAACAATCAATACGCATCGTTCCTCAAAAACGCATTTACTTCGGGAAACAATTCCTGTAACGTTGCTGTTTAGATGACATATATCGACTAAATATCAATCAATAATTTTTAATTCTTATAACTGAGGTTGTTAGTAATTTTTTGATTGTAAATTATCATATTGTGAGCCTAAATAGTAAAGGTTTCGGGGGAAAATAATCATTATTATTTAAGGTTATTTATTCTTTTTGTTGAAGAAAGGATCTAAATCCAAAATAACGATTTTGAACAATTTATATATTTATTATTTCAAAATAATTATAATCGTTGTAAGTGGACCAATATTCTGAAGTAAGTTAATTGAGTTAACATACAAAATAAAAGAGGTTATTTTTGTATGTTAACTAAAACTAGCATAGTAATTTAATAATAATTATAAATAAACAACCAAAAAAAATTGATTCGATATTGGAATATTCGTTGCAGGAATCAGAATGTTTCTACTAATAACTAGATACATCTAGAATTGAAGACAGTTTGAAGAGAATACTCATTTAAAGACACGATGGTTCTACTTTAAATGAGCTTCCCAAGAAGTAAAAACTACATCTAATAATGAATTGAGAGGCGTGCTTTGATTGTTTAAGAACTCCTTTGGTTCAAGCTAACTTTTCAACTTATTCAAATATTCTTATGTTTACAAAGATACAAATCTTAAATCTGACCTGATGACCGAGCGATTGCATTTACATTCAATTCATGAAACAATGTTAAGCATGTCCACAAAAGCAATGCGCACCTCAATAGCAATTCAACTTTTAACCTTTAAAAGACTTAATGACCGAAATTGCGAATCCTGATGAATTCCGACTAAACGGAATTCTTACCTTTATCCATACTTACAAGCCACGACAATCAGTTCTTCCAACCTTATATTCAGGTATATTCCCAGTACAGTCCTACGCAGCATATTTCATTCCGATCGCACTCGCAATGATTCAAAGACAGTTTTATCTGTTAATCTCGATCACGATTCAAAACGTTTTTTTTTTTTTAGCAAACTGCAATCGCGCAGAAAAAAATGATCTGATTTGTTTTTATAGAGTTCCGGGCCAGTATTGACGGCAGCGACCACCAATAGCGTGAAGCCATCAGCGGTTATCTAAACGAGTCTTTCCTTCTCTTTAACTGGAAAGGACGGAGCCATCCTTCTTATCCAAGAAGACATTTGAACTCTCTTCTCATTCAGATACAATTACTTAGGGATACATTTGTCTTGACGTTCCATTTAAACCTGTAAAGGGCATCGCTTCTCAAAAAGGAAGTGTTTATTTACAAAACATCTTTTTCTTTATTTACTGCCATTTTACCAGGGAAAAGTAGCGAGAACTTTTAGTTTAATTTAGTTTTGTGACATATCAATATACATGTAACTTGGCGGTTATATGAACTACATTGTTTAATAGCTATTGAATTTTTCTGGTATTTAATTTATCGCAATGTCTTTCATTTAAAAGCCAAACTTATTAATCCTTTTATAGCGCCAGGTCCTATTTTACAATGCGAAGCAATACATTTATTTAGTATTAAAAGCTTTTCATTGAGCTTTGCCACAAAATATATTATTTTGTAATTGGTCTTCATACACAGTTAAATTATTATGATTACTAGGTGTATGTCCACGCGAACTCACGGGAATTTTTTTAGGGTCCTCCGTCAGACACGAACCCGCGGTCTGATGCTCCAAAGTCCCACGTACTTCTAACGAAGGCAGACTCTGCTAGCTTTTTGAAGTATTTTTTTTTAAATATGTTTCTTTATGCAATAATTTTTGAAACGCATTTTTCAAACAAACTGTTAATATTTATGAAATGAAAATACGATTTGTCACTGCTCCACCAATTCTCTTTCTTTTGATATTAAGATTCGTCGTGTGTAAGAGGAGCAAAGGGAATCTATATTACAGAAATAAGATATACTGGGAGGCTAAGCCCCCTGCTTCGCTGACTCTCCGCCAACCCCCTGAGGATTGCTATTCAATCCTAATAGGTTTACTTCGCAAACCAATTCTCGCTTTGCTGGCTGTAAAGTTGGACACAATAACAATATGTGCTAGTAACAATACTTTTTTAATTATATTACTGAAAACTTTAAAAGTTGAAACTGAAAACTTAAATTACAATTCATCTTTGAAACAAAAAATTTTTTCGTCATGTAAAATCAATATAAAATCTAAAAAACATTTAAAATAAAATATAATTTTTTAAATCTTAAATGGAAAACAATGGCAGCACTGACATGCTTACCATTATTTATTATTTTCCACGTTATTTTCATGCTTTTTCTGCGTTTTAGCTCAATTTCTAACAGTGTTGGTTATTTTGTTTTGGATATAATTGACATTATGCTTACCATAATCTTGCCTACCAGAAATGTTTAATTTACTGAGTTGTGACGTCTTACAGTTCATGGAAATGTATTTTGCAAACTACCAACAGATGGCGCCACACTAATTTTTTATTCATTTGCAGTTTGTATATGTTTTATAGGACTTCTTTTTTTTTAATATAATGAGGCTTCTATTCATCCTAATTTAAGCTGACATCATCAAAATAATTATTCAAAAATGAATTGCAGGAATTAATCATCAAAATGGCTTACATAATGGCTAAATCAAATTGCGGACGCAACAGATATTTGTAAACAAACTTTGCTTCTGCTGTTCCGTCGAGGGAAATACAGCGTTTTTCAATCACCCCCCCCCCCCCCGCGTAAGAGAATTATATATATAAATAATGATTATACTGAATTTATCCTGAAATTTAAAAAAAAAAAAGTTTTTTACTACAAATGATATTTTTTTAACCAATCACCGTTCTTTTTTTGGAAATAAGGTATTATCATCAAGTCCAACATAGTTCTTTTCAAAAAGAAAATAATGTATGCATTTCAAAATGCAAATTTTTGTTCTCCTCCGAAAAGAAAACGTTTTATTTTCAAGAAAACAAAACCGAACAATTACCTATTCGTTCTACATAAGGAATCTGTAGATAGGTAAACTTGGTTTGATTTATTCCCCATGCTTACATCGAGTAGTATTCGCAACAATGGAAAACGATCTTTTGATGGAAATGTGATTGAAACTCTGGTGAATTAGACTTAATTCTACATCTTATAATCCAACAGAGATCAAAAGCGTTGTCTATTTTTGAAATACTTTTTAAATAGTTAAAACTCGTTCGAAACGGAAATTTCTGTTTTGGAAAAGGCATTGAAATGCGTTTACAAATAATTTTGAATGTCCTCACAATATTTTTTTTAACAGTACATACTCACGTCAATACAAGAAATACAATAAAATGCATATTTATAAAATTAAATATAATATTGGATAGTAGTTTTAGATTATAAAATGTAATTAAATCTAAGATATCTTTAATAATTTTAATATAAAATTATTTGCAAATGAATTTGATTGTTGTTGAACACATTTCATTCTTTTAATTTACAAATATAAGTTTATCAGGATTAAGAAATGTAATTAATTTCTAATACAATTGATTACACAGGTCGGCGATGAATTTTTTTTATATATATATATATATATATATATATATATAAATCTTATAGTTTTTTGGATGCTGATTACTTGAAAAATAATTAAAAAAATTCAACGTGAACAGTTTTATCACAAATCATAGGTTTAATATGTAAGTTATTTGAAAGTAATGTTATTTGTTATGTTATATGTTATTTGTTATATGTTAAGTTAAGTATGTAAGTTAAATCAAAGTAATGTTATTTGTTTGAACTTATTAAACATATTTATAGGTTTCAATGAATTATTTGCTTTAAATTAACAAACAAATTACAGTAAAACAACAATAACAAAGAAACACTTAAGATTTTGTGAAAAAATAATTCTTTTTTATTTTGATATGAAATTGGGGTATCCAAAAAAGGTTTTACTTCCATAGCTTCACATAAAATGAGGCCTTACAAGACAATTTTTTAGGCATTACCAAAGAAGGAGAATATTTCTAATACGTTAGTGAACAGTTCATGGATTTATCCGAAGCAAAGCTGAAGTAGAAAGTATTTATAGGATCTGCATCAGAAAAATGATGAAAGAAAAACAAATTAACCCAAAATGGAGTATGCCAAAGACATGCTTCCGATTAAGATTCAATTTATTAAAGCATTAATTGGATGTTTACAACTGTATAATTGTGTAAGTTGATTTTTAAGTATCTCTAGTTTTACTTCCACTTAATGATTTATGGGTTGCTGGAGGCTCACGAGTTGGGTGCATGCTCAGGAGAATTACGAAAGCCTACTGCATCGGCTTTTTGATTCCTACAATCTTATCTCTATAGACTTGTTGGAGCGTGTTGGTGAGGCGGAGTGTATTAGCCAACGGTTTATCGAAGTGATAGTTATAGCATATCTATTCCGCTGTTTGCTTTGGTTATATCGTCGAAGACAAATAAAAAACGCGTTGTTCCCGCTAATATCGATAAAGGCGAGTTGAGCGACTGTGAAATAATAACTGTGCTGTACAATCGAACACTGTGAACGGTTCAGCCAAGTACACAGCGGAATACATCCCACAGTGGAGAAAGGAGCAAGGAAGTGGGTCGTCTGTCGAGTTCCTAGACGGGAATGAATTTATTACGGAAGATCTAACCAACCCCATATGCTGGTGAAATCAAGGGATGAGTTACTAATAGGCATATTAGGCCCATGCCTAGGACCCACGTCTTTAAGAGCCACAACTTTTATTTAATTAACTAATATTTAATCACCTTAAATTTATTTGGTAGTGCGTTTCATCTCATAATCACTAAACTTTCACTGGAATATTAGTCATTATTTTGTAATTGATAGAAATCAGTTTCTTGACATGAAAATTTTAATTTACACTACGAAAAATATTCCTAATACAAATTTATTATTCATCTTAAGTACAGGAGCAGGTTTCAGATTTTAAGAGGAGTATGAATCTTTTGAAGATTACAGGACGGAATTTTTCCGTGACGTTTAGATTGGCTTTTATAATATATATTTTTGTAATATATATAATATATATATATGGCTTTTATAATATATATTTAAAAAATATACTTATTATTTTTATTTCACATTTGGTGGATAATATAATGCTACTTTCTTTTTTTGGAAACAGTAATTACTTTAAATATAAATATTTTAAAAAAAAGTTTTGTGGCAATAAAATGTAATTAAAAAAAATACTGCCTAAATAAATTTACTTACAAGATTTAAAAAAAATCTCAATGTATTTCATATGAATATACATAGGATAGTTTTACATTCACTAAAGCAAAAGTTTGAACTGTCATTTTTAAAATAAAAGAAAAGGAAAATTAGTTTTGCAAACTAAAAATCCTAATCCTACATATCCTAATTATATTCATATGAAATTATAAAGTCAAAAATTGAGATTTTATTTTAATTTTAAATGTGATTGCTTTTCTTCGTATGAATCTCTTCCGATATTGAAATAGGTTTTGCATATTTCTCCCAATGTTTATCTTACTGCAGGAAATCGATAACGATCCCTGCCGTTGATTTGCATTTTCAATCAAGATTGATCAACTATTGATTTTCAAATTCCCATGAAATACTTATCTTGGAAAGTAAAGGACGCCTACTGTCAAATGGAATGACAGCAAATGAAATAATCAATCAATTTATCATTTTAACGAAATAGTCATTCACTTCAAATCAATTAGTCTAAAGAATTTTCATTGGAAGTAATAACCAATAGTAATAAAGAAAAATTGTGGAGTTTTCAACTGACAAATATATTTATTATATGCCTCCAGTTAATATGGACGCCCTATTTTATGCAAAGAGAACAACACTGACGTCTCAGTCAACATGTTTCTTGGACCACTTGATATATTTGATGAAGAGAGGAGTTTAGAATCATAACAGAAATAACGTTTGTAATGTAATTTAAAGTGAAAAAGATGCGTGTGCTTTTGATTCATTCAAATTTATTTCATATGGACTATCAATAATCAATAGTCAAAGACACGTTCAACATTTTGACTGTTTGTCACACAACCGTATAGTATACAAAGTCGCACACAAAGTTAGAGCATAAATATTGAAATCAATATTTGTTATGTGAAAATCAAGAATTAAAGTAAGTAGCAGAACTAAGCGTTTGAGACAACTCAAATGTAAATTATTTATAAAAATAATTGTCTTATATATTTTACATAATTTTTATTGCAAATAGGATTATCGAACTATTATAACACATAATGTGTAGTGTTCCTAACAGTGCCTTTGAATTTTTATCTGAATTTAGTTTCTGAAAAATCTCAATTGGTATTTTAAAAGCCTCTTTTGAATGAAGGTTTCTCAATTATAGGACCAAAAAATTAGTGATTTACAGCACTTAACCTGACGAATTTCTTCCCTCAGGCTTGCGTGCGGCTTTACTGGTTCTAATATTCCACAAATATCGAATTTGAGGCATGAGTGTAGTTACATATGCAACGAATACGAATAAAAACCTCTAAGAAGACTTTTCGTAAAGTATTCATTTTTCAGAAACATGCGAAAATTAATGATTCGCGCTTGCCGGTGACGCAAATGATACGGTTCACATCAGCGTTGGGCAGCAGAAGAGGATTCTAAAATCTGCTTTAATAACCCGAGATAATTTCCCTCTCCGATCGGGAATTCTTGCAGGCGTTTCTGCTTCATCAATCTCGGAACAGAACAATCATCTAGATGGAAGAGAAATTTATTTCAACCAGGTTTTCCACAATTAACGTCTTCCCGAATTCACCACAAAGTGTTTAATTAGGAGATTCCATAGGAAAACATTGATTCGAAGCCCCTTCGTATAATATCCGAAAAAGCATTTGCCCAATAATTTTGAAGATCCTTTGTATAAGCTATAGTTTAGAGATTACTTTAAACTTGCATTTTAAACGTTTGAGGAGCTTGACATTTATGCATTTATATTAACACCTAAAACCGGTTTATTTGGTACACCGTTATAGTCTTTATTTTCTTCCTAGATCTTTATTATCAGATTTTAAATTCATTCACAATAAAATTATCAACGAAAATAATTTATTTAGGGATGATTGACGTAAAAATAATAAGAAATACTCATACATTTAAAATAAATCATGTTTAAGATTTGATTAAATTTTCTTTAAATTGAATAAAAAAATTATACACATTTTGTGATAAAATGTGTGAAAAAAAAACAAGTAAATAAGAGATCATTAAAATTTATCTTTCAAAATCTTTCTTATTTTTAAAATATTTTTAACTCTATATATAAATCTTGTTTGTAATATGTAAATATTGTCATATATTACAATCTGACTGTTTGCAGTCTTAATCTATTTGTGTATACAATAGACCATCACAATACGTTATTATTCTATTACTCTACACTAATGACTAAGTTATCAAAGTAATATTCTAGAAGTAAAGGTGGCAACAAATGGTTACCGGATTCATTCTATGAACGCGTAGTGAGCCACGACTAACTGAAAGGGATTTATCTTCTATGTATTGATTTTAAGTTACAACATTAGATAAGAAGAGTCTCCTTCGTCCCATTAGAAGGAAGGGACGATAGAAGTACAACAATTAAAACGTATTTGTTTTTTTGGCGATTATAATGGTGTATAGAACTTATTACTGTAAAAGAGATGTACTGAAGTAGTTTAGGTACACTACTCTTTTTAAGAAAAGTCACTTAAACTTAAGGCTACAATAGTAAAATACATGTGACAAAATGAGTTTTAGCATTACATAAAATATCAGCGTATGGACTAAAGAAAATATTTATAAATTTGTTGTTTACCATTTAATTTAATTAGCTTGATATTTAAAAAAAAAAGAATGCTCTAAAAACAATTGACGGGATCACTAAATTGAATACCTTTAAATATCGCAAAACTATATCACACTTATTCATAAACATTACCAATTTGTACCATAACAATATATTTTGTCTGAAACAAGATTGATATCTTGTCCCACAAGATATTTATGCTGATAAACCGTTAAGATTTATCTAAACTTGTATTAACCTGTATCTATTAAACTGCGACAAATCACACTTATAACCTATAGATACTAGTTAATAATATATCGAAAATCGTATATCAAGGGTTGTTGCGCAACCTATTTATGAGGCTTGGCTCTGATATTGCGGCTTGATTTATGAGAGGCCAAATTAGCACATTGTTATGTGCCGGTCCTAAGAGATAATTATTTTAGCGAGACCAAGCTGAAGATTAGTCTACAAAGTCTACATACCACGTGCTCGGAATTATCATCCACACGACTGTTGAATGGGGGGTTTATTTATCTCTTTTTTATTCGCTTCTTTCACTTGCATGTATTCAAGAATTTCACATTGCATCTAGAATACTTGAATTTTCAAAAAAATGAAGTATTCAATTTTTTTTAATATAACTTTTTTTTGCGTGGGAAGGTTTAACGTACCATGTTAATATTGCACATTTAAGGGGAAGGGGGGAGTAGAAGAGGAAAGCAGGGATGTCGTTTTTTATTTAACTAGAATATTTTTAGATTTATTATTACAATTGTCATATGGTTGTCATGAGTATGTCAAAATACCAATATTAAAGGTGTGTTATTAACAAAGACATTTTTACAATAACATTAACATCACCTTTTTTATTGAATTACCTTGCAAAAGAAAGAAGGATATGCAATATCTCTAGAATATATTTAAACAGAAGAAGTACAAAGCTTCTGTATTTGTGATTTACGATATGAAATAATTGTTTTAAACAATTTTACGAATGCTTTAGAAATTGTACAATCTTTATAAAATATGTATAAAGTATTGCCCACACACCAACTTATGTTTTCAAAACATAAAAAATAAATTATTTTGCTTATTAAATTAAATCCACTTTTTAATTCCTTGTTTGACTGCACTAAAACTATTTTTTCATATTTCTAATTTAAAATGGGACATACGGGCAAAACGGAACCTGTTCAATGAGAAAGTGACAACGGATGGATATTTTGATTACGATAGGTATTTGTGGGCCTAGTTGAAATACATATTTTTAACTAAAAAAGTACTATAAATTATACATTTAATTTTATAGAGATTCACTTCGATAAAAGAGAATACATTCTGCAATACAATTCTTTCTTTCTATTAAAATTATTCGTGTAAGCCACAACGTCACTATGAAAACATACCTCATAATGTATTTCAAACTAAAACACATTGAATAGTGCCTTTTAGTAACGTTTAAACAGCATTCAAAAGTAAAGGGGTTAGATTACTTATTATGCTCCTCATCAGGTTTGGGAGGGGATGAATCATGCCTTGTGCAGTGGAATCCCCTACAGTCGGTGCCATATGGTTCTTTTCATAACTTTATCATTAAAAGCGGTATCGGGGTAGTAAATCTGAAGGGGGGGGGGGGGGATTCAACTTTAGGTTGAGGGGGTGAGGTGGGAGGGGGGGGGGGGGAAGAGGATTTCAAACTATAATTGCAGAATTAGGAATAAAGTTAATATTTGTGTTTTTGTAGTTGCTTCATATTTAAATGTTTCGATAAACGCATATTTTTATAAACATAAGTAGTCATTTTTAGTAGTCCACGTTTTTATAATGAAAAATCTTTAAAATGTCAATCTTAAAAAGCTCGTAAGGAAATTTTGGAAATCGTAATTTTATGAGGCTCGTTTACATTTATAACTACTTAACTTTAAATGCTTTTTTAAGCACTATACAATATATTAAAATAATATGAATCCTCTCCCCATCCCCTCCCACCCCCCAAAAAACAAAATAAAAAATTTGCGAAACTTTTGAGAATCTTTTGAGGGATTGTCTGATATTGTTATTTTTTTCAGTAATGGGGCTAAAAATAGCTTCATTTCCTAAAATGTTATACTAGATTTTAAAGAGGTTTACAGCTTCAATTGCTTTCGTAAATTCGCTTTTTAGACGCAATTTCAGATTATTCAAAACAATATAAAGTTTAAAAATTATATTTTCATATTAGGAAGAAACGTTTCGGTTCTGGCATCTGTAAATAATACCGAAGGCGCTCATATATCGATTGTCTATCTTTTGGCTATCCATCATTGCTTAGATTGCTAAATGCAAAATCGGATACGCTGAATAAAGAACTTATCCAAAGAGCTATAAATCGCCGATTAATTATTTAATAACTATCATTTGAACCAGCATTTCTTCCCATTTGAGGAAATCCTTAACTCAAACCCTTTTTTGATGTTATCGAAGATATAACCTTTTTTATTTGCCACTTTTAGACATGTAAATCTACATTCCTTGTATTATTCAATTTGTTAAAATCTAACAAATTCTTCTTAATTGAAGGCAATCCATTATAATGGTCGGAAATCTCTAAATCAATAAGAAGTTTATTTACGTCCGATATCTCCGATTGAATGATTTACGATCGAGAAACATTAAATGAATGATTCAAAAAAGCATCACGGTCAGGAAAACTACTGTCAATCAGTTGAAAGTTGTTCGTGACACGCCTGTCATGATCTCTCTTAAAATTTATGGCTTTCATATTGGGCATAACCTCTACTTCTACCGCCATCTGTTGGAAAGTTTTGTAACATTATGTCAGAGTGGATATTGCATTTAATTTCACCAATTTTTTAGATTTTAAATTCCACTTTAATATGATTTTGAATAAACAGCAGTTTACGTTCTATTATATATTTTATAATAAAATTAAAAGTAATAAATTATATATTTAATATTTACTCAATAAATTGATTTTATATTTATTCAATATAGTGTTTTAAAAATGTATCATTCAAAAGTTAACTTAAGTTACGGAACATGATTATGTTGATAAAAAAAGAAAACTTTGTTACTTACTGTAGTCACATGCAAGGTAATGAGAAATTTACATTTCATATATAATCACTTAACACATTAAAATTTATAAGTAATGAATAGTGTGCTGATAAACTAAACATGGTGCTACTTGGACCCATCTAGGAGGTGGGTCTAAGCAATCTCAAGTGGCATGTTTAATTATACATTTTCAAATTTCACCGTAAAAATAATTAATATTACTTTTTGCTATTGTTGATTGCATGGCACCGATAAAAAAGGCTTGGAAATGGCCTAGAAAAAGAGACATTTTGTACTACAAGTGGTGCCATAGGCGTAAATTTTTCAAAAGTATTGTAGTTTTTTTTTAATGAAATACATGCACTTTATGGAAGTTGAACCATATTTTCAAAATATTATAGTTGGAGCGCTTAGGCCCATGGGCTCATTACAATTTTACGCCTATGAGTGGTGCGATATAAGAAAGTCAATTAGTACTACCAAAATTAATGAAAGGTTGTTTTCAGTTTCGGTGTAAAATAGCTTTTTATATATTGTTGTAATTAGTAGAACTGGTTAAAAAGATATAAAGAGGCGTAAAATATTTCATTAAACATTACAGAACTTATGATGTATTTTTAAATTTAATGTCAAATTACATAAACATTCTTACAATTAAAATGTCTATAAGTGTTTTATTTCCATGTCCTAGATCCTACTAGCCCATTATCTCTTCAAATTGTCTATTTCATGGGAAATGTAGCTTGGGTCCAAGTATCCCCAATATATATATATATATATATATATATATATATATATATATATATATATATATATATATATATATATATATATATATATATATATATATATATATATATATATATATATATATATATATATATATATATATATATATATATATATATATATATATATATATATATATATATATATATATATATATATATATATATATATATATATATATATATATATATATATACATATATATATATATATATATATATATATACATATATATATATATATATATATATATATATATATATATATATATATATATATATATATATATTATATATATATATATATATATATATATATATATATATATATATATATATATATATATATATATATATATATATATATATATATATATATATATATATATATATATATATATATATATATATATATATATATATATATATATATATGTATATATATATATATATATATATATAAAATATTAATTTGAGTCGGAAAGAACCTAGAATCTTAGAAAAACATCACAAAAGTAGTAATATTTAGATTATCAGCATGATTAATGTTTTTAAGCCTATGCTTTGGTAAGAAATGTATCAAAATGTTCACGTTTTGGGTCCAAATAAAGCCCAGTTAAGGTACAATTTAAGACAGATGTTTAAAAAATAGTGGAGAAGTAAATGGAGAGAATGACCAATCCAGTAAGACGAGCAAAGACTCTTGAATATTTCAACAAAGGTTATTTTTGATGAAATAATTTAAAATGCACATCCCGGGTGACAACAGAAAGTAAGAAGATTTCAAATGTACAAAACATTTAAGGAAAAACGAATTCAATCATACAGTTGCAGCCTTTGGAAGCCAATGAAAAAATAAAAATTTAAATTATGTAAAAAAGCATCTAAAATTGTCAAATACAAAAGTATCAGGAACTAAAATAAATTTGAAAGCAGAACGGTCATTGTTTACACGTTTACTAATTGCTTCAAGAAGTCGACTCGACATTGATTTACAAGAATGCCTAAGCAAATGCGAATTTTTCGCCGTACCTCGTTGCACATTTAACTTAGACGGGACAATGATTTTGCAAAAGAAAATATGTCATCTCCACGAAAATTTTCACTACTTAAATCCTTTTATGTAATTGTTTCTGATGGAATGACTGAATTGCAATCTTTTCCCAAACCTTCATATGTGAAAACATGCTATGGCTTTGCAATTGAGTTTAACAAGAAAATAGAACTATACGTGTTAAAGTACAATGAAAAACATCTGATGTTTGACACATACCTAAAGAATTAGCTTACGAATAGTATGAAAAGAAAAATAGCTGGAAAAATCTACTTCTGTTGAATATAAAATCATGGACTTTACCGATATATATATAAAAAAAAACTGTCTTATCTCTTTATAAAACTAAAGATGAGCTCACCGTCCATCTTGCAAATAAGGCAATAATACATGCTCAAAAAATTAAAAGAAAACTGATTGTCAGTTGGAGAAAAGAGGCCAAGTCATCAGATGAAGATTATGTTAAAAAACTTGAAAATATACAAGAGGAGGCAAATACAAAAATTATTCTATTATCTTTGTACACCTCCCATATGCAGCTAACATCCACATTTATTCTTGCCTTGTTTGTGCCTTGTTGAGACTATGTTTGTGACAGGTGTTGGATATCATAAAAGATTTATTGAATTGAAACGTGTGTGTTCCTGCTTAGAGTTTTTTTAAAAAAAGTGAAAGCTTTATAAAGGCTTCATGGGCTTTCTGGATGTGATATTACCGGATCCTTAAAAAAAAAAGGCGAAGTTATCTTTCTGGAAAGCTTTCCAGACTGCTGAAGAGGAAGTAATCGACTCGTTGGGCCGTCTTGGAAGCACAGAAAAATTTAAAACTGAAGATAATTTATGAATTGAACGATTCATATGCAATGTATATTTACAAAGGGAAAAAAATGAGATATTAGTCAGCTGAGTTGGTGGATGTTTACTAAAAAAGACTTGCAAAGTGAAAATCTACCGCCAATAAAAGCCTGCCTCATACCATATATTCTTAAAGACTCATTACTAAGTAATGGAGTGGAAACGTGTTGATTTACAACATTCACCGTCACAATTTAGATGGGAAAAGTTTGAGAACCAATATATTCCGACTATATGTACAAGTCCATGCGCTCCAGAATTGATAATGCAGCTGATTCGTTGTAACTGTGACAAGGGACGATGTGCTGTAAATTGCAAATGCCAAGCTCTGTCTATAAGGTGTACAGCATTGTGCATGGGCAATGGAGATAAAGAGACATGTTGAAAGAATAATTTTGGAGACATAGAGCATGAATCAGATTCAGATGACGACCTTAAAAGCCTTAATTTATCTCAATTTTTTGTACAAACATGTATTTTTTAAGGAAATACTATTTTTTTAAGTATAATGAGTAATTATTTCATCATTGTTAAATTAGTTATCACATATTTTTCGGTTGCCACATTACACGAAATCATATCGCGAAAGCTACCAGAGATATCGAAAAAGCTCTAATAACCTTCTTTAAAAAACTTTTTATTTTTTATAATTTGAAATAATGCATATATTAACCAATTACCTTAAAATCGCCATTAAATTACTTTAATATTTAAAATAAATGAATTCTTGCTATGGGCGGCCATCTTGGGATTATGACGTCATAGCGGTTATCGGCCACATTTACAGACAAAACACATGGTAGTACAAAAAACATGGTAGCACAAAATGAATTTATAGCACAAGTACGTTATTATTTGGCTCATAAGCTCACCATCCATACAACTCACTATATTCCTTCCTTAAAAATCCGTCCCTGCACTAATATGAAAATCGCCAAAATATGAAAAGTTTTGAATTTCAGTCAACAACAATATCCCATTTTTTTTAAAAGGAGAAATATGAATTTATAGCACAAAATTGTCAACACATCATCAGAACTGGATTTGTTTGTCTGATCCCTTTTGATACTTTATAACCTAAATAATAATTAGTAAATTGAAATATTAATTGTACTTTATTTCAGTAAACCCCTATACAAATTACGCTTCACAGATTTGCTGTTCAAAGTTTTAGATTATTTATACGTTGTCGTCCAAGCCCTAACTAGTAATTACGCTAACAATGTTCTGCTCAAACAAGGATGTTATGACATAAAGAAATTTACAAGAATCTCAGATCGAAGAAAGATAAAGGCAATTATTAATTTCGACTGACCGTGATGGATGGTCAGAGGAAACAAATTATTAAGTTAGGGAGATTAGAAACAAGGTAAATCTTGCAATAATCTTGAAAGCGTTTTCTTGATTTCTATTCATATTGAAAGTCATTTTCCATAAAAGTTTCATTTGTCGTGTTGATGTTTTTTGTCTTCCTTTATATAAATGTTTTTCAACAATGAACAATTTCTTGCAGTTTCAATTACTGCAATATGATATTAAAATATAGATGTTTATGAATAAAATACATGTATGTGTGTGTTTTAGTTTAAATTACAAATAAAGAGTTTTATTGTAAATAAAAAGGAAAAGGTAATAATTTGGGTCAAGTTTAACTTTTTTTTAAAGCTAACCCAGTTCGCCGAAAAATTATGAAAGGTCAACTCTATATTCACTGAAACTGGCAAAATCTATCATAAAATCAACATACTAATACTATCTTCAAAATATGTCAGATTTATAATTTTTTTTTACTATTCAAGCAAGCAATACATTGTAATTGTTAAAGACAATTCAAATTTAGATTACTAAATGAAAAGTACACATTCCGTTAAGTAAATTTACTATTTGATAATGTATTATAAAATATTCTAATTTAAAATATTTAAGGGTATGTTAATATATAAATATATATATATATATATATATATATATATATATATATATATATATATATATATATATATATATATATACTCTGTTAAACAACTAAGCTTAAAATTAGCAGCTGACAAACTTTAGATTGTATAGTTTGGCTACAGCGGAATCAAGTGTTAGCTACCCGGTCTTACCTCATTTTCCCCTACATAAAAATTATACAAGATCTGCAATAGGGTCTAGTAAATTGCAAGTTCTTTTCTTTTTAAAAAATCATGTGGGAATATTCCCTTGTATCCAACTAATAATTAAGGTATTACATAAGACAAATGAAGAAAAAAATGTGCCACGTACTCAAGACACCTCGGGGTTAATCTCATGGAAACACTTTTCCCACCAGCGTGACGACTATCAAACACTTTAGAATTATAATGTAAAGGCAATATATTAAAAATAAAAGCCTCAAAAAATATATACAAGTATATCGAAATCCAAACTTTGAGCGCAGCCATATTTGTTCACATTCTGCACATGACGTCTTTATAATAAAATGGTTTTTTTTCATTAAAATAATTTAAATAAAATTTCAGTTATTTTATTTTGATATTTTATATGTAAACATAAAAAAAACAATGAAAATCTAATGTACGATCTAAAAATATGTCGGATATTAAATTCTACTAATTTATTTTCTCATGCTTTAAATGAAAGGAAGAACATAAAAAGTGTTTTAGAAAAATTACAAAAAAAATCATGAAGTAAAGTTCAGGGTCTTTCTAAAAACATAGAACTCAATTTCAAAAACTAGTAAAGTTAAAAAATTAATTAAAAGACGAAAAACATCATTAAAATAAAATATTTTATCTTGCAAATTATGAATTAGAATATTAAATACCTTTTAAGGGTTGTAATATTTTTCAAAGATCTTAAAACCAGAGATTTTTATTTAGTATATTTTACGGTTTTTAAGCGCTTGTGTCCATAAAAAAGTCAGCATAAAAACTTCGACATTTTTGTATAATTGAAGGTTTTATGCAAAAAAATGTATTTTTATTAAAATTAATTAAATAAAGGTGTTTGTTTCAATATACTTCATAATATCTGTAAAAAAAAACTTCCATTTTAAAGCATTGAAATAATTGAATGGAAAATGCAATGTATTAAAGTTTTGATCCAGCAAAAATTAAATACTTAAAAATAAAACTGCATTTATTTGTTTCAATATATTTTATAAAACCTGCAAAAACATCTTCAACTTTACAATTTTGATGAATTTTTTTGCTGACCTTTTTTACTGAGTAAGAAGCATGTCCAAACAAACTCCCAAGAGCAAAAATGGCGAAAGAAGATGAAAACCTGCCTGCATTCTGAGCTATCTTAAGTGTCTTCTCTAGAACGATTAATCACTCGTCTCACTACCTTACCTTAAAGAACAAAAAGGAAAGATCCATTAATGATTGAACAAAAACAAAACCAGTGGCTGCAAACAAGCAAGTACCCAATGGCTTGATGAGTAAGGGCCAAGAACTTCTCTAAACACATTTTTTTGTATTTTGTTTTTTCTTTATTTGCTAATCGTGCGTGCACATACAATTTTGAACTATGTTGAATAATTATACGCTTTCATCTTGTAATAATCTGACCGGTTAAGAACAGTTGGTAGAACGTTTTTGATGGACAAAAAGATATATAGTTTAGATGAATTTTGTCAGTCATTGGAAGTTGTAACAAAGTAATATAAGATTAATTAAATGCATACGAAAACGTCATCCAAGACAAATTATTCATCATGATTTATTTCAAAAGTTTTTTTAATTGTATATAAAATTATGGGATATCCATAAGATTAATTAAATCTCCATACACTAATAAATTTCCGATATTTTTTTTACGCAATAATTATTCATCAACTATTCTTTTCTTCCAAATTAACTTAGGAAAAACAAAATATATGCATCAAATAGACACACATACATGTTAGGGAACATTCAAAACATTGCAACATACTTTTAGAAAGAGCTATGCCATGTATGTTAGTATTATGTAAGAAAGGGAGGGGGTCATATTGCTACGTAGCTTTAATTGTTTTGAAGCTCTGGTATTTTTTCCAAAGTAATTTTGATATTTATAACTTTTTATTAGAACTCGGCACTAAACCAATTTTTCGATACACAACCTACTGATGGTATGTATGCCTATTTTGAGGAATCAGGGGGAGGAGAGAAGATACTCAAGAGCGTGAAAGCGTTTTTGAAATGGAAATATTTGAACCCAAGACGTCTTGCCCTAATGACTGTGCCAGAACACCTCCTCGGTCTTGATCGTAGTACATTTGTTTATGCAATTCAATGGAAATTAATTGAAAGAACGAAATGGATTTTTTTAATCTCAGATGCTAGTCTTGAGGAGGAATAGAACTTATTTATATATTAATAATTATTCTTTTATACAAGTTAGAGATTTACGATCCACGGACAAATTCTTTATTTTAATATTATAGAAATAGGAAATAATTCTGTGCCAAACTGCAATGTGATATAACCTGTATAATATAGAACGCGTACGTTTAATAAATTTTAATTTTAATTAATTGAATAAAATTTTTTACTATCAGTCTTTAAAAAATATTTTAAGTGTCACTATTCGGTTACTGATATCTATCCAATCCGAATATATTGTCCGTCTGTCTTCAGAGCAGTATATCGAATATTAGCCGAATATCCTTAGTTTTCACATGTTTTGAAAATCGACCTCATTACTTGGTCTCTTGGGCTACAAATAATGTATAGTATTGTCATGCGCGATACGCGGAACAAAATTATTATTAATATGTTCCAAAGCACACTTCAAATTTGTTTAGAACGCTATAAACAACAAAACTAAAAGCGAGAACGTTTCTTTAGCTGCTTTTATTTGATACCAAAAATGCTAAATCTACTAAGATACTAAGATTGGAATTCCAAATGGGGTTGAATATTTTTAAGCGATAAACTATGTTTATTGGTACTGTTTTTCTGTTTTTGGCATTGATATAAGGAGAATTTTTACATTAAAGTTTACAAAGAATATTGAATTTTATAGTTATAGGTTCTTGTTACCATTATTTTAACAACCTTAAAATTCTTAGGAATGTTGGTATTATTTTAAAGATAATTGTTCAGCTTTATTATAACAAAATTAAAGTATTCCACACATACATTCATGACCATAAATTATATAGAAAATGTTTTTGAAACAGGAAGACTGGTCATATGAGTCAAGCCGTTTTGATTTTGTATTTAATCTATTTTAAGCCCTATCAAGTTCACTTTCATCAATAAGATTTGATAATAGCTGAATTGAATGTTCTACTTTAAACAACATGTATTCTGTAATGGGGACAATAAACTAAAAGCATAAATATAAAAAAATGAAATGCTATTTTTAAGGCAATTTTTTTTATCAGACATTTGAAATGCAAATTAATACGTAAAGTTTTAAGTAAAATTGTGAAAAAATATTTGACTTTTTTTCTAACATAAACAAGAGATGTCTTCTTAACAAATGATTCATACGTATTTACAATGAAACGTGGGAAAGAAACTAAGCATTTTAAAGCACCATTATTAGACTTATTACAATGATATACGAATACAGTTGAAGATACGCTATATTAAGCAGAACCTTTATTGTTTTTCAGCCATAGACAAATGTTTAGCTATAAAATAATCATTTACTTTCGTAGAAATAAAATAATATCAAAGAGTTTCATGATCTAAGAAAAACATTTAGCATTTTTCTGGCAAACTCATTTCATTACATTTTCCATTTACACACACAAAGAACCATCCTAATTTTTAGCAAAAACTCCATTAAAATTCCTAAATCTACTTTTAATGCCTATAATCTCCTATTGATTTGTTTCTGCCTCCAACACGAATGGAATTGCACTTACCTGATTAGTTTCCCGCTCCTCGGCGATATTTCAGCGCAACACGCGACACCACCACTCATCGACTTCAAAGATGGGGTTTCAAAAGAACCACGTGACGGTGACGAGAGATCAAGGGAGAGTCTGCTGAGATCAGACGATCTCTCATCTTTCTGAGCGAGAGATTAAGCGGAGAAAATAAACAAATCCCGTGGCTCCTCCTTCCCGAAGCCAATTACCAGGTACAGCAGGTAGTATGACATCTGTTTACGGGATTTTTTCCAAATGGGTAGCGTTGTGATTCGTGTAACGGGGGGAAGAAGGGCGTAGAAATGAAAGCATTTGCCTTTCAAGACTGCCGCGGGCGGAGGTGGCATTTCAAAAAGACAAGGTTGCGACTTGTCGGACGGAAAAGTGATCGAAGTGGGGACTGGTTTAGCAGTTAATAACTGGCAGCTGGGGGGACTTTTGGAAGGCGCATATTGAGGCTCCAGCAATGCTCGATATAGATATATATCTTAATTAAAAGGGTAAAAGGGGTATTTTGATACCTTAGCTTTGATAGCTGTATTTTCAAACCCGTTGATTGAATCATGTTTTTATAAGATATGCCTTATGTTACGAAATATATACTATAATATTGTTTTTTTATATAACATCACAAATTTGAAACTTCGGCCTTGCCGTGTTTGCAAGGTAACTACATAATTGATAATATTTCATATCGCACCCATTGTACTTTCAAAATCATATCATATTTTAAACGACATTTTTTCGTATATGTCCTCCTGTAGCATAATTTTTATTAAAGGAAGGAATACGTATCTCTTATTTAAACAATAGATGATGATATGTTAAGATGTAATTATGTAATTTAAAAATACATTAATAGAGAAAAATAATTATATTTACCAAAAAGGATTCATTTTGTACATTAATATTTTAATTAAATGATATTGTCAATTATTTTATGGGTAAATGTTTAATATTTAGATATGATTTTTGGTAAAACTTAGAACTATACAGTTTTTAATCAAATTTTCTTTATTAATCAACACTATTTAAAAATTGAGGCTTTATTGATAAAATTTTATTTTAAAAAAAATTACCAATTAATCTAAGCAAATGAAACCAGAATAATATATATATATATATATATATATATATATATATTAATATATATATATTAAAATATATATATATATATACATATATATATATATATTTTAATTTCAGTAGAGCATAAATCGTTCAGTAATTCAAATGTAATTTTGAATTTTTATTAAAAATTGATTGTGATTGGGGTTAACGCAAATTTTCGCAGTTGAAAGATGAGTCGCAAAAAAATTCAACATCTTATTATTTGAAAAAGGCATTATGTGAATTTTTTTAATTCCTTATCTAATTCCCCGCATTATTTTGAGAATTTTTGTAAGTTTTATACAATCAAAAATAGAAACCTATAATTTTAAAGTATAATGCTGAAACGTTCAGAAATCAAGAGCTTGCAGTTTTTTCGTACCGCTGAATACAAAGTTTTTTTTTCATACTTAGTTCATTAATATTTATAAACAGCTGTGTGTTCCCGTGTTTCTCATGCCTGACTTTTAAGAATATTAACATTTATAAAAAATAATTTATAAATTTTTCACTTGCAGACTTCAAATGTTATTCATCGTAGTAGTCAATCATAAGTATGTATATTCAATAAGTAATCAACAATACAAATCCATACCTATACCTCTAAACCATACCTCTAAGCTGTACCTATAAATTTCGCACCTCAAAGCAGAAAATTAGATATGAAATGCAATAGATATCTGATATATATCTACATTTTTAATAAAGTGAGTGAAAATTCGCGAATTTAAAATGTTTTAAATTTTGAATTAATATTCCTCAATCATGCAAAGTATTTATGTATCTCATTTCAGAAAATTGTTAAAGATTATCATAAAAGTTTGTGTAATGTCGAATTAGTTTTGAAAGAAGTAAAGAAAAGGGAAAAGTTAACTAAAATTATTTTTTTATAATCAAATGACGCTTGGAGGAATAACATATTTTAATGACACAATTGTCTTTTAGCTAAATGCAAGATATTTAAAAAAAACACTCAGATTTTTTTGCACAAATCAAGCTCTCATATAGGGCTTAGTATGGCATTACCAATGCATACTGAGAAAAAAAAATTCAAATTTGAGTCACTTTAAATTTTTAATCCATATACCTTAATCACACAAAGTAAGGTTTTTTCAGTTCATCTGCCACTCATTAAAGCACGCTTCGACTCGTATAAGTTTGTAATAAGCTAAATTTGTGTTCTGTAATCGAATGAGTTTTAAAGAAAAGAAGGGGGAAAAACTCCCTAGAAGGTATTTTTTATAATCAAAGGACACTGTGATTCCTATAATGACACGTCTTATTCATAAAAGTTTAAAAAAAAATTGCTTAATGATAAAGACGTGATATCGAGGAAGAATGCAAACGCACACATTTCGGTCCAAAGCAGAGCCGTGTTCAATCTTGTCTCTCTCCCAAAAGTTCAATTAAGAAAATATCGTGATACTGGCGGAGAGCAGGAAAAAACAGAAGGAATAAAAAGGAAAACACCGCAAGAAATAATTTTTTGATTTTTCTTCACGCTGAGATCTTTTTTTTTGCGAGAGTGCCCCCGATCACGCATGCGAGTAAATCGTAGAAATTCTTTTCTTACGGTTTTTTAATCCTTGATTGGAAAGCATGCTGCAGTCATTTAGATTGGGTGTAGTAGCTCGATACATTTCTTTCGTCTTGTCATCGGAAACAAAAAAATTTACAGGAAGTTTGAATATTACGCAATAGTATTCATGCTTATTATTATAGCTCTGCTAATGCATGTTTAATTCAACTAAAATATAAACTCAATTTCTGTAGTTGATTTTACAAAACCCTAATATTAATACATGATAAAACTGCATTATATAACTTCATTTTTTATGATATATTATAGAATAATTAAAATATACAATAATGTGAGAAACATAGTCTACTTAAAAAATATGGCATACACAAATTTTGTTCATTTAAAATATCGTCACTCAAAAACTTTAACTTCCTCTTTTAAAGCATTGTCGCATGGAGTGATGCAAAAATGTAAATTCCGTTCTAATAATGCTAAGAATTATTTACAACTTAGGCAAATCCAATAGAATCTTTTAGTTTAGAGGTTACAGTATATCTACAATTGAATTTATTTGGAGCCTAATTCAAATTTATTATTGGCTAGGTCATATTTTGTCGATTAAGAGTACGGAACTGCTAACTCATGTGAACAAGTTGAGTATGAGAGAAAGTTAAAAATGTGTCCAAGATGTTGTCCAAGTGTTTTAGTATCTCAATTAAACCTTGATCAACCATATCAAGAATAAAATAATTTTGGATTTTTTTTATGAGTTAAAAATGATAATTGTTTAAATTTGTAAAATTAGAGTTTTTGTAATGTTGATAATTCAGTTTTTTTTTTGCAGAATAAAGGTAGAAGGTAAACGGTGAACACGATGCCATTCTAATGAACATCATATTAGTCTAGAATAAAACTGCAATATAAAAAACGCTTTATGCACATGAGGAAACTTTGGCAATATCTAAAAATAGTTTTAACAAATTCCGTGGGACTAACAGGCCTTTAGAGTGCGAAATTCTACATTTAGAATTTCGCAACGAACTAGAACGAATTATAATTAAAAGTGTCTCATCGGGTAGTTTTGCCAATGTTAAACCATTCCATGCACACAAGCATTTTTTAAAAAAGAGTTTCAACACATTTGATTTACATATGTTCACGATAAAAACGTGACAAGAAACATGCAAGGTTAAATGGTATAAAAGAAGAAGAGCGTACTTCGTTAACACAATTTTTAATTAATGCAATGCCTTAAAAGAGATAAAGAAAATAAAAGATGCTCATAATAAAGGATTCATGATTGATGTGCGATCTATTACTACAATTAACCAAGGGAAATCTTGTAAAATGTTTAGTTATATTTTTCTCAAAGTAAGTTGGGGCGCGGTTTGCCTAGTAGGGTGGAGTGAAAAAGGCAAAAAATAAAATTAATTTCGAATTTTACTGTTTCCTGACATACCAAATGGTGCTCTTTGATGAAAAAAACAATGTTAAAAAATCCCAACGCAATCGCTCATCATCTTCAGGTTCCACACAGGGTTTAAAAATATAATATTCTAGTCAATTAGTAAAAACCTCAATTTATTTTATTTTAATTTTTACAATAGCTTTGTTTCCTGACATAAAAATGTTTCTAATTGTTAAAAAGAAACGATAAAAAAAATTCATCCTAAACACTCGTCATTTTCATATTCCACATGAGGTAAAAAAAATTGCAAATTTGTACCAAACTTCGGAAGTTCGTTTCGGAACTTGATTCCACTAAGAATGATCCCATCTCTGGCTTATGCACTATAAGTTCTAATAATCCTTTTGTGTTACCAGTCTCACATACATCCTTACTGTTTGAGATTAGCAAGGGGGTTTCCTATTTGAAATTGTGAACCGCTTCTGATCAATCTTGTTATGTCTTCGTTGATGAGGTTCATGGTAACTGGTAGTTTCAAAGCGTTGTCTGAGTGAATCATCTCAAAATAGTCCGCTGCTTTGAAACTGAAATAGGGAAGATCAAGTTGGTGTATTCACCCCTTACAGTCAGTTTTTCTTGCTTTCAGTATTATTCTGAGGCCCAGTTCTCGAATATGTTCTCGTTCATCTACCAAAATCACCAACAGAATGTTCTCAAAGTGAGCGAAATAAGAGTTCCTTTGAAATACTTCGTGAACGAATGCCTTAAACTCTTCTAGCAAGAATTAACTTTTTTTTATCACTACATGAAGGTGATGTGCTCCATGAGTGGCTTTTGGAATTATCTTTATATTCTTGTACTTTTCATTATAATTTCTTATGTGTCGAATAATTTCTTGTTAGGCTTGAAGCTTTCTTTCTGAATCTTGCAATGTCACAAGAAACAATTTCGCTGAAATCTTTGACTAAAGGATCTTTCTTGTTCCCCTTCCATTCTAAAACATTTCTGATCTACAGGAAATACTTCATTAAATCAGCATAGTAGCCAAAACTGTTTCCTTCAGTTGCATTGTAGCTCCAAAATCAATACAAAAAGTTTTACTTCTAGTTAAAGTCATGTTTGTGCATATAGTCCAACATAAATTACGATTGTTAATAGATAAAACTTGTCATTTCAAATTACCAACTACATACCAGTTGACGAAACGAAGACAAACATCAAATAAAACAAATCCCAAAGAAGATAATCATCCTACACAATGGAATCTACGCGACAACTACGTCATGGTAAAATAAGGGTTCTAAATTAGCGATTTTAGTCGTAATTTGCACTTACAAATTTCAGTTTAACTATTAATTTTCATTTTTGACACCTAACTTTAATTAAAAAAATTCAGTCTGACAACCGTATTATTACATCCAGTTGTCATTTTTTTGCGTCTATAACGTTGATTTTCAATAATTGCTCTCATACTTTTAAGTAATCTGTCAATATCATGGTTATATTTTAAAGTTTTCTTGCGTACAAATGGAAACATGCTTCTAATTTTATACAAAAGAAGCTTGCTTTAACGATTACAAAAATATTGTAATGGTTGGCAGCTCTGCTTAAGAAATTTGAATTATTTTAAAATTTCGTCTAAGCAGAAGATTTTGGCAACTAAAAAAATTGCTAGGTGCCAATGACACCTACCTTTTATCTCCTGATTTCGAACCCTAGGTAAAATAGTTATCAGATTAGAACACGCACTGCCATTTAATAGCATTTTTTATGTAAAACTTGCTATATATGTACGTTACGGAAAATATTTCTATCTCTAACATCTGATAATAACGTTTTATTGTAGTAAATAATTGATGAAAACATAATAAATTAATACAAATCATATTAATTAAAACGTGTATTAATAAAATTTATTTATTTTATAAAAACGTTAAATAAAGACAGTATAAATATTCACTTGAGGTATGTAACCTCAAGATGACAATATTTTGGGCTGAAATTTGGAGAAAATTAGTTCTAGTGAGTATGAAACCATTCAATAACTCAGGCCATATGATTTTCCAGAAAAAGTTTTTCGCTCCACCCTATTGCCCAGTTGTAAAATATCCAGCTTGTAATTGGAGAATTGCGAGTTGGAATATATAGTTGGAGTGGTCAATTGTAGCAAGCTCGTGATCGGAGGGTAGCCGGATTCATTCCATAATTTCAATCGCCGTCTTTAAGGAGCTGGTGCACGTTAAATTTGATAGTGGTCAAATATCCGGATGCCTGAAATTTCTCCGAGTGCCAGTTCAAGTATTGCCCTCGTCATCTGGCCATGATTTAAAAATACCAATAATATTCCCGGGTCTTTCCTTAGAGATAGACCCGGAACTGTCACCAACTTTGCAGCTCTAGTGCGACGTCATTTCAATCAACCAACTCAAAATATTTTCCATTTCTACAAAACCTAATAATGTGAGTTAAGACTAGTCTGATGAAACGGAAACAATTATTTTTAATGTATACCGAGCAGCACAGAGAACAATCTGGACTCGTGTTTTCCTTCTCATCATCATTTTGCGATCAAAATGCGTGTACGAACAACCTTCTTCCATTCTAAATCGAATGCACCCGAAGGCATTGCAATCTGTCCCATCCCACTTCCAGGCAACACCTGTCTTATGCCAAATCTCCTATTCTCTCGTCAAATGAGCAACCTTCTTCCTTTCTTCACTTGACATAAAGGTGCAGTCTCTGCCTTCAAAAAGTATCTAGGTTATGTCATCCCTCTCTGAAATTGCATAATGGATGCATTATTTTGATCGAGTTCTCTTTGTTCAATCAATAGATGTTTCTCTTTTCTTGTAGAGAAGAGATCTTGTGAGAGGCGTCTCCGTTACTTTTCTGCACTTCATAAATCTTGTCCTCTGCCTGCTTTCATAATAAAGATAGAATAAACCGCAGAGTGATGTACGCAAACCGCAGCGTAGAGTTGCATACAATAGATTTCTAAATAGATTGCGAAGGCGTAATTTGTTTCTCAGCGGACTAATAAAGGAACTCATTTTGAACCTCGGGGATCGTTTTGTGGTACCGACATTAACTACATGGAGCATATCAATCTTTTTTTTTAATGCGTAAGGAAATGTTCTTATATAGCAATCGCAACAATACGAACTTAATAAAATAATTTTTAAAAGGCTTTTGTTCTTCCGAGGATTCAAATTTTTAAAACCTTGGAAACACAAAAACTACACATATTTAATACGAATACAAAAGTAATATTGTTCAACATATTGTTTTTAAAAATCCTTGTATAACTTCAAAACTTATACTTCACTAACTTTTCAACTTATTTATAGATAAGGTTGTTAAATATATGCAATATTTTATAAATATTCAATAAATATATGGCAATGTTTATTATTATATTCAGTTTTTTCAGTTATCATTTACTTAAGTTATTATAAAATAAAAAAAAATGTGTGTTAATTTCTTTCCTAAATACCCATTTCTTAACTTAATTTGCCACAAGTACGTCCATTGTGGTAATATTTTTAATACATGCCATGATTTTATCCATTTAGAGACTGCTGGATACTATTTTTTTTAAATAAGTATATAATATTTTCTCCATTTCGCAAATATTTTAGCTAATTTGTCAGGAATTTAGTATATGTGTCAATATTTTAGTAGTAATATATCTCTATATATAATTCTCTTAGCGGTGATCAAAAAACGCTGTACTTCATTTCGTGATTTGGTAACACAACGTCGTAATGAGCAAAACGTCGACAGTACGACACAATTTTACTTTAGCAATTAAAAATCGGTTTAATCCTTTGGCGTATACTCTTTTTGAGGATTTCAGTTGAAATTCGGAATATAATAAGCGTTATTATTTTAAATAAAAGAAGTTCAAAGCGTATTACAACGTAAACAAACAGTTGTCCTTCAAATCGGGTCTTCATTTCGAATCACTTCGCCTGCCGCGATAAAGTCGACGTCCATGCAAATTCTGTAAGTCGACGTCTTACAGAATTTGCATGCGCTGATGACAATTTAGCCAAATGCCTCATTGCTAGTTTGCAGATAGTTTTTCTGTAGCAGGGTCGAACTTATTCATCTTATGTAATTATATATACCTTTCTTCCAGGTTCTTGAGTGAAAGACAAACTCCATGGAGACAACAGAACAGGTATCAGAATTTTATGAAGTGGCATTAACGTTTAACAATGAAAAAGCCCAAAAATTTGCAGAAAACCAAAACCAGAAATTAAAAAATACTAATAATAATTCAAGGCCAATTTCAATATGATTTTCATGAAAAAGCGAACCAAGTTTGCTATTCAGGTGACATGTCTGTTTCTAATAATCCCAGAAGTCAGAGGTAAATGGAAAAAGCATGCGATTAGAAGCATGCGATAAATTTGCACAAATTATTAAAAATTTGATCTAAAAAAATATTTTGACATAGCATTCCTTATTCCGCATTTAAAATATGTTTAAATCATTAATCTAAGCCGTCATACTATAAAAAAATAAAATTCCAATAACCCCGCCCGAACGTAACTTTTTGAAAGTTTGAATTGTACATATAAAAATGACATTATAATTATGAAAATCGAACAATTATTGTCCAGTACAAACACAATCACCCCCTTCTCGAAAAGCTCAGTCGTGACATTACCCTAGAGGGATGGGTAGGGAAAATTGACTCAGGACTAAAGGTCACCTTTTAAGCAGTAAACTCTTTCGGTGAGAATACTTTTGCATCTTTCTCTTTATGGAGCCATGCCAATTTGTAATCCTCTACATATGGAAAAGAGATCTTTAGGGCTGCTAACTTATGTGCAATGTGGCTACAAACCTTTATTTTTACCAACCACCCATGCGTTTTGTGAAAGTATAATTTTTATAACATAAGAAAAAAAATTAAGTGTAAAAGTTTTAAATTTGTAATATCATAAAACATTTATAACTGCTTAAATTATTTTTATTAACTTTAAAAAAATATTGTACGCAACTTTAATGATGTTACAAAAATTTCTAATGTTTTATTATTTTCAAAACTTTCTTAAAATAAAAAAAATTTCAAATTGCTTTAATAAACGTAAATTTTAAAACGTAATTACGCATCTTAAGAAAAATTGCGTACCTAAAATAAAACCTGTTGTGTAACTTTAGAGCAAGATTCATTCCTAACCAACTACAAATCACCCTCAAACACCTTTAAAACCTACCAGTGACACTTAAAAAAGTAATTTACCTCAAGCCTTCTACTCAGCACACAACAACTGCGATAAAGTAACTTTTACCCCATATTCCTAAACCGTATGTAATTATACAACCCTTGGCAAAAAGTACCCGAGCAATGTGTCTAACTCACACAGTAAATTCAAAATATCTTTATATTTCACAATACGTTTGTCTTGAACAAATCAAACGATAATGAGCATAAAATATGATAAACTAAGAGATGAAATCAATGGTTAGAGCACAGTTTATAATTAGTTTTAATTATAACTTAATATGATGGAATTTCATAACATGTGTTGGACTTCTTGTTGTTCACCTTTTGTTTCAAAATATTCTAAATGTTTTCAATGAGATTAAGTCTGGGCTATTTGCTGGCCACGTTAATGTCTTGATTGGGGAGTTGCCATTGTATTTGAGAAAATTCCGGATTATCTTGCTACGGTCACAAGAGGCATTGTCATATTGGAAAATGAAAGCATGTGAATCTCCGAACCATTCGTCGAAGCTAGGGAACAGAAAGTTTTCTAAAATTTCCTTATATGCTTCAGAATTAACAGTTCGCAATACTATAGACAACTTCGCAACTTCTTGGAAAGTCATGCAGCTCCAAATGAAAATTGTGCGTGGAAACTTAGTTTTGATATTAATGCCATCTTCATTGAACTTTTCAACCACTCTTGTCCACCCGAAGATTCCACTATAATCGGCCAGTTTCAAGACAAATACGGGATTCGTCACTAAATACAAGTTTTTTCCAGTCCTTGATTCCCCAATTTCGATGATTTCTGCACCACTGCAGACAAGCATTTTTATGTTTTCTTGGGAGAAAAGATTTCGTTTTGACTTTGCAATATTTAAAATCGCTCTCATTAAGACGATTTCGCACTGTTTTGATTTTGCTAATTCTACAAGTTTTCTATCTTGTTTCTTCATGGTAGCGCGTGGACGTCCACGTCGACGAAGGATTTCTACGCTATTGGTAGCACAAATGCTACTTTTCTTTGTGAAACATTCCGTCTCTTAAACATTTAACTATTCTAAATTTCAAATATTTAGAAAGTTCTTTCACGGGAGCCATACTTTCGCACACTGAAAATCAAATATGTTTTCTCATCCACGAATTTGACCTTTATAAGTCTTGCTAGTTGTTCTATGCGTGCTTTGCTACTTAATATGCAAACATTATGGTAAGTTTACATTTGCTTTTGCTCGTGATCGGATACTTTTTTTCAAACTTTTTGATTGATCGGATACTTTTTCTGCACATGGAAATATATTTTATTGAATAAAATATCAAGGATTTTAATAATGCGATATATTATTGTCCTATTTCAATAATTGGAAGTGTGCTATATTATATTTCGGATGATATTTGTTGTTCTTCATTTTTTCCGAGATCTATTCAACTTACTTTATAATTCTCCAAGCAGGTACGTGAAACGATCAGATACTTTATGCCAGGGGTTGTAGTTCAACCAAATGTGCATAAGGCAAGATCTCCCCTTCTAATCATAACGAAATGTTATTTTTCCCATTATAATAGTAATTTCACGAATAAAATTTAAAAAAATATTCAAAGAACACATTATTTTTATAAAAATTTTAATTAACCGTAACTCATGGGCACCACGGCTCTTTTTCAAAGTATCAAAATCAAAAACCTTTAATATTAATTACTTATTTTTTCACCCACATGGACAAAAATCCGCTAAATAAATAGTAATTTAATATATTTTTATATACATTTTTTTTATTAAACTACAAATTAAGCATACATATCATGTCATTTTTTTACCCATTTGGTACACATGTCGAAAGGCAAAATACACTACTAATCAAACTGGTAAACGTGGTCCATCCTCCTTTACACGGCAATCTTACAAAACCTTAGTGCAGCCTTAGTACGACGTTTATACAAATAAATATAAGGAATTACCCAAAAAGCACACATACATGGGATTCAGGACGTGGGACTTTTATGGGATAGTTGGGCTCGTGTGGGCCCATGCAACAGCCCAGTGTTTAGTGTTACAATATTATTTTAATAAGTTTTCACTCAAAGTAAAACAGTATAATATTCTTATTTCTTATATATAAGTTATTTCAAAGGGAAAGGAAATTCACACAGATTGGCAGGGATTTATCTGGGCACCCCATATGGAATCCATGTGCTTTCCATTAAGTAGCTTCGAAGAAGATTTATAATTCAACGAGCATGCGCACTACGTCAAAGGGACTAGAGTTCCTGCTGGTTCCAGAGTATCATCAAAACATACAAGTTTAGCCTGGTCACAGCTCGTTTTTTTTTCCATGAGTTTTTTTAAAACTTACAATATTTTATCAACGAAATAGATATAAGGTATGTCTTACTTTATTTAAATTATATGTATACATTTTATCCAATTTATGCCTTATGGGACGGTTAGAAATACCCTTACGATTAAAATGTATTGAACGGTAACCCCCTAATTTCTCGCCCAAATCTAGTGGTCCATTTTTGGCATCCTTGAAGGGGAAAAACGAGTTTTGCGATCGGCAGCAAAACCAGTTTTTGTCGCCAAGTATGGTTAGCATAGAGAATATTGGAAAAATTTAAGAGAAGTTGCCAAGGGTTACTATTGGCCGCATTTTAACCGATTCGTTTATATTATCAGAAGTTTATTATTTTTTCACATTCCAAAGAAGAAATGCGTATGAGAGAAAACGTATTTGGCTGCAACTTAAAAATACATGTGTTCTAAATATTCTACACCATAGTTATTATTATGGTTAAAATTAATAATTATATTATCTCCAGTATGTATTTCGTCGCTTAATCCATGTTACTAAGCAAATCCTATCGGATTAATATTAGACTTCAGTGATAACACGGCTTAAGTGTCGACTTGGCATAGTCAGATTTAAAAAAAAATTAAAAAGTAATTTTTAATGAGGTCGCACTCTTGCTTTAAAAATGAAAACTCAAAATCATTGAGTTTTCAGAAAATGGCAAAAACTGTTTTTTACGACAATTTCTTAGACGAAGCGACATAACTGCACTCTACAGTCCCATTTTCAAAGTTGAAGTAACTCAAACATTTTTTAGTTATGTCACTTTTGAAGCAAGAATGCAATGTGTTTTGATAATTTTTTTTAAAAGTTATTCAAAATATTTTTTATAGCGATAATTTTTTCAGTAATTTGTTGTATAAAAGTGTTTACTTTATAGATTTTTTACAAAAATAATTTAAATGCCAAATTATTCAGAACCTAACCGAATATTCTGTAGTCCAGTCAGCAAAGCATGAAAAAAGAGTCAATTCGGAAAAAAATAGGGGAAAGCTAGAAACAATTTTAATCGCTTCTAAAAAGTGTTCTGTATGATATATTAATTTTGCACCCCTGCACCACCCCGGCGTTGGCTGCCATCTTGGAAAAATGGCGGCCAAAATCAGTTTTTTGTGATTATCTCCTTAGTTATTAAATTTAGAGAAAATATTTCAATTACAAAATTATTCCTCAAGTAATTTTACACAAAAATGCAATTTACATTATGTTTCTGCGATTCACCATTTAGACTCTAGAGGCAAATAAAGTGAATATTAATTCACTAAGTGGCATGAAAACTCAAGAAACCGCTTTGACGGGACATCTTTTGTTCCTTACTTTGTTTAAAAACCTCTCTATACCATAAGGTATAGAGAGGTTAACGTATATTTTAACAAAAATGGTTGTTTGACCTTAAGATAAAGTTAATTTTACTGAGGGGATTTTGCAAATAAGTTATATTTTCCATTTCTGAAAGAGATTTCACAATGGGCTCCCATAGAGTTGAAGAATAAATCTACCCTATTTGCTTCCAAGTAGCTATTCCGGCTTGGAACACCCTTCTACAATCCAAATAACATTTTAAATTCCAATATTTAATTATTATTCGAAACTTAATATATTTCCACAAAACTAAATACGTATTATCATTCAAAGTATTAATATCAAGAATGTCACCTTTACATTTTTCATGAACAGTTACATTTTCAAATCTTCATATTTGTGTATATTTTCCATAATTTAAACTATGTTAATTAACATTTTAGTCCCTTTTTTTTACTTCCGAGTATTATAACCTAATGGCAGTTTTTCGCAAATAATACAATTATGTTATGAAGACAAAACTGACAAGTGTGGCTTAAGACCGAAGCGTCTTGCGGCGTTAGACTAAGGAACACTCCAAGTTAGTGTAACAATTTTAAATTAGATTACTAAAGAATTTTTATATTCTAATTTCGATTGCATTATTTGTTTTATAAATATTTGTGCAATTTAATTTCATAGAAGATACATAGTTTAATATTTTTTTCTTACTAAAAAAATGTCTGCATAGCATGAGAGTTTCCAAATTTTGCATTTAAGGAAATTAGCAAATGTACTATATTACTTTTAGTTGTCTGATTGCCTGAAAAGTATTAATTTCTTCAAAAGGAAGAATAGCGCCAAAATGGCTTGTTTGTGCTAAAAAAAATTCTGATACTGTCCCTAATCAAATCCTATTTAACCAATGGATATGAATCACACATTAAAAAAAAATATTTTAATCTCAGGACACATTTAAATTTAGCATCTATGTCTTCGAATTTTACAGAAATACTAGAGTATTTTCTTTCACCTGGCTTTTAAATGATGATATAGTTTCTTTAAAAAACGTTTGCTCATACGCCCAGTGTTTACTCCCATAGTGTGGAACTAGTGCGACGTTAATTAATCAAACCAATCCCACAGTGTGGAAGAACAATAAATAATCTTTGCCCACTAAAAATAAATTCTAAAAAGGCTTTCTAATGTCCTAATGCAAATAACTATTGATGCCATTGGAAAAATATACTAGTTCATAATTCATATGCTCAGTCACAGAATAGTGGCATGGTGTGCAACGCTCATTTCCCTAATAGACCTCATTTGTTACATTTAAGTCGATAATGATAGTTTAGTGCTACACACATTGTATACATATGTCTCTTATTATTATTGTACACTGTTAATGATCTTATACTAACGCATGGCTTTTGAAAGCTGGTGAGATCGCAAGATGACCATACAACACATACTCACTCACCATCTAGAAAAAGCACTCCAGTTGTGCTCGAGTCAAATACATGAGGCGTACTTTGTTATACCGAACTTTAATACGAAGGTGAAGAAATATCAGAAAAGAAGAAATATCTCTTTCAGAAATAGGAAATTATAACTTATTTTCAAAACCCCCTCAGTAAAATTAACTTTATCTTAACGTAAAACAACCGTTTTTTGTTAAAATATACGTTTATAAGGTATAGAGAGGTTTTTAAACAAAGAAAGGAACAAAAGATGTCCTGTCAAAGTGGTTTCTTGAGTTTTCATGCCACTTAGTGAATTAGTATTCACTTTATTTGCCTCTAGCGTCTAAATGGTGAGTCGCAGAAACATAATGTAAATTGCATTTTTGTGTAAAATTACTTGAGAAATAATTTTGTAATTGAAATATTTTCTCTACATTTAATAACTAAGGAGATAATCACAAAAAACTGATTTTGGCCGCCATTTTTCCAAGATGGCGGCCAACGCCGGGGTGGTGCAGGGGTGCAAAATTAATATATCAAACACAACACTTTTTGGAAGCGATTAAAATTGTTCCCAGCTTTCCCCTATTTTTTTTCGAATTGAACTCTTTTTTCATGCTGTGCTGACAGGACTATAACTTAAAGGTTAAAGGAGGATGAGCCTCATTGCATTTTTGGAAGACACACATTCAGAAGTTAGGAGTGGGGGAGTTTAGTATTAACTGTTAGGGGGCATAATTCCAGTGTGTTTAAATAATTAGATTGCCCCAAATATATATTAAAAAGTTTTTTTTTCATTTTGGAATACTAAATTTTGTAAATATGTATTAAATGAAAAGATTATGGTCTTTATTTTACAAGTACAATCAGGCATGTAGGAGAGAGAAAAAAAACGTGGTGGACAAAAACTTTTACAAATCCTGGGCATGTCAAATTATAATTTTTTTCAATCCTAAATAGAATAAATCTGCACTGCATGCCAAATTAGGAACAGATTGTTTATATGATCCATTAGGCAATCTTTTTTTTTTCGGTCACCAAAAGTAAACACGATGAGGATTAAACACTATAGCCACATTAGGCTTAGCGTAAGCGACAGAGTTGTGGCGTACTGTCTTTTAGTCACCAGCGCAGTACTTATTTATATTTTATTTATTTATTTACATTTATAATATTTTGCTAAACTGAAGTGAACAAGTAAAGTGAACTCAGGCTATTTAACGTTACACCCCACTTAATTCAATTGTTTTTATCTTGTAGACTTCATAAATAATGCTTTAATAAATCTGCTGCTCCTCTTTTAAATAAATGCGTAGTACTTGCACCTCTCACTATTCCATACAACCACGCTGCACAGTAAAAGTAAATTGGTAGTCGCAAAGGTGACAGCATATAGTAACTACAATTGGTGACTACAAAATGGTGACTTCCAAACTGTGATTGTTCCGAGGATTGGCACAACGCAACGAGCGATAAGTGGAAACATGAGGGGTTTCCGATACTTTTTTTTATTTTAGTGTCGTTAATAAAATAAAATAGTAAAGGTATAATATCCGTAAGTTAACGTTAAATTTGCATTCGTAACTAAAATTCCAGACGATAACGAACAGTAGCAGACAGACAGTAAAACCGATTCAAATAGCCAACCGGGCAATGTTACTGAACTAGCATGGGTTACTTTTAAAACTCCTCCGTTTTTGATATCCAACCAAGAATTGTTTGTAGTTCGGACAACTTGAGTCGCAGTTGTCCGAACTACAATTCTGGGTTGGATATCAAAAACAGAGGAGTATCACTACATTATAGTGGGATATATTATTATTATACTTATTATTATACTACATTATAATGGAAAATATCACTGCATTATTATTGCACTCGAATCAGACATTCTAGATTTTGTTAGTACTTTGATACGCGCGCCAACACCTAAAAATAAGTACGTTGCATTAAAAGATCGGATATTTAAACAATTTGTGCAAAGTGAAACAGCAAATCGCAACTGGGTGATAAGCGTCCCACTCAACAACACATAAGCGTCACTCGTTAAACAAATTAACTGCGTTAACGGACTGTTGTTATGCGAGTTAAAAAAAACCTTGCTTCCACAAATGTCGCGGAAGATGTTTTGCGTACACTGTGGATGCAACGTTTGCCATTATACTGTCAACAAATTCCTTCTGCCAGTTCTGTACCGCTAGATGAGTTTGCGCGGATACTAGATAGCGTAGTTGAGGTGTCTGGACTTGCACCGTTCGTGTCCGCGGTTAAAAACGACGCGAATCCTCAAGTACCTTCAGATGTTTGTTCGTTACAAACTTTAAAATCAAATTAGTGTGCATTTGAAACTAATATTACTCGTTTATCTCATCAAAAATCTCGCAATACTGATTTTGATAACCGTCGTCATCTTAGATGGGCAGGACTAACCTTGCTGGGTCTAGAGCTTGTAGTTTGTCAACATTATTCGTATATTCCCTTTAAACACCTTCCGATTCAATTATTTTCGTTAACAAAAATGAAGATTTTTGCATCGCCAAAAGTCACGCGTTTTATTAACGAAACTTTTTTTGTTAAAATTGACTCAAATAGCCTTGAAGGTCACAGGATGCTTAAAAATGATAGCTTTATATCTGAGAGTACATTGTAGCTACGATACTGAAAAAAATCATTTTCGCTCATAATTACTTTGAGGAACGATATTAGGACACTCTCATTATATTTCAATCTTACTAAAATAAGGCAAACAGTTCCCAGATATCAATGAGAAAATTCCCACAGTACGTCAATACTACTGAAGACGAAGTTTTTTTTTTTTTAAATGTGTAGCCACTGCCAAAGTAATAAGAAGGAGTACAAAGCTTCTTTAAACCATTAATGTCTAATACGTGTAAAGCTATTTAATGTTGCCGCTCGGCTACCTTAAAAAGTCATCAGTGTAAAGGTCGGCTGGATATGCTATCGGCTTATCTTGCAGGCGTAGCTACCACCTCAAGCCATGCCTCCTCAGTTCCTAATGTGTGTTTCGAGGTGTTTGGAAGGACCACACATGAAGATATTTCAACAACAGCAAAATATCCCACAACAAACACTCAAGACATTTAAAATAATATGGTGTTAAATAGTATATTCAAAAGATTATTTTATTAAAAAGATTTCAAATGAGTCGTGTTGTAATTTGACAAGCATATAAATTGTTTCCCGAGTTCAATCTTTGTAATACTTTCCTTCCGTTTGATGATATTACTATATTGTAACAACCTATTATATCTCTTTAAAAAGTAGGATAGCACATCGTTAATGAGCACAATTATACAGCGGTGACACTGTGATACAGAGAGAAAGTCACAGTATCGCCAAAAGAGTATCACTGACACATCTGCGGGCCCACTCTGTGACAAAACAGCATTGTATACATGTCTCCAGTGATCTTACTTTACAGTGATATACAAATGTTATGTCACCACAGGCAGATATGAAAAATACTATTGACTTTCTTCTGATAATATTGATGAATAAGATGACGCAAAATTAACTCATAAAAAACTCACTTTCAGCGAAAAGTTATCAAATTTTACAAGCTCATAGTTGTTTTATGTAATTAACTATCCTCGTAACATGTTCTATTTTTTTATGGTTGATTTGGGTTTTATGGCACACAAGAATCACGCAAGCCATATACGTTCCAAACAATAGTTGAAAATAACCAAGCAGTTTAAAGTTTAAAAAAATTTAAATGAATAAAAATAAGAAAGTGTTAATGTCAAACATTAATTTTTTAATTTATTTTAATTAATGATTTTTTCATTCATTATAATTTAATGAAAACTTTTGAAAGATTTTGATGAAATAGGGGTCACAAAAATTCTAGCAATGGGGGTAATTTGCATAAAAATAACGCATTTGCATAAGTCGGTCTAAAAAATTGTCATGATTGTAGTGTCTTTTACAAGAGTCATTCTTTTAATGATTTTATCATGAAAGTATTTCTAAAACCATAGTGCACATTGAGCATATTTGTTAAATTTAAGTGCAACCGCTTTGTACTGAACACATTATTTGCAGCGTGAAATTTATGATATTTATAATGTACGCTTGAAATTATTTATAGTACATGCACAAGACCGTCAATAAAAAAATGCAAGAATTAAAAGAAATCCCGAGTGTTATAATATAGATAAAGTAAATACATGTAAATAAATTGCAAAATGAAGTGGACTTCATACAGAATTTTGTAGTGACATCTTATGCAGGTAATACGATGCCACTGCAAACTTACTTATTCGTTGCAAGTCAATTGCATTTCTTATATTAACCTTTGGTGGTATCATGTTATCAAAATCCATGTAAATTTTTTACTTATGGCAATGCTATTTTTAAATCTCCTATGTAGCAATGATGCTCTTTTGGCGATATTATACAACCTACGTGGGCTTCACCGATTATGCGATTTGCATATCCAAATTCACGGTACAACAATGGGATCAACTTGTAAAGTGATAATATTAAACTAAAATATGATTTTCATAAAATAAATTCACTGAATAAAATATATTTTCTAATAATCATACGAAAGTTATAGCATTACCGTTATGAGAATGAGCACAGATTTGGTGGGCCTCTCGTTGAAGCACACTATCCTGTATTTACGTGAGCATATATGGGATAGCCGATATTTTATATCGGACCCTTTAGTTATTAACATAGTACGAAATACTTACCTCATCATGTCCATTTGACATCAATGACGAATTAAATGTCTAAAAAATGTAATAAAGTCTATATGTATGACATGTATGCCTTTTTGACCTTTTTATGATTTAAAAAAAATCCTTCAAAAATACTACATGATGTCACCAGTGATATCACAGCACAAAATTACTGCGACACCGCATAGCATTGTCACTGTGAGGTGTGAGATCACATATAAATGACAGTGTAAAGCTTGTCACATCGAATGGAAGTTTGTAATATAATGACCAGGCCCCGATTGCCGACCTGGCCCGTTGATTACACTTAGAGTTTCTGAGGGGCCCTAAATCATTTATACCACACTGTTAAAAATAGGTATTCAAAAATAAGTAAAATGTACTTATTTATTTTTTAATACATTCGATGCTTATCATGGCTCCGAATACATAAGTTTCAATTTTGAAAAAGACATGTACTTAAAAATGAGTACAATGGGCTGCCTTCATAAATCACTTTCAATAAACATTGACCATTACAACCAAGACTTACCGGAAATCGAACCCAAACCTGCAGGAACCGTTATTCCATTAAGCAACCTTATTACCCGTTAAGCTACTAGGGCGACGTGAAGAAATTATAAACAGAAGTAATGTTAAAAAGGTGCTCCAAAAGAATGGGAAGTAAAATAATTTAATTGTAATAAATCAGTTTCCATTTAAGCAATCGACATCAAAATAGTGAAAACCATCTTCTGAACAAATATTTTAAGTTTGTCAGGTCGCTTTGTTAGGCTTGAACAGAAGCTGAGATTAGCAATATTAAATCACACTGCTCATTTTTGCGAAGGTACGATTACTTAAATTTGAGTACGTCATCGCGCATTTACGATGCAATTGTACTAAAAGAAAATCGAGTACGCTCATGTACTCCTTTTTAAGCACCTTTTTTTTTACAGTGTATGCAAATACTTTACATCCATACTAGTTTGCTACTAAAACTTTATTGATAAAAAAAATCTTACAGAAACATACTTTAGTAAAAAAATCATCAATTATATTTGTGGTTTAATCTGTTCGTTACAAAATACAAAACATCAGGAATACTCAAACGTTTTTAAAGTGTTTCAATACATTTTTAGTGCAGTAAAAGTTTTATTTGCTCTATTGGGAGTAGTAATGTGCCCATTGTCTCAAATAAGTTTCTCAATGTTTGAAAGTGGGTTTTCTTGTGTCAAGTCTTAATCGGGTCCTGATCTTATAATGCTCTCATACATAAATCAAGGTGTGTGATTTTGTAACAAAAATACCGCTAGGGAAAGTATAAAAAAGGTAGAATACATAAAAGCATATTAATAGGAATTATAAACCACACAAGAAAACACCTTGGGAAAAAATGTAAAATACATTTTAATGATGGTAAAAGAAGTAATAACGTAACTTTTTACGTATTGTTAAGGTAGTTTCACTTATAAAAACTATTAAATAATTAGCAAATGTTTCTATGACTTAAATTTTGAAAAATCTTGCAGAAGTGGCTAAAATAATTAAGAGGCGTTTTTTTTTAAATCGTTAATTGTTGCTGTGAAATGAAGCTGAGACTATGTCTATAACGATAAATCTGATATTTGTAATGTTTAATCATACGATTGACGTGCCAAACTGTGAATTTTTCTAAAAATTAAGATTTTATTTGTTTTTTACGTTATTAGGACAATTTAAAAATATATAAAATAAGAACTATAAACAGAAATTATAGTAGAATGCATTTTCCATTTTTGTATAAACAATTTCATTGAGCGTTTAATTTATAAATTTATAACAAGAAAATAGAAAAATTTAGATTTGAATAATTTTTACAATATATATATATATATAATATTTTAATAGTTTTATCGCAAGACTATTGTTTATAATTTTTTTTAAAATTCTGTGCTCTTGTTTTTAAGACGTTTAAAAACATAATAAATTGTAAAATGACACATTTTTTCTCTCCAAATTTTAAAATTCAAATATAATAACTAAAAATAAATCACCGAAAAATAATTTTAAAAATCACAAACTTACTCGTATTTTCTTCTTTGGAGAAGAAATGAATACTACTTTCTTGGGAGACGGAAACCATGAAAGGCGGCAGTCGCAAGCGAAACTTATGCTTAGATTGAGTTGACGACTCGTCGCTCGTGTCACGGGTAGGCGTGCATTCAGGAGCTGTGTGGAAAGGTGTAGCAGTCAGTACATACAGCACGCTCTTATGAAGGCCGGCCCCTTCAATTCAGATGTTTGATTGCTCGGGCAACGGGATGTAGTATACACGGAGGTGTATCTTTTTTCAAATATTCCTAAATTCAGATGTTTGATTGCTCAGGCAAAGCGAGGAAGTTAACGTGGGGTGTACCTTTTTTTCAATTATTAAATATTGAGCGGGACATTAACATAAATCAATTTACGTCAGATGCTTCCTTTGACTTCTATGTTTGTTGGAACCCTGGTAAGAGATGTTTGTACGAGAAGCACGCCGTCAAATGGAAACACACTGTTGCTAGGCTCTAAAACAACAAACAGCTTTTATATGCACTAACATTCTAAACTATGGTTTACTGGAAGTGTCTTTTAAAAAAATTAATAATATACTTAAGAAACTATTAGTTATTTATAATCTTTTGTATTTGCTGAGTCTTTCTAATTTTGAAAAAATTAAACAAAACTCTAAAAATATATTTTTTTTTACGAAAGTCTATTTACAAAGTATTTTTAAGGTAAATTTAGTAGCAAACTATGTAAGGGTTTGTTAAATATTTTTAGCATAGGAGATTTGAGGGAAATGTAAAGGACATCAAGAACCTATTCGGTAATTGGAGCAAGAAAAATAGTTTGTTGAAGAAAAATGCATTTATTTGGATTAAATAGAAATGCTTAATGCGCATCATTAAAATTTCGAAAACTTTTAATACATTGTTTACACTGATAATATATTCAAATTTTTCAAGAAGATACTATGAGCTTGCAATTAATTGCTCTATTATCAACTGCACGTAGAATATATAATTTAAGCCATTCTTTCTTGGTCATATTACACCTGTATTGTTTTCAGACATCAGTATTTTCATTTTCGAAATCTATCTCTCAAGTATAGATCTTTTTCCAAATTATGAAAAACTTTGGATTAAATGTAAGAAGGACTTTCAGTCACAAATATTTTACAAATTACATTCACTAATTAATTAATTAATTAATAACGTAATTACTTTTACAAGTATTACTTACGATCGTGGTTGTGAAACTCATTTACGACGTGGGTGATATGTAATCAAAATACTGGTATAAATGCGATCTGTATGATGATTTTACTAGAAACAAATCCGAATGGCGAAAGAATGGGAAGTAAAAGAACTCACTGGGTTCTAAATAACTGAGATTCCAATGTTGTTTAAAATTTGGAAAGATAAACCTTTGCCCTCGTGAGGAGCCCGCATTCAAAATCAAACATTTCAATAAATATAAAAAAAATTGATAACAATAAATATGTACGATGTATGTATATATATATATATATATATATATATATATATATATGTTAAAGTAGAATTTTATACACGTATGCAATTTTGCAAGAATGGTTTTAGTGTATGAACGAAAAATATATTTTAAGCAACCAACTGCAGTATACGATTCTTTCCCATAACTCTATGAGGAATTATCCTATGTGGTTAAATACCATACCATCGTGCAAAGGAAGGTCAACCGCGTTAACCAAGTTGCTTGTTAACGCATTTTGCCTCTTCACAAGGATATCAAGGGAGAGGGGGAGGTAAAAAATAAATGTAATGTTATGCTGCTTAATTTATGGTTTTATGAAAATAATTTATATAAAATTATGTAATTTACGTTCAAGTTACAATATATTTATCGAAAAATAATAAATTTATATTTAAGGTGTTTTTTTTTTTTTGTTCTTTTGATACTTTGAAAAAGACCATGGCGCTCTTGGGTTGTAGACAAGAAAAAATTTAAAAAAAGTTTAACTGTAAAATATTTTTTATTTTAAACTGTAAAAAAATATATATATATATTAAAAATTGAATTGTAAAACAAAAAAAAAGTATTTAAAAAAATAGTATAAGTAAAAAAAAATTTTAAAAACTTTAATAGTAAAATATTTTTTTTTAATGTAAAAAAAAACATACAAAAAAGTTTAATTGTAAAATAAAAAGAATAAATGTTAAAAGAAAAAGTAAAATAAAATTTATAAACAAATGTAAACAGAAAAAGTTAAAAGTTAAAATAAAATAAAGAAAATGTAAAACTGCGCTTTTAAGTTATGTTGAGGCACTTAAGTTACCTTAAGGACTTACTTGGATTTGTCCTGTGTAAGAAAAAAAAGACTTAACAAAAAATAATGACAGTTTACAAAGTATTGCTGGATGTGTGTGAAGTCTATACCTATCAATTGTCAAAGGATAAGTGCCATAATTATATTAAAAATATTAACAAAAAGTGGAAAATACTACTCTAGGCATAAAAGATATTGACAAAATATTAGTAAAGGTAAAGTATAGAAAAAAGAACGAAGAGTAACTAAGGAATAGGTATTTGGGAAATATGTATTACTACTAAAATTATGAAATATATACTACATTTTTGACAAATTAGCTAAAATATTTACGAAATGGAGAAAATATAGTATACTTTTATAAAATGTATTACCAAATAGTCTATTATAATATGGTAAAAGTCTATAAAAGGATATCATGACTTGCATTAAAATATTATCAAAATATACGCATTTATGGCAAATTAAGTCAAGAAAGGGATACTTCTAAAAGAAGTTAACATTACTACAATTAAAATAACTTTTTTTTATAATTACTTAAATAACCTTCTTTTAATTACTTAAATAACCTTTTTTTGTACAATAACACAGTTTTGGAAATTAACATAGGGGCAAATGTCTATAATTATTATAAAATACTACGTAGTACTGTTAAAATATCATAAAAATTATTAAAAAGTATTATACAAAATAAGAAAAATATTGCTTAGTATGATAAAATATTATCAATAGTTTATATCCAACAGATCAAATTGGCCTTCTGAACCCTACGACATATGTAAACCTACTGAGATTAACACAATCTTACCCAAATAAAAGCAATAGTACGCAGCTAAGGATTAAATATCAAGTACACCCCAGTGATATTAGTAAATAGATGTAGATGAATAATGCAATGGAACTTTGATTAATTTTTTTTTAATTACTGTTGCAATATTAACAAAGTGGTGTAATTTATACTAAAGTAAGGTCTTTGTTGCATTAGTGAGATGTTTTATTAAAAAATTTGGTTTAAATTTGTGTAATATGCGCCCTAATTTTTAGACTGTTTTGTAAGTTCATAATTTGCAAAGTAGAACTTTGACATAGAAACGCACTTTGGGTGATCGTAATATCCAAACTTTATGAAAAATTATTTTAAACCATAATCGATGTCGTGTCAGATTGTTTACTTCAAGGCTCCAATGTGCTGCTGCACTGATAGAAACTGAGAGGATACAAACCGTTAGTGAAAGCTTGTCCAAACCGAAATTGTCGCAGATAATAAAGAATCGATACAGGCTGTCCCATTCTAATGAATAATCCGCTAATCCCTGAGAGGATGTAGAACTAAATGCACATCATAACCTTAGGGAAATTTATACTTAAATGCATCTGTTATCGGTGCAATATTATATCCAATAATATATTGATAATATTGATACCACATTTCTAATTTATTGGCCAGTGTGTATGATTGCGACATACACTGGGATGCAAAAGTTTAGACAATGACGTCATTCGGCTTTAAAATTTAGAATTGTGATAGTAGAATTCCAAAAGCATTTAAACATATTTAAAAACTCTTTTAAAATTATATAATCAAACCACAGTTGTTTGATTTGCTATATTACTATTTTTTTTTTATAAAAACTGAAATTTGCTTGTTGCAAAAGTTTAGACGCGATTATTAGTTTCTGCCAATTTTTGTTTGCATATGCAAATTTAAAAGAGATGACGTCACATACTTCGAGTACTTAAGTTTTGCAAACGATAACACTTCGTAGTCGAGATGTCGCGAGCTAAAGAAATTCAAGCGGATGAGGTTACGAATATTTGGCAGTTGAAAGCTGAAGGTTAGCTTGTTTCGGAAATTTCGGCTGTTATTAATCGATCAGAGAAATTTATTTATCGAATTTTATGTAGTGGATGCAAATACAAATTAAAACCCAGATCTAGGAGGCCGCGTGTGACGAATAAACGCAATAATCGTCAAATCCAAAAACTGGCAAGTACCAAACAAATGACTGTTTGTGAAGGTCAAAGATCATCGGAACTCTCAATATCAAAGGAAACGATTCGTAGAAGAATTTATAAACAGGAACAATAGTTCATTGCAAAATGAAAAAGAAACCATCTCCGAAGCCACATCATAAGTAACAAAGAATAATGTGGGTTCGAAATTATATGTCATATGAACCTAAAACGCAACCCGGGATATTTAGCGATGAAAAAAAGTGTAATCTGGATGATCCACATGTCTGGATATCGTACTGGCATGACTTGCTCAATGAACTTCGATGGTGTTTTAATCGCAGACAATGCAGTGGCTGGGTGATGATTGGGAAGGCTTTTGGTTCAATGGAGAAGTGTATCTTCACTTTACCAGTGGTCGCCAATCATCACAGCATTATATTAAGACTTTAGAGGATAACCTGCTGCTAATTGCTGAGCTTCTAGGTGGCTTTTAGTGGGAATTTCAGCAAGACAAAGCTTTAATTCACACTGCATATAACACATAAGTCTGGATGCCCGATGCTCACGAATAATTTGGATGTTACTGATAGCATCAATGGTCTGTCCTCGGAATTATTCTTCACGAATGGTCGTCAATTTCCGAAACATATCTGGACATATGTATTGAAAACATATTCTTTAAGCTATCTAACATATAAGCATTATATATTTCAATCGTCAATTTCTTTTATTTAAAAGGAAAATACCGCCCCATATCACTATTATACACTATCCAATATTAAAATAACGTCAATTTTATTAAAAAAAACGTATTTTTTTTTATACAAATCAATCACAAAGAGTTCGCCCTATATCATTGTAAAATTTTTTAATTAATTTAAATTAGACTACTGTGTTTAATATCAGTATTATAGATGGTAATAGAACGGATTCGGAACAAACCGCATTTGAGCACACTCTTAAAGTATCGACTCGTAAGATCTAAACAGAACTTTTAGGAACGATGTGAACATCGTTCGCTTCAGTAAATTCACTCTCTTCTGCCATTCCCCTTGGCCATTTGTATTCACTTACCTGAAGAAGCGAAGCGGAATGTCACACATCTTTGAACTATTGCTGAAGCAAAGCTTATAGAAGGCATCAGAGATAACTTTACCACAGAGGGCATTAGTGATTTTGAGGTGATTTCGATTGCTTTCTTCTGCCATTTCCATTAGGGACAAATTATATATGAAAGTTGCATCTATCTCTGTATATTGTGTTGAAACACTTTAAGGGATATTCGTCCGTGTATCGCCAGTTTTCTCCGAAATCATTTTTAAATTAATAAATATTTTGAAATATTTAAAGCCTGGGGAAATTTTTTGAAAGAAATCTCTCGGGAAAAAAACATTTATATTAAAGAATGCGACGGAAATTGAAATTAAATTATTGCACTGAAAACATATAACTTATAAACTTTTTATTTAAATAATTCTAAATTTCAGAAGCAAGATTATTGAAAGCTTCTCAGATATTTTTTTTCACTTTTGCTTACAAAATAATGCACATATTGATTTTTTGAAATTATTTTATATACATGCTTATTTTAAAACTCTCCTCTTTTTTTTATTGTAAATGAATACTGAGCTATCCATAAAAAAACAACCAATGAAAAGAATCCCTCTCCATTAGGGCGGCAACCAAATTTCGAGTCCAATGCTTTCACGCGGTCGTGCAGCAACTCCAGGCCTCAAAGTCAAGAAACATTTTTCCTAATGCTAGAAAAAACTATACTCAAAATGCCACCCAGAAATCTGAAACGGAAAAGCGGCTTCAAATTACTATGCCTGGTAACAGAAAGCTGCTATTATCTTTCAAGGTTTCCTTTCCAAGAGCGACTATTAACTCAAATCTGTCGTTTACCTCAGGTGAAAAAACAAGGGGATTTCGCCTCTTGTTTATGATTTCTCAGCCTTACACTTTTGCAAAATTTTATCCCAAGCATTTTCTTCTACAAGACGCAAAGTTTCAACACCTGCCACTGGACTTGAAACAGCTCCGACACACGGCAGGATGCAAATTCAATAATGGCCGCCTTTCACAGTCGGCAAGTGACGAAGAAGTATGGACAATTAAGATTCCTCTGCGCCTACTAAGTGTGAACTTTCATAGTTATTATTTGAACGAAGGTAGAATTAAAAAAATACAAGTCATTATTGAGGATGTAGGTTTAAACTCTACTCAATTTAACGTGTGGAGTTTCGGACTTCGTATTTTCCTTTGGAACAGTTATATTTAAACAACAATAACAATTATTCAACAACAATAAAAACAGTTATATTTTAAAAATATCTGAAAATAATTTTTTGTAAATTTTCTATGAATTTTGTATGCTGCATGAAAGTGTAAAATAAATATTGTCTAAGCTGAATTGAAATTATTTAAACAAATTTAGTAACAAGGTGGAGTTTTCTCTAAACATTTTCAATATCCTACATTAAAATTAATTTTAGTTGAAGATTTTTCAAGCTTTTAATTTGTCTTTTAATTATTAAAAAATGGGTTTATGAAATTAAAATAGTAAAGTTTCACATAAAAAATAAACACTTTATAAATTATGCATCAACACCCATTTAACCTATTAAGAACCTTAAAATTTTGTTTATTTAAAATTAGCTATTTCTGTAAAAATTAACGCTTTTTACAATTTTTTTAGTTTATTTTTTTACATATGCACTTGTTTTATTTATCAAAATAGCTTAAATTTTAAATCAAAATATAAAATTAGAGAGGTATAAAATAAAAACAGTAATATTTAAAAAAAATGTCTGAAAATAAGAATTTCGATTTTCAAACAACATTAGTGGCATTTAGCTGCCCAATCGGGTAGAGATTCCAGTAATTTTAACTTATGAAATGACAGTGAATTTCAATGAAAGGTCCTACATGTAAACGCATTTTGATTTAAAATCATAGCCCAAATTCATGAGCATTCTAATATTAACAATTAATAAATTTGTAAAAATAATCTTTTCAATTATGTATCTTTTATATGAATAAGTTTTCGAAGACCAAACAAGGAAATTTTAGCATTACAATTTGCACTTAATATGAAACTTAAAATCAATAATAAAATTTTAATAATGGACTTATTCTTTTTAAAACTTCTTAATAAATTTTTTTAAATGTTTAAATTTATGCCCTTTTACCTCCAAGTGCTTTAGAATACCCTAATTCTAAGAGTGACGAATATCCAAGCAAAAACAAATATGTCTTTCAGATTGCATATCTCGGGAAAACCGCAAAAACGTTTGGCAGATGTATGCATTTCTATAGACATCCAGATTTTCAAGTTTTAAAATGAACGGATATTTTTAAAATTTTAAGATTTTTTGCAAAAACGGGTAGAGACGATCCTTTTTCATAAAATTTAATGCTTATCTATTTTTTTTTAATTGACATGTTAAGTTTTGTATGAGCGCTCCTCAAGTAAAGGAAAAAAAATAAATGAAATGTCTGAAATAATATTTTTGCTTATTGAATATAAGTATTATAAATTATCCATAAAACATCCATTCTGAGCATTACACCATTACGGCGCATAGTTTCTTATCCTGTTCCTTCCGGGTACTGAAGACGATACCGGAAGTATTTGATAACTGTCGGCCTTACGATATATTTAAAGTCAGTGGATATTCTATTCTTGCTCAGTGAAAAAACAGGAACCACATTCAATTTCGAGGAATTCAACGTATTCTCCCAACGGTTCTAAATAAACATCGTTCACTTCTTGAAAATAGCAAGGAAGGGAGTAGATCTTTTTACTTAGATTTCTTAATGAGTCCGCAGCAGTCAAAACTGAGTTATTGCGAATGTCTATTTGAGTCTAATGAGACCGGGAGCCATGTGAAATCTAACTTTGGACCACTTGCTTCTTTGGTTTCCACACTAGCTTGAGAAATGCTTTTAATCTGTTTGCTTAAATTGGACGAATAATGTTTATTCAAGAAGGGGCGATAAATGTTCCGGCAGTTACTGCCAACATTTAAAGTGGGTATTGTGGTATTGTGAAGAGGAAATGGCATTTAGAATACTTTGCAAATCGTATCCAAATAGTATGGTGGGCATATAAAGCACGGGATCCCTTTTAAAGGAACAATAACAATTTACAATATACGTACCGTCAACAAGGGTGACATTGGACATTTTTAAACTTTACACTTAAATTTCGGGCATTTCCCGCCTGAACTTCGGAAAGAAAAAATTGCCCCATTTGTGCAACGGCTATTAGAGTTCTTGCATATTATTTTTTTTTACATTTATTACTCTGTATAGAAATTGAAAAGTTGGGTGCCCAAATACTTCTATAAAAGGGGCAACTACAGTCACCCACTATTTTTTTTTTTTTGTATTTTAAGGCAGAAAAATCATTTTGGGGCAATTACACCTCACTGATGTATTAAAAGAACCAGCGTAGAAGAATAAAAATATTTTTCTTTTCGAATAATAATAAAATTTTAATTATGGCGAAAACCGGTCTTGTGAATAGGGTCTCATCAATAATCTTAGGTTTACATCCCGATTCGCGTGTAAACCTTGGGTTATCTGCGATTGTGAATATTACCGTAAGAAGTGAATCGCTTCAAATTTTCCCCAAGCTTCTTAACGGTTATATTCACAATCGCAGATAACCCACGGTTTACATGCGAATTGGGAGGTAAACCTAAGATTATTGATGAGACCCTATTCACAAGACCGGTTTCCGCCAAATCGGCGGAATATCTACATTAAACTAAACCACGGTTTATACTACCAATATTGGCAGTATAAACCCTGGTTTTAGTTCTAAACAAAATGGCCGCTTTTACGATCGCTCTGTTAGGCTTAAAATATTTTGTTAAAAATCTATTTAGAGACAAATATTTCTCAAATAAGTACTGAAGTCGGAACTTTTTATGCATTGAACACTAAAAATTGCCCATACGAACTAATTCAGTGTACTTTTTATTAAAATCGATGCAACATAAATGTTGTCGCTACGAGATACCCGGATGGACAGATCTGTTCTTCGAGTACCTATTTATCGTAGGTTTTGTAGTGTAGTAGTTCTCTCTCTCTCTCGTTTGTTTAATAAATGTTGAAGTACTATAAACCGAATCACAAAAATTACTCCGGTATGAAACTGGAAAGAAGGAGGGATAATAGGAAGGAGGCCATAGTACATTGAAATTGGTGCAACAAACAATTACATTTTAGTTTCGAATTCTACTTTTTGTTTTGCTTGCAACAAAAATTTAATACCTAGAATTATCAATTAAAATGAGTTTTAGAAGGACCAAAAGGTAGTAATGAGGTGCTAAAACCACAAGTTTACCTATTTTTAAAGCCAATTATCTTGGATTTTAGCAAGGTGGGGCAGTTTTCAGTTTTGGTGCAACAAGCAATTTGTCAGTTTTCGAATTCTAATTTTTGTCTTGCTTGCAAATTTCTAGATTTATCAATTAAAATCAGTTTCAGAAGGACCAAAAGGAAGTTTTGAGGGGCCAAAACCACAAGTTTACCTATATTTAAAGCCAATTATCTACGGTTTTAGCAAGTTGGGACAGTTTTCGGTTTTGGTGCGCAACAAGCAATATCACATCGTGAGTTTTCGAATTCTAATTTTTTCCCTGCATCAACCCAATTACATTGATTTATCAATTAAAATCAGTTTTAGAAGGACCAAAAGGTAGTTATGAGGTACTAAAATCATAAGTTTACTTATTTTTAAAGCCAATTATCTAGGATTTTAGCAAGGTGGAGCAGTTTTCAGATTTGGTGCAACAAGCAATATTACATCTTCAGTTTTCGAATTCCAATCTTTTCTCTGCATCAACCCAATTACATTGATTTATCAATTAAAATCAGTCAGACGGATGAAAAGGCAGTCATTATAGAGGCTAGACACTAAAGAAGTTTATCTATTTTTAAAGCCATCAAGTTGGTAAAAAGCCACCAATAATACTATGATTTTAGCAAGGATATATTATTTTAGAATGGGACATTAATTCTGAACTTTCATTAGTAATTCAATGTGCTTGTATTTAAATGTATATGTGCTTGTATTCATGTATTTAAAAATATTTTTTCATAAATTCAAAGATTCACATTTTTCGTTCGCTTTCCAAAACAGAAATCTCTGAATGTAAACAATTGACACGTGTGCATTGTCGACCAATGAAAGAAGTCGTTATATTTTTCGAAAGCACAACCTCGGAGTAACCACGGTGTACAAATTCCCCAGTCAAGCGGAGGCTGTGAATAAGGTTCCGACGAAATCCCTCGATTTCCTTCAATCCTCGGTTTTCGTAATCCATGGTTCATCGCTGGATTTTTCAGAACTTGTGAATAAGAGGGTAAGCAACTGATGCTGAATACGTGGTGGGGGGTTACGTGGTATCACGGCTTCAGCGGCGATATCTAATTATATTATTTCTATCCGACAACCCCTGGAGGATTGCTCCTCGTTGCAGAGATATGGACGTTTTGTCCGTTATATTAGTGCTATAACGTAATGTAATGCAATTTAGTAATATAAATGTAGACTAAATTATTGCGGCATTTGTCATCATCACTTTACAAAAATAAGTTATTGCGTCATGCACACCAAGTTTCTATTGGCGGATTCACGAAGGTGATTGCTCAAGAGCAATAGTTTATTTATAAACGCTAGGCGACCGGATTGAGTAAGGTCCTTTCATTTCGTCCATACTTTTCGAAGCTGTAGCATACACAAGTGATTGTTACAGTGTAAAATCAATAGTAGTAATGCCTCGTGAGTAAGTTAATAGTGCTAATGACTTCTGTTATATTTGCGGAGAAGTGATATTGGCTGTACTGAAAAAGACCATCAGTGCAATATTTAAGAAAGCGTATATTTATGTTCTGGTTGCGACATAGGCGACTAGGATAAAAACTGGGCCCCACATGTATGCTACCGCACTTGTACAGTAAATATTTCATAGTGGCTTAATGGCAAATGAAAGGCAATGCCATTTGCTGTTCCCATGATTTGGAGGGAGCCGACCAATCACGTTGATGACTATTATTTCTGCCATGGTACCATCAGTTTCTGGAGGTATCACCAAAAAAAGAAGTGAACAGTTGAATACCCTAACATACCATCTGCTATGCTCCCTGACTCCTTATTTCAAAATCTCCTACAAATTTTTCTATCAGTTCAGACGGGGAGGCTCGCCTTGCTAAATCCTCTAAAACGTCAACGTAAGTAAGTGGTGGCACCTGGACGATGACTTTTCAATTAAATCTCTGCCACATAAACTTAGCTTGGATGAACTGAACGATCTTTGGATCTGTCCAAAATCAAAGCGGAATTACTGGCTTCAAGACTTTGACCGTGGAATCTTCTCGGACAAACTGCCTGAGTGACTTCATTTTCCCATCGTCATGCGTCCTTCGAATCATTCTTTGAAAAAGAAGAAATCGTCCTGTCAAGTGTTTAACAACTTCCTGGGGAATGTGAAGGCCTAAAACTATAAAAAATTGATAAAAGATCATGATTTCGGCCAATATGTCGTTAAAAATTTACTTTCTTGACTCCTACTTGAATTTCTTCTATAACTGCGAGGAGGTCAGTGATGAGCACGGAGAGCGCTTTCATCAGGACATTGCCAAGATGGAGCAACAGTGCTAGGCCAAATGATCCACGTTAATGCTGAATGACTATTGCTGGACACTCATCAGAGATACTCCCCTCGTCCATCGTTCCTGGGTCTTGCCTTCGAGAATGGCTCCGAACTGTCGCCAATAGCCCACTGCGCAGCTATAGTGCGACGTTAATTAATCAAACCAAATCCCTCGTCCATCACAAATGACAAGTCAAAAGAATTAAGGTATTCTTACATGTATTATAATATTTACAAATTTTTTCTCAATACTGCATATACACATTACAAAAAAAACGTAGCCAATTAAGTATTTTCATTGTCTTATTCTTATTTAGCCCACTGAATTAATTAGGAAGTGACTATTTTTATTTCGGAAGCAGACATTTTTTGAAATTTTGTTGCCCAGTGTAATTGATGATTTGGTTAGAACAATTTTTAAAATTTATTTGAAGAATAAATATTTAAATGGTTATTATATATTCCATACACTTTAATAACCGATCAGTTAAAATTTCTGGATTCGTTTCTCGCATAATATTGTTCCGGATATCCCAAAAAGATACACACATTTAATGCATTCTTGCAATATTAAATTTTGTATACATCTCAATAGTTATATAAAGTTGAAATAAAAATTGGTAATCGATAACCACGAATTTTTATAAAAATTTTATATAATAAATTGGCATTATATTAAACAGAGCCTTGCTGCATAAGTGTTTATATAAATCAACATTTTCCTTAATAATGGAATCCTTATTTTCAATTGCTTATAACTATAAGTATTTAAAATACAGGAGTGTATATATTAAAAATATTATGATGCTTGGAACGAAGGCAAGTTTTTTTAATCTAACTTTATGAATTTTTAAAGTCCTGTTCTAATTATTTACTTTTTTAAAGCACTTTTACAATTTTTTTAAAATAAAAATAAAAAATCGTAGTCATCTTTTGAAACAACATGCACATTGCACAATATGGTATGTTATGATTTCTACAAATAAAAAAAAACATTTCAATAGCAAAGTAAGAACGTTGCGACCAGCTGGTAGCATGAAAACATATGTAGATATATTAATATTTGGGTTGTGGTTGATGCAGATAATAAATGAATCCACGATTGGAAAAGAATATCTTTTATTTAATAATTTTGTTATGACATGTTATGATATACTTAAAAAAAAGATTTGTCAATTTAACTCTATGAAATTATAAGAATGGTATTTATGTAAATTACGCCCAGAGTTGTACAAACGAGCCAAAAATAAATATAAACCTCATTTTCGACAGCATTCAACTGATTTTTTACTATTATATAAAGACAAATGCACATTCATGATTATGCAAATTCAGCATACTTAGGATTCAATACATGTATATTTAGGATCTTTCTTACTTACAAATCATATGTAACAAATCAAAAGAAACAATGATCAATGTTATAAAATGGCATATTATTTTATCTAGTTATCTATCAGTTTGACGGCCGTATGTTTACACACAGTTGTCATATTTTATGTCTAATGTAAATTTTCAATGATTGCTCTCATACTTTTTAGTAATTTTGTCAGTAAGATGATGAAATTTTTAGAGTAAAAATAGAACATAAGTTTATGCAAAAGAAACTTTAATTATTAAAAAAATATCGTAACATTTTGCAGTTCTGCTGTAAGCAATTTGAATTATTTTAAATATATAATTACACCTAAGCAGAATATTTTGTCAACTATAAAAAATGTACTAGGTGGCAATGATGCCTAACTTTTATTTTCTAATTTCGAACCCTGTTTCCACTGTAACCATGGAGGACTGTAACAGCTGCAAATTTAAAAATAAGACCGTAGAAATTGCCTCCCTTCGCCCTGATTGAGATCTATTGCATCCCATAGTATAGGAAAGGATTCAGGTGACGCAATTCTCTAACTACTTCATCTGCCATATCAGAATGGAGGAAAAAGATCGCCTAGACGTGCCCCTAAATGGAATCGCACTCACTTGACAGCGGTTTCTTTCTTGCTTTTGTATTTCAAATGAATCTTCAGATGAAATCAATGTGCAAAAAAAGGATTGAATGACATAAATCAAATAAATTCATTAGGAAAACTGAATTCTTAAATACTTACATATATTTCAAACGTTGCTCTTTGACGCAGTTCATATCATGTCTGTTAGCCGGGCATTGTGGACATCCCCTTCATCGGACCATCCGCTTTTCTTCCTACAATTAGAACAATTTATATTGGAGATTTTAGCTTGTGAAATATTATCAAAGTTTTATATTAATCCCGTGCTTAAAAATCTGAAAAAGTGTTCTTGGGTGATATTTTTAATACTATCGTATTCTTTATATGCAAAACAAAATTTGTAATAAGCCGAAGTACAATGGGTATTTTAATATTTCTCAATAATAAATTTGAAAGGTTCTCACACTTATACAAGACGTGGGGTTATCCCCAACAGTCACACAATGTGGCGTTTTGCGAAAGTAGCGAGGAAAAGTTACTGTGCAATTTATTATTGCTCATATCGGCAAACATCCAAGTTTCATATTAAATGAAAAAAAATTATTATATCTCAGAATATGAATTATAGCAAAAAACATGAAGAATGGGGTTGCTGGTAAATCGCAAACGGTCCACTTTTTGTGAAACTTAACTATCTACAAAAACAAACTAGAGAAAGTTGTTGCTCATCGGTAACAAACAACTTTTAATATCAAATAAACATGCTTGGTAAATATCTGATCTAACTTAAGTAGGATTTCAGATTATTTATAATACCCGAATACTGATGCTACTTTCGACGCCATGGTAGTTTAATTCGGCAAGTGAGTAGCATTATTTTTCCGATATTTCCCTACGAATTCCCCCTCCTCTACAAGTCTTTTCAATCATTTAAAAAATTATTTCGGAAGCTTTTTAATGCAAAATAGTTTAATTTAGAAGTTGTTTTTAAAGAAAACTTTGCCCAAATTCTTTCCTATTCTAGGCATTTATTAAATCTGGATGTAGGATGTTTACATCTCATGGGAAACACCAAGCGCCCTGTACAATCAAGTAGAAAGTTAGGAATTATGTTCTGATAATTGTTGAAGAAACAGAGCGCTTGGTGTGTCCAATACAATCATTTTTTTCGGATAAGTGAATTTTTAATTTATTCTCCAGGTTACAATTTTATATATTTTTTTTGTTAATCCTTCCCCTTTTTTGTGTCCATCCCTTCCAAATCCAATAACAATCAGAAAAAAACTTTTTAAAAAACTAAATATATTAGTCTCAAAAATCTTATGTTTAAACATTTATTTTCAAATAATTTAGATATTTATATTTTAACGAATTGACTTACATTTTTTTAAAAAACATATATTTCAATGCAAAATAAGTAAAACATTCTGAACTTAAAAAAATACAATAGAAATTAGGTTTACAGAAATGTGAGCCAATTGAGGGAACTGATTCCAACATAAACAAGTGGTTTTTAATATCCAGGCTTTTACTTATATTTTTTTAGTTATATTTTAAACTTAAGATAAAACATTTTAATTTTTTATTTTATATCACATTTGAATTTATATACCATATATGAATTTTAAAAGTATAGATAAATAACATGAAAATTCATAAAAATGCAAAATAAAGAACTTGAAAAATTATTTAAATTTAAAATTATGTTTTTTAAGGTGGAAGAATTTGGGTCAGGGGGTAATTTGGATTTTTTAAATTAAATATAAAATTAAACATTGTGTAAGGTTATGTTTGATCTCGTTCTTGTTTAAAAAAATTGTTTCGGTTAATGGAATACCTTGTAGCAAAAAATTACATTTCTGGGTAACTTAATTTCAAGTCCAACATACGGTTTGTTTGAGTATGCAAAAAAAAAATACTTACGATAGTTTGATACTGGGAAACTTCCATATAAAATAGGCAATCAACGAAAATAACACATTTCTATAAAGAAAATTGACGCATTTGTTTGATTCATTAAAGGAAAAAAATAATGTTTTATTGAAATAAAAAAATCGCCTGAGAAACAAATTAAAAATAACGTAAATACTTCAAAGGCTCTTGAATCAAAACAAATCGAGAATAATATTAGCAGGTGTTCTATTTCGAAATAATTAAATAATAAGATAGTAGATTTTTCAAAATGGCGAATAAAGGATTACAGCTTGCTTTTAAGAAGAAAAAGATTCCATTAATAATCAAATGTATTGAGTTTTTAAAATTTGAAGATTAAAAGTTTGTTCTAATAATGTCTTTTTATATGAAAAATTACATAATTTTCGCTGGTGACCCAATTTACCCCATCTATGAATCGTAGTAGAAATTTACCTTAAGAAAATAATTATTAAAAATATTTATAAACCTCAGAATTAAATAACAATATACGATTATGAGTCCAATAATAAAGTGAACGTTTTTGTAAAACAATTGCAATTTTACTTTTTCCTGAGAGAAATTGAATGACGGTCTAAAATCGAGTTATATATATTAAACCCATTTTCCCCTCTCTACCCTATTCAAATGCAAGGAACCGCAGTTTCTCGAAAACTACCAACATCATTAAGTATCGCTATTCTCTGGTGCTGTTCAAGAGATCTTAATGAAACTTGCAAACATAAAATAGTAGTTCAGAAGAAGGTTTTCAATTTCATTTGATGCTGATTGGTTAAATACAAACTGAGTTATTACAACTTAATTATCTTACTTCTAATTCTTTGGGCAAACTTTTTAACCTCTGACTATAACTTCTTAATGTCGCTTGGTAGTGTAAAGGATAGCGCACTTAACTGCGGATGTCTGGGTTCGATTTCCGGTATGAGTAGAATCGCCGGTACTTGTGAGTAAGATGAACTTTGGACCCTGGGCAAATGTTATGGAAAAACGAGCTTGATAATATGGGAGTTCACAACATTTCCGCCCTATCGCAAAAAGATCTAAGGTATTTCGATTTTTTCGAGCTGCCGAATATTCAGTTAACGTTTACTTAAGTTATTATGAAAAAATGGGGGCGTTTTAACTATAGTCATGTTAATTTGTTTTATAAGTATCCGCTTTTTTACTTAATTTGCCGCAAGTACGTCCATTTTGGTAATATTTTTATACGTTTGTAGACAGACTGTTTGGTACTATTTAAAAAAAAATATGCAATATTTTCTCCATTTTTCAAATACTTTCAGCTAATGTGTCAGAAATTTAGTATGTGTGTCTACATTTTAATAGTAATATATACATTAGTTTCTTTTATATATTTATAGACACCCCCTTGTACACCCATTTCTCAGTTACCCTTGGTTTTATCTTTATATATAATTCTCTTACGCGGTGATTGAAAAACGCTGTTTTTCTCTACGCGGAATGGCAACAGTTAGTTTGTTTACGAAATTCTGTTCGACCCGCATTTTTATTTAGCATTTTGTAAGCCATTTTGACGATTAGCCCCTTCAATTCATTAGTAAATAATTATTTTGTTGCCGTATTACATTAAAAAAAGAAGTTTTGAAAACCGCTTTCCCAAACTTTACATAAGCGAAAAATTGAAGTGACGCCATCTATTGGCAATTTTGTAAACTACATTTCTATGAACTTCATTTTTATGACGTATTAACTCAGTAAAGTATAACTTGGTAGGCAAGATAATGTGTAAGCTTAACGTCAATTATACAAAAACAAACTACCAATAATGTTATAAATTAAACTAAAACGCAGGAAAGGTGTGAAAATAACGTGGAAAATAATAAATAAAATAAATAATGGCTTGCCAGTAGTTCCATTGTTTTCATTTGTAGTTTAAAAGAAATTGAATTAAATGATTTTATATTGATTTACATGGCGAAAAAATGTATTGATGCCAAGATGAATTATAATTTAAATTTACAGTTTCAACATTTAAAGTTTCTAGTAATATAATTAAAAAAAATATTGTTACTAGGACACATTGTTATTGTGTCCTACCTTTTAGCGAGCGAAGCGAGAAGTGGTTTGCGAAGCAAACCTATGAGGATTGCGTAGCAATCCTCCGGGGGTTAGCGGAGCAGGGGGCTGAGCCTCCTAGTTTTCTATACTTTGCTAATATTTTGTTAATATTTTTAATGCATATATTAATATTTTCTGATTTTTGCAAATAATTTAATATATTTATGACACTTATCCTTTGATACTTGACAGACAAAGGCTTTATACATTCTGTCATACGTTGTAAACTGTCTTTTTTTCTGTTTAAATTTGTACACTTTTCTTTTTTACATTTAACTTTTTATTTTTACATATAGCTTTTTCTTTTTACATATAAATTTTCTGTTTACATTTATTCTTTTTTATTTTTAAAATCACTTTTTTTTTTTTTTTACATTTTTATTTTGGAGTTACATTTTTTTTATTTTTACACAAAATCAAAAAGCGTGGAGCTGTTTAATATGGACAAAGCTTATAAGCATAATAGTATTTTTTTACATCGAATGATTTTCCTTATGCATGGCAAATCGCAAACTTCATTGTGTGTCACCATTTGTGCTACCGCTCTAGCTATGAGAGTAGTATCAGAAATGTTGGTGTATAAATTCAAATAAACTGTTCTCTCTAAAAACTACAACCGCTTCTTTTTCCTGTAAATATATCATTTTTTAATAAAAAATATAAATTTTCACATTATTATTATTAAAATATTTATAATTAACTTACATATATAAATATTGTCATTGTGGACGGATGTCAACGGATTGCTAAAGACAAATGAGTAAATTATTATGAATTCCACAACTACAATAAAAGCAATTAAGAGCAACACGGTATGTTTTATACACACATACTCCAAGTAATTTTTAAATATTTAATAAGTTTCCCGTTTCGTATTGCCTTTTTTATGTTCCTATTATATGTATTACGTGCATTTCCACTTGGCCAATACGTCCCCCCTGCAGCGCGGGCCTGCGCCCCTCACTTGCCTTACCCCCTCTTGTATGACTTGGCTGTAATTGGAGATGTATTTGTAATATTAATTGAAAATGATTTATTTTTTGTATATATACAATATACATTCTATTGTATAATTATGTTGTATATATTTTACAAAGCTGCTTTTATAAGTTTATTAAAATCAAGTAAAGCAGTTTATGTAGGCAAGCATCTACTCCTTTTTCCTGATCGTACTTTTTCGAAATTGATACTCGTGTACTCGAGCTATGATAATCATCGAATGTAATTGACAATAAGTACATTTTGTTTATTTCAAATATCTATTTTTAACACTGCGATCATTGCTAAGAGAACATTTCGAACACACTTGTAAACATTTTTCTTCAAAGATGCGAATAAGAAAATAACGCACCAAGTGTTCATCAACTGTTTTATAAAACTCGATTTTTACAATATAAAGGTAGCATTCGTACTTGTTTCATAGTATTGATCAGTAAGTTTGCTGCTGTTCATAGATTAATCAGACATGGTTTATTGGTGAAATTTATCCGGTTAAAATATATCCAATTAATGTACCTACTAACACAAATTTAAGTCTTGTTCAATATAATGTTTTTCTCACTCAAATTAAAAAAAAAAATTACATAAAAAAAGCCTTTTGGTGAATTTTTATAAAAGTAGAAAGGACATTTTATTTTACAAGAAATACTTTTACAACAGCTGAGAAAAACTAAATTATATTTTTTTTCCGTAGGTACCATCCTCCCCACCCTATTGTTAATGAAACAATGAACTAAATAAGTCAGAAGCAAAGTTTCTGAAAACATTGGAAAACAATTTACTGTGGTCTAAATTGTCAGTGTAAATTTCATTTTTCTACGTAAACATTATATTGTTAACTTTTTTTATTAATATTTTTATATTTAAAATTCATTAAAATTTCATTTCAACTTTTTTAATTTTTAAACTTATTACTTTTTGTAGCCTTTATTTTATTATTTTAATTTAATATTTGCGTGATTATTTATCTCCCATACAGGACTCAAAATGTTGATGTGGGAACTCATCATAGGAAGAAAAGGAAAGATGTGACTGCCCTTTTGAAAACAACAACAAATACACAATGAAATAGAAACAAAGTTTTTCGTTTATATATTTTTTTCTAAAATACTCTCACATGTTGATTTTCTTTTCAAGAGAAATGTAATTTATAATTTGTGCGGATTTTTAAACCACATATTTTTTCTATAGGTATTTAAGTAAGTTGAAGTAAAAACTCGGATTCAGAAATGTGAAGTGAAGAAATGACTGTGGACCAGAAAGAAGACAAGGAGGTTTCAACGAAACTAAAGTTTAATGAGGCAGAGGAACTCTATATTTTAAGAAGTTGTATTAGGGTTTATTTTTTAGTTTAATTAGCTGTGCAATTAATTAGTTGCAAATGGAGTCTCTGTTGCTGCATATTTATTCTAAAGTTGTTTTTACTTTTTAATTGCCCATTTTATTATAAAACTTTTGCTTGTTAGTATAACAATAATTATTAACTACTCTTGGTTTCCAATCAAGAAAAGCAAGTAAAAAATAATATGTTATTCAAATTAAACTAGGTAAAAAAGTGATTTTGGAAAACTAGATAATTATGATTCGTTCACCTTCTTCAATTTGAAACAAATTACTAATTTAACTGTTATTGTTTAACTGTTATCGAATTACAATGTTATTTATATTTATTTACAGAATTCAGATCAAAGAATATTTAATATATTCGATAAAAATTTAATAAATATATGAATATCATTTAAATTGTGTGCAAGAATATTTTATTCTTGATATTATCTTATAAGTAAATTTGTATTCACATTTTATAAAATACTGTGTTCAGTATATATTTCATACTTGACTGTTAAATTCCATAGCCAAACTTTCAAAAGTCCAGCCCTGCATGAATTTGGTTGTATCTCAGACAGAACACAAGAGGAAGTAGCCATGTGACGTCAGAGTGGACGTCACGTCTCCTTACAGTTATCATATGGATATGGAACACGTACTGCCCTCTATCTGTAGAGTTGAAAACTATTAAATAATGGATGAAGATCGTAAATTCCCTTTATTTTCTCATATCTAATATAGCATTTTTATATTTAATATACTTATTAAAATTATTTCATTTGTGTTGTTTTAAAATACATTGTATATGTCTATTTTTTTTCAAAGAAATTTTTTTGTCAAAAGTTAGTATAAATTTCACAATTTACAATATAAAAAATTATCTAAAATATTTCATAAATTCGTTTCAATATGAATTTGAAATAGATAAAGAAATGGTCGAGTTACTTCTATTAATACATTTTACATCTGTTTTAAAGGATATTATTCTTTCAGATATTTTGTAACACCATTTATTATTTAAAAATATTTTATTAATATAAATAATTATTAACATATTGAAAATGAATTCTAATGTTTAATTAAATCAAATTTTAAAGCGCTTTAAAATTTTCTACAGTTAAATAGTACAGTGAGCGCTCTTTTATTTTTATAATATATATATTTATATTAAAAAAAATAGGTGAATATTTAAAGTTTATTATTGTTAAAAGTTATGCTTTCTTAAAAAAAATATTTACTTAAATAAAAAAAAATACGTTATTCAAGTCTACATTAAATTGATAAATCTAAAATAATAATGATTTCTATAAAGGTCTTCATTTCGCGTTTTAAAACTTATATAAAGTTATATTGAGGGGGAAAAAAACAAGGTTTATTAAATATAGATGGCAGCACTAATAAATCATACTAAAAATTGAGAAGCACATAGCAATCCCTCTAATCAATAAGTCTAAATAAATTATATTGATTATATAATTTCAACTGTTTGCAATGCGATCAAACATGTTTTCAGAAATGTAGATATAAACTTTTTATTTGTACTAAGTATATATAATAAAATCGCTCATTTGAAAACGAATATTTACTGGACTTATGCATTGTGGTGTGTATATTATAACGAAAATATATTGCGTAATAACATACAAATTACTGTTTAAAGCCTAAAATCTTAAATAAGTTGAAGTAACACATGTTTTATATTAATTAAATTATCTTTATGATTGATCAAAATAATGTACCAATGTATTTAATATTATTTATTTTTAATTTTCAAAATACATTTTGCACTTAATGTGTTTCATATATTTTGTTTATCAAAATCTTAGCAATTCGCCTTAATGTTAGAAGAATGTCTATTCACAAAGTTAAATTGGAATTGTACTTTAATTCTCTCAAATGTTAATACACTCAAGCCCATATAAATTATGCGAATTATTTGAAAACTGTGTGACAAAATCAAAAGGTGTGAAATGCTTCTTCCAGAAAAGGTTAATAAAATTCCGTCACATATATGATCTTCCCAAATTGACTACGATTGAAGGTAAATTTAACGCTCATATTTCCTTTCTATGTACTCTTGTTCGTCTTACTCTTATTTATCAACCTATTTATTTAAATTTTTTTATTACTACTTTACAGCTCCGAAAATTAAGTGTGAATCCTGTTTTCAGCACTGCTTCCTTTTCTTTTATTTCTGTTCCTTTTCCTCCCTTACGTAGAGATTGAAGTTGAAGCCTGATGGGCCATAACAGTAAAGTGGGAGCGGCCGGAAACAGCGTATTAAATTCGTTAAATCAGTTGGAAGTGAAGCTCGTAAAAATAAAAGTGGTATATTGGAAGTCGCTTTTCCTTCAAAATACTGGGAAAAGAGAATCGGTGGCATTTCCAAGCAGGGATTAGCTTTGTTTCCAAACTGCTCATTCGGGATCCTTTCCCACTTTTCTGAGTAGGGGGATAAAAGAGGTTGGGATCAAAAGTTGGAGTCCCCCCCCCCCCCCCCCCTCTTTTCACATACACCACGAGAAGTTTTAGATTGCCCCGACGTAGCTTATTAGAACTAATAAACAAAACTTAATAAGCTAATCTCAATTTGAATACCCTAATCAAAATAAACATATAGGTAGATAGTAATTTATATTATTTCAAAAGTTATATTCGGAAGTGTTTGAAGTTGTTTTGCAATGTGTAGTTCAAAAGTCTAAATTTTAAGAGGTTTTATTCAACATTAGAAGATTTTAGGAGTCGAAAAAAAGCGGTCATTATAAATCCTCAACCAGTAATGTGAACGACACAGAAGAATCTCTTTTACATATGTAAACTGTAACTGAAGAATTTTTATCAACAGATTTGCATGCATAAAATACCAGGCTTCTATTAATCTTGTAAAAGGATAATCTCAAATGTAAATTGAAGTGAACGATATCCGAAGTATAATGTTATATCTATGTGATAGCTGAGTTATGAATGTTTACTAAATCTTCAATGCCACCGATTTTGATCATTTTGATATTAATGATAGAACTTATTGTATTGGTGTATTCAATTTATTTCGTACAATAATAGTTTGCCAACTTGACAATGTTTGTCAATGTTATTTTATTATTATCTGAATATTTATATTCTCAATTTTTATAACTTATATGATATCAGAACACCAGTGTCCGGTTCAGCGCCTCCAGTGTTTCAAGAAAAAGAAAATGAAATTTCCAGAAATGATATCATACTACTTGAGATGATCTACCACACCGTTACGAACAGAATGTACTCAGGTAATCCCATTCATTATATTATTTATAGATTTTTTAATAGTTTTTATATTTACTCAAAATATGGCATTTTAAACCCTGATGTAACTTTCTACAAAATTGCTAAACGTGCTTTTACAGTGATGACAAATAATCTACAGTTTAATCTGATGCCATTAAAAAGATGAATTATTGACATCCTTGTCTAACATTTCAAACCAACCATTATAACCATATACTTTTAAAAGGTACATTTAAATTGTACAGTGAAATTATGTGCAACCCACATTTCAGTTTTTAGAAAATGTGCATGTTAACTAAATTAACGTTTTCTTTTATTTTCACATTATGAAAGTTATATTGCAATACAAAGCAACAATAAAATAAAAGCAACAGAATTGTTTAAAAAAAATAGCTATATTTTTATTTTTAATACACAGACAATGATTACTTACAATATCAGGTTACTAGCATTTCACTTACACAGCTATTGTATAAGTGAAGTAGAGTTCATCGATAGGGTAAGGTAGGAGAAATGGATCATGGGGTAAAATGTGTTTTTTTTTAATTAAATTTTAAAATTACACATTGTGACTCTTCTGTTTTGATCTCGTTATTTATTTATTTTTTTAAATACTTTCTTAATGGAGTTCATTTTACCAAAAAGTATCTGGTTGATTTAATTCAAGTTTAAGAGTTGAATTGTTTGAATATATAAAAAGACTTGTGGTAGTTTGATCATGAAAACTTCTATAAAATGACTAGAAAAGTCGATTATTTACCTACATTAATGGATTTTGTATAAAAGAGAAACCCTTTTAAACTTTCCAATGAAAAAATAAGCTTAAAGAATGACAAGGAAAAATAAAATAAATAAGTTACATGTTGATAACTTGCTCTGAGCCCAGACGGGCACATTTGGGTAACTTTACAGGAGAGGGAAAAACTGAATCCTACTCTCCAACTAAAGGACTTCGCCTTTTATAGTTCTCGCTAAATGGTTAGAAACAAATTTTTGAGTGAATTTTGATGGTATGGATTGATAGAAAACGAACACTGAAGACAAATTTGAATCTGCAATCAGGGACTGATTTAGAAAGTTTTGTACTATAGGCACAACCTCGTTGATCTCTCTCGTAATACTAGTCTTTAAGAATTAAAAACATGGCATGTTAAGTGTATTATTCATCTAAACACAAAGAAATTATATAAGGGTTTTGAAAAATGGTCTAAAACTTATAAAAAAGCTGTGATAATAATAAGATATCTGGTAAAGTACAGATAATTTGTGTACAATTAACTAAACGGTTATTAACCTAGGTCTGTGCTTAACGTGCCAATGCCAAATGATAAATTAGGCCCTGTCTGTAATAACATTAAAATCGACAATTTTGGACTTAGGCTCGTCTGGATATAACAGACGATTCTATGAAATTGAAATAATTCGTAAAGTTTAAATAACTTGAAGTTTCAGGCACATAATTTCAAATCGTATTGAAATTAATTGACACGCATGTGCTAGTCTAACAAGGTAGTTTGCTGTTAGAATCATACAAAATAAATCTAATATATTTTAAATCTTAAATAAGAAATTATTTCGATTTTTTTTTAAATATAAATAAAGAAATTGTAAGTGAAATATGCTAAAATGGGTTTTAAAATTCGATTTTTGACGCTTGAAGTCTAGTTTTTTTCAGATTTTTTTTTGTAAAATTACAATTGTTTACCCCATGACTCATAGTTTTTTTCAGAAAAAATTGTAAAATTACAATTGTTCACCCATGACTCATTTCCCCCCCCCCCCCCCCCCCCCCCACCTTACTCTATTTAGTCACGTAACACATTCAATTCAACAAAGCTTACATGTTTTAAATAAAACTAATCTTTACAAACGCATTACGATTATCTTTTAAAAGTTAATAATAAAAGACAAATTAAATGTTAAAGAAAATTGCATCTATAAACCGTGTACAACAACCGACAAGAAATATTGTTTGCCTTTGCTTGTCATACCCAGATAGATTTCAGTGTGGGACGGATAAATCACGAAGCTGCCAATGTGTGTCAGCATCATAACTAACAGTCTATAAGCAGGCAGTATATTTTCGGACTAATGCGGTGAAGGATCCGGCTGTTGCAATTTATAGCCTTCTGTTATCTGAAACGTGTTGAAGTCTACATTTGTACCTTATCAAATGCTGCATGATGCGCAAAGTTGCACACCGTATCTGGAGCTCACACGCACTCGCCTGAACATCGTCAGAGGAATTCAAAGGCGGCACGTGTCAATGTTTACTATGAAAATAAGGAGCATATTGAGAATTGGGATTAGGAGCAAGTTAGTTTCTCCTGGATACGCCGCAGACTTAGGGAGGGAGAGATTTGGGCAAATTTGTGTTTCAGTTGTTTTCAAAAAAATATTTTACGTTCATGAAATAGTATACTTAAAAAAGTTTTACAATACCATATATACCATAAGTTATACCTAAAAATATTCGCATTTTTATGTTCATTAATTCGTAAAAAAATAATGTATTACTTAAATTAAAAAAAAAAACTCCGTAAATTTATAAAACACATATTAAAGGTTCCAAAACTGTTAACTGTTTAGATTTAAGTAATTTTTTTACAAAGCTTTAGGATTTTAAACAGGACCACAATTCTAAAAATTTGAATTTCAGTAAATGACTAACGTTGCAGACGGAAAGTAGTCAGGCAGATGATAAAGGGTATATAAACATGTAAAAACATGTGTTCTCTTTCTTGTACAGCTTTAAAATGTTATACACATCTTCTTAAATAGGTATATCATCATTTTATGCAACAACAAAATATTTAATAATTTTTTTGGCATTCGGGGATTCCAGGCACGTAGGAAAGGGGGTGGTTCAGGGGGTTCAAACCCTGCCCATTGAAAGTTAAGAGAAAAAAAAATTAAAAATCAAAGAACTGTAAAAATCACAAAAATACTTTAAAAAAAACTAAAAAAAATCATCAATTTCTAGTATAATACTTTTTGTTGAGAGTTGCATGAGGGAAAATCGGGTATTTTCCGGGGGTGCTACCCAAGAAAATAGGTTTCAAAAGGCTTTAAAAACATGATTTGAGGGCATTTTTATCTCATACTAAGCGTAACATGACGTCATCGTATTTCATTATATAGTATTTGAATTTCGGTGACAAAGGGAAAAGATCGCGAAACGGTGCCGTATAAACAAGTTGTAACTAAAGTAATATATTATTCTAAACAAGGAATTTAAAAATTTAAATGTGTTTTCTAAGTTTATTTCATAATTAAGGAGTTACATTTACTAATTTTAAAAATGGTTAAGGATATTGGTAACGATTTCATGAAAAATAAATGATAACTGTTGTAGTTTCGATATTTATATGTAAACTTATTTCTGTTTACTTGAATAAAAATTTATAAGTTTGAAAGAGGGGGGGGGGGGGGGGTAAGAAAATTTGGGAGGGGGGGGTTTAAAATCCCATTAATTTTTTTTTAAATATGTGTTACTCATATATCTAGGACATACCCATTTACTGGTCTTTGTCCAGTTCAAACATTCAGACTACACTTCAGTGCTGAGATTTAAATTAAAAAATGCGGTGAGGGAATAACTTTTCCATCAGGAAGAAAGAATGTAAAAATAATAATAAATATGAAGATTGCTATAAACTGCAACAAAAATTGGAAAGAAAACGCTGACTAGAACAAAGTTAAATCTTTCGTTTGTAAATGTGTGGCATATGTTTTTAAAAAGGACATCAATGAAGAATAAACTGTCTCCTGATTTCAATAACACTTATAACATAAATTACGATTTTTATATACAACTCCACAAGAAACTAATTACTTTCATACATTTAATCACTAATAAGCGTAGGCGATTTTATTATATTTGGGTTTTGTCTTGGCGTCGAATTAGTTTTAATAATGTCAATGGTGGTACAATAAATGAACGGATAATATATTTCAGTCAGCAAGGACGATTGGGTTTTGTGGACTTCAAGTTGAAATGTGGAGCAAATCTGCGAGTATTTAAATTGTAAAAAAAAAACCTTAATGAAAAGTATTTTCTGAGATTGACAAACTGTACTGGTAAGTGGGTAAATATTATATGACATTTTTAAATTAAAGTTTAATTTTAAAAGATTTCTTAAAATTTGATAAAATAAAGTTTTTGCATTTGTTAGTTATATTTAAATTTAGCAAACATAAGAATAGAAGGTCATTAGTGATTTTAAAGAAAACCGATAACGTTAAGTATTTTACATGAATTTCGTCGAGATTTTTTTTTATCTCTTTGTGTTTACCTGTCTCTTTTGTTAGGGTTTAATACATGTTTTTTTTTATAAAACTTTCGCAAGTTTATTTATTACTTATAATCTGTACTTTATTTCATGTTGACATCTGTTTCATGTAAATAATTAGAACGTAACCTCATACATGCTCAATGTTTATCGTAATAAGCAAAGGAAATGAGGTTTCAGTTTACTAATTGATCCCACGCACACTCGGCTTCCTAAATGTTGTTATCATGAGCTTTTAGAGTCCGGACATGCACACAATGCTGGTCACCTGGCCAGCACGTGTCCGCCGCACAAGGGATTTTCAGTATTGTACTTCAAAAATGCCACTAATGTGGAACAGTATGGGGGATCAGTATAAGTAGTCTTTGAGTTGTAAAACCTGTTTCGCTTCTTCTCTGTCTGGAATTTAATGGGACTATATCAAATTATAACTATTTTTAAAAGACTTTTTTTTATTTGGCGAACAAGTCAATGAATTCGACCAGTGGAAGTCCGAAATTTTGCCCTGAAAGAATATGTGTTTAAATGTATATAAAAGTTTCTTATTTTCTGTTGAAGTACTACTTCATATCCAGATTTTTTCACCCACCACATTTCAGTTAGTTTTAATTGATTTTAACTGCAGCCTTTTTTAAATTTGTATTTGAAATGCTGTAATTACTATACTTTTCGTACGGTGCTAATGAAATGCTTTAATTATTGATTTTTTTAAACGTCGGTTTGATTAAAAATCTTTTTTAACTATTATCTATTTTATATTGTGCCTTTTTTAATTTTTTTTCGGGGGGGGGGGGGGGCGTATTGAACATCTAAGACTTTAATAGTGAATATTTAAGATAGGTGACCACTAACAAAAAAGTAATAAATATTATCGTATGTTTTTGTAGTTTTGTATGGTGATTTTAACTAATACAAGTAATGCATTTTGAGTAAAAACATTTACTTACAATTACATTTTGCAAAAAAAAGCAAAAATTAAGTTTGCACATGATTTTTACGACTAGTATTAAAAGTGCAATGACCCTTCAAAATTATAAATGAACAACTAAATTTTTTATTATAGCAAAAAGTTTTTGTAAAAACACCTAATTTTGTTCTTATTATTTTACTTTTTATTTAAAAAAAGTATTAAAGTTAAATCAGATTTCAGAAATTTAGAAAATTTTAGTAGTTGGGATAAAAAGTAATAGGTCAGAAAACATAGTTTTGATAAAAAAAAAAATTACAATCATCTAAACAACATAAAACTTGTATTTTACTGTTAAAGCAGTCGTTGTCTCTATATAAAAGATTTTTAATTAAATACTTATTACGTTTCTTAAAAAAGAGTGCCTTGAAATATAGCTCATATATGCATGGTCTAATAGAAGAAGTTTAACGAATGCTCAATTTGCTCTAAAAGACAGGGCTTCCGCAAACAAAATAACACCTACCTTTACCCCCTCCTTCCTAACGCTATTCTTAAACCCATCCACCCTCTCCCTGAAGTCACGTACAATCGAGTACATCCACAATACACTACAATCAACAGATGTCCATGCCGAACAGAAAATCTCTTCCCTATATGTGTGTTATGCAATGTATGGACCCCTCTGTCAAATTTACCTGCAATTTACCACCAAATTTACCTGTCTATCACCATTTTGAACTTTTGCTCAAAAATTGTGTTACATATTTCGTCATATCTAACAATCAACGATTTGGATTTCATTGCTGTTTGTTTTAAATAAAAGGTAATTATATCTCTCATGGTACATATAATAAATTATATTTTTATATGCCACTATTGTTTTACAAAACGCGATTTCAATTTTTTTGTGCATTTTTTTAAGCGATTTTTTTAATAATGTTTCATAGTTTAATGTAATTGAACAAATAAATACAATCTAATTAGCTTAAATTTGAAACAAAAATCGAACTGATCATATAATAAAGAGAACGCGCTCCATCCAGCCTCGAAGTATCGCAACCACTTTGATGGGCGTCATTTTTGAAAGCTACCCTCCCGATCCGGAGTTTTTGCCCTCTATATAATCTAATAAATAAACTACAGAAATGTGTTCTGGTTCCGCAAATTTTTACCTGAAAGTTGTCTGGCAGACAGACTATTAGTTGTAACCCAGAAACTCTCACAAAGTTGTTTTAATGCGTGGTGGGCTATGTCAGTTAAATATGTATTGTATACCCTAATTGTTTATTTTTATTGCATTATATCAAAATAGATTAAAAATTAGGAGTATTTTAATTTGATAGTAGAAATATCTTAAAGCGCATTTCAACAGCATAGTTAGCATGTTATCTGATAATTGAATTGAATGTATTTGTGTTCTTACACAAGTACCTATAGCAACCCGAAAATATACAAATCTTATATGAATTTTGGATACACACCTAATTGATGGCAGAGTTTCGTACTTAGTTAAATTATAAATTTGAATAGTATTATTTAAAAATATCAGCATTTTATACTAATGTTGCTTTTATTTTAAATTATGTTTTGATTTATTTTACTTAGTTTCAGCTTCAACTTATGGCTACGAGGCAAGTAACTAGTTTGATCACTTAGATTTTTCCATTATAAGTATAATATTACTTTACTTCAAATTCGAATAATTTTTATTTCTATGTATTTTTATGATCTAAACTACGAACATCATCGCAGTATTCATTTGATATGAATATCTATGTTTACATTCAAAATGCTATGTTTACATTCAAAATGAATTAGGTCTACTTAAAAAACATTTACTAATATACATTCGATGTTGAGCCCCGCAATTTTAATTTATCTATATGCATACGTTTATCATTACATAATAGGCAATATAGTTTTTTTTTTTAATTTAAGGGGTTTCTTAATTTAAGGGGTATAAAAATACTGAATTTTTTTTAAATATATATTTGAATAATTTTAAACATGTCATATTTCCCAACCAAAGTTTACAATCAAATATCGTTCAAAAACAAACTGGTCAAAAAGCTACTCTCACGGACCAACCGATTGATAAGCATTTTTAAAAATAATTTATATGAATATTAAAAATGGATAACGTAGCATTCTATTTTTAATATATATACACATTTTTCGTGGAAAAATGACTTGATTGTTTAACTTTTCAAGATATGCGAACCTAAAATATTTGACTGGAAGAAATAACATTGACACCAAGTTCGTCCACTAGAAAAAAAAATCTGGATTAAAATATGCAGAATGTTTATAGTATAATGAAAAATACCTTATGTTAAGAAAAATACAAAATCTACAATTATTGAAGAATATGTATCCTCGTAATATTCGAGGGTAAGTGATATAGATAAATTAAGGGTTATTTTTTATAAGGAATGCTTTTTTTTATGGAAGGTGTCAGCTTTTCAAAATTGCATTACATATTTGTATAGTATATTGTCTTTATGAAAACAAAATAATAAACTCGTCGATATTATATGATATAGAAGAAACATAGAAAACGAACTGAAAACTCAAATATTGACAGATGTTAACAGATCCGCGCACTTGGATGACAAAAATATACTCTATAACAAAAAAATTCTTTACAAACATAAAAATAATATTTTATTCATAACTTAATTATTAAAAAAATAAACAAATTAAAGTATGGAAGACCACCTGATTAATTTTGACAGTACATTTACCCATATTTTTTTACTGTTTTTCTAATAATGTTAAAAATCGCCATTACAAACATCGTTAATAATAAAGTTAATTATAGACGTAAAGCACACTTTCATTATCAAACAAAATAACTACGAGAAAAATATTTTAAAACATTGATAGAATTTCAGGAATTGTACTGTATCCAGAAATTTTTGTTCCAGCACTGTAAAAAAAGGTCATTTAAATTTTGAAAAAATAAATCGTGAAATATACTCCTAATATTTCTCTTTAAAAATACGACTCATTTTCTGTCAGATTTTCACAAATTTACAATACGACGAAATAGTTTATAATTTATAAGGATTTCATATTGTTATACTTTTTCAGAACATTTTAATCGAAACACACAATGTATATTGCTACGCCATACAAGCGATACTTTTGCCAAATTTGATAAATCATTTTTAATTGTTACTACTTACGCTTTTCAAACAAATTAGGAGCATTATACAAAAATCTCATAATCCAGGAAATCAAGTACCTTTTACAAATTTGTTTTTACTAAACTGATTCTCAAGTATTTATGTCACAAATATAATTTATTTGCACATTTTACTCTTTTTGTAAATACGATTTAATAAAAGAATATGGAAAATCATATATAAAAACTATTGCTCTATCGGAAGAATTTTTTTGCATAAAAATCGTTTTTCAGTCATAATCCACCCCCTTTCCCATCTATACACTCTGAACTTATTCGAAGTTCTACTCCCACCAGCAATAATTCGTTTACTTAACAGCAACTGTTTGAAGAGCCTCCAGAACGATTGAACCCATAGAAAGTGTCCCTACCCAGCGCATGCTTTTGTTCGCGACAGACGGTCGTACGTCAATGTCTTTGCACAATGAAGTGGGATTTTTAGGGTTGTTATATATACTGGACTAGAAATTAGAATGACGCCAAGCTGACGATACATTTATAAGTTTTATCTAAATTTAGCCATGACTCCTTTAAAAAAAATTGATGCTTCATTTTGAAGATGTTACAAAGTTAACAGAAATTTAAATTTTTGATTGTTTTATTAAGTATGATTATAAGACTTAGTATTATTTTTTTTCTTAAATGCAGTTTATTGTCCAAACTTGTTTAAAATGGAATATAACTTTTGGCAGGCTCCTAGCTTTTGTAGCAGATTATTAAAGCAAAAACACGAGTATTGAATAGGTTGGGGGGGGGGGGGGGGGGTATTTAAAACTCAATTTTTGACGATCAAAGTCCAATTTCTCTGCGGAAAAAATTTTCAAAATAATATTTAATTTTGAGTTTTTTAAATTTTTTTTTAATAATTATGTTTTTAAGGTAACGATTTTGAATCACGATTCATAGATGGACTAAAAGGGTTTTTTGTAGGTTTCGTGGAATTTACCGTGTAACAGAATTTATAAAACAAATTGTTTTTAACAAAATAGTAAATTGAATAAAATAGAATAACAACCTTCAACTTTTGAAAATTCTATATATTTGTTTTTATTAATAGAGTGTTTTTGTTACAGTTTATTCTGAAAGCAAGTTGCATACGACATTTTGAAAAATTAACTTTTTAATATGTATTATATTCGAAAAAACACCTGCTATTATAATTTGTATTATTTTGATTCAGAAATCTATTTATCTTATTTAATTCAAAACAAAATATTTAACTTGTAATAAAAAATGCAAAATCGTTAATTTTTTTTATCTAAATATATTCCTTTATTGACAGTTTATTTGAAAGAACAACAGGTATGTAACTTCATTATATTGGCATATAAACAGTGTTAAATATATTTCAGTTAACTCTTGTCATTTATAAGCTTCGAAATTCATACTTTCGTAAAATAATTGCACTTTTGATAAATATCGCTACATTTTTACGAATTTCCTATACTTTAGTAGGGTGTAGGTAAATTTGGCGGAATCGTTAAAGGGGTCGTCCATATATTGCATAACACAAATAAAGGGAAGATATTTTCTGTCCTGCATGGATTTATATTCAATTCCTAACTTACAATACTCCTTGTCGAAATTATTTTATGTTGCGATTCTTCTATTTTTGTCGTGATTCTGAAATTTGGCACCAATGCCATGCTTTTCTTTTTGTTTGAATTGTGTCAAACGCGGCATCTCGCCAACAGTTTTAAGCTCACGCACGTACGGTGAGCTAATGCCACAAACTTCTAACGTCGATTTAAGGCTCCGGGCAATTGTGGTCTCCGGCCTCCTACAACTCAGGATAGCAGCTGGTACCCCTTTTGAGCAGTCGATTATGCCACCTCGCACTCAAATTCTTTGCCTTGTAAAGAGCAATGTGTGTCGAACTGCTGTGTTCACCCACGAAAGACTAATTAGTATTTTTTCCTTACTTACATTGAGATTTAGCTTAAATTATATTTGTAGTAAAGAAAGGACCTATAAACAACACAATTCCATGCAGGACAGAAAATCTTTCCCCCTGCATGTGTGTTATGCAATGTATGATCGACCCCTCGCACGATTCCGCCAAATTTACAGTTGCCAAATTTACCTGCTTCCACTTTGAATTAATAATTTGAAAATCCATTTTCCCTACTTGCAAAACATTGAGGGGGAAAAAAAGCTAATTTTTTTCATTGGAATGTATGAAAAGGTTTCTGTTTTATACAAAACCGGGAATATTGGTAAACAATTATATATATATTTTTTATAGAGAAGTTTTCATGCATAAAACTATACTCACAAATTAATTAAGCCAGAAATGTAAATTTTTGCTCAAATGTACTCCATTAAATGTATTATATTGTAGATTTACGGAGGAAAAATAATACAAATGCGAAGAGTATTTTTATTAATTATTAATATATAGTTTTAATTTTCCGAAAATTTATTATCAAATGAACAACTAACTTGCGTGCCTTACCTTTGGGTGCGACGCTTGCCACTGCCCAATGCTCAGTGCTTTTAGAGACAAATAATACTCTGGTAAGATGAATTTGTTATTCTTTTCATTTATAGGTTTCTTTAAGTAATAAACTGTTTTTATTTACAATTTCATTTTGACAAAAAAAAAAATTTGAATCTGTATTGCGACACATTCTAAAGCCTTATTTTGACTAATTGACGTTGATCGTGAATATTTTCTTTTGTCTTCAATAGAAATAAAGATTTCTAACGCGAGAAATAAATAATGCAGATTTCTAAAACAAAGTTCGATCTTCTGTTTATGTCCAGCGACCATTTTGTAAGCAAATGAAATAAGGATGCCTAAAAATCATTTTAATTTTATATAAAAAAATATATATTAATATAATATAAAAAATATTTAAAACAAAATTAAACAAATAATTTATAATAAAATAAACATAAAGATATTCACGTATGAGTTATTTAATTATAATAACGTAGTTTAAAAACATAATATTTTTATATTAATACTAATGTTATTCTATTTTCGTACTATTGTTTTAGACATCACAGAAGGAATACAAGAATTATTTTTTCTTTCGAAAAAAACAAGTCAACTGCTATCAAGATATACACTAATGGTAAGTTTCCTATATTTCCCTTTTTATACACACACTATATAATGTAATTCACAAGCGTATCTTTATGCATACGGCAATTTTTTTCACGTAATGTGAAATAACCTTTATTCTAGTATATATTAAATGTATCTAACTTATATGCAGTTATATATATAAATTATGCTAAACATTTTATGCGCTATACAGTTGAAGTATACATTATTTGCGTGTTTTTTTAATGTGTTCAAAATAATAACTTTTTATGAGGTATATTTTGTAAAAATGTATTATGATTACTCATTTTTAAAACTATAATGTTGCAATTTGAATAGGTACAGTTTTCTTACTTTATTTTAAATTGCAATATATTCACTGGATATATATAAAATATGTTTACCTACATATAATTTTAAAGCAAATGAAATGCGTTAAAACCTTTTGCATTTGATTTTTTACAGTTGATGATATTTTGAATTTGTGAATTTATTATCCTTTATGTTGAATAAACAATTTCTTTGTTTCGAATGAAATACGATTCAATGTTTATTAAAATATGCCAGTATACAGACATTTAAAAGTAAATGAAATTTTTTAGATAGATTTGCATTTGTTTTACAACCAAAACAATTTCAATTTCCGAATTTATCGTACTGTGTGCTTGTTAATTTGTTATACTGACTTTAATGAATTGAATTCTTTCTAACAAACGAATCACAATTTAAATAATCAGTTTCTTAATTTTGAATTAAAATATGTTTAAATTATGTTAAGACATGTCGTCTTCTTGTTTACATAAAAGCCGTAGTATAGCCTAGTAGAGATTGGAGAAATTTTGATTTTCAGGTATGTTGTATATATGTACCCCCTCTTGAAGTTTTTGACCACCTTTTGCGTTTTCCGCTATCTTGAAAAAAAAACATTAATAAAAGGCACTTTTTCTATGGATTTTCCTCAATAACTCGCTGCATTGCATTTTAGGCTAAAAGGTACTATTAATAATTTTAAAGAGCGTTAAATTTCCTGCAAGTTCCCAGTATAAAATGTTGAAAATTTCTATACAAGTACTGAAATATAACTCTGAAAATATGCAAAATTTAAAAAAAAAACCGCAAAAAGTCATATATGTCGTTGGTTTTACTTGAATAACTTTTTTCTGTGCAGTTTAGCGCAAAATTCATAATAACTAATCTTGTAGACGATTAAAAACACCCGCAAAAAGTTTGATATGTCATTGGTTTCATATGAAATATAAGTGATACCATCGCTAATAAAAAGGGTCTTTTTCTGTGCAGTTTAGCGCAAAATTCATAATAACTAATCTTGTAGACGATTAAAAACACCCGCAAAAAGTTTGATATGTCATTGGTTTCATATGAAATATAAGTGATACCATCGCTAATAAAAAGGGTCTTTTTCTGTGCAGTTTAGCGCAAAATTCATAATAACTAATCTTGTAGACGATTAAAAACACCCGCAAAAAGTTTGATATGTCATTGGTTTCATATGAAATATAAGTGATACCATCGCTAATAAAAAGGGTCTTTTTCTGTGCAGTTTAGCGCAAAATTCATAATAACTAATCTTGTAGACGATTAAAAACACCCGCAAAAAGTTTGATATGTCATTGGTTTCATATGAAATATAAGTGATACCATCGCTAATAAAAAGGGTCTTTTTCTGTGCAGTTTAGCGCAAAATTCATAATAACTAATCTTGTAGACGATTAAAAACACCCGCAAAAAGTTTGATATGTCATTGGTTTCATATGAAATATAAGTGATACCATCGCTAATAAAAAGGGTCTTTTTCTGTGCAGTTTAGCGCAAAATTCATAATAACTAATCTTGTAGACGATTAAAAACACCCGCAAAAAGTTTGATATGTCATTGGTTTCATATGAAATATAAGTGATACCATCGCTAATAAAAAGGGTCTTTTTCTGTGCAGTTTAGCGCAAAATTCATAATAACCAGACGATTAAATTTCCTACAAGATTCATACAAAATAGTTGTAATTACTTCCAATAGATGCAGAGAAATGTTGAAATAACCATTTATATAAAAGTGGGATGGAAACTGCAAACATCACCCTTTGTTGAAATAAGTATTCCTGAATGTAGTATCATCTTTAATCCATTACCTATGTAATATATATGTTACCGGGAAAACCCGAAATCGGTCACTACCCGAATTTCCTAGTTAGAACTGGTTTTATCGTAGCCCCTTCGTTAATACCAGTATTAACTTGGCAATACTAGAATGAACAATTATAGTTTTTACTAAATGTTTTGTAGTTAAGACTAGTTGTGGCTAGTTACAACTAGTACTAACTGAAATTTAATTATATCAACAACTACAAGTAATTATTTATAACAAACATGTTTATTCCGTGTTTGAAAACAAACGGGCGTTTAATAGCAGTCATAAAATAAAACTTTGTTACCTTTACAGAGAAAAACATATACTTGTCGACTAAAAGTACAAGTATTTATTGGGAAATATTTTGTTCCTTATTCGAAAACAAAACTGTAGAAAACGTCAAAAAGCAAATAAAAAGTTTCTTATTTTATTAAAATAACATGTGAAAACAGTAACTTTTTTATTTGTTTCCGCAAGGCAATCTGTCATGGCATTTAGTTTTGCATAAACACCTTTTAACTAGTAAAAACTGTAAAAAAAATGGGTACGTAATATTCATTCCGGAAATTATAGTTTTCCCTACATCCATCAGTTAATTCTAGTATTTCCTAGTTATTACTGATATTAACGAAAGGGCTATGATAAAAAAAGTTATAAATATAAAATTCGGGTATTGACTGATTTTTGTTTTCACGGTAACATATACGTGTAGTTCATGTATGTAGTTCATAAACTTGCATGCAATACATGAGAAATAAAACATATAATGAAAAATTCTAATTTTTAACACATTCAGAAATACCTATATTTCGACGTAATGCAGTTTGAAAATAAACTGTTAAAAATAGGAAATCAAAAATGAGTCAAATGTACTCATTTTTGAATGCATTCGATGCTTATCATGGCTCCGAACACGCATTCACAAATACTTATTATTTCAAAATAATAAAATTTGAAAATAAATTTTAATTTTTTCATTTCCATGTTATATACAAATTCTGAAGTTAAAAATCACCAGAGTTTAGCTGTAGTGTGGCCCCTTGGAGAAAGGAGAAGGTTGATATATATATAGTTCATCACTTCGACTAATAGGCAATAGATCATCTTGCTCGTCTTCCACGTTGAATTCAAATCTCTGGGGCATTAATACACAATGCGCGAATCCACAATGTTGACATACAATCTAGCATCGAAATCCTGCTTTGTCGCAACTGCATTTGTGTCAAGATGAAGCTGACAATTGTCAATTCGTTCGAATTCAACAAACTGTTTAATCAATGGAATCATCCGAAAATATTGAACCCATAGTTTGGCTGTAATCTCATGTATTATATACAAGTTCATGTTCTACATACGTGAACTACATGTATATATTACATACATAATAGATTAAAGATAATATTTCACATTCAGGAATACTAATTGCAATAAAGGGTGATATTTGCAGTTTCCATCCCACTTTCACTAAAATTGTTATTTCAACATTTCTCAGCATCTATTGGGAGTAATTACAAATATTTTGTATGAATCTTGTAGGAAATTTTATCGTCTGGTTATTATACATTTCGCGCTAAACTGCACAAAAAAAAATTTAGCGCTGGTATCACTTATATTTCAAATAAAAACCAATGACATATCATACTTTTTAAGTTTTTTTAAAAAAAATTACTTTCTTTTTAAAAAACCATATTTCAATAAAAACGTTGGAGTAGGATAAGAAACTGCTTGTTTGGTTTTTAAAGCTAGTTTTGAATCAAAGAAGTGGTTAGTTTTCGAATACTTTCTATATTACAACCATAACAAACAATTTCTAAATTACTTTCTGGGGGATGTATTTTCTTCAAAATGTAATATTTTCTTCATTTTGCAAACACAAGTTAAAAAAAAGTATGACCTTAAGAAAAAACAGGAAAAAGGACTCATTTTTCAATTAAAGTGTTTTTTTATTATAATTGTTTGTATTTTTCTTCGAAAAATCTGTTTATTTTGTAAAGTTTTAAAGTTATTTATTCGAAAAATGTGGGCTAGTTAATAGGCGATCTGGAGCCAGATAAAGTAACCTTGCTCATATTTCCTTCCATGAGTAAAGCAGGATGTATTTCCATTGAAAGACCACAGGGCCGGTTGATGCAGTCGTTTTTGGTGTACATTTCGTCCCCGAAACTATCTGGAATATATTCTGCTATCGATAAAATATTTGCTTACTAAAATTCAAAAACACGGTAATGAGAATTCCAATAATGAGAACTCACATATTAATTAATTAATGGTTAAATTATTTATCTTTTTATTTTAAGTAACAAAAAGCCTGTTTAATGATAGAACGAACAATGTCCTTCCGGTTGGACGCTTTGTAACAGTTTAACAATTCCAATTTTTATGTTCAACAGTATTTCCGGAAGGATTACTGTCTTTACGTTCCATCATTAAACACTTATTTCTTAATGGTTATTAAGTAAAATGCGTGGGACCGAAATGCTATGCTTTCTGGTAAAAACTTCAATTCTGTTCAACCATTTTTAAAACTCTGTTTCGGTGTATACTAATGCTCTTCACTTATCAACTTGTATGGCAAGTGCGTCTAAACCTACACTGTAAAAAAAAATCCAGTAAAATTACGGGTTTTTGCCCGTCAGCAAAAGTTCCGGGCAAAAACCCGTAAAATAATGTTTTGCCCGTAAAATTATGGTATAGCCCGTAAAATTCTTGCCCGTCAAATTATGGTTCAGCCCGTAAAATAATTTTGTCACCCGTAAATTTCTTGCCCGTAATTTAAATTCAAATGACCGTAAATTGGTTCAGCCCGTAAAATTTTTGCTCGTTATAGATTTTTTCCAGTGCCCGTATAATAATGTAACCCGTAAATTTCTTACCAATTAAAATACCTCCAGTATTCACTAACGTTGTAGCTCTTGCCTGTAATTTAATACACAGCTCCCAAAGCGGACACCTTAAATTGAATTGATTTGAAATAAAATAATTTAGATATTGGGGTACCTATTTTTATAATACTGAGCTGTTTTTCAAGTTAACAGATAATTGCCATTATTATTAAAAAATTTTGAAGGAACGTTTCATGATGAATGTTCTGTTGTCGCTGAGATGTGTCGGGTCATTCTTAATGGAATCATTAAGAGGTGAGTGTGTTTTTATTAAGGTTTTGGTAGTATAGTTAATGTGTTTATTGAAACAACAAACTTTGATATGATTAATTTTTGTAGTGAACTAACCTGTGGTATTGTTATTTAGACACATAACCTCAAAAACTAGGTTTTAGAAGAGGTGTCATAATACAATTCCCTTGCTCCTCCTGACACTCCTGTGTCACCTTAGGAGCACTAGATATTTTCAGCCTTTGAAAACTCACACATTTTTAAAATTTTCAGTTTAAGGTTGTATTTGGTTTAAGCGAGTGCATGATCGGTGGGCTGCGAGTTCGAATCTCAACTTTGATAGTGCAGGGAGCTCATGATCGTTGAGTTGTTGGTTCGAATCTCGACTTGCACAGCATGACCCCAGTGTTGCCCTTGCGCTAATAAAATTGAAGAAACAATTGAATTTCGAATTTGAGACTGCAGCAAGTTCAGGATCGAAGGGTTATGGGTTGGAATGTCGACTTTGAGAGTGACACGACCTCATGATTGGAGGGTTGTGCGTTCAAATGTCGACTTTCGGAGTGAAACGACCTCCTGATCGGAGGGTTGTGGGTTCGATTCTCAACTTTGAAAGCAAAACCAAACAAAAAAAACGTATGTTAGTTCTCTTAGGTTTGTTTTGTTATATTAGTTAGTTTCATTTTTCGTTAGTTTCTTTATATATATATATTCGTTAGTTTTGTCAGATTCGTTCGATTTGTTTGGTATGGTTAACTAGCTTTGCACTAGAGCTATTTCGTTCGATTTGTTCAATTATTCAAACATTACTATTCGAACAAAACAAATGAATATGAAACTAACGAATATAATGAAATAAAGGAAATCTAGCCATTATAACGAAATAAAAGAATATAGCCTATATACGGAATAAAAAATATAACGAAACTGACAAATGCAGCGAAAGTAACGATTATAACAAAATTAAGGAACATAACGAATATATCAAAACTAACAAACGCAACGAATATATAACGAAATTAACGGGAAAACAAACTAACGAATAAAACGAAACTAAGGGAATCAACACATTTTTTTTTTTCGAAGTCTAGATTCGAACCCATAGCCCTCCGACCATGAGCTCGCTGCACTCTCAAAGTCTAGATTCGAACCCATAACTATCTAACCATGAGCATCTACAAACAGTTTTTAACAATAAATATATTTAAGGGGACTTGGTACCCTTTGATTTGAGAAAATCGATGAAAATATCAATTTTTCTTTTTTTTGCTTAAAATATGCTCTTATACCTAAAGTTCATTATTACAAAGTTTTGAAACGATCTGACAATTATAAACGTAATAAAAATGCGTTTCATTACTTTCGCAGCACTTAAAATGCTACGTCCATTTCGATGTTTACATTTTTGACACAACAGCTTTTGGTCATTTATTTAAAGAAAAATCAGCTAAGAACAAGTTGAACGTGTTTATCTGTGACTGTATCTATCACATCACGTGTTTGTTTACTTTTTCTTACCGTGGTTTGATATAATTTTAAATTTGAAGGTACAAGGAGACGTATTTGCCAAAGGCGACGTATTTAACATATGTAATACATGTTTTTGCTATTGTCAAAGCCCATTCTAAAGTGTTTTATGGTATGGAATATGTATTTTCAATGAATTCAGTAGTATTAGTATGGTTTCTAACACAAAATTAGTGTAAAACAATATTTTAAACATTATTATTTTGATTTTAACAGATTTTTCCCAAAAATTTAGTTTTGTTATCATTTTAAAACTGAGTACATAATAGTGATTTAATGTACTCCAATTAAATAATAGAAACCAGAGATTTATATCTATGCAAGTAGTTATAAAATTAATTATGTTTGAAGAAAATATCAAATGTATTCATCGAGTTATTTGGATTTGAAATGTTTAAACTGATTTATCTCAGTTCGTGTTTTTTGCATATGCCACGGTATTTAAAATAAGAATACTTTCTCAAATATTATTCAAATGACTTGATTTTTTTTCTGAAATTCCTGTATAACCTATTTAAAACAATCAAGGATGGGTTTTGCAAAATAATGAAAAGAAAAATAATTAAAAATTAAAAAGTAGACTAAATCATGTTTTTTTCCATTTTTTTGCATATACATCGACATTTTATTTTTTTTCTCAAGAACTAAAACAGTTATTTCAAATTCGATCCTTAAAGTTATAAAGTATAGTATAGTGAATGTAAGAAAAAAAAATCTTTACAAAATATTAAAAACTGAAAAAGAAAAACCATTTTTAAAAAAGTTAAATTTTTAAGAAAAAAATTAAATTTTGAAAAATATACTCATAAAAATATTTTTTTTGTTGCTAAAATCATGTTATATAATAATAACCTTCAATAATATGTGTAAAATATCTATGTAAATTATTTAATAAATAAAATTATTCCAAGGGTACCGAGTCCCCTTAAACGTTAATGTTTGCTTGGAAATAGCTTTTATGACAATTTCTGGCATTATAACAGTTATTTGAAAACTTAAAAAACCACTGACTTTAACCAGACTGAATTTTTTTAGTTAAATAATAGATTTTATTGAAAAATTGTCCTTAAAGTGTCAGTTTTAGGTGCACTTACCTTATATATAATGGATAATAAAGGCATAAAGTGGAATTGAGTGAACATGAAATACCAATGTTTCATTGGACATGTTGCATAAAGTTAGTTTTTAGTGAAGGTTAGCGATTTGTAATGTTATAAATCTATTCAATTACCACTCTCACGATGTTTTAACTTTAATGGGAGTACTAGACATATAATCGTAATACTTTGCTCGCTGTAGTCAGCCAGCGAGAATTGGATAATGGCCCAGTATTGCGATTCCTCAAATCATCGGAACAATTATCCAATGTTATTGATAGACATATTTCGAGCAAATATCAAGTCACGTGCTATGTTTGTTGGTATGCTTGGTAAATCACAGTCAATGATTTCAAAATGTGTCCCATTCAAGGTTTCACATGTAAGGGGCACCTTTCTATTCCGATGTTAACAGAATATGTTTTCGGAGTATACGAGTGTGAATAATGCGTGAATAATTACCCTAAAATATATTCTTAATTATGATAAAAGGGATTTAAAAATTGATCATGGGTTTATATTTATTATATAGCAACAAAATTATTGAAAGTGTGGGGTAATATATGAAACTTTTGGAGGTTGAAGATTGTTTAGATCTTCGCGACAACAAATAGCCTTACAAGTAATGTTAAATTTTGTTTATTACTGTTCTAAGACAGTAGAAGTATTAACATAAACAATATAAAATATTGTAAAAAAGTTTAGTTTGCAATTTAAAAAATATTTTTATCTAAAAATCAGTTACTGATAATAATCAACATTGATTGTATGTTTATGAATATAATAGAATGCGAATTTGTTAACACACACATTATGTTATTTAAGAATTTTCATCAAATAAAAATGTAATTCCTTTGGCTAATTGTCCTTTATTTCTTCAATTTTGTCACGTAATTTCAGAATGGTGTAGCGCTTTAAATTCAATCCGATTTTTCAGTAAAATGTAATTGACACAGTTATATTCACAAAAGAGCAAAATTTTTATATTTTAAGAGCAGAACGGTGTTATATTTCTTCTACGCCGAAACAAAAACAAGTTAAGTAAACAAATATGTTTTTCTTTAAAAGTGTCTAAAATAATTTTTCAAATGTCACGAAGCACTTATTTCAAACGCATAGTGCTCTTTTGGGTGTAATATTTCAAAAGTGGACTGGCACAGCGCTTGAATAATTACACATTCTTGAATATTTATTTTATATATTAAGCTCACATAATTACAATATATCAGACTGAACAGAAAAAAACATTCAAAACGACAAGAGTTATAAATCACGTAATGCAAAAAAATACCGAATAAAATACTTGTATATAAAATCGTTTTACCGAGCATTTGGATTTGAAAGGAATGCTTCTTATCGTTTATAGAAGACATGGTGGTCCATATTTTAAAATAACCTTTGAAGTGAAAAATAAGTTCATTGTAAAAGCATTTCCTAAATAATAAATATTTTAAATTTCAAAGAGTGTTCATTATTCTTTAAAATAAATCCGCAGTAACATCCCTTCCAATCAGATATTCTACAGAAGAAGGCTGTCAGTAGTTTTTCCATATCTCGGGATGTTTCATCGAAACCAACGTTTCACAGGCAGGCCTTCCCAAATGGAATGCAGTTGAATTAAAAGTCGCACTAGACAGAAAATAGTTTACGAAATTAATAGAAGTGAAGAAAAAAACATAAAAAAAGTAGTAGTATTGATTGATAAAAACATGTGTAATATTTATTATGTTTAAAAAATAATATGGATAATAGATTTTTTTGATAACTTCCAGTTAATATAGTTCTATGTTGGCAGTCATAAAAATGGCAAATAGTTCATAAAAACTAAAAAGAAAATCATTTTGTTATTAAGTTTTTAGTGTTATGAATCAAATTTAAAGCAATCACTGTACCTAAATACATACTGATAATTTCTTCTAATACAATTTCATAATTTTCTCAAGTTACTTTATTTTGAACTTTTAGAAATAATTTTAGAATAAAAATCGGAATTTAAATTTTGATAAAAAATATTAGTTAATTTTGGTTTAATTTGAACTGTTAAGTTATATTATCAATACATATTTTGAGGTTTTTTTGCATTAAATAAAAACAACAACATCGAAACTGTTTTTTAAAGGAATTCAATTTTAACTGTAAGAACAATTTTACTTTAAAAAAAATAATTTAATTCATAAATGGATGTTTTCATATAATAAGTAAAATTCAGTCCACTGAAAATGTGTTTGTGTTTATGTCAATGCAAAGTGCGCTTTGCAATTCACGGACTACTGAGTTAAAATTACGACAAACCACAAATATCTAAAAACATTTTTAAATTATTAGACACTGCAAATATAACACAAACATTAAAGCGCATGTATTTGGTAAAAATGTTTATTAATTAAAAAAGTATAATGTTGGTATTTAAAGTTATCAATGAAATATTTCAAATTATTAAAATATATATTTCTACCATACTTTAAATCATGTGATATGTTCACTAATTTTAATATAATTGGGCATAGCAGTAAACTTATTAGCAGTGTTCTACATAAAGACTACATTTACATATTTTCCTAATAAGGACTACATTTACATATTTTCCTAATAAAGGAATACATTTACATATTTTTCTAATAAAGGAATACATTTACATATTTTCTTACCAAAAAATACCTTTTAATATATATATTAGGGGACTGATAAAGGCTGCTTTAGGAAAAGGACGACAAAACATGTAGAAATAAATAACTCTTATATTTATAAGCTAATAATGTTTCATTTTCTATTTAAAATTCTTGTTTCCTAAAAAAAATTGCGCGATTTTTGTTGTTGTAAAAAAGCAACTTGGAAATAGCTGATTGAAAAATAACATCATGGACCACCTTGGATTCTTTCGCAGACCACAAGTGGTCCGCAGACTACTACTGAAATTAAAAGTTGAATGCGCTAATGGTGTATTTTGTAACATGTGAAAGAAAACTTGAAACTCGTTTTTTCCTTGTTGATCTTTATTTGCATAAAGTAGATGAACAGTTCTTTATACAATACATTTTGTGCTATTTTATTGTTACCATTAAATATATATTTTAGACAACGTAATTAATAAGTTTAGTTTAATTTTATTTAAAGGCAAAATTACAAAAAAAGTTATTTGTAAAAAAAATACGCAGTGATGCAATTGCTTCAAATCAGCATATGAAATTAAAAAAAATCAATTATTGAGATTCCGGTGGTTTGATTTTTCAGAAATCCGAAAATATTTCTTATAAGAGTACTGTACCCTTCGTGCATGCTGTTTCGTTTGACTTTTTTGAACATGATTGCATAGTCATACCATTTATCAAAATTATATATTCTAAACAAAAACTTTCATCACAATATATATTTGTGTTTTATTGGTTACCTCTTGACAATTGAATGTAAAAAGATCAAACAGATTGAAAGCTTCACCTTTCGTATTCATCTTAATAATATATTTTTTAAATAATGAACATTAGTTTTGATTCAACAATAAGTTAATGACATAAAAACATAATCTTAAGTGATTATTGTTTGCATTTTATAATAAATTAAAATAAACATTCCTTATATGAATTGAATTCTGCTTTATCTGTTTATGGTAACTAGCACTTATTTATTTTTTATTTATACACTTTAAATGATTTTACGAAAACCACACTCTTTCTTATTTCACACCCATTGTCGGCAAAGACCAATCGAATAACTTTCCAATCATGTCCTCACAGGGGTGATCGAACCGATGTTTTCGAAAGGAGGGCTGCAGTTAGTTCTGAGGCTGGAGGGCATTATAAAGACGTCACTTGTCCGAGGTAATTTAGAACTGCCCAGAATCGCACAATGAGAACTTGGGTTTCTCCCCTCCGTTTTTCCCAGAGATGAGATGTGCCCCTCGCTCTCCCTGGAGGTTTAGACGGGTCGCCCCCATCAATGCTTTAGTTGTCTTTCAATCCGTGATTTATTTCAGATAACGATAGCAAGATTCAAACTTGGTATTGCATTGTGGTCAAATTCAGTTAAAGCTATTGACGTTGTTTCTTATGTATATACTTCTGTTTATAAAATGCTTTAATTTAGGATAAGGTGGATGTATTGAAATTAAATTATATATTACTAAACTTATGTTTTGATCTCGTTATCTTTTTTAAAATATACTTCGTTTAACGGAGTACATTTTAGCAAAAAAAAAAAAATTCTGGGTGATTTAAATCAATTACAACAGTCTATTTGTGAGGCATGAAAGCTTCTATATATAAACTAGAAAAGTCGAATTATTTAATATTTCTTGATTTAAAAAATCGTTGGAATTTTTTTAAAATTTATTTAACTTTTTTCAATGATTTGTATCAATGGGTAATCGAGTTAATAATGCGAAGGAGTAAATAATGCTCCGAAGTCTATAAATAACACGAATTAGCTACAACATACTTAACACTGTTTATATTTTAATATTATTTGGTTACACACATGTTTTTTCCATCCAGAAGTAGAAATATTTTGATAACAATAAAGGCGTCTATTTGCTTAATTCATTCGGAAAAAAAAGAATGTTTTAAAAGAAATAAAAAATCGTATGCGAAACAAATGAAAAATAACGTCAATACAAAATAGATTCCAGAATAAAAATAAATGACGAATATTACTTACATAAGTTCTTTTTTGAAGATAATAAATATTAAAATAGTCGATTTTTTTTAATTGGTGGATTATACCTTGTCTTTAGAAAGACTGTTACAATAGCAGTAACTTAATAATCAAATATCAAACGAATTTGTAAGAGATGATGATTGATATTTATTCTTAAGCTACTAAGAATGTCGCCCAGGAAACCATAGCATAAATATATCAAAACAATTTCAATAAATATATTAAACAATTCAATATATCAAAACAGTTCCATTATTTTAAAGTGAAAAATAGCATTGAATGAAAAATTAGGACGTTTCCTATCCACTTTACACCCCCTAACTCTACATAGTTATGTTTAAAAATTTTACGGAGCTATTGCATCTAATTGCATTACTGTAACAATTTATATAACACAGCAAATAAAAAGATTGCATTTGTAACAATTGATACTGGTGTTTGAATCAGTGGAAGCTAGTGCATTTAAAATATTACATTTCATACTCGATGCTTTGTCGCCATACCTTTTGCTCGTCTGGCAAATGTAAAAATCATAATCGTGAAAGTATTTTTTTAAATTATTTTCAAAAGTTGTAACCAACAACTAAAACACTTATGCGATCATACACTATTTCTACTTTCTAACCAACAAGACTTATATATTATTTTACCACTGTATTGCAAGCAACCTATTTATTGTACAGACAGTGCGTAAAGTTTAAGCATTGACTCAAACAATATACAGTAATATCAATTTAAAGTCTTTAATTAAATGTAAATCAATTTATAGTAAATAATATTAAATACTTTTTACTCTAACATAAAACATGAAATTAAGCTACAGCAATAATATTGACAATCCTTTTTAAAATTGCGTTTTAAGTAATCTCATCTTTAAGTTTCAATAAATGAATTATTTTACAGAATATGTCTAAATACCGTTACTAAAACCATGTTTGCTTTTAAGAATACTATACGGAACTTCTTCAAATAGAATTGAGTGCTTATTGGCGGTTATGGAGAATTGTACGAACATGTGTTTATATTTCTGTTTTAGTGATACCCAATAAAAAAAGTCAGCTTAAAACCTTCGTCAAAATTGTATAAAAGGTTATAAGCAGGAAAACTGCTTTGAAGGTCTATTAAATTAAAGGTTTTTGTTTCAATATCTTTCATAAAACCTATATATACATATATATAAATCTTCAATTTGGAAGTATTGAAATTAAATATTTAATACAGAAAAAATAGAAACTTAATAAAATAAAATTATTCGTTTCAAATTCCTTTATAAAACTTTCAAAACACCTTCAATTTGACAATTTTGTTGAAGGTTTCTTTTATAAGTAGTAATTTTACTACTATAATATGCTGACTTTGTTTGCTGAGTAAACTTTAAATCCCAAGCGAAAAGTTGTTCGTTTGTAATATTATTAAAACGCAACTAGATATATTAAAATAACATTCATTTATACGAATTACGATGTGGCAAAGTCAAATCTCCCAAATATATCCTTCCTTTTTGAATACAGATTAAATATGAAAAATTTGTCAAGAAAAAAATACTTCACTCAAAATACTAAAAAATAGTGTCCTTTAAACGCGCTCCAAGAGAAATTGGATAGGCATGGCATTTATGGCCGTTTTATGGCGTGTCAAAAACGGTTTATGTTAGTGGAATGTTCCCTTCCCTCCTCAGTCTTTCATTCCATCTAGGGTTAAGTTGGTAGACATATAAAAGCTTTCTATAATGGCCAAAAGCTGGAAACGATAATATGAAGCTAACTCACATATTTGGCAGAAAGAAACGGGTTTGCTGCTTCAGAGAAACGTTTCTCATTTCAAAGTCAGCAGATCAGTTAGACACAGCACTACGTTAAAAAGAGGAAATAAAAAACTACGATTTATTTTGACTTATAATTTATGATCTTTGTAGTAGCCACGTGTGTTGCTTTGATCTTCCTATTTTTTTAACTTCAAAACAAACTTTCTTCGAACATTTAAATATTTTTCGTTTTTTTTAACAGTGGATGTTTCTTAATTTTCGATAAATAATGCGATATTTAAATTTAATGTCTGTTAAAATCTGTTAATTAACTGATAATTTCGAATAAACTAAGCAGGTACTTTATTAGAAATTAATAAGTAACAGACTGAAAATATGTTTAATTATTTTGTGTTTAATTTTCTGTTATTACTTTATTACCAATAATTTTTTTCGTCATTGTGTACATTTCAAATTAAGATAATTGACTCTGTCAACAATTAAATTATTAAAACTTCAGTGATAATAAAACATTATACTGTAACATAATCTGTGTGAACATTTCCTACAACTAACCAATTTACAATTCGACGCGCATTAGAAATTGCTTTTGTGTCGAACAAATTTCCGACAAAGCAATCGTTTCTTTCCAGTGGCGCCGGAACTTATTTTTCAGGAGTATAGCGGGAGGAATAAAATTTTTAATTATTAAGAAGTACGGCTGAAAATATGTATGGCAGTTTCCATACCGATTCCGCCGCCAATGTTTCTTTCCCTTCTACTTCTAAAATAAGCTGTTTATTCAAATGATTCAAACACTTCTACCAACACATTTTTTTTGTAAAAAGGAATGAATGTGTTAATGAGGGCAGTTCTTTCTTATTCCATAAAAAAAATATTTTTAATAATTTCCTTGACATTAACAAAATATGCCATGATGATGAAATAGTAGAATGAATTTGATAAGATTTTTAAATTCTTCTTACTGATAATATGTACACCTGTTTCTATTTTTTTTTCTTTGTTGTTGTATAAAGATTTAATTTTTTATATATTTCTAAGATTTGCATATATATCTCAGTCGCTCGTGTTTATTGAAATATTATATATATATATATATATATATATATATATATATATATGGTGTTAAAATAAACATGTTTTGCTAATTAATAATAATGTAAGATAAGTTGAAAATGTGATATTCACAGACTTTTCCCTACATTTGGAATGCTTTCCAAAAATAAAAATAGGCATATTATTATGTTATTAAATAGTTCAATAAAATTAAACAAATAAAATCCATGCATGTTTTCTTAAATAAACGAAATTAAATAAAAAATTAAACCATGTATTAACAACTTCGATTATGTTGTCAGTCAATACCAATATTTTTGTAAATAACCTTACTTGAAGGCGAGTCTTGAAAATAAATACATTATATAAGGGAGGTGTTTCTTTATTACACAATTAATAGCTCCTAGATTATACAATAAAAAAAATGTATGACTGAAACAAAAAATATCTCAGTGATTGCTTTATAAAATTATAATGCTTTAAAAAACTATAAAATTAGGCTTCCGGTAGTTTTCAAAATGATACTAACGATATACATTATATAGTTTAATAGCATTATCGTTTTATTTACCCATTATTAAAAAAATATACAATATCGAGAAATTTAAGCTATATGTACAACGTTGTCCCTATTTTTTTTCCCTTATATGAATATACCTAATAATTTTAATATTTTTCAAATACAAAAATACATGTTATGTATTCTTTTTTGCATTGGGAGAATCCTGCAATTTGGCAGTAATTTGACAATTACATTTTAACTAAACAACGTTTTTTTAAAAAGCTGATAGTACTGAATCAACCATATCAACGAAATGCAAAGATCCATAAGTTGGTCTTCCAAATAAAAGAGCGTACAATTTAACTAAATTTGATGAATGTGACTATAAAATATCCTAAATTCAGCATTAAAATGTACATTATAAATATATAATTAGTTTTTATGTTACTTTTTCACTGATTGACTATTTATTCACAGAAATGTACATTGCTTATAACCATAACGTATACTGTTCAATTGTGCGAATTTAAACAAATTGCTGTTTGTCACATAAACATATCTATTGTTTAAAACAGTGTTTAGTAACAATTTGCTAAATACAGCTCAAATACTATTTAAAATGTATGAATTTGTGTTATTTTCTTAACATAATATTTCAACTTTATAAAAGAAGTTTCTATTTCAAAACAAGAAAAATTATATCTTCTTTTTTGAAACGAATAATAATATAATTTGTTACTTATCATATTAAGTTGTAATAGACATAAAATATAATAATTATGGACTATTAGAAGATAAACGTTATTTTATTTTGTTGTCATGTGTTTCGTATTAAAAGTCAAAGTATGATTTTTTTAAAAAATATTTGAATGATGTTTTGAAATTTTGCAAACAACCCTGCAGTGGCGACTCGTGAGTATAAAAAGTGCTGGTGCCCGAATTAGAAGAAAATTCAAGCGTAACGTTGTAATTGAATTAATAATATTCAGTTAGCATAAAAAAAAGTATAAGCCTTTTTTGTAAATAAGCAAACATATATAAAAATGAGAATTAATCCTAATTTAAACAAATAAATGAAAATAAAAATATGTGATTGAACGAGGAAAAAGGAACTAAAAACTTAACTGACAATAGTGGATAACGTATTAAATTCAGGGTAAAACATTAGAAAAAAGTTAATTTAACAAGTACATTTAATTGAATAATATTCGACAATTTTCCCCCATTAAATTAAGTGCATATAATATTTTACAATTAGATAAAATACTCGTTCCCTTTGGCCTCATGCGCTAGAAGCCATTGCAAGCATATCAAAATCAAATTCATAGAATTTTTTTCACATCAAATTGTTCCGTTATATAAAAGTTGCTTGTTTTATCAATGTTAAATGGGTTAACGTTTTTCTTTTTATGCTCAAGAGGCTCTTTTGTTGCCGATAAAGTACATTTTTGAAGAAAATAAATGCTATTAAATTTGTTCAAATTTATAAGTTAATCTGTACAAATTAGCATAACTAATTATTCTAAATAAAATAGGTAAATATTAAAATTTTTCTCTAATTTGGTAGCTATTAATGTGCAGAACAGAAGTTTATCGATGACTAATAAAATAACAAGAAAATTAAACAACGAACTATTTCGCTGTTAGACAAAACATTATGATATAATAAAAGTTTACGTTTTCCCAGATTAAATATAATATTATAAACTCACAAAAAATACGAGTTTGCCTCACATTTTATCCGACATCGTTCAGTTCATGCTGCCATAATTAGCATTAGCCTAGAGTCTATTTTCAAAGCAGTGTATATAAACATTACAAAAGTCAAGATTTCATGTCCAGTCCGTATACAATTTTTATAACGCATTTAAACAAACAATTGTAAAATTAGTATCTTTGATTATCGTACAATAGCGAGAATGTTTAAAACAGTAATATATTAGCTCAGTGTAATTCCATGAAATGGACACAAATCTTGATGTAACGGATATTCAATGTATTTGTTTTGAAAATTAAATTATTTTTCTAGAATGTAAAATTAATTCAGTTTAAAGAACTGATATGATTTCAATTATTTACAATTACGAACATCTTTTAAAAAATGTATTTTGTATTATTTCAGAGTCAAAAACAGTTGATTTTAAAATCCATTTTGTTTTAGCCTGATTGTATAAATGCAAATAATTCTGTTTTAATCTTTTTGTTTATGTGTACTTAGATTGCTTACTAAATAATATAATTTTTTTTGTTTTATATCAAAAGTTATACATTAACAATTTGAACGCATATGTAAATGCAGACTTGTTAAGTAAAAGTTTACTGGTTTTGGTTTGTGTATGTCATTTTTATTGCGACCCATATGTGTTTTTAGAGTACTTGTCAACTTAGACCTCAAATATTTAAATAAAATGCGTGTAATAAAGATGAATCTCTAAATGAAAAATACGAAAAATCATATTTTTGATATTTGAAATATCAGTGTAGCACAATGGTTTATTTAATTATGTATGCATTCGAGAAAGATGTATGTACTTCTGGAAAAAAATTAAATACGCAGTTAAACATCCTTCAAATGAAATAATATGTGACTATTATAGCTTTTAGTGTATATTTGAAAAATCCTTAACAAGTTGAAGAAAAAATAATACTTAATAATATTTTGAAACTCGAAAGTAGATACACTGAAACTATTAAACATCATTTAGAGCTCTATAGAATTCCCTCTTAAGTAACGTATACATAAAATTATAGAATTTTATTTTAATAATTATATCTATGAAGTATGTTTTATTCATTTTTAGAATAGTTAGATGTTTGTATTTCTCATTTGAGATTTTTTTTATCAACTTTTCTAAAAAGGAATAGAAATATCATTCAGAATTACTAAAATTATGTGAGTTTAATTTGAAAAAATATATAAATTGTAATATATTTATAGTATTCAATGAATAGTACTCATACGTAACAAGTTACATGTTATTGTCTTATTAGTATATGGTTAAATTGTAATAATTGCTAAATTTTGAATATGAACTGCAATATTTCTGAATATTGAACTGACTAAACAACATCTATATTGAAAGCCATTATCTAGAAATTAGGATCCTGGTGTGGGCCAATCCAATAATTTTAACTAAATCAATTTAGAACTTTCAATAGACTTTTCTTAAAAGAGGATTAAACGTTTAAAATAAAAGCGCTGATATCCCCGAACGCATAACTTCCTCTTTCTGCTACTGTGAGAGCAACACTCTTACCTTCACTCAAAGTCTACGTTTGTCAAATTAATTGGCCATTAACTTCAATTGCAGCTCTTCCAACAGCAGCTAATAATAACGTCCGCGTCTAAGTACTCACAAGTTATGATACTCAGGAACGACGTTTTTCAAGTACTGTCGGTTCTTAAAGACCGGCGAATTACTGATGAAACTAAAAGTTAACTTGTAATGCACACAATTTACAGATCAACGTTAAATACAAAAGAAAATTATTGGATTCTTTTTGAAACGAAAAAATCAAGTTTATGGAAGTTGCAAAAGTCTTACAAAATTTACAATACAGTGTATTATTTTTTTAATGAACTTCAATGATATTGTGAAAATGCCCGATAAATTTATTAATATTAGATATGCGCTGTAATCCACGACATTTAGTACGATATTGTGTTGTATATTGTTAAAGAGGTATGTAGTTCATATATATAATTATCAAATTCAGAATCAAATACATGTCCCCATAATGCGAATATAAAAATTCGACAGTCTGTAGAGTAATGGCTACTCGGATGAGGTGTGCTTTTGCGTGAATAACTGACATGTGTATTTTAATGTTTTTGTGTGCGAAACTTTTCAAATGTACTTTAGAAAAACCCTAAACAATAGTTTTAATGTTCATAACTACACTAAAGAATATTAATAATTATTTTCGTTAGATTCATTGCTGATAAATTTTTAAACAGATTTAATATTGCGAACATCTTAATATCCAAAACAATATCTTCTACGGAATGTACAGGCATACATGGTGTAATGAATCTGTATTGTACCGGTCATGTTCCCTAATTGATACTCTTGAGATAGAAAAACATGGTTACACGAGGAAAAAATTAAAGACAGAATTGAAATTATATTATTTCTTTTATGACTTTTTATTGTGTTTTTCGAGTTTATGTCAAATTTTGTTTATGCCGCAAATAAATTACCAAAATATAAAAATTCCCTTAGCATATAAAAAATGTATGTCAATATTTTTTTTTTTTTACAAAAATCCCTCGCAATGAGTAAAATAATATTTTACATGTCTATGTGTTCTATCAAAAAAATACTTCAGCACTTCCTTTGGGAATTGATATTCGAAATATATTGAAGAGAAAAAATATTTATTCCCTTGATTTCTATTTAACAGTGTAATAACAGTTCCGGATCATCATAAAGAAAGACACTACAAAAGAACCCATATTTAAATAGTCATTCTACATGTTTATGAGCCTAGGGAGTAAAGCACTATCATAAAGAAGTTTACCTTTTTGAAAAGGACTCACGACCGGGCTAGCGATGTGTGGTCACAGGAGAGTTTGAGGACGTTCTATGGCTGTTGGAACGATATCCTTTAAACCAATCTCCGCCACAGGAACGCTCGTATCTCGTAGGGAGGCGGCGCAAACCGGGAGGGCGGTACGATCAGCCCCTTGTTGGGCGACGTCTCAAAACATTTTTTTTCCCGCACAACTCTTCCCAAAACAGTTGAGTCTACGCTACACCATATTGAATGATGGTCTCTTACAAATTTTCTGCTTTTTTTTAGCGTCGAGCTTCGTTTTTATACTACCTTTATTTTATTTCGGGAGGTGAAGGTTTTAAATACTACATGTTATATATATAGGTATCGGTGTTTTATTCTGCATTAATTTTCGAAGACAAGACTAGACAATTCCGAAATAGTTACTTCGTAGTTTTTACATGTCAGAAGTAACACATTTATTTATTTGCAAATCTTAATCACATTTCTGTAACAAGTGGCGAATAATGTTAATATGGATCAAACATTCTTCAGTTTAGACTTAAATTACTATTTTCTTTAGTTGCATATCAACTTAGTTCAGTATCTTACATTCTGATTTTTGAAATTAAGTTGACCAATTGTGCATGATTTTTTTTTTAATTCGGTATGTAGTAAAATGATCTAATTTTTATAATTTAAGTATAACTTACTGATAAACATGTAAATAAATCGAAACACCTGTTTATTTAAAGAAGCACGCGGTTATGAAGCAAATGTGTGTGGGAATCATCAAATATTATCGAAATAGCCAAAATTTCCCGATTCTTTAATTTGGTTTTAATATTTAATGTACGTTTATTTTATTAAGTGAATCATTTTGGTACAATTAAAAAACACCATCAGTTTTTGAAGGTGTATCATCAATAACTGATGATTAATTTTATCCAGTAGTGTTCAGTTAGTAAATATTTTATAATTAATTTTTTTTAAAATTGGAATGGCTTTTATTTTCAGAAAGTACCCCCTTTATTCCGTTTCCCAGCGGGATTGTTTTGGTTTAGGAATAAATGTATAAAACATTAAAAAAAAAATCACATAATTTTAATAATAAAAGATTTTGAAAAAAATATATGTGGCCTTATTTGGTACGTCTATACTTTAGGATACCGAATTTCAAAAGCCAAGTTTTTGCAAAGTATAACACATTTTTCAAAATACATTAAAAATTCAATTAATTTTTTTAGCTTTGTACAAATTGCAATGCATTATTTTTCCATACAATTTTGAGTTTTCAAATTATAGTAAAGAAACAACCATTGTACCCAATTTTGTTATATTTAAAGTATGTCCAGTAAAATATTGATCTACTTTTACAATAAATATTATGTAATTTGATGAAATATGTTACTGGGTTTAGTTTGTGTTGCGTAAAAATTATTGCATCTATTGTAATGATCGCATACTCACAAAGTAAGTTGTATCTAAATTATATGAGATACCGAAATGGGAAAAAGATTGGCCGAAACTAAAATGCTACTACTATTTACTCTTAAAAAATTGCCTTTGTTCTATTTTTTAAAAAATATTTTCCGTATTACATAAAGCTTTCAGAGTATCTAACTTTGTATTTGACTTTTTTTTAATTCTTCAATGTAAGTGTTTTACTTTATAGTTTTCAACGCATTGAATATATACTAAACTAGTTTTGTATTTTTTTTTATTCAATCGTATACTGAAATCCATGTTTTCAGTAATAGAATAAAATAAACAATCATAAATAAACTATTGTGGAACGGAATGTGAATAGTCTTAATTATATTAATAGTAAATTCTTGTGTGTTACGGAGTTTCTTTAGTGCATATTTATTATGTGTTTTGTAACAGTATTATTTAAACCAAGTTATATAATTTATGTGTATTCGACTAAAAGTATTTCTATATATATAAATATAATATATCAATTATATTATTTAATTTAAGCGAATTGTTTTGTGTTTATTTCATGAATAATAATAAATTTCATGCATATACTATATAACAGCAAAAGTGTGTGAGGGAATTTCTTTCGTGCATATTTTTTACGTGTTTTGTAACAGTATTATTAAACCAAATTATATCATTTCTGTGTATTCGACTACAAGTATTTCGCTACATATAAATACAATATAGCAATAATATTATTTAATATAAGCAAATTGAATAGAAATTGTTTTGTGTTTATTTCATGAACGATGAATAATAATAAATTTCATACATATACTACAAATGTAGACAAAATTCGACTATCAATAATTTAAAAATCTATCTAATGTGCATTTTTTTAGCATTCCATGTTTCTTAAATACTCCTTTCAAATCCATTTGACAATTTTGTAGGTCAATACTAATTCAATATTTTAAACGAAGTTAAAAAAATATTATAAAATACGAAATTAAGTTTATCTGTCTACTATTGCAATAATTGAGTAAAATATTGAGTAGAATATTCAACATAAACAACATACAGTCATACTTGAAAAGGTAATAATCCAAATATTTTTCTCAGTAATACTTAAGAGAAAAATAAGTTTTGAATTATATCTCCTCAATTAAAAAATAATACATATATTTTTTATGTAATTTGTATTTTCGCTATGCAATGTATAACAAAAGTATGATTAAATGAATAAACATAATATCAGTAAAAGGTAATATAGGAAAAAATGTAATACTGAATGGAATTTGTTTGTGTGAAATATCCAAATGGGAAATGTTTGTGTACATTCATTGTAAAATTTTACATATTGCAATATAAATTTAAAGTAAAACATGTAGTATTCTCATTGAAATAATAGAGTATTTATTCTAATTTATAAATACACAAAGAATTACAAGAGTACTTCACAAAGAAATGTATACCTACACTAAATTTAATTACACGGTTCACACATATTTTGCTCAACCAAAGCGTAGCAGTAGGAGTTTTAAATGTCTGTAAAAAAACACAAAGATATCATTAATAGAAATGCATTATATTAGTTTATAATCTATCAATTTTGATATATATATATATATATATATATATATATATATATATATATATATATATATATATATATATATATATATATATATATATATATATATATATATATATATATATATATATATATATATATATATATATATACAAAGAGAGAGAGAATAAAAATGTATTATATATTATATAATAAAAAATAGTTAAATAGTTTATCTGAAAATGGGTTGTTAATATAAGAATAAACATTTAGATAGTAAAATAGACAAGGATAAAGATTTTACAAACTTTAATAAACTTTTAAAAAAAAGGTATTTTAACCATTAAAATATTAATATATTTTAGGTAATTTAATTTTACTGGAATTTTTTGAATAATTTTTCCAGCTTGTTTTGAAGCATTATTTTAAAATGTGATATATATATATGGCGATACTGCGCTTCTTCAGTCGAAGAGTGATTTGAATAAATATATAAAACATGTTTTGTTTAAAATTTCAATGTTTATATAATAGTAGGTGTTTTGCGATCCACAAACAGCTTTCAAAAATTAAATCCTTACATTTCCCCACACAACAATAAGTTATTCAATGCAACATTATAAAAGTTTATGGTTTATATTTGTGTTAATTAAATTTCAACTTAAAATGTTCCTGAATTTTTTAATTACTTTCTTTTTTTATAGTTCGCTCCCAAGTTGATTGTTCCGATTTAACAATTAAAAATAATACTTTTTTTAATTTTTAAGGCTAATGTTTTAAAATCCTAATAGTTTTACAAGCTGGTAGCACAACGTTCAAAACGATTGAAATTCGTACATTACAGATAATCCGTACAAGTTAGCAGGTAAATAACTATATTTAGAAAATTCTGCTGCATCATCATATTTCAAATACATTGGCAATTCATTTGCGGATAATGTAGTAATAACACACATTATTAGGACAAAAAAAAATGGAAATTAGCGATACCAAAACTATGTATTGAATTGCTAATATTATATAAATCGGTTTAATTTTAACAATATCGATTTTTTTTATTATCATAGATATCTTTAGAAACTACAAACACAAATTAATTTTTTTAGATATTTAAAATCTAAAATATTATTTAAAAAAAATCATTTAAAAAATCAGAAAGTTAGATATTCAAAACAAAGAAATAATAAATTTATTAATAAAACACAACGTTGAAAATATGTGGGGTAACATTTTCCAATTGTTTTGTCTGTGTAGAATTTTAACATTTGTATTTCATAGAAATACGTTTTTTTAAGTGGCTTTCTAATTTTTACGTCAATGGGTGTTTCATACATTTCAATAGCAAGCTAATATTAAGTGTTTAGTACCTACCTACCTTAAAAATTATATTTACATTACATTTTTGATAAGTTTTCAGATAGTTATTTTTTTTCATATTTTTGAAAGGAATTACTCTTCACATGAATATTAATATTTATTTTAAATGATGTTTCGTAAATTATGTTCGGCTTCTTGATATTCTATAATTAAAAACTAAACTTGAAATTTTTATAAAAAATTTGGTAAGTTAAAAGTGGGACATTTAGAGTATTTTTTTTTATTTCTAATATTTGAAAAACTTGCATTAACAACTGTAGCTCTGAAATGAGCCTATTTTCTATTAAGCCTATAATTGTCTATTCTTACTTCTTTTATATGTTTCTAACGTCCTTTTTCATTTCAGGCAACATACGAAGACTGCCATAACAGTTCCTCCGATTTCACTTGTAGGTGATCTTCTGAAATAATGGTAATTTACAATTAAAAATAGAAAATAATATTAACATATCTTAAAATCCAGTTTCAAACACAAAAATCTAAACAGTGGCTTATCAAAAATTTGGATGGGTAAGACCAGTGCTTAATGCAAAATTTCGAACTTACCGATTTTCCTAATTTTATTAATTGATTATTATGAATTTTCAAACTATTCTGAATGAGAGCTGTTCAGTGAAAACTAAAACTGGAGATTCTAACAGATTGACATACCAGAGAATGCTAGTATCTCCTAACTACATAATTTTTTTTAAATGATACTGATATCCCTTATATTTCCGTTTTATAAAATAACTTCAAAATGCATTTTCTTTGTAGTCGAAGTGGCTTTGGATAAAAATTTCAAATTATCATAATTATTCGACATACACTAGGCTTTTAAAACAACGACATGCTTTTTACTAAAAATTATAACTATTGTCATTGCAAATTTTAATTAAATGCTTCATTTATTACAAACAATTGCACATATTCAATATGTACTCTTATGTATAATTGTGTAAGAAATGCGCTTTTTAGAATATTTCGAAATACTAAGTAAATTTAACTTTTACAAGATTCATAAATTTTTAATATATATATATATATATATACATATATATATATATATACATATATATATATATATACATATATATATATATATACATATATATATATACATATATATATATATATATATATATATATATATATATATATATATAAATTTCAAAACAAATCCATATGTGACTATTAAACCTCATATCATATTGAAGCATCCGAGATTATGTTTATGCCTCACGCAAACGTAAATCCCCGCCGAAAGGGGTAGCGATCACATCCATTTTTTGAACTGATGTCAGTGAAGAAGAAAACAAGCCATCCGCGGCATAGAAAGAAGAACCCTTCGAATAAAACGGCGGGAGATCAGCAGGCCGTCAATGCCTGTTTGGCAATTTACGATCCTTTCTTCCCGAAAGCCCTCGCTACTCGAGCACGTGGTCTCGAACGGACTTCCGGGCTGGAGTTACACCGTGCTTTGGGGGCAGCCAAACTGCCCATTCCGAAACATGGACGTTATGAAAGTCGGGCTCTTTTAATATCTTCCGTGATTTGCTTCAGGGGAACTTCTGAACGTTGATGTGCCGCCGGCTTTCGACACAATTCATCGGAAGAAGCGATGTTTTTTGTCGTTTGCTGGGATGAACATTGTAACAAAAAGTTACGTTTTTATTTTGGTTTGAAATATGCTTTGTATGAGGCAAAAGTATGAGCAGAGTAATCAGGCTACATAGTTTCAAAGTCGATTGATATAATGTAACAATTTGTAAACATTGTAATAAATGGTTTACGTTACAACATCAATAAGGAAATGTATTCTTTTATCAAAGAATTTTTATGAATTTCATCGTTTGCTATTCATATTTCTGCAGCTCACAAATATTTCACAAATACCTGGCAGCTAATGGCTATATACGCTGCACAGTGACAAAAGAGAAAGTACTTGAATTGAATTCACACAAATCTCTATATTTAAATATACATTTCGTATTTTCTAAATCAGCTAAAAGATAATCAAGAATGAGATTTGGATGAGATAAATAAATCCAGAAAATCTTCCAAATTGAACAGTTTATATTTGCAACAGCGATTTCATGTATAAACGATTATATTAAGAACACTGCAAATAAGAATAAGTATAATATAGTAAAATTAGTTGATGTTTTTGAAAGATTCTGAAAACTGTATGAATAAAACCAATATTTATACTTGACATTTTGTATAAGAATAATTTTCATATTTATATAAAAAGAAACTAAAATTGAGTAAGTGGAAACTAAAATTGAGTGGTTTCCAAAAGGTGATAAGCGGACCGCGGGGTCACAAAGAAAAAATGGTTAAAATGCACTGATTTTTAAGTGTGCAAATATCAAACTTTCGGCCAAACGTGAACGAGATTATAAACCAAAAAGAAAGATTTTCTTTATCCCACACAGTTCGAAAATCTGTGTAGTAACTAACTTTAGTGATTATTACAACGTTTTCATGAGTTAAAAGTAGTGTTAATTTTACAAGTAAAATACTAAAAGTAATTAAACTTCTGATTGTGGTGATGTCTTTTCTATGCAACTGTTGGGTAAATTTGTGTCCGAATTCTTTATAAAAGCTGTGTTTTAAGCACCAACAGTTCTAAGCGCAAGCACGTACCGTGCGTTAATGTCACAGACTCTTAACGTCGATTTAAGATTCCTGGCAATTGTGAACTCTGGTCTTCAGCCTCCTACAACTCAGGATAACAGCTGGTACCCCTTTCAAGCTGTCGATTATACCACCTCGCACTCAAATGCTTTGCTTTGTGAAGAGCAATGTGTGTCAAACTACTTTGGTCACGCACGAAAGAGTAATTGGTATTTTTTTCTTACTTAAAATGAGTTTTAGCTTAAATTATATTTGTAGTAAAGAAAAGACCTATAAACAACATAATTCCATGCAGAACAGAAAATCTCTTCCCCTACATGTGTGTTCTGCAATGTATGGTCGACCCCTCGCACGATTCTGCCAAATTTACCGGCTCCCGATTGCACCGAACCATCATATGGCTTGGCCAGTTAGCCCCCTTCTCCTAGTCATCAGTGAAACCCCCTTATGTGAGTGTTGACGTAATCATAGGAAAACATAATGCAACAAAAAGAGATGTCAACAACAAAAAAGTTATTTTCTACAAAACATTATTTGAATAATTATTACACTTTTTATGTTATTATTAATTATAGTTGTGCCCAGAAAGATATTACAGCAGAATCATTACATTTTTTCATTTAACAATCCACACAGAGAGTTATCCTGAAAAAATTAAACAACCAATAAACTTAAAAAATTATACCACTGTTCGATATATAGTGGATGGTACACCATTTACCCCCCCCCCCCCCCATAGAATGTTCCCCTTCATTGAAAAAACCCGAATTTTTAGGTCACCCAATTTCCTGTCGATGTACCCGTACTGATTTTAAAGACACATTCACAGCCAAAACGCCCCCCCCCCCCCCAAGAAAAATAAAATAAAAAATCCTGATGGCGCACCATGCGCCATGATCCCTTGTGGGCACCCCACTCCTGCTGAGATGATATCCAGCTTTCTTGAAACTGCAGAACATTCAACAGTGGAAAAAGGATGTTTACTAGAAGAGTTGGGGTACGAGAGGTGGTAGATAACTTTGTCGCACATGTCAGATTCTTCGGAAATCCATTTTTTTCCATAAAAAAGAGTCTTCTGTTTCTATCAAGTGGAAATGAATATGGTTTAAGTACACATACTACATTTTAAATGACATAAACTATTTATCACGTCTAAACTAGTATACCACCAATATTTTTAAATAGGTTTAAGAGTTCATTTTGAATGCATTTGTCACATCAAGATATTTTCTGGTTTCTAGGAGCATAGGCAATTTTTATAATATTAACCTACATTTACTATATAAAAGCAATATCTCTTGAAATAGTGGTATCAAGCGATATGATTAATACTTAATTTTATCATTATATCTATTTTTACAATTTTTTTATTAAAAAAAGTTATGGTACTACTTAATGAAAACAAAATTAAAAAGTACATTAAATTTTATTAAGTTTTGTTACTATTAAAATGTTTTAAAGTTAAATGTTAGTACATGTGCATTGAGAAGTCAATCCTAAAAAAAGTATTTCAAACAAAAAAATAGTCGCGTTGTACACCTAAATATTTCGCCTACAAAAATGAAATATCTTATTCTACACTACACACAATTAATTACAATTTTTAGTTAAGTATATTTTAAATACAGAAAATAAATGGACATTAACTATTTCTCTGTAGATCCATTGAAAACTTAATAAACATCTAGAAGTTTTACTTGACATGTTTATGTAAAATAGCTATCCTTAGATATATGTATGACAAAAATGTTTCCATTTTAGATATAAGGTAAAGGTTTTATTTTATAATAAATCCTTAATTTCCAATATTCTTTTCTAAATTGAATGTGTGAAAATATACTTCGTATTGTTAGGGACTTCGTATTGTTGCTTTGCTTTTAGCTTCTTGTATATCCTCCACTCAGCAACAGACTGCGAAGAACACCGGCTAAAACCAGTGTGAATGACGATTCAGGGAATCTTTGGAAATCTAAACGAGAAAATATAGCAAGTAATAAATAGTTCAAAATAATACTATCAGATGCAATTAAATTAACCCTTTGTTGTCGATGCCTTTTCGCTCGGCCGAACCAGCAACTCGAGACCAGTTTCCTCATATTTGGTGAATTTCTGACAGTGGTGGATGAGAGACATCAGTCGAGTCGACACATCAAACCAGATGGAGACCAAGAGCCACTTCTCGACAGCAAGGGTTAACATTAAGATACAATACAAATTTGCTCAAATATATTTATAACAAGTTTTATATATAATATTTTTTATATCGGTAATATATAAATTTAAATGCATAGTACATTTTATAAATATAATTATTTCAATATCTTAAACAATCAATTTAGTATAGTTGAAGGGTTTGCTGTAAAAAGGAGTTAGCTCCAATTATTCAAGTTTGCAGAAAAACTTAAAAAAAGTTTGAAAATTCTAAATTCCAAGTTGTGTGAAGATATTCTTTTTGATCAATCTTCTTAATTGTGCCAACATATTATGACAGTATTTTCACTCAAATATATATCTTCCAGATGGCGTGGCACATGTTGGATTGTTTGAGCTACCTCTTTCTCGCAACCAAATAGATGCTCTGTCTATCTCTATGAAAAATATTTCACAAAAAAAATACAATTTACTATAATATTATTTTATTTAAAGAAAACTTCAATTGAAATATGGCATATAACTTGGCTTTAAAAACAGAAAATTAAATTTTTAATCATCACACTCCCCCTCTGTAACCAAACGAATAAGTTTTTTTTACCACAATGTAACTGCAAATTCCCCTAGGTTGGAGCTACATCTTTTTTGAAGCAAACCCTTCAGTTATTACTTTTATACAGATTTTCAATCATTAATTTATTTTTATTGCTATTTTAGCCTCAACATCTGTGCGGAAAATAATCTCGTAATTGTGATAAGTATTCGAATTGCTTTTTAAGTAATGTGGTATGAAATTTATTTATACTACATGAGCTGTTCGAGAACTCTGATTACAGAATGAGTCATAAGGTTTTAGAACACTTGGTTACCAAGAAAAGGGAATACTCTTTTCTCTCTAATTATGAATTGAAAAGATAAAACTACTCAGATTATGCATGAAAGGGTCTGATGATACAAAAGTAGGTGCTCATGTATTTTCCAAATTTCTCATTACTGGTTGATTAACTAACTAAATCGAAGATCAAAGCAGCCCAGACTTGAGAATTGGCTTCAAATGCATTTTATTAACTCTTAAAGCAGAAGCATTTTCAATGCTAGGGAATGTTTACTAAACCTTTCCAATAACCAAAAAATTAAAAAAATATTTACTAATTATTTTAATTAATTTTTATTTCAATCAATTTTATTCTCAACCAGTCACAAGGATATTAAAAATTACTTTAAAAAAAGGCCGATTATCATCAATTGTTAGAACATTTCTATGTGATTTAATAGCATAAAACATTATATATATATATATATATATATATATATTTATATATATATATATATATATATATATATATATATATATATAATAAAAAAAATTCAAAATGATACTCACCTCCAATTGATATACATACGTATGATATGAATTATACGGAGTGATGAATGAGTATGGGTAATTCGCCCACATATGTATTCATTGAAAAGGCAGAGTCCTTGAAGCATGTTTACTTGTATATGCACAATTTGCACTTTCCCGTCTCATTGAAAAAACATAAAAAGTTTCCAGCGTTCCTGAATTAATTTAATATATTTCCTGACATACAGAACTATTCTCTTATTAGAGAATTATTAGTTCTATTTTTTACTAATATTCTTCCTTATAGAAAGAAATTTCAAAGAACTTTTGTTTACAGTTATTTTGTCTTAAAAATATTGAATGATATTTAAGTCAAGATAAGCTAAGTTACGAAATATTGAGCTCTATGGAAAGTTAAAAATTTAAAAATATGAATTACTTGGCTTTTTTGTTAATATTTGTCAGAGTATTATTTTAAATTTATTATCTTTTAGAGGCGACTGCACTGCACAACTCTTCGCTCTAGAATGAAGAAATGGCCCCAAAAGTTCCCCATTTATGGAAGACTACTTGAAGAATCATATAGGCTGCTTCTTCTGGTGTAAATATCTTCACTTGATCAGTTTTTCTTTGACCAACATACTTTTCAATGTGCCAGACTTTCTTCTCATATACGCCAACTTGACATTCACCAAATTTATGCTACAAGTTGACACTGTGTAAAATTTCGTGTTTCTGCATCCCCAGCTAAAAAACCTTTAAAGATTTTTTTGTTGAAAAAGGATGGTTTTTGAACTTTCATTCGCAAACTTTTTCAGCTTTATAAATTTAACAAGACTGTATGCTCTCAACAGTTTTAAATTGGCTGCAGAAAACCTTTAGTGCGCTTAAAAATATATTACTCTGACTACGATCTACAGCATAACAAAAAAAAATGTACACAAGCTGTTTTGACAGGCTGGCATCGGATAAACAGAGTGTTGTAGTTTTTTAAATATTAAAAGATCCAAATATTTTTTCGACCCAGTTACGCATTTTTCTTACATGATCAAAAAATCATACAATAAAATTTCATTTAGATTTCAAAATTTCAGTCTGCTAGTGTTGATTTCATTTCAGTAAAAATAAATCTGAAAATGATGCAATAAACTAGAGTCTATCTAAATAAATTAAATAAATTTTTTAGTGCATTTTCTTAAATGTTTTATTCTCTTGAAATTCGCGCATTGTTTATAATTTCAGTTATGAATATCTCAAATTTTAACATATATGACTCTTAACAGAGAAAAAATAAATATTAAGACTATTGTTAGAAATGTGTGTTCCTTTAAAGAATTTTTATTTAGGATTTTTAGCTGTCCATTAATTACAGTTTTGGTAAAGTAAGACTAATCTATCTATACAAAATAATTATATTCTGTATTTTTATTTCTGCATTTCTACGAGTTAGCATGTTTGAATTCGATGAATACGCAATAGATGTTGATGTGGATGCACGTTTTTTTTGTGTACATATATTTATATTTTTCTATTTATATTTTTATACTGCTTTCATTATAACAAGGAAAAATCTTCAGTTTTTAAGCATGAATAATTTATATACCCAATTTCAAAATTAAATTGAAAAGTACAAATGTAATTCTCTGAAATTTCCTATTCCTTTGTACCTTATTATTCTAGTTGACTAAATCGATGGCTTGGTGGAAAAACTGAGTCACTTTCATTTTCAATTATTTAGTTTTAAAGCTCTTGCCTAATGCAAAATTATAACTGCTGTCAGGGAAATCTCACTAAATATGTGATTTAAAAAAACAATGTTAGATATTTAGATTAATACAATTTTCAATGTGTACGCCAAAATAAAAGCCTAATATTTGAAAACAGCATACGTGAGTTTTTCCTCCAAATTTACGAAATAACAGTTATGACATAAACAATTGATGTCATAAGTAATTTAATGAAATATATATACAATAAACAAAATAATGTGTATTAACACGTTTTTATATGTACTGTTTGTTATGACGAAGTCAATCATTTATTTTCAACAAGCTATATTGAGTGCTTTATAGTCTCTAAAAATAAATACATTTCAGACGACTCAAAAAGGTAAGTACTTTAATCTTATTTGTACAGAATGGAACCCATTCCTCTTCTACTAAAGGTTATCATTAAACGTTTCTAAAAATTCAAAGTTAAATCAAACAAATACCTCACTTAAAACACCTTTACTTGATGCATTACAAATGCATTATGTTTGTAAAACATAATGTTGTTGTTGGTTCAGGCCTTGTGTTGCAATCGTTTCAGGTTATCATTAATGCGTATTAAATTTGCGGTTATTAGTTTTTGTCTAATTTGAAAATTAAATTGACTTAAATTTTTAAGTCAATTTTTTAAAAAAGTTTGATTTAATAAAAGTCTGTGCCATTGCAATAGATTAAGCATAATTGAAAAAAAATATTTAAAATTTTCCATAAAAATTGTGCAACCTTTACCACTCTCACGATAACGACATTCGAACAGCCGTGGATTTCGTATTTGGGGTCTGTGAGAACGAAATGGGGGGAGGGGGGGGGGGAGAACAGGACGGGAGGATGTATAAATAGAACCGTCCCTGCGATATACAAACTTTGCTCAGAACTAACACAGATATATACAAGCGATAAAAATCAGCGATGAAACCGTGAAATTTTTGTTGATATTCCTTCTCGTCTCTTTCTTTTACAGATCGGGGATTGTAAACCCCTGGGGGAAGGCAGTTGGAGGATGCAATCCTCAGGGGGCACCGAAGAAGGCGGCAGCAGTTGAGCTACAAAGAGCAGGCGTTTATGAATGTAAAGTATGAAATCTCCCTGCCTAGGGGTTTGAACGCTGTCTATTCATAATTTCCTTTTCTATTCACACCCCATGTTTCAGTTTTTTTTTTAAAGAAACCAAATAGAAAAATATACTCTTTTCATTTCAGATTCTATAGATACTATTCAGAAAATTCGCGACAGGAGTTGCCTATATAAATCTGTAGATTCAATTTTCTATTAATGCAAGAAAATTACAAATAAATGTTCGTATTCAAGGTTATTTTTTTGTATAATTTGTATTTAATTTATAACAAATGAACATTCGGTTTCACACATAAACTTATTGTAATGTAATCTAATTTGTAATTTTGATAAACATTTCACCACTGTTGTCATCGAAAATAAGGCTGAAAGTACAGACTTATAAAACACCCATTATTATTCGCGAGCTACTTTCGTCGGTCAAATAAATTACTTAAAAAATACAACTATATCGAACACGACGCATAAACTTTCTGCAATAAAAGAAATGTTTATAAGTCACAAATTTTTTAGTTAAAAATTTTACATACAACTTATACATTACTTGAATTTTCTATGAAATTAAAACAAAGAATAGCATTTAAAAATAAATAATAGATAAACTTCCCACAACAAAGTTACAAACTAATTGAAAAAAGCCACTGAAGTTTACATAAAAAAATTTAACATTAATTTACACCGAATGTAATTTCATATATAATTTCACGGGGAAAAACTAAAAAAAATTCAAAACTATGCAAAAGAATAATTTTAGAGACGAAAGCATCAGACCAATTTTCTTATCACTTGATATTTAAATAATAAATTAACGAAAACTAAATTAATCTATAACAAATAACTTTTGAAAATATTGCTGTTGTCTAAAAATTTATTATATACAAAATACCGATAAGCTCCCCAATTCAGATGTTGCGTCGAGAAAATGCTAAAACAAATATCTTGACTGAAACTATTATAATCACCAAAAAACCGCCTGTCTAGCTTACAATCCAATAAATAAACACTTGACATGTCCCGATGCAAAATTTACAAGGGTAAACTCCACTATGAATACAGGGGCAAAAGAAAGCGTGTTTTACAGCCTTCTCAAGGAGACTGCGAGCTTTGGAGTGGAAAGCAAAAGCCCTCGAGATAAGATCAGGTGCAAAGGTTTCCGACTCTGCTGGCTTACTGTCCCCAGTTACGTCACCTTTTACAGCACCATAAAACATGGCGACGACAGGGGAGGCCTTTAATCAGTGTTATTGCCCCACGTGACCCAACAGGAATGGGGGTCTGAAGAGGGGGGGGGGGGGGGGGACCTCCAAGAGATTCAATTCGGAAAAGGTTCACTTAAAAAAATAGTTAGTTTGTGTACAACGTTAATTTCAGGTATTTTGCGCCGTATTTAATATTGGTGTGCCTTTTTATTAAGATGCATTTGGAAACGGATATTAATTTGTGAGGTAAGCGTTATTTATGCGAAATTCGGTTACTAAATTAAAAATATCATCCTCGTTTCAATTTGGACAACATGTTGAATTTGTCATTTCTACATAATTATTAATTTTGTTTAGCAAACTGTTGTATGATATTTTAAATGCAACAAAACTTCTATTTAAATTTATAATTTAAGGTTTATAACTTATTTTATAGCGATTAATTCATTATATGCATATAAACAAAATGTAAACATTGCAGTTTATGAATTGTAACGTGGCCAGTTTTTAATTTCGTGTATTTATTTATCTTTCGCATTATTTCTATGCAAGTAATTTTATAAATACTATATGAAACGAATAATATTATTTAATTAATAGACTGTATTAATTATACATTACATTTATACCATCTTTTAAACAATACACATTTTAAAAAATTTAATACTCACAAAGTAAATAAATGCGCAAAGTTAATAAACATCAAACAAATGCCCAAAAATTACTTACTTACATTTTTGTTAATGCGTTATATTTATTTATAATATTTTTTAATTTATAACCTGCTTTGATTATAAATTTAATCTTATTGTTAATTTATATTTTAATAATATTTGCACATATTTAATGTATTTAAAGGGGAAAATACATAGTTGTATTCCAAAACAATTCTCTTAATGAAGACATTACTATTCATATAATTTAGCATCAAGTGTAATCAATTAAACGTGCATTCAAATGTAGTTTATTATTTACGTTTTTGTCATTAGTGACTTTAATATTTATATTTAGGTTTTTCGCAAAATAAGAAATTAATGTGTGCTTTCCGTTTTATAAATTTAATGATAAAATACGTTATTTTCCTTTAAAATTTTTATTTATTTTAATTCAGGAATAAAAAAACTTATGCCTTTCTTGATTGACAAATATCGTATTGGAAGTGTTAGTGACATACTCTGTTTTAAATTACTTGTATGATTTTTCTTAAAAGGATAATATATCAAAATCATAATTATCTCAGATTAAGAATAGAAACACAAGCTAATTTAATAGAAATAGAAACTTGATATTTGATCTTTGATATTTCGTGCTTTTACGCCTATTCTATTCATAAATAAAAGACTCTTAGAAGAAGCACATTATATCATTGAAATTTAATTCTTGGCGATTAAAAATGTTCGGTTTTTTAAAACTTAAAGTACCTGATATGTAATAAAATAACAGATATTTTTTCCGCACGTATAAATTTGTTACTTTGCTTTATCATGATACATACAATTTAAAGACGTAATTATTTGTTTAGTTCCGCTACTTATAGAAGGAAAAAAAACTTTAATATATTTTGTGTTTTATTTTTTTAATGTTGTAATTGAAAATCGAAACATTCACCCGATGAATGCTCATCTATTCTAAAATCTGTACGGGGTGTTCGCAAAAGGTTTTACCTTCGCAATCCTTTCACTTAGGTGATTTAATCAGATGAAATCCGCCCTGATCCGAATCAAAATGTCGACTGCGGCTTGGATGAAGGCCCCACGAAAAACCCAATGGTTGGGTGGAAAGGGGGAAAAGTGAAGGCCTACAGGATACGGTCGTTTCCAATATCTAAAGGCATTTATTCGAGAAAAAATCGATGTGCCACACTTTCTGTAATCCGCCCTGCGACGAACATACTGGATTAGATGTGCTATCCGTTCTCTTTATTCTAAGAGGGTTATATAACAACAATTCTTAGTTGTTTATAGTTCGTCAAACTAGCTGTTTTTCGTCCGCAGGCACATATCAAATTGTAGTGAGCATTCGAAGCGTAATAATAATTACAATGTATGAAAAATTTATAAAAACAATATTATACATAAATATTGCAAAATATTTATTATTTGTAACTTTTTGTAACATGCAAAATATCATTACAAAAATGTTTTATGATTTTTATTTTTCAAAGTTTGCTGGCAAAATATTTAAGGGAGACCCGAGTTACAAAACTTAATATTTTTATTAATGATTTCTGAATTATCATTTTCTTACTATATTAAAACATCTCTTTCTGAGATGACAAAAATATTATTTTAATATTTTTATTATTTATTTTTACGTTTTTTTAAGCCTAAATAAGCTTTTTTTTAAATACTCCTCCTCTAATTTTTAATAATATTTAAAAAATTCATTGATTAAATAATGTAAAATATATTATTACCTAAATAAAGATTAGACCTAAAGAGAGATTTTTGCAAATTTGTGTTTTAGTTTTTTTACAAAAAATATTTAATATTTATTTCCTAAATTTCTTTACAAATATTAATATTTTCATGTTCATTAATTCGTAAAAAAATTTGTATAACTAAATTTTAAAAAGCGCCTTTAACGTTTATAAAAAAAATATTAAAGTTTCAAAAACTATTAACAGTTTAGTTTAAGTACATGTCTTACAAAGCCTTTAGCATTTCAAACAATCAAAATTAAAATTTTTAGTAAAATGGAATCAAAGGTAGGTATGCATACGATAAATGGTAGGTTGGGGTATTTAAATATGTACAAAAAACTTATGTTCTTTTTTCCCTATCTGCTTTGAATTTCTCTACACATCTTCTTAATGTCGTTTTATGCACAAAAGTAAATAAAACAAATTACCGTTTTTGTCGGATTTGGAGCATGAGTCTCCCATAAATTTGTCTTATTTTTATTACTTCTGCATACACAACTGTTTGTTTGTTTTTTCAACAAAAAAAATTATGAAATTTATCACTTTTAAAAGAAATTATTTGAATGAACAACAATATGTGAAACGTCAAGTTGTTGAAAGCAATTTCACTGGGTAAAATACCTCAAATCTTATTTTCAAGGCCCATTTGAAATTATTTACCTTTTCGAAAACTTTCAATTAAACTCATCAATAAACTTGTTCAAACATTTTGAGAATATGCATAGTGCATATGAAATGTATTTCACACACATGTATATTAAAAATAAAATAATGCAACAGTAATAATTGTTACAAAATTATAAAAAAAAATATATTATTTTTTATTTAATGTGCGCTTACTAGATAAATGGTCAGATTAAAAAAAATTAAACACGCCGTATCCAATTGATACACAATGGTGCAAATCCTTCAAAATATTTGTCAAGTAAAAATAGACAATGTCAACATTGATAAAACAAAAATAAAACACTTGACTTAACCCTAAGCAAACAAAACGTTCTATGCGATACTTTCGGAAAATTGGTCGCTTTATAAGAAAAAGGAAACATTAATGAAATAAAAAATCAATAAACTGACACACAAAAAGTCCCCAATAGCGGCGTATTTTGCGTCGATTCCCCCCGGAATTTCCCAACTTCCTCCGCGGCAGGTTTCTCTTCTGGCTGCGGAAGAGCGAAGAATAACGATCATATGAAATGTATTTGGAACTCCAAGAAATACAGAAAATACATGCTCCTGTAGGATAGCATACATTTTCATAGACACATCGAAAAATAAAGGAAATCTGTGTAGTTATATATAATAAAGTTTTTCTCGTGTGATTTATCGAATATTAGATTTGACTACATATAATTTATGCAAAAACTTTTCATTTTCTCGCAGACAGTTTCAACATAGTTTATGTACTTTCTACGAGACAGTGTTTCAATTATTATTAACTTTAGTAATTTTCAAAAATACAATTTAAAAATAATAAGAAAGATAAGGTCGTGCCAAAGTTTAATATATTTATGACTTCAGTTTAAAATTATTTAGTTGTAAAAATATATTAAGACAAACGATGATATATTTTTAAATATCAGAATGAACAAAGAATAAGATTTTAAATAAATATATTTATTTTTAAAGGAACAGATTAAAATGACTGATTTGTGTTGAATTTGCATTGTGTCCATTTAAATCTTCAAGTGAGTGTAAAATAAAGAGATAAAAAAATACATTAAAATGTTCCCTTATTCCCATGGCGTGAAATACATTTCCAAAAGATATGGCTTTTTGGAAACAAATCACAATGGGAGAGAAAACAATATGTCGCCTCTTAATTCCTATTTATGCCATTCGTGGTCTTCATTTTCAAAGACTTACAGTCCATTCATTACACAATCGTCGCAAATTCTTTTTAACTATGAGTATTGTAAGGACCGGTTTTTTGTTACTTAAAGTGCATTCTCGAAATTTGCTATGTTGATTATAAATCAAAAGTGTTTCACAAATGAATACTAGAAAAAAAAAGTTCATTTTAACATGCAACAGACGCTGTTGTGACACTAGGCTTTCTTAGGCATATATAATTATGCAATACTTTCTGTCGGATTGTGTACACGTGTGCGAAACGTTGAGACTACAATTAAAATCTGTGGATACCTTGACTAAAACTCTTGAGTTTTATAAATTTTTATGGTAAGAATAAAGCTTTATATAATTTTTTCTAACCTGTATTTTTTAATGCTTATCAGTAAATACCATAAACATAGCTTAACAAATAAAACAATGTAAGTTTTATTCAATAGCATAAGCTTTGTATTATTTGAACAATTTGATTGCATATTTGTCAATATTTATCATACATTTTTGTTATAAGTATTAATCTTTTAAAGGGAATCTGTAAATAAAATTAATAAAATTTACTTTCATTAGATTTTGCATTTTTTTTTTCATACAACTCTAAAGGTATATCATTTTTAAGCTGTCGTTTATGGAACACAATACTTGGCAATATTTAATATAAAATAACTTGTTAAACACCCCATTATCACACTTCCATATAAAATAAATTATTAGTTACACTGTTAAAAATGGTCACACTAATTTGACGAAAGTATGCTCCTAATAAATTTTTCGTCAAAACTGACGAAATATTTCTGTAGTTTCTCACAACCAACGCAAATTTTGGGATTTTTGATGAATTTACTTTTATTTGTTGATGAAAAATTTATTCGGTGCATATTTACCTAAAATTTCGTCAATTTTAAGCAATATCACACAAACAATTGGATATCTAAATATCCTTCTCAACAGCGAAGAAGCCGAAATTAAGCTCACTTTTACAATTTGTCACAACTTCGTCGGAATCCTCGTATATCGTGGAAAAGATTTAAAAATTATGACATCTTTAGACATTCATTCTACCTCAGTTCATCTTTCCCAAAATTGCCGATATTACCACCACGCTTTTTTTTTTAAAAATGAATGTCAAATAAACATAAGGTAGGAGCAAATAGTGATGGGGAGACGTCTCCATTGCCTGTCACTTTCTTTCCCCCGTCCCCTATTGGACAATTCAATCTCATTACCAACACAGCCTTTTTCTCTCTCCCTCCCGACCTTCTCTTCCTGGAAAAAAAGAGCACAGAGAGGGAGGGGTGGGGATGTTTGTAGGAAGAGGGGATATGTAAATATTTAAATTCTGTGGCAGGTCGTTTATTCTTCAAAACTTATTTACATCTGAAACTCGTAAATAAGTGTGAGCACACTGTACCCTGACCTATTTAAGTATATTTATTTTGAAGAGTTGGAGGAAAGCAAAGAGAAATTATGTTCGCACCCCATCCTAGGTTAAGGGAGTCCCTGTACACATTGGATAATTTGCCATTTAATAAAAGCATAACAAAGGAATTGGTGAAGGAAAATTTAATGAAGGAATTGCGTAATTGTAAAACTGAAACGAGGTAAATAGACGTAAAATGATAAAACGCTACTTAAGTAGTGTTTTAAATCAAATACTTTTATAATTTGTCCTTTTTAAACCAAAAACTTATGGAATGTCAGAATTTCTTAAATGATCTCAAATGTCATTGCGTTTTTCGTGAATTTAAAGCAGTCAAGTTGAAATTGAAACTACATATATTCATTGACATAAGCGATTCATCCCTTTCCGGACTGTTTCGACTGATATACGTGGGTTCAATCGATGAGCAACGACTTGTCTGATCCATAGAAGCAATCGTAATAGAAATCTTGTTATGCGCAGTAATTTAATGCTAAATAGAAAACATTATTACACATGTATTCATCAAGAAAATCATTTAAAAAGCATAAAACCTTTTTATAAGTAAATTCATCAAAAATTATATTCGTTTACACTTGTGTTGACCGGAGACGATTCAGGTGCCAGACCCGAACTACTTAATATTTACACAATCCTGAGTGTGTAATTTCAACCCTGCGACAATTCTCTGTATTTTATTGGTGGTTTTCCAGTTATAAGTATACATGAACAATATAATTAAAGATATAAATTAATTATATGTGGAGAGGCGACTGGGCTCATGCATTATGTACCTCCGATACGAACAAGTTGTATGTTTTTTTCGAAATTGTAAAATTGACTAATGTATTATTAACCCTTAAATATTCACTTACATTTTTGCTTTATTCTTTTCTTAATATAATATTTTGATTTTTTTTTATTATTTTATTCCTATTTTAATAAATAATATGGGCAATAATTGAGCACTGTTAAAAATGGTTTTGGTAAATATGCTTCGATCCCAAACGACAAAATATTTTGTTATATTTGACGAATATACTTCTAATTTTCAAGGAAATATTTCATCGGAGCATTTAGCAAGCGTTTGCTTAGTCAAAATGATGTTACATGTTTACAATTAATTTAAAAGTAATGTGAAAGGGATACATTATTTGACGTTCTAAGCAGTGAAAATAAAGTTACCAAAAATCGCTTGGGCATGAGTGGGTGAAACTTAATTGAAGTCCCTTCTTGAATTCTCCATAACTCCCGTGCATCTGGTGTTGTGTACGTCCCCTCCATCCCAGCACGTGAGAGAGAGGGGGGGGGGGGGAAGCAAGCGTGCATTACAGTGATTAGAGCACGTTTTCAAAAGGAAAAGCATCCTGAAAGACCGACCTCCCAGCACCAAGAGAAGGGGAGAAAGAAAGAAAGAAAAGCCTCGCTTCGGGGTAGGATTACAAGGGGCAGTCAAATAAGAAGAAATGGGCGAAATGAAACTTGCACTTATTTCGTTTTCGAGGGGTTTCTCGAATTTTGTGAGAATTGGTGGACTCTGTAAGGAACGGAGAAACAGAATTGCGTAAACAATTTCCTCGATCGTCTCTAAAAGTAGAGTGGCAGAAAGAATTGGAAGGTGGGCTTTTTTTGTTGTCTTTTCGTCCTTTCCCGAACAACAAAAGTAAAGCTTGGGACATCAGACATGCATTTTTATGGCGCGGCAATTCTACTAACGCGGTCTTATTCTAGTATCATGGCTGGTGTTTTGGGATCGTGGAGAGATCTTTGATGTCTGTTTTGGATGGATTTCGATCATATGCTTTAAATATCGTCCATGTACAAAACAATTGACATAAACATACAACATGTCATAAACAAAATAATTGAGTAAGCAATGCTTTATGACGTTTGTATTAAAACACCAGGAATAAATTTAAGTAAAGAACATTACATTTTTACTGCTTCACACCAAATCCCGAATTCTTAGGTCTAATCTAAATTTAAAAAAAAGTTTACTTTAATATTTATATGCTTTTCATTTATTACAAACATAATAACGATTATGCATTGTAAATGACGAAGGCCATTTGTTTTCCTTTTACAACTTATTATGCGAATGCTTTCAACAATATCATTGTGTATGTACTTTTTAATAAAAGTGTGTGTATATATATATATATATATATATATATATATATATATATATATATATATATATATATATATATATATATATATATATATATATATATATATATATATATATATATATATCCAGTTTACGTTTAACTGTTCAGTTAAAAAAGTTAGGGCCCTCATAACAGTGAGAATAATGGGAAAACAGCCTGTGTCCCTCCCTAGATTTGATGTCAAGATAAAGATATGGAACTTCTTGGCAACTAACTTTCATGACATATTAGTTTCCGTACTGTATAAATAACACAATAAGTGCTTAGAAATTGAAGTATTTGAAAAAGAAAATCTTAGCAAGTACGTGTGCTTTAAATAAACACTTCTTACGCCAAACTAACTTAGCCAAAAAAGTAAGAAGGTACTGCAAACATTAGAAACGGCTTCTTGGAGGGAAAAAAAAGAGCGCGGTATCCATTCGCTTTGACCTAGGATCAAGAGGAAGTATCGGATTGCTAAATTATTTGCGGTACTTTTCCAAACGAGCAGGGGCACAGAACTTTTTTCGTCACCCAAGTAAGTAATATTTGAAGGTTCCTATCATTAGGTTAGGCGGTAGGATCGGATCGCATTACGGAAACCCTTAGCGGAGTTCTGCTCAAGCTGAAGATAGTGAATTATTGCAGAGAAGTCACACAGTATACACAGCAAGAGTGGCTAACTGTGGACGGCGTAATTGGAATTAATTTTTAAAAAAATCTCCTAAGCATTGTAGATATAAATTGCAATAACGAAACTGATTATTTATTATGTTCGATTTTTTCTTTTTAAATTCAAAATCAATCTTGAAACATTTCTTGATTATATATATATTTATACATTTTTGACATAATTTTTTAAAAACAATTTAAGCATGCAAACTTGTTTGTGTAACATAAATAAAAAAAACATCCATCTTACAGTGTAGAATGTTCTAATTATATATAAACAAATATGAGATATGACTACTAATTACGAGCAGGAAAATATAGATTTATACACTGGAAATTAAATCATCCGATTGTTCATAGGACAAATGAAGCGTTCAGAGCTAAAGTATTGTATAAAAAAAAATTGTTTATTGCGGATAAATACTTGTAATGGTGTATATTTTCAAATAATGACCCATATTTAAGTTAGCCTTCATATTACAACAATAAACAGAAAATTATCCCCTATATCACTTTAGGATTCAACTAGTGTCAACTTTAACCTTGAATATCTCAAAACTATTTTTTATGGACATGGAATTTATGGACATGATCCACTTTAACTCAGAACGCCTCATATGTCACGAAGAAAATTAAATGATTACTTATTACAAATACAAACTGAAAGTTTTTAAAACTAAATGAAAACTCTGTATGATTACTAAAATACCCATGTAAAATATATAATAAAAAATTTATATATATATATTGTATAATACAAGTACTTGTTGTTAAGTTTTCCTAACGCGGAGCTTCACTCTAATACACCAGTTATTGTAAATGATCGTATGGTATATAAGAGAGCCCACATCCTAGCAAACACATCATGTGTTGTGCATAAACTGTGGAATTTATTTCTCCCTATTCTCTTTACCTTTATACTACTCTCTTCTGGTTATTAGAGTTGACCCCCAAAATAAAAGGCACGTGCCACAAGATCTCCAAAATAAAAAAAGGAATACATTTTTATTTCACTTGTTTTGCTACCTAAAAAAATAATAACTCGAAACTCAACTTGAAACTACCCAAGCAGCAGTTGGAAGGGATCAGGTTAGGGTGGAAAAGTGATTTCGCACCAGTAGCTCCTCTGGAGGATTTCAAATTGAAAACAAATTTCAGGAGGAAAAATTTTGCAAAACATAAATCTCATCTGAGCAGTCCGAATGTAAATAGTATGTACGTATATATACATATAATAAAAAATTGTGTAGGGGTGGGGAGGAAAAGATAGTGTGCGGTTCAGCTGAGTTTGGGATTAATTCATGAGTTGGGGGTTTTGGGGTCTCTCTCCTCCCCCAAGACCTAGGGGGAGGGCGCAACGTAGGGTCCATCCATAAATCTAGTAAGTTGGCATGTTTGAATGTAATGCTCCCAAAGGACGGCATGGCACTCATTGTTAACGAATGGCCAGGATGCTGGGAGGCTCAAGATGAGCGGGGACAGTTGGAGGCAGAGAAAACGTAGGAGAGACTGCAAAATGAGAAGTGTTGTATTTTTCTTTCAGATGTTTCGTGAGTTGTTAATGGGAAAGAAATACTGGGGTAAATTAGAAGAAATTAAATAAATTGTACCTTGTTAATAAGTTTTAACAGAAAGAGAAAAATATGGGAGCTGGGATAAACTGCTAGTCTGAGGATCAGAAATGTATGGTTTAATGTGTTCTTCTTTATTGTGTAATTTTTAGGATAATATTCAACTGTGGTATAGAAATAAATTGGCTGATTTACTTTTTTATCAAACTCAGAAAATGTAATAACTGTTGTATTAAAAGTTTGAAATTCGAATCTGTAACTAATAAATGTAAAAAAAATTCAGATATTTAAGCCGCATATACGCCATTTATTATGAATTTAATTTTATGTCAGTAAAGATTTCATACGAAAAATCAAGGAAACACCTACGATATTAATTTATTGAGGTCTTCATGTACTATGAAATGAATATCTAGAAAATATGGTTTAAAGAATTTTTATAATCTTAATGGCTTTAATTGCCCCTTAATTTTGAGACACGAACAGAAGACAAAAAACATCATCTGAACTAGAACATCTTTATCTGAGCTTGACAACCATGGCCAAAGTGAACTCAAATGGACCACAAACATATTTAAAGTGCACCAATCCTACTATACACAAATAAACTTTGATAGCCTTATACGCAGACTTCTTTCATAAAGTGTCTATAAATTAAAAAAAAAACTAATGGGATAACAACTTTTATTTATATGCTATTTTATTGGAAATTCCAAGAAGGCAATAAGTCCTTTTTACACATGTGGAAAATTCAAAGAAATCAAAAGTTTCGGACACTTTTGGCACGTCAAACCTAATGGACATGTTAAGATATCTTATTTTTCCATAATCAAAGAACGCAACCGAAACAGGTGATTATCTGTGTATGAGGTAAGTTTAATAACTTTTCTTTATCCTAACGTGAGATATCTAGAAAAGGAAAATTTACGATCACTAAAACCTACAATGACGTTCTACACAGAGCCAATCGATCATGTACGTAAATTGCACCGACCCTTTGAGACAAACAACAGCCTGTGAAAACTGTCATAAATTTCAACGCAAACCCTATCGAAGAGGAAAGAAAAACGCGACCACCGAAATATAACGGGAGGAATTTGTCGCCTCAGATATTCCCTCTTACAACACAGCAACCGCTTCTTTAGACATTAATATTCGGGAGGGGGACAAAAAAGCATCTCTTTAGGTTAACGTTGCTCCCAGTCAACATTACTGACAAGAAGATGACACAGACGCACGCTGCAGCCAACACAGATGTCTCTCTCCCTCCTAACTCCATATGAATCCCCATTTCGGTTTTGTCCTTTTCAGCGCGGTAATCTATGATAGCTGTTAATGTGCTTTATGTACCATAAAAGAGAACAATCAGTTGACAAGATGGCGGAGTTGCTGGAAGCGGCCGAGGGAGGGCGCGCCGGTCGATTGTCGGGAAGATTTCTCTTTGATCCCGAGGCATCTTTCTCATCTTTTACTCTCTCTCACTCTGGACACAAGAAACATTGAAATGGGAAAATGTTCCTGCAAACATTGATGTCTTTCGAGAGCGAGGCATCGTGTAGAGATATTGTTTCTATGAAAGAATGTGTTGTTTAAGTGTTTTTGAAGATTTCAGATAAATTACTATGTTTTATAATAAAATGCTTACAGATAATATAGATATTAAAGAAAAAAATATTACTTTTAATGTAAAAGGATTTTAAATATTCCGTTATAACAAATACTTTTTGAATGCAAGTTTACCGAGTTATTGCAACACATTTAGTTTATTGTAAAAAAAACATTTTGAATGTTTTATCCCAAGAACCATTTAAATAAACTTAAATATTTTTCAAATCAAAACAGTTTTAAATTTTGTTTATTGTTTTGTTATTTAATTAAAATAGGGTTTTTTTTCAAGGAGAAATATTTAATTTTTTTAAGGATATTTTAAAAAATATAAAGATATTATTTTTCTGAAATATTTACATGTGGAAGTTCTGCTATTTAGTATTATTTTTCATTCATTAATATATTAATTTATTTGGTTAAGAAAACCCCAAAAGTGAATATAAATTAAAACAATTTTATTAATTTAAAAAAAAACATAAACTGTTTCGTATATTCCGCAGTAATGAAAATAAAAAGTTTGAATGAACCGCAAAATGAAAAGTAAAATGTTTAATCTATTTTGCATTTCTGAAAACAGACATGAAAAGACGGGACATTGAGATTGGTATTCTCAAAGCTCTTTTATTCATTCATTCAATAATCTTTAATTCGTAAAAATATATTAAGACACCTGCACTATTATTCATACCTGCTGATATATTAAAAGGGAAATATTTAAATACTTCTTTACGTCAATTTTTTATTAAATATTCCGTGTAACAGTACAGAAGTTTTAATGTAATTCAGGCTAAAAATAACAATTAAAAAAAATACAAATGATTTAAAATACTTCAAACTAATTTTGAAATGCACATGAGATCTCAGCAGACAAAATGTAAAAAGCGTTTAACAAAATTTTCCTGAAGTTAGAAAATCGAACATATTCTTTCAAAGACTTCGTTGTTTTTACATTTTTAAGGCAGTTTGGTTTAAAAATTGCGAATTTTTGTAAGCCATAAATAATTTTATAAGCTAATAGTAGTACAACCGTGCAAAATGGTGTGAATACGTACAATTTGGCAGGTATTATCCGAACAAAATAGATGAATTCCAATTGAAACAGGTGAGTGGGGGGGGGGGGTCTCTTATAAGCAACACAGATAGTTAATTTTTTATAAAATAATCTAACCTCTTTTTGTTTCACTTTAACCTAAGTAATAGGCAAAAGAGTTTTGTGCAATACAAGCAAATTTGACCACCGTCTCGGGTCCTAAGCGTATTGACCTACCCGCCTGAGCCAAATGCAGCTTGAGAGCAACTGGCAATTGATTGGTGGTCACGTGAGACCCGGCCAATGCGTACATGCGTGACTGGAAGAAGGGCTTCATAAATCTATGCAGCTCCTTTACCCGAAAGCAGCGCCTGTAGCCAATGAAATTATGGCTCCAGAATCCCCTTTCTGAGAACGGTTGGGGGTCGACCACAAATTTCTCAGCTACACTCACTGTGAATAAGTACCCATAAAACATAGTCAATGGGAATACATCTGCCACAAGATGCAATGGAAAGTGTTTTCATGGTTTGCAAAAGTATCTCTATAGGGCAATTTTAACAGGAAATCAATTTATATTAATTTGTTAAATTTAAATCCCATTAGCAGACGCTAAAGGTCATGATTAAAAATATTTTATATGGCTTTGCTTCGCTACTTTTAGATACATGTGATAGCTAATACTATAAAGTAATTCCACCTGAATGATATTTTAAAGTGGAAAAAGATACACATTAAAAAAGATAATAACGCAATATGATTTTTAATCTTATTAAAATTGATATTTGGTATACAAGTTGTAAAATAACTAATAATAGTTATATTTCTTAATTTCCAAGATGTCAATCAAACTGTGAAACATCGCAATTTGCTTAATAGAAATATAAAATGTATGGTATTTAAAATATAAGAATAATTAAAATAAATGTTATGAATATTTTTAGTATTGATTATTACCAATGGTTCTCAACCTTTAGATGGCTACGGACCACCAAATTAAAAGTTACACCAAATGTGAACAACCACCTTTTAATAGTACTAAATAAATTCCATGTATCAAATATTATTTTAAACTAAATAATATTCTTTCAAATTAATTTATTATTATACTTATATAAACGCCCTAAAAATATTTTTTTAACAAAATCAAATTACTTCGATTATCGAGTCATTTCTGTATTAATAAAAGCATGTATATGAAATAAGTTCAAAAAAGGACATAAATATTTTAGTTTCGGTTAAGCCAGTGGTTCGCAACCGGTGGTCCGCGGGAGTGTTTTAAGTGGAGACATTATATTCAATTCCATACATGTTTAACTTTTTCAAAAACGAGCCTGAGATGCATTCCTCTTAAAACTAAAAATATTGAAAATTAAAACGTCACACAAGAAACCAAATTGCATTTTAATTATTTATGTACTTGCTTTGATTATTATAGCAGTTAATCGGAAATGAGTTTGATATTCTTATGACATATTACGATAAAAACTGTACGTTTTTTAAATTATAAATTTATTTACATTATAAGTACATTTTTAATAAACGAGATATATTAAGTATCTAAATTATATTAACTAATATACCTATTTTTAATATTATAAGAGGATGGTGGCCCGCGACTTGCCGAATTTTCGAATAGGTAGATATATTTTTAATACGTGTCCATTTAAAGGTTGGGAACTACTGGCATAATCAAATAAATGTTGATTTGTATATCAAGAAACAAACAATTCCTTCTAAAATAAATTCCTCTCAAAATACATATTGGTAATTCGAGCACTTCATTCCCTCTCACGGACCCCCGCGAACCACTGGATTGAAGTGTGTGAAAGAATCGCGATCTTCGAGATGTGCGGCCCAAGATGGGAATGCTCCCGGGCGGAACAAAGCGTGTCTTTTGAACTGGGCCGTGATTTGTAACGACCTATTTATCTTTTTCGGAGAATTAAGACCTGCAATTAATGAGAGAATAAATTACGGAATGAATCAAAATGACAAGTTGCCCAAGTACCCTATGGCCGAAGGAAAAGTATAGGCAAGATAATCATTTTCGGAGCAGACAAAAGTGAATGCAGTTTTCCATTTAAATTAATGATTGGACTTACGTTAAACAAATCGCGCATTCAACTCTCTCAATATTTAAGGGAAGATTTTTAATTATTTCAGGAATTCGGATGAGAATTCTTGAAAAGTTGGCGATAGAAAAATCTATAGGGTGAGAAAATGTCCTAAATGAGACATTGGTTTCAGAACAGTTATCTATTAATCAATTGCAATGGGTGATTTGAGAGACACATTACGTTCTTTGCTAACTAGACTAGTTTCAATTGTATTTCATTTTATAATGATGTGTTTGGTACCGGAGATTGCTGACTCTTATTATCTTTATCTTTAATTAGAATACAGGAAACCGATTTAGTGTTTTCCATGAATATTCCAATATATTATATATTCGTTCATTGTAATAATTGAAGCGAACAATATATAAACCATTTAAAAAAGTAAATGTACACATTTTAGCAGAATATAAGATTTACTTTGGTATGTACAAGGTTGGTTCATAATTATATCAATAGGTGTCTAATTAACTCCTATTAAAAACTTTTACTAGTAAAATCTGATTAAACGTTTAGTAAATATTTTTTCGCATTTAATTATATACTTACACGCTGAAACAGATTGATATTTAAATATAAATTTCTGCAAGGATTGGCAATCAATGGATTCTAGAAATGGCTTCAAACAAACTTGCTTCTAACGACATTGTCTAGTTGGATTGAATTAAATGAAGTGCCAAATCGTTTCTAGATGAAACTTAATCTCTAGGAGTGGACATTAGGAATGAGTTGGGTAACATGAAGGCAATCAAACTTCTCCCAAGCACATTCTTAACGATTTGAATAACCTTGGCTGCCCTGCAACGCTCAAAGAAACAGATTTGGGACGCAGAAATGACTTTCGAAAGTTTACAAACTTCGAGAAATAACGCTTGCTTGTCGATTAAAGAGTTTAGAAATGTTATAATCAAGATACAAAATGAACTTAAATCTTAAGAATAAGGAGCTGGCTCGTTCCGTTCCAGACCTTGTGAACTATTCCAAACTGAACATTGTAAGTATTTTCAGTAAGGAATGCATACTTGTATGGTGCCAAGAATTGTCGAATCAATTTGCATTGAAAGATAGAGTAAGGTTTGAAATCAGACTGAAATACAAGGTTTTGTAATAATTATATGAAGGAATTATCTGATAATTGTGTCATTTTTGGTTAGAGATATAACAATGTAGCAGGAAACTTCCAACCGACTTCCATGCAGTGACATTCTGTTGACAAAAATGATTTTAAAACAGACGCGATTATCACATATATAAGCAGGAGCAATAAAAAAATATTTAAATATTTACAGTTTTCTTAAAGACTAAAAATAATTTCTATAATATACATTTTCTTTCAATATAGGACAAATCCATCAAGGATTATTGAAATTTTTGTAGTTTCAGATACTTAAGGGTATTGTTCACCTGAAAATATCTTAAATTTCAAATCGAGCATTTTATAACGATTTAAATTAATGCAATACATTATGGATGTGTAATTCAAATATAACTCGTTGTTTTAACTTAGTGTATCTGGTCCATATTAAGTAGAAACATCTCATATATTATCAAATAAGAGCGAAGCAAAGTTATTGCCGCAAATTAATAAAACCTATATAAATAAATTAAAATTCCTTTCATTTTAAGAGGTTTGCCGAAAAATATCCCTTATGAATCGTCACAAAATTATGTAAGTATAATGTACAAAACTTAAAAGAAGAATCCCCAGATAATAAGCAACTCCATATCCTGGATGGCTTCGCGAAAGAAAAGCGCCCATATAATTAAATACATCTCAGCGGTAAATAGAAAAATGTCGCAAATGCTCCCCTTGATGTATGCGCTGCGAAAAGGGAATTCCACCGCTTCAGTGTGAGGTTTTTAAGGGTTTCGAACTTTGAGAAAGATTTTATGATGAGGAATAATTCTTGGCACCAAAATAAGAAGCGGGAGAGAGTCAATCTTTCCAGCAAGTAAAGTGTGTTTGATAATGAAGTTGCAAATAAAAGTCTCCGTTTCATAGGTTCGGAAGAGGAAATAAATGACGGGAATGAACGCTTCCCTTATTTCACTCCCCGCATGTTTGGGAAGATGGAGATTAAAACAACCGACCGTCGGCGTGCAGGGGTTAAACACAAATTTACAAAAAAATTAACACACCAATCTGCGTATATAAAGATTTTAAAGAAAGATTAAAGAAAAACATTTAAATGGGCATTGCATATTTCAAAACAAAATTTGACATAATATTTATGTAAGTGCTTCGTTCATGTCCTTTTGAAATTCTTATTATCTGTTAAATAAAACTTGATACGATAATTACTTATGTGACCTGCCTTGCATAAAACAAAACAAATATTCCTTAAGTGTAGCTGCATTTTTATATACATGAAAATTAGGTTTAAGAGTACTCGCTCTTCCTATCGAGGGCTCCGTGGCTGAGTGGATTTAGGCGTCAGCTGGGAATCCAAGGGTCCCCGGTTCAAAACCTTGCGATGGACTAGACTAAAGAATAGTAAAAAGTAGTGATATTGCGATCGGAGGGTTGCCAACTTTCACTACCAAAATACTAGAATGTCGTCTAGAACATCCACAAAAAATTAACGGCGTGTATACGGGACTGGTGCACGTCTATTGAAGGCGTTGGGGGCCAGCTAAGGTGTTGTCCTCGTCATCTGCCCATGGTTCAAAAATATGAGACATCGTTCCCGGGCCTTTCCTTCGAGATAGGCCCCGAACCGTCGCCAATAGCCCACTGTGCAGCTCTAGTGCGACGTTAATTTACCAAACCAAACCCCTCTTCCTGTCGGCATGACAGTAATTCGAAGGTTTAGGTTTGGTTTGCTTAATTAACATCGCACATCAGCTGCACAGTGGACTATTGGCGACGGTTCGGGGCCTATCTCGAAGGAAAGACCCCGGAACGATACCTCGTATTTTCGAACCATGGCCACATGACGAGGACAACACCAGAGCTGGCACCCGACGCAACCTCAATAGGCGTCAGGACATTGGGCCCCGATCAGATTTATTGTGCACCAGTCCCGTATACACGCCAGTATAATTTGTTGGATGTTCTGGACGACTTTCTAGTATTTTTGTAGCGAAATTGTAACTCTACGATCGCAAGATAACTACTTTTTTTACTTTTCTGTGTCGAGTCCATCGCACGGATTCGAACCAGCAATCCTCTGATTACTAGCCTTTATCCGCTGGAGGCCCAGTAATTCGAAGGACGCTGGTTCGTAACCAGCTGTATAAAATATGGAGTTCATTCGAGTGCTCGCAAAATTCGTATTTGTGGCGCCATAGATTTGAAATGTTATGAAGTTCTCGACTACATTTAAATAGAAAAAAAGTCAAAATAAAGTTTAATATTCTTAAGCCTGACTAATGTACAACATTGTTTAGTTCAGATGATTCCAGCTTATAAAATCACCAAGTTTGAACATATTAAAGCATGGAGCCAATTATAGTAAGAATTAATTATTGATTACAACATAAATAAAATCAAATATTTATGATCACACTTCAGAAAAATGTATAGTCTTTAAAAAGATACATCTTGTTGAAACCACATGTTTAAGTCCCATTTTAACCATAAAAATATAAATTTTTCAAATCATTTTATTTTAACTAAAATAATAAGAAAAATCAAAGTTTTCAATATTTAAATTCTAGGAAACCAAATATGCAAATCTTGTGCAAAAAAATGTAAATAATTGTTTTGCAGTTGAAATTAAAGCCAAATAAATATACGTAGTGAGCAGGAAGAGAGAATAAAAAAAGCTTTAACTCTTGAGTTTTTAAACAGATATGAAAACAGTAAAGATTGAGTCTTTGCACATATAGGCGTATGATACAGCCTTCATTCATGTTTGTAGATATGCCTTTACACTTTTCTTAACAGCCCAACACGTGCGAGTTATTCTCTATTGGAATATTTAACACGCGTCAAACGTTTACCCCAAAGGCCAGAAATTGCTTAGTTTCACCGCTCCAACTAGCTGAATATTCTTACGAAATATAGCATCAATTTAAAAATGTTGTACAAATAAACATGAATACAAAATGTTATTTAAAAAAACAAATAAAAATATCGAAAATAATAGATTCTCCATTAGCGGCCAAGGGTGTACGCATTTCTGAAATATTGGAAAAGTCAGAAATTAATAAATCATTTCTTAGAAATTAATTAATCATTACTTGTCACTTAGTCATTTCATAAAATGAATATTTGCTCCATCATGATCTGTCCGAAATCTAAATGTCACAATGTCATAAATAAGTAAAGAAATAAGATATAACTACTATTTTGAATATTACAGATATATAAATACGAACGTTTTAGAAAATATAAAGATAGACAAATAATAAATGCTTAACTCTTCTATCATATATTCATATTAGTAATGTGCCAACACAAATAAACAAATGGAAATCTAATATATTTTACACTATACTTTAAGAATTTCTCGTTCCCCCTATCGCACAAATGATCCTCACCGAACAACCCAAACTTAGTTTTGAGTTTTCCTCCAAAATAACTGCACGAATTTAATCCTCGGAATAAAATGAACTTGAAATCCGCAACTAAAAAAATGAAATAAGCGGAGAAAGAAGGGGAAACAGCCTAAAAGCCCTTTGAATCCTCTTCCTTTGTGACGCATAGCTTCATCAGTATGCATTCCCTGCCACCGGATCTCTGAAGAGAAAGGGATGGGGGTCCAGAACGAAAATTTACGTCCTAAGGGCGGCGCGCCTTGAGTTATGAGGTGCGTTCCCCAGTGGTAATGGGTGCCGCGATTAATCAATACTACGGAGCAATTAACGTGCAAATGCAGAGAGAATAGGCGCTGCGAATGCTCGGGCATGGACATTCGGCGTGGGTGGCCTCGAATGCTCGAAATCCGTGGCATAACACCTTAATAAAGCGTGAAGCGAAGAGAATGCATTCCATGGAAACTCCGAGCTTGAGGAATTCTATTCAGTTGGGACATTTATTAGAGCGTCGGGGCATGTTGGCCAACGGGGATGATATTGTGCCCGGTGTGTTAGTTATGTCAGGGGGCAAGGCTGGAAGAATTCCGCCACGTGTAAGGTCAAGATTCCGATTCTATTTTTAGAGGATGTATGGGTCATTTGTTAAAATGCTGTCGAGTTTTATTAAGTTAGATTAAGGATTGTTTACTTTTTTTTTATTTTCGACTAGCAGTTTTAAATAATCAGCTCTGTATTTATGTTTGGAAATATACTTTAAAGTTAAAAATGATCCAGATATTTAAATAGAAGGGTTGCATAGAACATTTACTATAATAAAATTGATTTAACAACCGATATACACAATAGAAATCGGAAACAAATACTTGTTAGTTAAAATAATGCAAAAACAAAAATCTGCGTTAAAAAAATATGTACTTAAAAATAAATAATAGTCAAATCTATATTGAGCATAAACATATTCATAAATCCGTGTTAAGTAAAATGGTTTAGATCCCAAAAAGTACTTGATATGTACCTATAATAAAGCAAAGATATGTAGAGAATAAACTTAATTTTTATGTTTTATAAATAGGCAAAGAACCAAATAAAGAGGTAAAGAACCTACTAATGGGAAAATAAACATTGTCCTGGATCTCCCTTCCTTCAGATAGTATATTTTGTTTATATGTATTCATGTGGATCATGGTAAAGAAACTGATATAGCTACTTTTGGATAAAATAATATATATTAGTGGAAACTCAGATTTGCAACACATGCATTTTTATTCAATGATGTTCCATTTCTAATTCAGCATTTACTCATTTCGTTCGTCCTTTGAAGGAGAGTAACCCCCATTCTTCTAACAACTGATTTAGAAGTTATAATATAAAGCCTTGTTATAAATTCAATAATAAACAGATAATATATTCCAAAGAATTTCTGAATCAAAATTTTTTTTTTGTCTAAATATCAAAATTAGATAAACAAGGCAAACGATCCTTTTAGTCACTGTAATTTATTTTGATATTTTTTTAAATACAAACTTTTGCTTAGCTTGGAAATAAATCCTTATTCGATCCACTGATTTTACATTTTAAAAAATGCGTGAAAACAGCAATTACACTCCAGAACCCGAAGATCTCTAATTTTGATCATTTCTCACCTCGTAAGAGTGGTCCAATTCTTTCCATCAAAATTTCTCCCCGAGATAAATTTGACCTCCGAAAGCATTTTCCCTGTCCTATTAGATCGGCAGGTTTCCAACAAGCCTATCACGGGCCCCTTATCTATTTCGCGCATCAAGTGCACGGCCCATTCTGCAATCGTCTCCCCCAATGCCCAGAAACGCCGCAGAGCACAAGAGATAGCCTCCAGTGCAGAAGGCCTCCACAGAAGCGTATGGTGGTTTTCATTTCCTGGCGTTGGTAATTAAATAAATTGAACGCATTTCGCCCAGGGCTCGAGATTACGTCCAAGTTTTGATATACTGTTATAGAGATCTGGCAACGGAAGAGCGGGGGAAAGTTGAGGCGATAAACGCGCCAAGTTTAAGCGGATCTAAATGAAGTTAGCGCCAAATAAAGAGGTAAAGAACCTACTAATGGGAAATTAAACATTGTCCTGGATCCCCCTTTCTCCTTCTTCCTTCAGCTAGTTCATTAAGATTATTATTTTAATGATAAACGGCCTCGGTTTGTTGCTGGTTGTTCGCGTTAAATATTACACACTAATTATAAAAGAATTTTTCGATATTTTATCATATATTATTAGATATTCGTATGTTTTCCCGAAATAGAAAGATGTTATCGGAATAACTGCCTAAGCCTTTTGGTGTGCTTTATTCAATGATACGAGTTCGTTTTGTTTTCGGCACCCTTTATTTATGAACTAACTGAAGTGCGACTTCTGAAATAAAACCTTTGAAAGGGGATTGAATGAGATTACGTAAAGGTCATTGACAACATACAACTGTTTCATACTTATATCGCCGTAAAACAAATTAGCACTAAATTAAACATAGATTTGTAATGTCCCTAGTAGTTTTCTAAAAACGAGGCATCATAGAGAATTTTAGAGATGCTTTTTTTCAACATCCTACCCGCAGTTATAGTTATTATTATAACGATAACGCAAATCATAATAAAATACGAGTAAAAATTGCAATTTTGTAAAAATGTAATTTAAAATTTTTTAGTAAAAAAATACTAAATATTAAACTCAAAATAATTTTTAAACGTACGCATTTTCTTTTAATATCAATAAATGGTGAGTAACAATTATTACTTAACTTTCGAAACAGTAGAAACTATTACGGAGAACGTGAAAAAATGACAGCATTTTCCTTACATTTTTAGACTTAAACTTAATTTTTGAATTTCATTTAAGAACTTGGTACTTAACGGATTCACTTCTAATCGTAGTTCATTTAGTAATTTAAAATATGATTTATAAATTTCTACAGATTAATTAAATTTTAATCAATTGGAATCAAGCTGCTGAAATTTCTCCAACGAGTTATTGCAACTGTATGTGTATATCGAGCAATTAATCGATTTCCTTTTCCAACAAGTCCTGTGGATACCTCCATTTCAGGAGCACCTGTCGATCCAGGAGCAACTGAAGACTCCACAAATCAGGAGTCTTCGTGACGTCAGCTCCTGGAGCCCAAGTAGGGAGTCTCTCGCCTTTGTCAAAGGGGAGAGCAACAGCTGTAGGTGCCATTAAGGGCTATTCAATGACACACGGCGAGAGCTCAAATAAGCAGCGTTTTAATATGTAGAACTGTAAATCTCCTCGTTCTTGGGGGTGCCACGAACACTGCGGAACGACAGGGAAGAGATATTCACCGAGGCATGCGATACATGTGGGGAGGAAAGGACAATTTGAATGGAAAATTTCTCTTATCAAAAAACAATCGAATTTGGCACCCGTGGGATTTATGGGTTCGAAGGTCTGTGAAGGATTCGTGCACATTAGTGTGGAAAATGGCACTGGATCCTTTGGACAGAGCACAAAAATTTGTGGGGAGCTTTCTTAGGGTGAAGAAATAATTTGCATTGATTGTTGTATTTTCCAATCCAATAAAATCCCATCCCTTTTAAACTATCAAGTGTAGTAAGTCTTAGTTTATTCATTCGACTTGTTAATATTTGTTGAAATTCTCTCTAAAGAATTGTTTTATTAAAGAAAATTTGATAGTGTATATTTGATAATAGCCTCAATTGGATGTAACAATAAACGATTTAAGACCATTAGGTGGTTTATTTATGGATGTTTATTTCCTTAAAACAAATGCCAATATATGTTTTCCCTTCAAGCTTATTTTAATTCGTGAGTATTTCTATCACGATGGTTCCATCACTATTTAAGAGACCAACAAACTCCAATAGTCTTCACAGTTCTATTTTACAATATTTTTATATTTAAAAAATTAAATACATTTCAATGCTCTTTCATAGCATAAAGTTAAATTAAAAAAAATATATAATGTTATTACTAAGCATAATATATATTTTTCCATCAAGTACAGTAAATAAATTATACATACATTTAAAAAAAAAAAAACATTATTTATTGATATGATTTTTAAGAAACGACACATAAGTGTCTTCAGGATTTAGGGATAGAAAATCATTAGAGACACTTACAAAATTTTGTTTCGATGTTGGTAAATGTTTTACTAGTTGTAAATCAAAAAATATATCTAAAAAAATCAATAAAATATATTTATATCTTCACAGAATTGTGCGGACTTCGAATTTTAATATTTTTTTAAATATAAAATTTGTATTGAGCATAATAATAAAAAAAAAAAATTGTGAATAAATATAAAAGTTTAGTATAAATAACAAATACATTTATTTTTTATCGTTTTAGTTAGCATTTTGGGATTTTGATGGCAACATTTCAGAATTACGAGTGTTTTCACGAAAGCGATGAATACATTTTCTCGGTGACTTTACAACGCTTAAAAACTCGCTTAAGCACTTTCTAAAGAAGCTCTTTTTGCAGCAAGAGTAAAAGGAATGTGAAGGGGGCAGAATAATCCTTTCCCTTATTCATCTCGTGGAAGTCAACGCGCCCCTTTCAGCAACAGCTGCAACGCGAATCTTTTAACACATTCACGTGTTTTCCCGGAGAACATAAATCACTGCGCGTGCGGCATCTTAGGAATGACAATATCTATTTTGGCTTTTTGGAAATGGAAAAGAAGTTTTTTTAGTGACATACACCAAAAAATATATTTTTGGGTATGGAGAAGTACCTTTCCTATGTATAATCACAATGCTGACAGCTTTAAAGGAGGAAGGGGTAGGGGAGGGAGAGAGAAAATAAATAATTAAGTGCAAAGATGTCGCGCTTGTTTAATGATATTCACCACATGTTGCTTTTGTACATGAATTTCGTTAAAAAATTCTAGATTAATCACAGATACAAAAATTATCTTCTTAAATGCAACCAAACCATATTTTTTAAATTGGAATAAAATTAGAGATATTTAATTAAAATGATTTTATACTTATATATATATATATATATATATATATATATATATATATATATATATATGCCGCTGCCAGTTCTCTTGTCAAAAGCGATGAATAGGTGTTGTCTACGTACACGAGGGGTTTTTGATGGGGGGAGGGGAAGGCAACGATGTCATCATCAGAATTTTGTGTATTTCAAGGGGTTAGTTTTTGGGGATGGCAACGATTGGGAATGGGTTGGTGCGTCCAGATCAAAGCATGCCGCCTTTTCAAAAAGTGTTAAGACCGTTGCCATCAAATTTTTGGAACCTTGTTGGACTTAAAGGGAGATGGGATACAGGCGTTTAGCTAGTAATCAGAAGATTGCTAGAGTTCGAGGTCGTGCGATGGCCTCGACAAAGAAAAGTAAGAAAATAGTGAATCTTGCAATAGGAGGGTTGCCAGCTTTGCTACAAAATACCAGAAAGTCGTTCAGAACATCCAACAAATTATACTGGCGTGTATACGGGACTGGTGCACGATAAATTTGATTTGGGTCCAATGTCCTGACGCCTATTAAGGTTGCGCCGGTGCCAGCTCAGGTGCTGTCCTCGTCATCTGATCATGGTTCAAAATTACGAGGCATTGTTTCCGTGTGTTTACTTCAGGATAGGCCCCGAACCGTCGCCAATAGCCCAATTTGCAGCTCTAGTGCAACGTTATTTAACCAAGCCAAACTTGGTTTGGATTGATTAATTAACGTCACACTATAGCTGCACAGTGTGCTATTGGTGACGGTTCGGGGCCTATCTCGAAGGAAAGATCCGGGAACGATGTCTCGTATTTTGGAACCATGGTCAGATGACGAGGACAACACCTGAGCTGGCACCCAACGCCCTCAATAGACGTCGGGACTTTGGACCCCGATCAGATTTATCGTGCGCCAGTCCCGTATACACGCCGTTAGTTTTTGTGGATGTTCTAGTATTTTTGTAGCATTTTGTTTTGGCAACCCTCTGATCGCAAAAGCACTACTTTTTTACTATTCTTAGACAGGTCCGTCGCACAGGTTCGAACCGGGAACCCTCTTGTATCATTTTTATTTCACGTGTTTTCTTTTGATGAGCTCAGAGCCCTGTGCAGTGGCATTTGTCGCACACCCCTAAGGGCAGCCTTGTCTCTGATTACCAAATAGCTACACACATGCTGGGAATCGAACCTGCGCCCATCGGATGGTTGTCTCCCTATCTGTTTGGCTACCGTAGGCCCGACAACATATTTGAAAAACAACCATTTCGCCTAATGTTGTATTTGTTATTCTATTTTTCTTAGACCTGGATTTTTATCACTACCCCTTCATCTAGTTGCGAGTTCAAATATCAAAAACTAGGATCGGAAAATATTTTATTTAAAAGTAAAATTTCAGGAATTCTATGAAAATGTGACATAATACATATATGGAAAAATATATTAAATAGGAATAAATATATACAAATTATTCAAAACAACTCTTCTTTGTATATCTAACAAGACTGCGTTCGAATGCTTTTCATTTGAGATCTCGATATCTTGGAAACGATCCGACCATACCTTTGGTTTGTGACATCTTTCCAACCGAGACATCGTATTGACTATGCGCACTGAAAGTGACGTAGTTCCTGGCCTCAACAATCACTTGGCCAATCATGTAAGCACTTTTGTTGAGATTGCGATAAGAAAAGCGCGCGAAACCGATCTCTTCGATGTCGTTTCGTCATCCCAAGACTTTCTGTCGGCATCTCGAAGAAAATATCACGTGACCTCTCATTTCCAACAGAAAGTCTTGAGGTCTAGAGATGGTGCTAGTGCCCCTGATTCGTCTTGAGCAAGAAATGAGATTATTTTTAATTGTGAGATAAAATATTTTTTTAATGTTAAATGCGCCCGATAGAATTTAGATTGCACAAATCTAAGTGCATGTAATAGCCTGTATGAAAGGGTATGTTAAAAGTATATTTTATGCATATATATTAATTTAATTTTTAAAGTGAAACATCTTGAAAATCGGCTACATGGGGTATCAGGATAGAAACACTATGCTACCCTTTTCGAAGGATCCATACCTCGAGAAAAATATCACGACTGGCAAATTTAGTTTCGTTCGACAGAAATTACGCACCGATGCATGTAAAATGTTGAACTAAAGCAAACAACGTACGATACTTGAATAGAAAATTGAAGAGTCAAATGTAGGAGCAAGCGTATTTTCCATTTGAACAAGGTTTTTGTTGGCAACAATTCCCTATTTTTATAATTGCTGAAAAGGCGTTTCACATAAAACACTCCTAATCGTACTTCCGCACAGCTAAACCAAATATTTTTATAAAAGTATAATATGTATTTAATATAATATGTATTTAATATAATATGTGTTTAATATAATATGTGTTTAATATAATATGTATTTAATATAATATGTATTTAATATAATATGTATTTAATATAATATGTATTTAATATAATATGTATTTAATATAATATGTATTTAATATAATATGTATTTAATATAATATGTATTTAATATAATATGTATTTAATATAATATGTATTTAATATAATATGTATTAATGTATAATATGTATTTTTCATTTTTCGATTAACATGAAAAGAAAAATCATTTTCTTAAATTAGAAACTGTTTGCTCTAAAATAATATTGTTATCGAAATCAGAATGTCCATATACATACAAATTGATAATAATAACTCCAAAATCAAAATATTTTGTAATATGTCCTCCATCTTGATCGCCATTTAAAAAAGTTCTATAATTACACAATTTATTTTTAATTTATTTGTATACATATTTTTTTTTACTTCAGCGTGTCCAAAACCATATAAATCGACACGCACAATTACTAAATTGGTTACCCTCGCTTGGCCACTATTCTGAATTTAGTCCTGCGTGCTGGTAGCCGCAAACGCATGTTTCAGATATTTTTTGTGATATCTTGCGCTACTAAATAGTATAATAAAAATATTCCATGAAAAAAGTTTGGTTTATCGTCCATTGTATTGAATGTATATATTATTTTATTTTTTGAGAACTCTATTTTTCGACGGAAGGAAGAATCATGTGTACAGCAATAATGTCTAGGTCCAAGATCCCGAGGTATAGCAATTGAAATCAAACTTCCTTCTTCAGTAGCGCAGCAAGCTGCTTGCCAGTGAGCAGCCAACACGCTGGCTGTGCAGCCAATTCTCTTCCATCGGCTGGCGGAATGTAGTCGCACCATCCGTCTTCCTCTCTCAAGTTCTTCGGGAAGAATTCAGACAATGGGTAATCAAATGGAAAGGGGTTTTAGTGACCCCGGATCACCAAAACCAGAATAAATGCCCATAAAGAAGTGGCTGGAAAAGATTTAGAAACTCTTTGGACATTTTTCATTCCCCGCTGTTTTGAGAGAATGCGCAATTTACAGTAGAGAGATTCAATGTGGCACAGGTGTCTATACTTATTTCAACTTAAGAAACTTTTATCTTCTATAAAATAGGGCTCGATAATCGTGTGACGCTGTGTTTAAACTGAATTATGGCTGTACAATATTTCCTTACAGTTGGAAATGCGTTAGTAAGGTATATATTTAAGAAATAATTCGGTATCACATGGAAAGGGTATATTATAGACATGTAAGGATAGCATGATACAGATTTGTATGTAAATTGTATTTACTTTCAATTGAAATGTACATCATCTGACCTTATGACAATTGCCATCTACCCAAATGTAAAAAGTAGAAGGTACCCCACTCTACTGTATTGAAGCCGCGAACCAATTTTTTTTTTTTTTTGGAGTGGGGAAATCGAGATAGATGTGGTTTTGGCGCTTGTGCTTATAAGGGTCAAACATCATGTTTTAAGATACTGTGTTAATTGTGATAAGGATTAATTACGGAGCATGGAAAGAGGGTTTTTTGCGATAATAGAATTACACCCCATAACTATATGAGGAATTATCCTATGGGGTTATATAACATACCATCGTGTATAGGAAGGTGAGCCCCCTTATTCATGTTAATTAGTAAAGCATTTTCCTTTTGACAATTGTACAAAGGTTTAAAAAAATTAAATGCTATGAATGCTTAATTTGTAGTTTTATGAAAATAATACATAAAAAATATATAATGTATAATATTTAATATATATTAATATATGTATACTTCATTTATCGGATTTTAGCCTGTGAGGTAAAATCCGCTACAAAGAAATAAGTAATTGATATAAAAATGACGCTTTTGACTAAGGGTTAATTAGACTATTTTATAAAAATATATTTTTTGTGTTTAAATATTTTTTACCTTATACGTGGAATTATTTTTAGGGGAAGGGGGGGGGGGGTGGAGATAACATATCGTTAGGATTAAAAGGAGGAATCCAACCTTGAGCTTTTTAATGAAAAACGCAGGCTGAGTTGCTTATAGTAGAATTAGGAATAGCTTACTGTATTAGAATGGTTGACAAGGACTGAAGGAATAGACGGATTAGGGAATACAGATAATGATATACTGTTTGCTATACGGTGTGTTAATTATGGGTGCTATCCTAAGCATCCATATGGGTACAGTTTGGTGATGTATGAGTAGAATTTTTGGTATTAAGTACCCATAAGAACACAGTTCGAAGGTATACACGTAGAATTTGTGGGCAAAATGTATACAGGAAGCAGTTTGAGGGTGTACACGTATAAATGGGGGTCATAGCCATAAATGGGCAGTTTGTCGGTGTATGCGTATAATTGTTTTAATTTTTTTCACTTAATTTTTTTTCTTTTTAAAAGTTATTTTCTAATTAATCATTCTTTTTTTTATTTTTACAATCTCAGTTTTTAATTTATTTGAAATTGTAAAAATAAAATTAATTTTATTTTAAATATTTTATTTTACACTTAAAAACTTTTTTATGATTTTCTTTTTACATTTATTCATTTTAATTTATTAATTTTACAATTAAACTTTTTTATTTTTACATTTTTCGTTTTAAATTTTATTATTTACACTTTAAAAAATTATTTTTTATTAAATTTTTTCTTGTGTAATGTCAACTATACACCCTACTTCCAATCTGATTCTAAGCGTAAACTCACAAAATGTCCCCTTGGGTACTTGCTGCCTCTACATTCTACGCACCCCCATCCCCCCAACTCAACGTCGTCAATTATACGTGTACACCGTCAAACTGTCAATTTTTGGGTACTTGACTCCACCAAATTCTGCGTGTAATGCCATTGTACAGACTTAATAAATGCCATTGTACAGACTTAATAAATGCCATTGTACAGACTTAATAAATGCCATTGTACAGACTTAATAAATGCCATTGTACAGAATGAAGTTTAAAAGTTTACAGATGTACGACCCAAATTCAACCACAACCTACCCTTGTACATCCTAGGGCAACGCTATTTCTACCATCCAACCATGCATTTTCTTATAGTGTTTATTACTTTCTTTACTAATTTAAAAATAAAAAAAAGTTTTTTATAACTTTACTAAAATAAAAAGTTTAAATGTAAATCATTTATAAAAATTTGTAAGTGTTTTATTATTTTTCAAAACATGTACAAAACACATTCTAAATGTTTTATTATTTTTCAAAATATGTACAATACACATTCTAAATGTTTTATTATTTTTATAATATGTAAACAATAAGTGCTTCTTATTTTAAAAAGTTTTTTTCTTAAATAAGACCCTTTGCACTGCGAAGTTGAATCAAATAACTAACTACACACCATCCCAAAAGAGCTACATGGCAATACCCATAATACCCAAATCTGTCCAATCCTTTATCAACCATTCTAATACAGTAAGCTATTCCTAATCTGACTATAACAACTCAGCCCGTGGTTCTCATAAAGGTTGGATCTTTCCTTTTAATCCTAACAGTATGTCACCCCCCCCCCCCCATATTAATTTAAACAAAAACAATGTTTTCTATGATATACAATGTAAATATAATGCGGATTTTAAAGTGTAATGTGTTTGTAAAATTTTAGTAAACTTGTCTAGCTTCAAATTTTCATTCATTTTACATTTCTCATACCATTATTACTAGTAATTCCTATTTTATGAAGTATTTTTTTTTAATATATAAAAATGCATTAAAACATGGAAAAGAGAAAAAAAAATGGAAATGTCTACTTTTGAAACTAAACTACTCCACATATACTTTTATTATTACAAACCTTTCAAAATATAAAATTATTCACATTTTCATTGTAAAATGGATTTATGAATTTTGGCCAAAAAAACTGTCCCCAGAAACCATAGTGCACTGGTGATGTCACAACGCACAGCTTATAATTAAAAATAGCCAAAGCGTAGATCCAATGTAAAAGCAAATTTCCACCAACACCAAATTAAAAAAAAATAATCATGTGACCCCCCCCCCCCCCCCCAAGCACACCTACGTCACTCCCCCTTACGGCAACATAAATATCCCCTAAGCCTAGCTCAAATACAACACTATTTACCTTAAGCCTATCTAATAGTAAAATTGTCCATAAGTCCTCATATTATAGCAAAAAAAAAACTCTTTCCATACTATTTAATTAATTTTTATCAATTAACACACTATCATAAAACAAATAAACCCTTTTCGAGCCCAACATGACCTTCGACCCTTATCAGCGCAAGAGCCAAAATCACATCCAGCTCAATTTCCTCTCTCTATAAACAAATTAAATCAAAATAGCGGTTCGCGCCAGAAGTACGGTGGGGTAAGATACCATCTACTGTAATGATCGCACATCGGAATATTGTAATTAAACTCTTATAAAATATTATCAATAACAAAACCACATAAAGATGTAATACGTAAAAGTTTATTTTACCTTGGCTATTACATTTTTTAACAAAACTTTCCGATTTTCTAAAAGATATAAAAAGCTCAACAATATTCTTAAAACTACTAAACTTATATTTATTTATTAATGTTGATTTATTTTTTAACTATAGTTTTAGATTGTAATTTTTATGTGACAATGTCTAATTATTATGTAAAAGTAAATTTATGTATCTGCGGCCTGTGTGTGCATGTGCTCATTTGGTCTTTGTATTCTTTATTATTTTGTATTCTTTTATTCAATAAACAATATTTAGAATACATTTTGTTGGAAAAATGTTTTTTTTAAGTGTTACTTTTTTTTATAGTATTTTATCAGATCAGAATTGATTTAAAAACTTACTTTTTTTTTCATTTCTTCAAAAATTACACAATAATTCAAGTTATAAAACTTAATATAAAATATTCTTATATAATAAATAATACGCACAAGTTTGACACTTCAATTTCTACGCACGATGCCAGATTTTTACACTTGTAACTGTATCCTCTTTAACGCATTGTTCCTTTACAATGGAAACGCATGCGACTTTCTTTGTATGGCATATGGTCTTACTGAAATGATACACTGCATCGGTTGAAAAGTATATCCTTATTATTCAATCGCTCCATGTGAAATTAATTGAATAGTTGCAAGTTCCAATACAATACTTACGGACTCTTGAGCGTTTTTGCCTACCAGATGGATTATCTTTTGCTCAGGGGAAATGCGGAAGTTAAATATTGTACCGTCCCCTTGAGACTTAAGACATCTCTAACGTTAATTACTAAAGCTCCAGTTGGGAATAATAAATTCTAATAATTTCAATATTCTGCCGCCATAGCAACAGAGCTCAGCGCTAAGGGTTGAAGCTTGAGGGGACGTTCACTTAATACACTGCTCAAAATTACTCATCAACGTTGCACGCTAATACCTACGCAAAAAATATACTTTACATTTGTACAAAAGAAAGACTCCAGAAGTGGCTGATTTTAACGATATCACACTTTTTTTTTAAAAAAAATTTCTTAAAAATAAGTACATGAACGTACTTGTTTTCTTTGTACAATTGCATCGTAAATGAGCGATACCGTACTCAAATTTAAGTTATCGTACTTTCGCAAAAATGTGCAGTGTGATTTAATATTGTTAATTTCAGCTTCTGTTCAAGCCATCTTAACAAAGAGACCTGAGAAACATATTTGTTCAGAAGACGGTTTTCCATATTTTTTATAGCGATTGCTTAAATGGAAACTGAGTTATTACAATTCAATTACCATACTTCCCATTTTTTTGCACACCTTTTTAGATTTACATCTGTTTATAACTTCTTCACGTCGCCATGGTAGCTTAAATGATAAATTTATTGAAAGTGATTTATGAATGCTGTCTATGTAGGCAAGCATCTGCTCTTTTTATTCATTTTTACCATTTCATTTTGAAGTGCATGTCTTTTTCAAAATTGAAACTTATGAATTCGGAACTATGATAAACATTGAATGTATTAAAAATGAGTACATTTTACTTAGTTTTAAATACCTATTTTTAACAATGCACTCATGAAGTTTAAATTAATGAGATACAAAATATTTATTTTTGATGGTTTTCGTTATTTTAAAGTGTGTTAGATGAATATATAAATGTTATGATTTCAAAAATAAATTTCCACATTGAATATTAAATTAGTGCTATACAAAATAATGATATAGTTTTCAACATTATTCTGATTATAAGTATATGCAAAACTATAATAAATATGTTTGGATAGTAAATATTCAATAAAATTAGTAAAGTTATTCGAATGCAGTTAAACCTGCTGTTAGTTTAAAATCATTCATTTCAGGAAATTTCTACAAAACAATATCAAAATATAGCACTTGACACGAAATGCAAAACATTTATTTTAATTGATGAAAATATAAGAATGTTCTATTTCTTAAATTTGACATTATTTTATAAGTTCAAATAATTTATTCAAGCTAACAAGCACACATTTTTATATTGTGCATAATTTCCACGAGTTGAAAAGCTAGTATTTTCCTTCGCGCTTTATTACTTTTTGTCCACAAAAATCAAGATACGATTGCTGTTGGATGTACTTTCTTATATTCAAATGCACTTAAAAATGTTGACTTGAAATCATTGAATGAAATTTAAAATGACTGAATGAAACTTAAAATGACTCTAAGTGTTCAATTTGTTACAAATGTTGTCTATGAATCCCATACAAAATATATCCCTGATAAAACCATTGTACGCCCCCTCAGAAGAGGGCTGCTTAGCAGAAGCGCCCAGTGTATTAAGCTTCTCAGAGCATCGTGGTGGGCATCTAAAATAATTACACAACCTGCAGAGGACGCTTACAAATTCTTCGTTAATTACTCTATGCACTCAGAGGAACGAAATTTATTAGGCAAAGTCATTTCCCATCCCTCCTTCTATCTGGATTTCATTAGAAACACAATCTCCCGACTCAGGGGGCATAAAGAATTATGAAATATCTGCCTCAACGAAAGGTTATTAATTTTTTTGCAATAGAGCAAAAAAGGAGGCGGAATGGATGGTAAATGCTTAAACTCCAGGGACTGCAATTCAAATGCCCACGTAACGTTTTTATTGAGATAAGCTTAATAAATGCGACTGTGTTTATTATATGTAGCAATGAGGACTCAGACACATTCTTTGCAGATATTTTATAAAACGAGAACAATCTATTGTCCTCAGTAAATGTAATATACATGTGAATATCTTAAGGATTAAATTGAAATAGAAGGTTTAGAGAATGTTTATTGGGTCCTAGTAGTGTTCATTTTTAAACAAAATATATTATATGTATTTAAAAAATCCGACGCTTGCAATTTTTATTCCAAATATTATTTTGTGATGGAATTGATTAAGAAGGTAGTGAAATATCTAAAAATATACAATTTATATGATTATTTTTATAGGCTGCACTTTGTGTTCATACAAAGTTGTAATATGAAGAAAAAATCCTGTTATATTGTTATTATTTCAGAATTACATATATTAAGCATGCTAATATGTATCTATATTATCTAGTGTAAAACATTTTAATGTTAATGTAAATGTTTAAAAACCATAACCATTAAGCACAATTAGTGTTAAAAGACTATTCGACTATATATTATATGTTTTAAATAATTAATATTACCAAACACTACAGTCCCGTTTGGATTAAATTTCATTAAAATGCCCATTCGCCAAATAATTCAAATGAGTAAATACAATGTCACTGAATTCCCACAGTTAAACTTTTAAAAGAGAAACGAAAATTAAAGATTTTATTTATCCTTATTTTATTTCCCCGCTCCATATTTCCTCTTTTGACAACCTTAACGGATGACTTAGTGCTCCCGCGCTTCTGCGGATGTTGGAAGGAGGATGGGGATGCGGATCAGCAGAGTAAGCCCCCCGCCCACAAATCATTGCGTGGTCCCCGCTATCCTTGATTTATCTAGCAGATGCCAATGAGAATCTAAGTGTAGGATTTACAGTTAGGGGCATGCCGACAAGCCCAAGAAATGCTAAGGGAGGGTGGGGGAGCAGCACTGCAAGCAAAGGGCAGAGGGGATAAGGTTTTCGTTTATCCTGCCATTACTACCATATTGGCGATTTTATGACCACCATTTGGCGAAAGTGTTACCTCCTTTGGCAATTATAAATTAGATGGATGTAGGAAAGGAAATCCTTAATGATAGAACGTGAAAAGTGAGATTAATGATAAATTACTTTTGTATACAAAAAGTTTTACAATTGGAATTTTTAAACTCTTTTCATTGTTTTGCTCCAATTCATAATATTGTGGTGATATTACCGGTCGTCCTGTCAGAAGGAAGGAAAAACCGCTATACAATCGTGAAGCTGAGTCCTACTGACAGTACGCTGCGTCCTTGCGTAAGGACGTTGTACATTCTGTCATTTATATTTTCTTTAGAATCAATTATGTAGTATAAGCTACAAAGGACAACGTGTAAGAACATTCAAATAAAATAGTTTGATTGTAAAACTGGATAATTAAAGAAATTTTCAAATTAAATTGATTATAAAAATAATTCTATGTTGACAGCTTGACTCTAAATTACGTTGAGTAAGTTCCCGAAAAAGTAAGGTCTTTTGTTCAGTCAAAGCTCCACGTTTCAATAAAATTCAATAGAGATGCAACGCAATCGGATTATTTCGAATACTTTATTTATTTAAAGCAGATATAACCCATTTTGAATGTTAATATTAATATTTTAAAGGCAATTAAAAATGATGTGAGAATATAATTCAGTTTAGTTGCAATAATTTTAATCTTGAACAAAAATCGTAATATGATTTTTAACTGCTGATTTTCTGGAGATGCTTAGATATCAAATAACGATATTGCATTATATTTAAATAACGGAAATCTGTATTAGTGTCTCAAATAGAATCTTTCATATACAATAAAAAATATTGAATCTTAAATGCTTTATTGTTATATTTTAGAACGACAAAAAGCACTGTCCATATTGGTCAAAGTAACATTTTAATTACATTCTTTTTTATTTAATATAAAATTAAGTGCATAAATTTGTGTATATGCAAACATATACGAAGCAATCACATCTTTAATTTCATGTATTAAAATGCACTTTAGAGAGAATAAAACCAACTTCACCAAAACTCTATTTTCACACATTTCTAAATTTCTTTTATTGTATTCCAGAAATTTGGCGATTTATGGCCCACACCTTGGCGATAATCTTTAAGATGTAGCAACCCGTAAGAGATAGCCATACTCCGTTGCAGAGAGATGAAGCGTTCTCATCGTTGATGCATGAGACTCTCAGATATTTTTTCTGCTCCAAAGGATTTCACAGAAATTTAATGTGTCAAAGAAATAAATGTGACTTCCCTGCTCACCTACATATATCTACTACGCGTTTATATATAGATAGATACATAGAGATATATTGAGAACGCATTCTTCTTCTTTATTTTTGGCTCGCGCAAACCTCATTCCTCAAATTCGGGATCCAGATCCGGGAGGTTGAATGTGTTTTAGGAATCGATTTTTTCTTAAAAGCCATATTTTTCTTCAAGTGAAATGAGACGAAGGGATAATTTTTAATCTTGGGGAAACTTTGGCGAACAGTAGTTTCGATTTTAAGTTTTCATTTTAGGTAAAAATATGAAGTAGGGAGATGTTTTTGTCATCTTCTTTGGAATTTTCGTAATATATGTTTGTTACAAAAGATTTTTTGTGTGGCTTTGAATTTTTTTGTTTTTTGGGAATTTATAAAATGCTAATCATGTCCCTTTTGAAGAATGTACAAGTAATTGCCCATTCGTTAAGTTATACGTAACATAACATTATATATATATATATATATATATATATATATATATATATATTATAACATTATTTTAGGTCTATAAACTGAAATATTACATGATCTTTTGATATTAGCATTATTTGAACGCTCAATAAATGATTAAATGTCCCCAAAATAATCATAAAAACTGAATGTTACACTTAAGATTACTAAACAACATTGGAAGTCTGACCAAACACTGAGTAACTATCAGAGTGTCCCAATCAGGCTAGTATAATGCAGTTTAGTTTATTACTATTTAGCAAAAACATTTATAGCAACATACGTTTACATTCTGATAAACGAATTATAACACGAATTGAGATAATTTTTCTTAAAATTTTATTCCTTCTTTGAAGTTTGTAATAAAAAAATTTATTTTTAAAGTTCTGAAATCGTAAAAAAAATGTATCGTCAAACGGAAAAGTCCCTAGTGAGGTAAAAATGTGCTAGACTTTTGTAAATAAAAACTCGCTCAGTAGGTTCCAAACGTAAGGCTATTGACTAAACCAAACGTATCTAAGTAGCGGAGGTGGTGGTTCCCCTATCTTATTAGTGTCATCTCTATTTCTATGGTAACACACGTTTTCTATATTTGCAAAAGTACGACCGAGTCTAAAAAGCGTACTCCCCCAACATCATGAAAAAATATAAATCTGGTTATTGATTCCTCAGATATGTTGAACTACAAACCAACGTTTCTCTGTTTGCTTTCAATGTATTGCGCGGTAAGTAAAAAAAAGGGAACTTTGATAGGGGGTGAGGGGGGGGGGGGGGGGACCTGGCTTTGATCGAATAGGAAGTCTTACCTTGTTTGTTTATATATTATTTCTGTTGAATTCCAATGAATTTTGGTTGTTTTCACGTGTTATAAATTAAAAATAAAATGACACACAAGTCTTAAAATAAAATGGCCTTTGACTGAAATAAGCAAATACAAGCTTCATACTCTCAAAGACAAGAAATATGCATAGAATCGAATTCTGTATCATAAAAATGTGCCACAATGCGATTTATTCATGCTTTTACCGAGAAAAAGGAGTGGCATACATTTTCATCCTGCTAGCCAGTTAAGAATTTGCCACAGAAAAAAAAAATTCCTACCTTACATTTTACAACTTAATTTTTTTAACTTATATGCTAAAACCTGAGATGCATAGCTATGCTGTATTAATGGCACATATGCATAACTATGTATATGTACCGCGAATATTGATAATCAATAGACACCACTAATATTCTCTGTCAAAGTTCTGATACACTATGTTGTTTATTTTATCCCTTTTAAAAATTTCATTAAAAAGTGCATCTTAAAGACTTGTGTTATATCCAAGAATATTTCTAATACATTTCCTATCGCGAACTTTTTTATTTAAAATTCTTATATATTTATGTTTCTTATATATTGATGGGAAAAAAATATGCATCGCTCATCTGACCGTGTGCTCTTTCAGGTATATCTTTCCCCACTCAATGCAGCTTCTTCGACGGATGTCCTCCAAAGAACCTTGGAGGTAAAAGATCGCCGAAGACTAAGATTGCAGGGAATGAATGCTGAAGAGAATCGCATGTGTTCCCGGAAATTAAAGGGCTCAATGAGGGATCATCTAATGGAGGCCATGAGAGAGAGATAAGGAAACTCCCGGAATGAAATGATGGAGCGAGCGACGGCAATCGATGAGGTCGTAAATATGAGGCCGATCGGAAGCTTTCCCATTACGTGGACTGTTTTTCCTTGGGGTTCGGTCAGAATGAGTGGCATTAACTGAAACCCCACAAGCAAGGGGCTGCGCAACAATTGCTCGCAAGTTGTTCTTGCAATCTTGTTTACACACATCACAACTAACATACATTACGAGATTTTCTATTTTTATAAATATCACCGTATGTATAATATTCTCAAAATTTTTTTGGTGACATCAATGCTTTAGGTCATTTTGTCTACTGAATAGGCACATTAATAGCGACCTCCTAACGTCAGGCAACTAAGGAAAGTTACAATTTCTTTTAAGTCTATTTATTGATTGAAATTAATTTCAAGTAATTTGATTCAATTAATTTTGGCGAACTATACGAATTGATATAGTTACAATAGACTGAAGTTGGCACATTATAAGACAAAATTAATGGGCTTAAATAAATGTATGCCTGGTATTAGAAATGTCAAATCACAATTGCCAAGAAAAAAAACCTTCGTAATTTAAAACTAAGTAATTTGTCATTATAAACACTAAATATCGTATAAAGGAAATAAAATATTTTGGCTTTAAACAAAAACAAAATCTTTACTTGAAACTCTAAAACTTTTTTTTTAATATATGTAAATTATTTTATTTATACCATGTATAAGAAAAGCTCATGCTATTAAATGAACTCGAATTTTTACCCCAAAATGTAGTAATGCACCAATTTTCATGAAAATCGTTAGAGCGATTTTCGAGATCATGCAAACAAATAAATAAATAAACAAACATTGCTCGTTTAAAAGTATTAGTTTCCTAAATTTTGATTTCGTTGTACTATTATTATTGCATTAGCATTGTAAAATACCTGTCCAGAAATCTTTAGTAAGTTCCCACAGCAAATTCAATCAAAACCGCACTTTATCCAAAAGATATACTTTTATTTATTTGGCGATATAACTATTTAGTTTAACAAACAGTACAATTGAGTCGTAATTATTCAGTTTCCAGTTAAGCAATCGACATAAAATATTGTGGAAAACCATATTCTTAGTAAATATTTAAAGTTTGCCAGGTCGCTTTGTTAAGATGGCTTAAACAGAAGCTGATATTAGCAATATTAAATCACAATGCTCATATTTGCGAAAGTACGATTACTTAAATTTGAGTACGTCATCGCTCATTTACAATGTAATTGTACTGAAAGAAAAACGAATACGTCCATGTACTCATTTTTAAGCCCATTTATTTTACAGTGCTATGACGTCATTTGCAGAACATCAAAAACGTAAAGAAAATTCCTTTAAATTGCAAACGATATTTTATCCATGTTTTAAGTGATATACATACATTAAAATAGTTATAATAAACGAACTTTAAAGTTATGACATTCATTTTCTAATATTTCTAGTAAAATACTCTGCAGATTTCATAAAGCTTTATTTTGTAGTTACGGAGTATTTTGTGTAAATATCGGAATTCGAATTGGTTTTTATTTTTAAAATTAGATTTAAATTTTTCGCATATGATTAAAACTAATATCACTGTTGCCATTTCGTGAAAACTTCGCTGGGATACATAAAAAAATGTTAAAACACTGGAATGGAACATCGCAGAGAAAATAGTGTCACGTTAAAATTCTTATTTTTTAAATTAACTATTCTGTAAATTTCAAATAAACACACAAACTTACATTCGGACACATTTTTGGGATTTATACCAGATCGCTAAGAAAAAAAATAATATAATTTTATATATATAGGAATATAATTTTTTTTCGTTTTAAACAGCATTTCACTTTGACGCTCCGCCAATCCCCGAGGATTGCTACGCAATCCTATTTCTTTATCTCGCAAACCAAAGCTGCCTTAACTCTCCACTAGAGAAGAAAAGCAATAACAAATGAAAAGTGTGATGTATTTAATTTTCACTTGTTATGCAAACCAACTTTAATTACGCAAAAGATAGCAGCAGTTGTAATTTAAATTCTATTAAAGGTTAAAATGCATTGATAGGTCACCCTTGGCGACTTTTCTAAAAAAGCAGTATTCACATAAACTGGTTTTGTTGCCAATCAAAGAACTCCTGCAGGGTAAAAGGGTAACCAATGAAAAATCAAGGTGACCGTTCAATGCAATTGACTACCTACACCAACAGTTGTCATAAAACATTCATCTGTTAGGTACCGGACGCTGAGAGTGCTTCATACCCACCCCTCCCTATTTATATACATAAATACATTTACGAAATAATTAAAAAAATATGTATATATAATTTTAGGCTAAAATGTAGTGAACGGTGACCCTTGGCGAATTTTTTGAATTGAAATGTTTCGGTGTACGCTGCGCTAACCATACCTGACGATTAAAACTGGTTTTGTTGCCAATCAAAGAATAAATTGTAACCCATATGACATAAAATACATATTTACAAAGCGGCTTTATAAACGAATATTACGTCAAAATGCATTGATCGCCCGCCCTGATTTTTAGTCAAATCTAGTTACCTTTTTAGGAACCTCGCCGGGGACGTTTTTGTCTTCAAGTACAGTTATCGTAGTTAATATCGCAAAATTTCTGAAATTTAGCCAATGGTTACCGTTCATTGCATTTTAACCTAAAATTGTATATATATCTTTTTAAAAAATTAATTCTTAAATGTATATTTATGTACGTAAATAGGGAGGGGTGGGTTTGATGCACTCAGCGCATGGTAACCTAATAGATGAATTTGCATATTCATGCCTGGCAGTTAGGATGGAATTTATTATTGTTGGAATCACCCCATTAATAAACGTTTATTAATGGGGTGGAATTATTCTGTTGATTTATGCAATCATATCCATTGAACGGTCACCCTGTTTTTCGCTAGTTACCCTTTCAGCAACCATGCAGGATAAACATGGAGGAGTTCTTTGATTGGCAACAAACCTGCTTCTGTCGCCAAGAATGTGTTAGGCTGCGACTATTGCTTTTTCAGATATTTCGCCAAGGGTTACCGTTCAACTCATTTTTGCCGACAATTCCCAATTTGTCTTGCATTTGCCTTAACTATAAACAATATTTGATAGAGTTGTCTTGTATGTGGATTCATACAGGACATCTGGAATAAAAATTAACATTGTCAGGGCCAAAACTGAAAATGAAGAGTGTACAATTAATAAGGGATTAAAATACATTGAAATGGTCACACTTGCCAACATGGTTGTTAATCTGCCTTTTGATTTTTTTTTCATTAAAAGCAAAATTCGGAATTCTAACACGTTTAGTTTATTTGATTACGCTGACGAAGACGATAGTATCGACGGCGATTATTATAAACGAAAATGTTAGAACTGATAAGGTACTCAATCCTCTAGTCAGAGCAACAATAAATGCGAAATCAAGTAATACTATTTAAAATAGTGAAATTTCATAAACAAAACGGCTGTCAAAACAAACGTCGAATAGAGTTGAGAAGCATGCTGCTGCTCCCAGTATGAAGGAACGTTTCCTAATGGCTGTGTGTTGTGCCGTTTGAATTTTATGTAGTTAGATTATTGATCTTTAGAGTTTAATTTGCCATTAAATAACATTTAACAACATATTTATAGACAATTTTAACTTTTTTCAATGCACCCCTGCATATTCCCTAAAATCAACTGTTAGTATCTTTAAAACTGATGTAACTTGTTAACTGATATTTGAAATAAAATTAATAATTTATTTTTCAGATTGATTATAATAATAATTATTATTTTTAATTACATACATTCACAAAATACGACTTTCAATTTTAACTTATCAAAGAAAATGCAAAAAGTTACGATCGAGTTTCACTAAGGGGGCTTCAGGAAAACAGTGAAAATAATTGGCTAGAAATATTTAGTTACAGTTTTTTTATTATTATTATTGATATATTAGATTACATTGCACTACCCTGTAATTGTTCACCATATACTTATACTAATCATTGTTATTGGTCTTTTAAACGGATTCGATGTATAATATATAACATTCAATATACATAATGCTTTTCTTAAAAATTACGTTAATTTTTAAGGGCCTATAGTCAAAGATTAAGTTTTTATACTAACGTTGCATTTAAAAAATGATTGACTTTTAAAAACATTATTTTTTTTTAAATTTCAGAACTGAAACATTTATTCAATTGCAGGGATGAGCATCCTTATCTAAGAACAGAGCGGGAAATTGACATTATTCAGCAGCAAGTGCCACAGAAAAAGCGACATGGGAGAGCGAAACAGACGGAACTCAAGTTTTCGTTCTCTCTTTTGAACTGCATTAGACCTTTTAGAATTGCATTTATTTTTATTTTCTCTACCCTTTATAGCCTCGATTGGATGCTACACTTGATACATGGCCCCAGACACAGTTTCAGAGAGTCATAGCTCTGGGTGCTCTGCAGTGCTGTCAGATTTGGCGAAAGTTTGCCAATTTGGCAATTTTAACAGAAATTTTATTAAAGCTAAATATATTAATATTTACATTCGTATTTTTAAAATTATATTACAATTTTTATTGAAATTATGAAGACAGTTTTGATTTTAAATTTATGACAAATAGCAATTTGGCGATAATTGTTAGTATTTTGTCAATGCATAAGGGATTGTTTTGTATATATAATACTCTAAATGCAATTTAATTTAAAAATAATAGAGCTTATACTTTTGGGAGAACACATGCTTTTGATGGAAGTATGTGTAGTAATTTCATTACGTTTTGTTACGATATGCGACTACTAACTAATTTTCAAAAAATTGGCGAATGCTTTCGTCTAGAGTGGCGATTTATTCTTCGGAATTACGTATTTGGCAGCCCTCGCTTCTTTATCTCTTCCTTGGTACAAAAGGTGAAGTAGGAATTCTTATTCCTTTCCTTCAACCGACATTAGCTGAACATTCACTTATCGTTATTTATTGCCAACTGAATGATCCACGGCGGAAAAGTTCAAACCCCTTCCAATAAAAACGACAAGTTAGTAAATCGGGAACTGAAAGACATATTTCTATTATAAAAAAAAACATGAGATTTCTATTTTGTTACAACAGTTCTTTTATTTTAAGTTAAATGTGTTTAATCGTTGAAATTATTTTTAGTTATGGATTGATGAATATAAAACTTATTCTGTAATAATTTTTTCCGAATAATTATATTTTACTTACTAAGTTTTTACTTTCCATGTTTAACTATTTGCTAATTAATAACCTCTTTAATAGAAACAACTATACAAAGTTTGTCTATTCCTTTATAATTATAAATTATGTAAAAAATCGGGGACACTGAAATATTATCTGATTGTAATATAGTCGGAGAATATTTTAATTATATTTTATAAGTAACTCCCTTGAATATGTCAATGGAAAATAACCACTTTTTATGCGATTTCGAGAACTTATATACTGTATGATTATCCATTCAATTATATTTAATATGTCAAAGTTTTATATTAGAATTACAGAAAAACTTAATAGTTGATTTTTAAGATTTAGAATATTTAACAACTGTGGTATACCATAATATATATTTTTAGTGAATTAAAAGCGGAACAATAAGTAGCGGCCATGTAAAAGAATTTTGAAAACGCACTTGTAGTTTTAAGGGCTTTTTAATTTTATTAGTAGGCAAAATTCATATTTAACCACTAAGATTTTAGAAAATCCGATTTCTTTTAGAAATATTTCCAACCAAGAACATTTGAAATGAACGTTCAATACAACGAACTGATTATAAGACGAAATAACTGACAAAAATACAGGACAAATGATGAATATTATTTTATTCAGAATTGCCATTTCGATTACAGAAATTCATTTGATAAATATACTGAATGCAGAAAGTCATAAACTTACTATTGCCCTGTCTCCTCCAACTTTAGGTAACGTTCGTCTGATCAACGAAAGGGGTACTTACAAACGGAAAGGTCAACGAAAGTAAGAACTTGATGAGATAAAAAGACAAACGTTACTTACAGATTAACGGAAGAATACGAGGCATGTGTTTTGAGTGAGTAATCTTTAAGTAATTTTAATCATAAAGTTTTTAAGATTTATTTATGTAAATTTTTTTCAGGTTTGCTTCTCTATTTATCGTCCAAAAGCAGCCGCTTTCGCGAAAAATAGTTAAACAGTAAATCAATCAAAAACATTTGGTTTCCCCAAAAAGGGTTCTCTAATGGGGAATTTGAATTCCTTTTCATCCCTCCAGGGTTTATGGGGAATACTTTTGAACTGCACTACCGGTGCGTCCTCTATTATCACTTTTGATAACTATAAGCTAACTTGGATCTTTTACGGAGCGCATTCATTGAAGGGAAATCCCCTTTAAATTAAATGTCCTGCAATAAAATTCATTTAAATTACATATTTTTCAATAAAATACAAAATTGTGTTCTTCATATAGAAATCGGTATTAGAGTAATTACTCTTATTATAATATCCCATTTAAATCACTCCCTCTATTATCGGGAAATGAAACTACTTTCATTTTCATGATGGCGCATTACTCTAAAATAGGATATCCAAATGTACAATTTTGCTACGTATTTAAAAAGAAACATAGGAAATACGTTGTGTTATAAAAAATGATGCATTAGTCATATTGTGATCATTTTATGTAATTTATAGTTGAGTGTTTAACTGGTGCCATTGTTATAACTTTTTCATTGCGCATGAATTTTATAGAAATTATTAAATTTTACCAAATTACAAATACCATTGATTATTTCAATTCTAAACGAGTATGCCATGAAGACATTTTGAATTCAATTATTTATGTACTTTTAAACGGTTTATAGATGTATTTTTTTATCACATTGTAGATAAAAAATTTATGTAACAAATATTTACACTTGAACTCTTTTTTTATTCTATTCTACTCTTTTTTTATTCTATTAAATATTTTTATTCATGTTAAATTCGTGCATTTACTCCAAGTTTCGCTTATAGCATTATGCAACAATTTTTTTTTCAGTAAAAATTTGTTTCTCCTTTAATTTGTGAGAGTCCCGTTGACTCACTCTGTGTTGAAATTTTTTATTCTATTTTATTTTATTTTTTATTCTATTCTATTTTTTTTTATTCTATTCTATATTTTTTATTCTATATTTTTATTTTATTCAATTTTTTTTATTATAACTTTATTCTATTCTATTTTTTTGTTTCATTATATTTTTATACTATGATATTTTTATTATATTCTAGCCACTTTTAAAATCTCCGAAAAGACGTTCACTTATTATATAAATATTGTATTTGGTAAAAAAAATACTTAATATGCAAATTGTTTTTAGATATATATTTTTAGAATGTAAAGAAATGAATAATATGTATTTCTTTTTTATGAGATATTCTAAGAATTCGAATAATTGTATTATTTATATTTATACATTTTACCACAGCTTTGCATGTATTCAGAACTTTTTATTTGTTCTTTTGAACTGTGGAGAATATCTCCAATATACAAAAGGTATTTTTGTAGCTACATTACACCTAAAAATAATTTCCTTTTATAAATGAACTATTTTCAACTTATGTTATTTTTTTATGTTGACGAATAAAATGTCTATAACAATTTACAATTCTTATTTGTAATTATTTGACTTTTTAAATAAACTTGGCTAGTAAATTGAGAAAAATTAAAATAAATTATTCCATATTCATGAAGTGAAAATTACCTCAGTCCAGGAACTTTGATTTTAGTACTACAGAATTCAAAATACATAACAAAATTGAGGAATATTGAATTCGTAGTTATTTAATTTATGCTTTTAAATAGTAGATTAGTTCAGATATATACTATGATTTAAAATAAATTTGTAGAAATAAAATAATTTTGTATTTTTTTATAAAGATTTAAAATCTAGAATATTTTCTCGAACTATAGGTGCATATATGCCAAAATCCGTATTTGTAACTTTTTGCACAACAGATTTGTAAAACTTGTTCAGTATAACATCACACAAGTTTGCATTTTAATTGGAGTAGAATATGCAAATTAACTTTTCAAAATTTAATAAAAAAATGTCGTTAATTGTTTGAATTCTTTTTTTATATATAAAATCTCACTTGGCTTATAAATGGCAAAATACTTGTAATATCGAAAAAAGTTACCAGGCTTATATATGTATATATGTATATATATATATATATATATATATATATATATATATATATATATATATATATATATATATATATATATATATATATATATATATATATATATGTATATATATATATATATATATATATATATATATATATATATATATGTATATATATATATATATATATATATATATATATATATATATATATATATATATATATAATATATATATATATATATATATATATATATATATATATATATATATATATATATATATATATATATATATATAGTTTATATAATTCTTGAGGCTTTTAAGCGTTCATAGTATTACATTCTTGGAAAAAGCTAAAAGAAAACCTTGAAATCCATTCAATTTTATAAGGTAATCATAGAACGATATACAAAATTATAGGAGTCCAACAAAGTTAGCAGGACTAACAAAACTAAATACTTTTTTTACTCGGACTTTATCCTATTTCTTTGGTTGATGATATTTTTTTAATGTTTTAATTACTTTTGTAAAGGGATTAATAGTAACTCTAAACTAAAATAATTTTTAAAATTCGTATTTATAAAATATCTTGATAGTAGGGGGAGACTGAGGCCGGTTCTCACCATTTTTATGTTATATTTATGAAGAGGCAGGGTTTACAGTCTATCTTTCTGTCAATAGAATATATTTGGTGTATCGTTGTCTATATTTTCCTGCAGTTTTGAGATCATAGAAATAGTGGCTATTCAGAAAAAGAAGTTTTTGTCTGAACAAATTTAAGTGACAACCTGCCCCGACACCGGGTGGGTTATTACAGACATTCCGGTTGGTTTCACGGGTTATTTCGATTCAGTCTACACCGCGTTACATGGAAGAAGAGGCTGAGATATCCTGCCCTTCTGTATTCTAGCATTTCATTTCTTTTCCTTCAAATCACACAAATAGTGCCGATTTTCAAAAAAAATCATATATATCTTGTATGAATTTCTCGTAAACACACTGGAGAATAGCTGAATATCAGTTCTATCATGCAAAAAGTGTATAATTTAAATATTGTGCAGACGTGCCAATATGATATCTTATGATTATTCAATTTCTTTCCATTAAGAAACCGGGCTGAAAACACAGTAATTTTTTGCCTGCCCACTGTCTTTCGAGCCAGTTCAGAGACAAATAATCAATAGGATTTAAACAGCGAGCCACGTGGATTCAAACCAGACCAAAATATGAGAATTTTGTGTAATATTATTTTTCTTCTAAATTTATAGTTATAACATAATTATGCTACCCCCCCCCCCCTTTTTTTTTATGAAAAAAAATAGTAAAGAAATCAGATTTTGTATTTGCTGTGATAGTTATTTATATTAAACAGTCTTTAAAATTATAAACATAAAAAAAATAGTATTTGAAAACCATTTTGTTAACTTTGAACTTTGGCGCGCTTATCTCGTAACAGTTGAATTTAAGCATTTTTGAACATTTATAAAATTATATACATTAATATAATTTTATAAATGTACATAAAATGTTCGGTATATATTCTTTTATATATTTCGTTCATGGTCTAGTAATGAGATTATTTTATTAAAAAAATAATATTAATATAAAATAATATTTTAAGTAATTTAACATTTAATTATACATTTAATATAATATTACTTAAAGTATATATAATTCTGGAACAAACAATATAGTTATTCTCTTTACACACACATATTAACTAACACAATGAAATTGCCACGATATGACTAGTAACATTAAATTACTACAAGTTGTATGCAAAACAATAATTTAGCTTATATGTTCGTTAAAATATCGATTCGTCATGTATATGCTCCATTTGGGAAATACTGGTTTGATTAATTCTCCACCGCATTTTGCAGAGCTGTTTTTATTATTAAAAGTATTGTAATATATAGTGTGTACTAACTGCCAATACCACTATCACGAAAAACAAGTACAATTATAATTTTTTTTTATAATTTAAATTTAGCAACTGTACTACTCATATGAGTTTGACATTCCACTAAGTATATTCGCATAATGGGCATTTCTTAAACACATAATTACATAATAACAGAATATACAACATTTCGTATTCTTTTAAGATATTCTCCATTGAATAAAATTTAAATATTTTCTGACAGAGAAACTTTGTTAGTTTAAGTTTTGAATAAATTTTTCTATAACGAATAGATGCATGGGAATGTATACCTACAGAAAAAATTCCTATATTTTAATTATTTTATTTACATTATTTCAAAATATCTTACGTTAGGATCTGTTTTAAAAATAAAAAAAAATCTGAACTAAAACTGTGCGTTAGATTTACAATTTGCTAGTAAAAAGAGTATAGAGAAGATAACTTTGCATACACTTATTTCCTATCGCAAAATAAATACTAAGAATTATCACTTAAATAAAGACTTTCGATACAATATACTCGCTCTACTTGTCACAAGTTCAATAAGATCAGTTAATATTAGTAATCGGTTTTGAAATAGAAAAAGAGTTAATCTGCTATTTTTTCCCGCTAATTAAACTTTTACTGCTGTTGTAGAAAAAGTGACAATTTATGACATCAAGGTGAGAAAGGATTTTATATCTCACTTAAAGTAGGACATCTATTTAATTTTTGTAGCAACCTATACAAATATTGGAATATTATTAATTTTATAAATAACTATTTAATCATTTTGAGCTATCGAGCAAGTACAAGTAAAACAATAATATAATAACAATAATAAACAATAAATAACAAACTGCGCGGCTTCTGTATCATTGACATTCCTGTATTTACATTGTTTAGTTTATTTTGCTAAAACAAAATATTTTTTTCCGAGATCCGTACATTATGCAGATAAATGATGCAAGAAATGGTATTTTGACAAATTATTTCTAGGTTTGACAGGGCGAAAGTGTCGTCAACGTAGAGGATCCAAAGGGGAAAAGTTTTAAAACAACTCAACCGGAGAAGCTGATAGGATTATCCCTTCATTAAATTCTATAGAACCTAATATACAATTTGCAATCGAATGCGAACTCAATAATACTCTCTCTTTTCTTGATGTTTTAATTACCCGTAAAGATGACAATTTGTCTACCACCGTATACAGAATACTCTTCACTGTTTCTTTGTCCCCTCATGTTAAGTCTTGTCACACTTTTGCTTTTTACACTTTTGTTAACAGTGCTTTTAACATCTGTTCTATACCAGATTTACACCAGATTGAACTAGACTATTTAACAGTGGATCGAGGTTTTCCACCTATGCATTGATAAGGATCTACACAAACAAAAATCTACTTAAAATTATTACCTATCTGAACGCTCTAATACTTTGATTGTTTTGCCATATTATCCCCAGATCAGCTATACAATTTCTAAAATTCTCAGTAAATTCGACATACGTTCCATTTTTTTCACCTATCAATAAGAACACCTTCACACAACTTAAAGACCCCATTCACGACCTTAAAATAACTGGGGCGTATATAGTATATCATGTCAATGTGGCATGTCATACATCGGTAAAAAAAAACATTAATATATTGCATTAAGGAGCACCAAGCACATTCTGTCAAACAAGAAATAAAGAAGTCCTCTATTATCAGGCAGTCTTGGGAACATGATCATATATTTAAGTTTTCTAACCCACATTTAATTCGAAAACCCAAATCTCCAGTCGAACTTGACTTCCTGGAGGCGTTTTATATTTTTACCAATATCCAACCAATTGAAATAGATTTTGTTCTTTGACAACATTCACAACTCTGGGTTTATTTTCATTTTGTTGTGCACACAGACTTTTTCAATTCTGCTGGATGGAGATGTATCGCCCGAAACATGTTTATATTTTATATATTTTTATTGCTTAGTTTGAACGGTTCATCCATATTTTAATATTCTTTATGCAATGTGCTATAAGTACATCTCACTTAAATGAAACAATTTTTTGTTCCAGGCAATTAAGTAATTTATAATGCTTCAATATCCATAATTTTATATGAGGCAGGCTTTAGATATTTTTATATCCCCATTAGATGCAGAGGGATCGGTCCAGACATTTGAAACAAATTTTAAAACGCGATTTTTTTTTTCTCCGTAGGATATGGACATGTTAATAAAACAGTTTATATGTAAATATAATCATTTTTATATTTTAAAAAGTATAAGAGGCTAGTTTTTTTTTTTAATTTTCTCAAAACAAGCTTAAGTAGACTGAACAATTTTAGCATTCACTTAAAAATCGTGCGCTTTGTAGTAATCCATATAATTGGAAGGTAAAGCAATGGAGTTACGATTAAAATTAATATAATTTACCAATAAAATAATTAATTAATATTGTATATGGGCGAAAGTACACAAATACTTAAAACATCTTTATTATAAGCATAAACAATTTTGCTTGAATTTATTATGCGGCTAATTTTATTTTTATCATTTGAATTCGAATTTATATTCATAGTATCAAATAAATAAAGGATAATAAAATCTTAAAATAGAAATAAGTTTTAAAACGATTGTACAACAGAAACTTATTTAACAAGTAAGAACACGCAAATACATAACTGTCCACGCAACAATAACATTTAATATAGGCGTCTAAATAAAATTACTAGCTGCTAGAATTTTTTCTAAAAATTTTATTAGGAAAATAATGTTACCAACACCTAAATACCATATAATCAGTCAATTATCCTCTTCATTCATCCTCGTTAACAAAGACAATCTTCGCCTAAAACGAGAGTGTACTCTTCAAAAAAATCCGAAAGACAACTTTAAAAAAAATCGAACGGAAATCTCTCGATTAAAGGTAAACAGACTTTCCGAACCTCATTTTAATCTGCTTTTCTCATCTCAGGGTATAATATTAAGGCTTCAGCCAATCGGCGAAAAACAGGTTCCCGGTGTCAGCCAGCAGCCAATAAAAGTACACAATGGTACATTAGTGTCATGGAATGGGCGTCTCTTAAGTTACGATAGGAGTATCGCTGTCGATTTTAATAAATCATGAATGCGTTCGTTTTAAGTAAGAATATTACGCTAATAATTGTTTTTATCCATGTTTACACGATATCACTTTCAAATATGCAACTTAATTTTTCAGATAAAATTGTAAATTATACTTATTACCGGCAAATCTCTGTTAAAAAGCCATGTAGCAATAAGCATGTGATAAAATATGCAATAATGTTTATGGTAAAAAAATATAATTAATAAAAGAAGGCATTTACTTAGATATATCTATTATACTTTACACGTTGCATTATATAAATATTTATGTTTATGCAGTACTTTTGAATGACATTGATAATGGATAAGTATACAATTCTATTACGCAATAATTTATGTCAATCCAATTTCCTGTTATGTATTATTTTCTAAAAAATGAAATGACGTAAAACTGTTCTTATGAGTTAGGGTTTAAACAACAAACTGAACTGAAGCTGATGTAAAATAATTTTAATTACATTTCAAACGTATAATAGATAAGGGATCATTTAGTTAGAAATAAAATGTTTTATTTTTGAAAGTAAAAATTGTATAATATTCTCATTTGTAATTATTATATACGGTTTCTGAATTTTTTTTATTAATACAGATCTACTACTACCACATTTGTGGATATGTTCCAGATTGAGCGCAAACGTTTTAAATGTTAAGTATACTTATATAATTTATAACTCGTAGAAATTTCTTATACAAAATCTACATTTAATTTGTAAAATCTATATTTAGTTGGGAAACTCTTTTTTTTAAATTTCAAACTTTCTCTATTTTCTGCATAAATATATCTCCAACCAAAAATAAAATTTTTATTTAGGATTCTTCGTTTAAAAATTGTTCAAAGCAAAGATTTTCAGCTTTCAAAAGGAATAGCGCCACTTGACCCATTCACGAATAAAACGAATGGTCGCTTTTTACTCATAATTAGCCATCGTCATTCAAATCGATTTGCCATGGAGCTAGAGATGACATCGATTTGTGAAATTGTTTCGTGAATATTTTAAACGAAAATTGCTTTGATAATAAATATCGATTATACTTATATAAACATTTTCTATTTCTAGTTAACTAATATTTATCTTGTCTTGAGACAATACTCATTTTTATTAAATTTTGTAAGTTGAGATATGTATATGCTGCAATGAGTTGGAAAGTATTTAGGAATATTATTTTTTCTCAATACTTAGCTACTGCAAAAATATTTGTTGTAATGTTGCGTTGAAGCAGCCAAAATACATTAATTATACTTCCTAAAGTATACATTAAAGTATGCTCATAAAAAACTGCTATTCTACGATAATTGGGAAAAAAGTTTATGATTGAAATAACAAGAACCAAAATAAAAGTAAGTGTTCCTATAACTATAAAAAAATGTTGATTGCTATAATATAGAAATTATTATAACAATGTTTTAAAGAACACGTGGCCTTTACTTAAAAATATGTATCACTAAATTTGTGATTTTCTTTAAGTATTTTTTTTAATATTTAAGCCAAAATGTCTGAAGTGTCATATCCTTCATTTCACTCATCATCTAAGAGCCAAAAACCACCCATTTTGTGAGGCCTTCCGAACCATCCATTGAGTACATCTCCATTTCAATATTTTTGTCAAATGTAATCAGATCCATACTCACATGAAGCAGAGAAAGGCCTTTTTGGGAAGTACTCTTGTAACAAACGACTTATTGAAGATTCGCACAGAAGACTCCCGAGAGAAAACTGGAGCACAGATTCGAGGGGTTGAAAAGCAAAGAGAGTTGCCGCGGAAAGACGCGAAGGAACGTCACGTGAGACGTCCACATGATGAGAAGTGTCAAATGGAAGGGAGAAATCCAAACAGACATTTCTCCCCAGCCTTCAAATCAAATTCTCCCACCAAAACGCATAAATCCTTTCAAGTGTCTCATTGAAGGAGGCAGCTGCTGCTTGAAAACCGTTTTTTAGAGAAGGAAGCTGCAATCATTCTCTTTGTTTCGCCTTTCTGGAAATATTAAAAAAAATTATAATTAAGTCAAACTGAAAAAAATTTAATAATCGGAAAAATCCTGTTCTAGTTTTTCGATTCAAAGAATACTTCAGGCCGTCGACATATTGGGAATTTAAAACAGTACTTGTTGTTTAATAATTTCCGCTACAAAAATTACAATTTAATCAATGACTCAAATGTATAAAATGAATGATCAAAATGACAGCGGCATAAAACTTAAAATAATTAAAACATATTTGAAGGGATATTGGTATATTTGCCCATTCCCTATAATTTGTCCCTCCCCACTCAAAGCCTAAGATATTTTATTACATTAGTTCAATGCAGTTAGAATTTTGTATTTTAAATTGTAATTTTCAACTTTCCAGTTTTTGTGTACGGTCATCTTATTATGATATACAAACGTTTTATTGCTATACAAATAGATGAACTTTATAAGTATACTTTATAAAACACACGAGATTACTTAAGTTAGATTTGTTATTTTTATGAGTAGTAGTTTTAGGCATTTTTGTGACAACATATTTTTTTAATGTTGTAGTTCGATGCAAATAATTTATAAAATAGATAATACAAGTATACGGATTTTGGTTAGACATAACATATATTTGAGTAAATTCATTGAAAAATATAACAACTTTCAAGAAAAAAAATAGTGGACTCCTATTTATACACTGACAAGACCATTAAATGAAATAACCTTCAAGAAAAGTGAATACGATAAAATAAATGCTGTTATAACAATTGAACTAACCATAAGTATAACATGACGATTAATAAACACGAAATTTTCAATATAAAACTATTTTTAATCAAATTTGACATACCTTAAAATTAAATTTGGGGATGTTTTTAAATATTTTGAATCATGAAATTAAACCTAATTAAATTTTTAGACAAAAATCATGCGTATATACTTTTAGGAAAAACCTGTACCAACTCGTAAGTGGGGTCCGGAAATTGGAACGTTAAAGGGAATTGCAAATATTTTACAGTGGACCTAGCAACCCCCCCCCAATATATATATATATATATATATATATATATATATATATAATAATTATAATAAACATTACGTCGATTTAATGACTTCAAACAACAGTCATGCCAAATTTAAACAAAAAATCGAACTGCGCGTTTGGTCGTAAATGCGTAACATACAAACAATCTTACAGAAAAACAGACGAAATACTAAAAGGTCAAGTTAAAACAAGGACCTTGCTAACCCTCAGACAATTAAAGGCTAAAGCTTAATATGCAGGTATGAAACATAAAGTACGATCCTAAATTAAAATAACCAATTTTGGAAAAATAAAGGAATATAGTGTAAATTATTATAGTGCATTATATGTAACAGCTGCTAAAAATTCTAATTTTTTCAAAAATATTTCTTCTACATATTTTCCCTATTAACTGATTTGGTATTTAAATAATAACACTGAAAAGTCCTTGTGGTTTGTGTAATAAATATCATATATTAATTAAATTAAAGCTCCTGCTAAAGATTCTGTTATTTTTATAGCATTTAGCTTCGACAAATGAGCATTTTTTAATGAAAAAATACATTGAAATACATACAAACGATATACGAATTATGTGATTTATTATATTATTACAAATTATTAATTAATTTCTGACTTAATAGAAATTGCAGCATGAATGCATTTTACTATATATCAAATTTATTTCCATTATATGTAAACGAAGAGAATTATTACTTGCATTCTCTCTTCTATTAATCTTAGAAACTTTTTTAATAAATTTTTTTAAAAATTCACAACAAAATATTATCCATTAAATTAAAACAAAAGTTAAGTTGACTAATTCACAAGATTAAATTAACGCAATAGATTAATTTAAAAAATAAATTATATCACTGAATAGGCCTTAAAATTTTCTGCCAAACTAAACAATTTTGTAAGTCAAAGCACGTTTCGCCCCATTGAAATGAATTTTCAAAAATTAGAACCTGTATATAAGTCGATCAATTAAGAAAAAGTTATTTGCAATTTCTTACAAATCACCTCAGTGTGACGAAACGAGTTTTCATATTTTTCCCCTCAATTCTGCCGAATATTTCTGATCATTTCAATAGCAGTTTTTAGAAAATAGAATGGGTGTCAGGGGTAATATATGTAAAGAATGTATATCTAATGTAATATATATGTGTGTGCTTTATAAGTAAATTGTTTTTGTAAACACTACAATTTTTTGTGTCTGTTTGTCCGTATTTAACTCAAAAACTACTGCACGGATTTTTAAGAAACTTTTACCATTCAAACAATATTTTCTTAGTTTAAAATCAACACTTTGTTTCACGTGAATATCTGCAACCGTTCAAAAGGTATAGAACTTTTTCCAAATGAGCTAAAATAGTCATATATTTAAAAATATCATCAAAATGGCGAAATTAGTGTCCAAATAATAAAATTAATGTCAGTTGGTGAAATTAGTGGCAAAATGTTAAAATAAAAATCAACATATAATAAAACAATAGCAAAACAGTGAAATCGTGGAAAAATAGTAAACAAATTATTTAAATTATCAAAATATAACAAAAAAATGAGAAAATGTAATCGCTTATTTCGCGAATATTTTTTGAGGTTCCACCACCAAATGAGTTTTAAGAACATATCGTCTCATTTCAACTCGATTATCAATACATATATATAAGAATGGAGTGCCTGTCTTTGGATTCGAACAAAACCCCTCATTTTGAGTTTATTTATAAGAATTAGGATACACTGATTCAGAAAATCACATTAGATTTTTTTTGTCTGTCGGATTTTTATGAAACTTGCATCATTTTAACAATATTTTCTCAACTTAAAATCAGCACTTTGTTTCATTTGGATATATGTAACCACTCAAAAGTTATATAATTTTATACATTTTCTCATACGATATTCCTATTGGAAATGTACATGTAGATCTTCCCTTCATATTAATTTTTATTGTACCTTGGCGACCACAAATATTTTTTAACAATACTGGCTGCATTCTATTATTACTATTTTTCTTTAAAAAAATTATATTTATTAGGCAGCAGATTATAGGAATCGGGTGTTAACCAAAACCTCGCCAACTGAGGGAGGAAGATAAACAAGCTGTTTCGTCTGGGGAATCCATTCATGCCAAGAACATTGCATTGTCTTAAACGCGTCGGTGCCAAATTTTCTGTCCAACGTTATAACATTTATGCCTATAGTGCTATTTGTTAAGCAGAGGAACAGTGTTATATTATCGGAATGGTCCACCCTAAAAGTTTAACTTAGGGTTTCTATATTTATACCTCCATGTAGTTTTTTTTAAAGGTTTCACTTCAAACACATTTTAATGAAATTCAAAAATAAATATATAAAAATTAAATTTTTAAAAAATGTCAGTAAATACTGACGCCGGCATATTTAGAATTATATTTTACAATTCTCTGAAATTGCAGTGTGAACTGTTATAAAAAAATATTCGTAATTTATTTCTCTTCAGAAATTATGTTCATAGACGGATATATAGACTCCGGTCGGTCGCTTATTGGCAAAAAAAAAATCACCAATACGATAAATTATTTCCATTTGGAAAAATGCAATATTTTGTTTTTTTGATATATTATTGCATCGCCACTATTAAAACTAATGAATGTGAAGTTTACTACATGCGTTTATTGTCACTGAAGGGTTAAATTTTATACAAAAAATATTCAACTTTTAAAATAATAAAAGTTTTCATCACCAATTGGCATTGAAGCAACATTGTCAAATGTTTGATTTTTATTTTTGCAGAATACATTATTTTTATTGACATTATATTACAATACTAATATTCGCAAAGGCCTTTTTATCATTAATTTTTAGGAATTTTTATATAACAAAAAAAATTACAAAAACATCAGTTTAATTTGTTGTAAGAATATCATGTAAAGTCGAGAACATAAAAATTCAAAAGTACTGGGATTAGGTATCTCGAAAACTACTCAACGTAATTGAATAAATCTAGATTTTGTTAAAGTTTATTTTTAACACTGCATAGAAATTGATATGCGACTGGCTACGCTAACAAATAAAAAAAAAGCACTTTACAAATTGACAACGAGCAACGCCGGGCCATATTGCTAGTCTCATTAATAAAACTGAAAATTCCCAAAAGGTGTGCTTGTTTAGTTGTTAGTTTGTCAGTACAAGAAAGGCTCCGTAACTACAAAACGTAGAAATTTAAAGAATAGTTAGTTTCAAAAATAAGAATCTTAACGTGATTATTTTGTAGTCTCTTGGATGTTCCATTCGAATGTTATGAAATTTTTTAGTGTATCCCAGAGAAGTTTCACGAAATAGCAACAGTAATATAAATTAAAATCAACGGAGAAAAGTGAAAATCTAATATAAAAAATTATAAATCGATTAAAATGCCGGTCTTTACACGAAATACTCCCATAAGTACAAAACGTAGTTTTATGTAATTTACAGAGTACTTTACTTGAAAAATTACACTTTTTGTGACAATTTTTCAAGTTTCTACGATGTTTCATTTGTATATTATAACTATTTTAATGTATGTCATTCACTTAACAAGGATGAAAAAATATATTGCAATTTAAAAGAATTATTGACACTATACAAATGGCGTCATAGGTTTTGTTTGATTTGATAATTATGAAAAACATTTGAACAATGGACTTTTTGCTACTATACGGATTCATACAAAAATTTAAATTTTATATTAAGGAAATAGTTTGCAATTGTTTTAATTATTTTTTGCCTACTCTTTTGTTTGTATGCAGGTTAATTGTAACTATATTTGATTTTCTTAGATCTAACTTTTAGAACAATACTTTCATAATGTGAACAATTTGTGTATGATAATCTATTTTATTTATTTAAAAAGGATTTTATGCAAGTTTTTTTCTTTAAATTTACAAATCTTCGACATTAATTCATGAATTTTCGACATTTTATTACTTTTTATTATTATTAAAACAATAAAATTCCGCAGATATTTTCTGATAATTGAGAAAATATTTTATTTAATATGAAAATGACTATTTTATTTTAAAAATTTAAATGCCGAGCTTTAAGAATAAAATTGTAGAATTATTGAACGGAGATGGTGATATTATAATATGGCGCACCTTACACTATCGCTAACTATAAATAAGAGTTGATTCATTGTGTGGAGAAAGTGTGTTTTGGCTTTAAAATTACTGTGGCTACTTACTTCATATTAATATGACATGTATTTTTCGATGTGAATGCAATAGTAATAGTATCACAAAATCAAAATCTTGATAAATGGTGTAAATAAATGAGTAAATACCAATTTTTTAATACATTGATCCGAAAATAAAGAATTTTTTTCCAAATTAAAATAATTGGTTATTATTATTTAATAATAGTATTCATGGTAATTCTTTAACACATGGTTATTTGGACGTAGTAAATGAAAGTTGTGTGTTTGTTAAGTATTTATGCCGGATTTTATTCTCACTTTTATTCAAAAAATTATTAAAAAAATTTACTGCATATTTACTTGTTAATGTTAGGTATTCCAAAGGTCAAAAATACAAACTACTAATTAGATACGCAGATCGCTGGTCCAAGAGATTGCAAAGATGTAGCCTAAATTATACATTGAAAAAAACATTTGGAATTAGTCAAATCAAAATTGCAATACTGAGAAATTGCAATATTGATTGTTTTGAAATTTAAATTATCGCAGTTCACGATCAAATTGCCTAATTTGGCCATCTTTAAAAACTTCTGTTTTTGCTGCGTTTTTCACTTTCATATGGCTTCAGAACATTTCAATATCAATATTGATTCTGAAGTTTCAATAAATCGCGCTTGTAGGCAATCCTTTAAAACTACAATTTAATGAAACTCTTCTTGATGCTAATAGATTTTTAATTAATAAAAACATTAAGATCATAGCGTTTTGTTTCTTATTTAATTTAATAATATTTTTCATTAGATACAAAATCATAGTTCTACATGAATACTTATTCTTATAAAAAATCTATTTATAATACACATTATCCTTCAAAAATGATGACAACAGTAATTAAATTTTATCAATTAAAGTAAGCATTGAAAATTATAGTCCGATTAAATTGCGATATCCGTGTTAAAAAAATTGTGTAGGTATAGAATGCGCTGTATTGGGCCTTACTCGATACAATGTTCAGATCGGGAGAGAATAAATGTTCTACAGGGTTGAAACGGCCTACCATCCTTTACACGATGGTAAGTCATTTATCCATATAGGATGATTCCATATGGTAGTGGAAGCGTATACTGTAGTTACGCGCGGCAGTCCCCCCCATGTGATGCAAATATAAGATGGGGAATGGGTTAAATATCGGAATGTCCGAAACGACTGACTTTAGTCTACACGATAGTATATGATTTATACCCATAGGCTGATTCCACGTAAGGTTAAGTATTTTACAAAGTCGTTTATTATTATATGATTTCATGCAACCTTACTGAAAGGAAATACCTATTATTATTTTTTCAAAGTTTTTGAGCAGAAATGTCTCATTTTTATAACTCCATACTTTATGAGAGATAATCTAGAAATTATTGGATTTTTATCGTTGTATTAGCAACTAAGTAATATAGATCTATTTGTACTTACTTTTTTAACTTTAATTTATTAAAAATAAATATATTTTAAATTTTAGTTAATCAAAAAAAATTATGAATTTTTAAGGAATAATTCTAAACTGGATTATGATTATCCCTGGAAAGAGATAGGAAATGTATATATTTTCTGTCATTTGTCATTATTTTATTTATTCCCGTGCGAAGAACGGGTACTTTTTTGCTAGTATTATATAAAAATATATACGGCACGATTCCTCCTTCCCTTCAGTACCTTTACAGGGCGGGTGGCCGATATTTCGACCAAAATCCCATGTTAAAATCAAACACCCGCCTTCTAAAAGATTAATACTCACCCTCACTCTTTAACAACCGTACAAATAATTCTTTCCTTATCTTCGCGTCTTTTCTGTCTCGTGTCATTCCCGCTCTATCTAGCTTCCGAAGCCATCTTTTTCGTGTAGATGACGCATCATGGGCCATCATCTTTTTAGTGGCAATTCATGAAACATAAAATCTCATACAAAACATAAAAGCTAAAGAGTCTTCTCCCTTCCCCCAATCCAAACTTGGAGCAAATCACGTTCGCCGAAAATGGAACTTGAAAATTATCCGCCAAGTTCGTTGTAACAGCATTCTCACGTCCATGTCGTTCATAACCGGAGCCCTGTGTACCTCAAAAGCTCTGGGGGGCATAATGGAACAGGGAAGCCGGGGCCATTTCAAGCGGCCATTTGCCGCATCAGGACATGGCCAGCAATGGTTTGGCATACGGCCCGAATGCCGATGGTAGCGGATAAGTCTGACTCGGAGTTATGCGCACGTTACACGGCGGCACTAACGGTGAAAAATGATGTGGAGATGGCACGACAAGGTATCCCCTCAAGTGAAACCTCATTTTGGAAGCGTTGTCACCTCTTTCCTTCTCGTAGACTAGATGGAAAGGCTCGACTATCAAAAGATGGTTCACAAAATGGTGACGTCCATGGAAGATAATCGTGCTTATATCCACTGAACTTAACCAATTCAATCTAATACTATTCAACGAGCAATCATTCGGACTTGGCTTGTTTGTTTGCATGCTCTCGAAATCGGCTTTAATAATTTTTACGAAAATTCATGTATTACCATTTTTGGGATAAAAATTCGATTGGGATAGGTTTTATCTTCGAAAAATGTTATTTAGAGGGTGAAATAAGCATATTAAAAGGTCGATGTTATTCTTTCCGTTGCAATTTATTCATAGCATGTGATTAATATGTTATACGGCAAAAACAGTTAAACGGTATTTAATTCATCATATGCTATTTTAATTTAAAGCGTGTAAAACATATTTGATGAGATATTTTTATTATAATTTTTGTTCTAGAACTTTTCTCTTATAAATAACCGAAGTAAATTCAAATTAAGAAATCGATTGCGTTTTCAAATAAAGAAAAAAACATATTCTAACCACGTGACCTTTTCATCTAATAAATACTATAAGTTTTCTAATAAATATTTAAAAAGAATATGAACAAAAATCGTTTGTATTTAAAATCACCAGAGCTTGAAATAATTAAATCTTGTCATTTTTTACTGTTTATGCACATGACGTCATAAGTGAAATACACAAAAAGCAATGTTTAAAATTCCGTATAAGAAATAAGTAAAAAAAAAATATCGTTTTCAGTTATCGTTACCGTAAAAAAACTCAGTTTCCATTTAAGCAATCGACATCAAATATTGTGGAAAACCATCTTTTAAGTTTGTCAGGTCGCTTTGTTAAGATATGGCTCGAAAGGAAACTATGATTACCAATATTAAATCACATTTGCTCATTTCTGCGAAAGTACGATTACTTAAATTTGAGTAATCGCTCATTTTCGATGCAATTGTAATCACAAGAAAGCGTGTACGCTCATGTATTTATTTTTAAGCCCTCTTTTTTACAGTGTACTACTAGCGACATACAAAATTTTAGATTCTGTAAGCTTTTCTTAGGAGAAAAATTATTAACCGGTGCAAATTTCCACATGTACCGTGTACAAAATTAGGCTAAATAATATATGTATCTTGAAAAGTCGAGAACGGCAGCTTCATAATTTAAAAACAATATATTTAACACAAAAAAATAGATTACGATTAAAGTAATCAATCATACAATAAAAAAATTATTTTATTTAAATTAGAGAAAAAGTTTATTTAGAGGTAGATATTCGCAACTTTTATAATTAATAGTTAAAATTTTATTATTTTTCACTGTAAGATAAAACTGTTTTCGTTACTACGACTCATTCCGAATAACACATAAAATTATTAGAAATAACTACGAATCTTTATTTTTATTATTGATTAAACATTTAATAAGAATACAAAGTTGTTCGTTCCTTATTTTTGCAGATTGAAGATAAAAAAAAATCGATGAAATAATTTTGTAGTATATATTCTATATATATTGTATATATATTAGTATCATAATCTTATTAATAACAAAGGCTACTTTGCAAAGTCCATTCAGTTACTCCAGAGTTAGACAGATGCAAACATCACTGCAAATTGTTACTGAAAGACTGAAGTTCAAGAATATTGTCGGGGTTTAGCATGCAAACGAAAACTTTGTGGCTACCATTGTGCTAATTAATAATAAGACTTTTCAAAGCATTTGCATTTAATACAAAAGATTCATATAGTATCAAACGAGTACTAAATATGCTACGGTTAGCATTGCTATTTGTTTAGTTTTATTTTTTGATTTTGCACATTTGATTTATTTTTTATTTTTAATAAAACGGTAATGTACAATCCTTAACAAGGAAAACTTACAAGAGTGATAACGAAAAGGTCGTTGTTTTTGCACGCGCTGGAATTCATTTACCTCAGTATTTTTCATAAACTCCGATTCCCCTTCAAAGGATTTATTTACTATAATAATATTTAGGAAATTATTTACTATATAAATATTTAGGAAATTATTTACTATATAAATATTTAGGAAATTATTTACTATATAAATATTTAGGAAATTATTTACTATATAAATATTTAGGAAATTATTTACTATATAAATATTTAGGAAAAGTTGAACCCCAACTTTTTATGTGATGAACCGTTTGATTACACGGTTCATTTAAAGACTGGGAGGGGGAAATGAAAGGAAATTAAAAAAAAAAATTGAAATAATTTTAGTTGGTGTTTTATATATTATTTATAATTATAGAAGATACATTATAGGAATTTTGTGTGAAAAATAATGTAAGGATTTGAATTTCTTCTAGTATTTCAAAATTTCAACTTGAAATATGTCTTTTTTATCAATATAAGATAGCAACTCGCAGTTTTACATATTAAATGTCGGAGCAAAACTATCATTTGTTCTGTAACCTATTTTAAGAGTAGACCAATATCAGAGCTAAAAAACTCTTTAAATATTAGTTGTTCAAATGCTCATTGGTTGAACCCCATTCGCAATACACGATTTCATGGCCTAAATATTTACTAAAAATGAGCTCATTGTCTTAAAAGAAATTATGTATAGTCCAAGAAATAAAATACAAAATGAAGGAATATTTCAGGAGAATAAAAATGGAAAGTTTTCTAGTCTAATTTTTTAATTACTAAATCGTCTAAGTTTGACTCCCAACTTACTTTATTATAGAGAATAAACATAGGAAATACAAAACAGTTTAAGAAATAAAAATAGTCAAAGTAGTTGAGTTTTTTTTAAAGAAACTCAAAAATTTTTTTATAAGGCTTTTTTGATTTTAAGGTTTTTGAGGTTGTCAAAATTATATATTTTGTAAAAGGAGGAAAAACAATTTCTTAAAATTCAAACTATTTTATAGGTACAATCGTACAAAATCTTTAAAACCCGCACATAGTGCAGATAATCCGTACAGTTGGATACTATTAACACATAAAGAATTCATGACCGATGTCTTACTTTTGCGATGTCTTACTTTTGCGATGTATTAGCCGGTGCGATATGGATCTTATGCGCTATGATTCTGTGTTTAAAACACATTTTATGATTAATTAATCATTGGTGGCCCCAATTATTGTAAATGCGTTTAATGTATGTCCTTTTCTTCAGATTTCTAACAGTTTTGTTGAACTCTAAAGTTGTAAAGCAAATTTATTCTGCTTTCTCCAAATTTTTCAAAGTAATTGAATAAATTTGGATTTTGATAAAAGTTTTTTTCCGCTTTGCACATAAGTGATATACGACTGGCTACGTTAGTTAACAAAAAACAAATCTAGCAGCTCTTATTTTGAAAATTGACTACGAGCAACGCCAGGCCATATGGTTAGTAAATAAGAATATGCAATTATAAATAATCCTAATTAAAATATGTGGAACCATGTAAAACGTAATTGTTCGTCAATGACATAAGTGTTTGAATAGTTTACTTCAATCATAAACGAAAAAGTTTATTCCATTAGTATAATTGATTATATATATTATGCTTACAAATATACTGTACATATTAGTCAAGTTTTTAAAAGTAAAATCTCAAAAATTATTAGAACTGAAAGTACTCAAGACATTTTAAGTCATAAAAGACCGAAAACCATTTAAAAATATAGAAACGAAATATTTTTCTATGTCAAATTTCATTAAATTCACGAAGCGTTGAAGAATAAAATCTTGACACAGTGACATTCACATATTTCTAGTAAACATAGAACATACTTAATGAACTATTTTCAAGGAAAAATATCACGCAATAATTTTAATATTGTTTGAAATTATATGTTCCAGGAAATTCAATATGAGCAACGTGTAGAAAACAATATGAGAAAGAAAAGGAAAAGGCGAAGGAAAAGGCATCAGAAAAGCAAGATTACAATTACTCTGAAATTCATCAGGAAACTCAACTGAATGAAAGTTGCTAAAGACTTGTTAACAGTAAGACTAAATTTTAAGAAGTTAATTTAAAATTTTTAGATTTACTTGTTTTCTATTCAATGATTGCATTGCTATTTGTTAAACTGGCCTTAAAAATAATTATTTATTTAAAAAAATGTATTCTGGTTTCATCTTTTAACCTGTTATAAAGACAGTAGCGCATTTAAGGGACTAAAGACCGAAGTAGCAAAATAAAAGGGCGGTAAATTTTGTTTAACTGATTTTTAAAGAGTATTAATCCAATTCAAAAAAATAATTTATTTTAATTGACAAAAATATTTTTTTAATACTTTTCTTTGTTTTCAAGAATTTAATTTCTATGATAAAAATAACGCTACATAATTTTGTTAGTGTTATAACGATTTTATATATATATATCTCCCAAAAAACACAACTTCGAACCATACATTATAAAAATAAAGATCAAATTTTGACCCTCTTCCTAAAGAGAAGTCGCAATTTTTTTTTAGCCCCTAGGCGGCACATTTACAAATTTCGCCGTCTTTTTAATTTACTGCTTCGGGCCCTCTAAATACACTACTGACTTTATCATAAGTTCAAACATGTAAAGTTTTATAACATAAGTTCATTCCGTGTAAAGTTCTTAAACTATGTCGATGGGACAAAGTATTATTTTCAATATTTGCTTGAAATTCAAGTTGTTAAAAAATTTAGACAATATTTTAATATTAAAACAATAAATTAAAATCCGCATAAAAAGACAAGAACATAAATGGAAATGTTATTTGAACATAATTATTACAGAAAACTCATATTTTTAAGAACGTTTAAGAAAAATATGTCAAGTACACAAAATGATTATTTCGACACTTATTTTTTTTTAACAAAAGGTTACATGGTACCATATGAACACATTTTCATTAAAAAGATATTTTTGGCAATATCAACTCAAATTGGATGAATTTTTTTGTATGATACAATTTTCCACCGATCAACAGTTGTGTAATACAAAGGATTCCAGGTATAAATATAAAGTTTTATAATTGCAGCGGATTAGTTAGTCTTTGTACGGAATAATTGATCAGTGATACGAATTATTCAATTAACATTACTTTCAGTACAGCATGCAATTGCCTTTAACCGTCACTGAATCCTTATCAAAGTTTGCTAAATATTCTGATCTCTGAAATGCCATAAATAAGGCGCTCAATCCGGTTGATTCAGATCACATCCAGAAGCCTGAGCGTAGTCACATTTCATCAAGATTTAAGAGCCAGGAACGTTCATAATGGCTTCTAAGTGAAGAATTTCGCATAGATCTATTTTATCGCTTAAGCGTCCACTATCGACCGTCAGACACGCAATAATGCAAGAGCTGAATAGAAAACAATCTCAGCATGTGAGCCCTTCCCAATAACCAAGATATGTGAAACCTATAAAAATGTTTCATGGTTCTGGAAGTGTTTGCAATCACCTAAAACCATGCAGCGCTTGTCTGCCCTACAGATAAGATACTCCACCTTTGATGAATGCTTGACAAAAACTGTTCCTTATAAGAATGAAATCTATTTCACTGACAAGAAACTGATTGGGGCCATACATATCTTTGTGGAGTGGGGGAGGGAATATAAATTTGTCGCAAATCGCTTTGGGAGTAACGCCAACTCGTAGAATACAACAAATCTCTTCTTTGTTAAACGTCCGAGTGATTTTTCTCCAGAAACAGGGATCGGACAGCTATGAAAATCTAGATTTGGTAGTTAATTCCAACGAGATAAATTTGGAATACGTCAATAATCGGCACTTTTTATAAAAATAAATAAATATAAATGTTTGGAATATAATTGTTTTGGGGGGTTATTGCTTAAAATAACATGAACTGCATTACAACTAAATTTAAATATAAAATATCATCCAATAAATCTGGTTTAAAGTTTGCAGCAAATAAAAATTGATGATTATCGAATCTTTCGAACTTAAAATAAAATATAAAATTAAGAAAATGAAAAGTATCTCAGAATTGTAAGTGTTTATTATTATATATTATATTTCTTTTTTAAACTTCCTTTTATTCGCGCTTTAGTTATTGCTATTAAATAAATTCTAACTATTAGATAGGAGATTTTTTTAAAAAACTCTCATCAGAATTATGTACCATGAAAATTATAAATACTTAGTCAAACTTTTAAGGAGTGAACGTTTAACTGATCGCTTCGAATTGTTAGATTTCGTTTAATAAATCAATGTCTTTCCTAAAATTATTATTTAAAATATATCTATTTAAAAAAAATCACCATAGCCTTAACCAATAATTTAGGGAATGAACATTTTAACTGAAACCTCCTGCAAATGATTTTTCTCAAACAAGAAAGAACATCTATACGACATAAATAAAGAATATAAAAAGTATTTGAGGATTACTTTTTTGTAAACATTTTACAACAACTACTACATTTAATATTATTTCTAAGCAGTTTTCATTCAGTTCAGTGTTTTTTAATAGCAAATATCCTGAACAATGCAACAGAGCCAAACCTTTCTTCTGCAATTAGACGATATCCCCCAACAAGCGTGTTTTGATGCACGGGATAGCTGTTTTTTCCATCATTCTCATGGAAAAAAGAAAGAAATCTAACCTATGTACGTTCTCATGTCTCACGCAATTTCAGAAATGCCAACTTCTGGAGATCGGCCATTACTTTCTGACTCCCAAAGATGGATGATACTAGCGATGCTCCACAAATAAATTATCATGTATTTATTACTTCAATTTCGGCCGCATTACCCCCCCCCCCCCCCCCTCCCCATAAGACGAATACTGGGTATTCTTTTTCTGCTGAGCGCACTCTTTTAAATATAAAAACAAAACGAAATATATGGATGTAAATGGTTTTTTTAACCCCGGATTTCTCATCAAAAATTCATCATGTTTATTGAAAAATAAAATGCTATGGCTCATGTACAACTGGCGCCTGCACCAGAAACTGAAAGAATGATTTAAATGCGTCGAAATCTAACACTGAGAAAGATTAATTCTGCGTTAAGTTTATTGACGACCCAGTATTACAATGCTACACGGTTTTTTTATGTACCAGTGAATTATAATAGCACGTGGTGGTCAATTTTTCTTTTAGTGGCAGGCCGTTTATTTGTAAATTATGTCTTTGGAATATAAATGCATTTTGTTTAGATATTCTGACTAAGTAATGACCTTTCTTAGAGTAACCTTTTAAACTTTGTGCAGAATTAATTTAAACAACATTTTATAAACACAATGTTTTATTATAGTACTTTCAACATTATCAAACTAAAATTTAACATTTAGAAATAATTCAATTGTTAAAAACTGACGCATCTAACACTTATGTCTGATACTTTTCTTGCAAAACTAATAGGTGTATTATAGTAACTATATTTTAATATAGCATACGATCGGGAAGGTATCGAATAATCATTTCAAGTTAAGGCTGTGTGTTTTTTTCAAACTTAAAGTATGAATTCATTTGCAGATAATCAGGAGGAAAAACTGATAACTTTTTTTTGTTTTACTTTAAGTTGTCAAAATAATTTTATTATCCGGGAAAAGATTTTGTTAGTTTCTCCTACTTTTATCATTTATTACTATTTTTGTTTATTTTTTTTCAGAATGACATAAATTAAAAATCTTATTCCTGAAAGAAATAGCATATTGTTGAAACAAAAATTTTTACAATTGTATATTTATAGTTTAATTTAATAATAAATTACATAATTGTTGTCATGCTATTTTTAGTAGTAAAATGTAATTACATTTTCATTCATTATTTTTCAGGTCTTTTGCTCAGATTTCTACACAGATATACATCCAAATGATGGTAATAAATAATTCTCAAATGACAAATACTTTTATTGCATGGTTTTAAAAAAATTTACAGATTTGCAGTGCAAATAATTGTTTAAAAGGCATTAGATAGAATGTATAGAATGAAATGTGCACATTTGTCTACGATATCCCATTAACATGATTTCTAATTAAATTTAAACAATTATGAATTTCTTTTATTGTATGTTATAACCCATTTATGTATAGTCTTATGTATTAGAAAATTATTTATTATTACATATTGTTCATTGCTGTTATATATTTGTGAATAACTGTTATTCTTAAAACAAACCATCAAACACTGCATATTAAATAAAATGTCATACTGACTTTTTGAACCGCCGACCCCACGATATCCAATCCAATTCCGCCCCACAATGGCAGCGACTTTCAATCACAAATTCTACTGAAAACATTTCCCTGTCGCAGACATCGAGTCATAAACCGTCAGATTTCTATTGATAAGTCAAACTTAGGACCCTAGGATAGAGGAACTCCCAGCATCGAAACGTTCACCAAAGTCATTGTCACCCGGACCGGCCTATCAGGAAACGGACCTTATGGCTGGGATACATTTAGGAAAGGGGCACATTTTCCCCTTGAGTCAAAGGAAAAGGCCGAGATAAGGATAGGCCATGATCCCTTTGATTTTCCCTGCAGGCGCTTTAACACCGCCTCCTTCACAGCTGTCAGTAACAGCAATTTTATGTCTTTATTGGCCCTATTAGATTTGCGACTGTGCTAACGAGCTTGAATATCCCTTGTTGACAATTTCCCAGCAGTAGTCTACCATTTCATACCCAGACTAAACTGTAAGTGAAAACATACACCACGGATCTAAACCGATTTTGTAAATAAAAAGAGTTTAAAATAAATATATTTTTTGTAAAAGTTTCGACTGGATCAGGTATGTGTTTTTCGAAATTGATATTTTTTGTGTCGCTAATTAACTAATATGCGCTTGGTCATTAACAAAAAATCTTTTTAAAATGCGTAAATTGACTTAAATAACTGGTCTTTTCTTTCACTTAAACCAATTTGGTGAAGGTTTATAATTATTATATATTTATCGTTACACCCGTAATGGTCTCAGAAGCAAAATATTAGTTTCATCCACATGATCTCCATTTGTCGAAAGTTAAACAATACGATTGCTTCGCATGGTTGTCAATTTTTCGTTATTTCAATTATAATTTAGCAAAAATATATAAGCATACGCTATTTTTATTACGCACTTAACAGTCTAAATTTTTAATGAAAGAAGGATTTTACTTCTCTATATCACAATGAAATTAAGCATTATTGTAAATAGAAATATAATTATTTGGATAAATGCTATATTAGTTTGTATTATGTTCAGAAGGTCTATATATATATATATATATATATTCGTTGTCCTTAAGGTAAGGTCCCTTCAAAAACAAATTAAAAAGCTAATTTATAATTTTTTTTTTCAATATTCAATTTGCATATTGTAATTCATTCAAAATGAAGAATTCAAAAATCATTTAAGACAAATTAATTTCTCGGAATGTACAATTTATATAACTGCATAAAATCACAATTAGAAGATATATTTTGAAATAAAATTTTCGTTTATTTTGCGAGTTTTAGATAAAATGTTCAAATAAACAAAAATTTCCAAATAATTTAATTATCTGCTCACAAAAAATGCCAAGAGAAATAGAGTAAGGTGGAGTAATTTGGGGTCATGGGATAATTTGAATTGTTTTTAATTAAATATTAAATAACACATTGTTAAACTTATGTTTTGATGTCATTCGTTTCTTTAAAAAATTACTGAGGTTAATGGAGTATATTTTTGCAAAAAAAAATCTTTTCTGAGAGATTTAATTCAAATCCAACTGACGATTTGTTAGAGTATAGAGAAAACTTACGATAGTTTGACGAATGAAAACTTCTATATAAAAACTAGAAAAGTCGATTTTTTTACCAATATTCATAGGTTTTGTATAAAAAAAGACACCTTTATTACATTCCAAAGAAACATGTCTAATTTATTTAGCTTTTTTTAAATGTTTTGCAAAGTGAGTTTTTAAATTATTAATGCTAAAGAATATGAAATTCGTAAAAATTTAACTATCTTCGGCAAAAGTGCAATTATTCTTCAAAAATGTGAATTTTTAAGCTTGTAAATGACAAAAGTTAACTGCAATATATTTAACACTGCAATATATTTAACACTGTTAAGACCGCAATATATTTAACACTGTTAACACCGCAATATATTTAACACTGAAGTTACATACCCTTTTTTTTTTGTTAAATAGACAATCTACATCTAAAGTAAGAACGCATTTTAATAAACAAAAATGGACCAATTTGCTTGATTTATTTAAGAAAAAAAAAATGTTTTAAATAAACAAAAAAAAATCGTCTCAGAAACAAAATAAAAATAACGTTAATACGTTATTGGTTCCTGAATCAAAACAAATCAATAATAATATCACCAAGTGTTCTATTTCGAAGGAATTAAAAAATAAACTACTTGATTTTTCAATTACAGGACAGGCGGATTATTAGGAAGAGAAACAGTCCAAATTTTAAGATTAAAGGCTGCTATTTACTATAATTTCTTCAAGTTACTAATCTGACTTAAATGTTAGTTCTAATAATGCCTTTTTATACAAACATTCCATAATTCCCACTGGTGACTCAATTACCTCATCTATAAATCGTAGAAAAATAGTGAACTTTTTAAAAATATTTCTAAACTTCTGAATTAAACAGAAAAGTAGGATTATGTTTCCAATAAGTGAACGTTTTTGTAAAATAATTGTTATTTTTCATTTTTTTTCCTTGACAGAAATTGAACTTTGAAGGTCAAAAATCGAGTACCCAAATTCCCTCACCCTACATTAGTATCTAAAAAGTATATCGTACGCAAAATTTATATCCAGTAAAAATATTTATATAGCAATTTATATCTATCAATGTAAATTTATATCTAGCAAAGCATAATTTATATCTAGCAAAGCATAATTTATATCTAGCAAAGCATAATTTATATCTAGCAAAGCATAATTTATATCTAGCAAAGCATAATTTATATCTAGCAAAGCATAATTTATATCTAGTGAAGAATAATTTATAATTAGCAAATGTAAATTTATATCTAATAAAGAATAATTTATAATTAGCAAATGTAAAATATAGCCCAAGTCACGACTATTGTTTTAAAAATAAATTTGATATGAGGGTATATATATAATATTGTGGAGATTATGTTCGCTCATCTATATGAATTATACAGTTACAATTGTATAAATAATACGATTCCCAACACCAAACAACTTTGAAATAAATGTTGAAAACTATGAATAACGAGCTGAATTTCGAAAAGAATGGTTGGGAATTATTCCATGTCATATTGATATACAAAATAAGAGCTATTGCTTTAAAATCAAATATAATGCAATTTTTTCTTTTGCTTATCTCTGCTTAAAAATGTTTTGTTGTATTACTCTACAATGCACTAAAAAACAGTTGAATTGAAAAGTTTAATTAATGTTCGTCAAAAAAATTTGGTAGTCATTATGATATGGATTTTGAACGTAATAATTCGACATTCTCTAGAAAAACTGAATTTAAAAAAAGTTATCAGAGAGCAACCCATTATTTTATCAGTTCGGGGAAACAAACTCGTTTTCTCAACAACAAAAAATTAAGTAGAACTTAATTTTAATCATTCTACCAAGTGATTTAAATATAAATGTTGTTTTTTAAAAATTTACTAAAAACATGAACAATAACGAGTTCCAATTAAAAAAAAATAATGAACGTCTGCTAACGTTTATAATTTGAAATTCGTACAATGGTTTTACTCAAGGAATGCAAGTTTTTCAAGGTCCCTCCGTTTTTCTAAATACATATTATCAAATGCCATTAATTTACTAAATCGTCGTAAGTAATACCTAGTTATGTTTAAATTTATAATATAGTTAACAAATGAATGCTAGATATGGCAAATTCGTGTATTGGAATCGATTGGAATTTCCGTCTTTCTAAAATATGTAACTTATGGGGAAAATTTTGAGGATGGAAATTTTTTGGGCAAAATATTATTTAATAAGTGTTATATAAGTATATATAATGTGTCCTCAGTCACGAATATTTCCAGCGATTTCAAGAAACGCCTCTAAGGCACAAAAGCTGGCGTCATCGGAAATAATTTCTCTTGCTTGAAATTCTGTCCTTTGTTAAAACTAAATGTCATTTTAAAAAGTTCTTCAAAATAAATTCCGGGGGGACTGCCGCTTAGTAGGATTTTTTTTTTTTTTTATATCTAGAACGTATCTAGTTATATAAAAGTTATGTATCTATACGTTTACTTATATTTGTCCGGTTTAAACTTTGAGAATAAAGTTTAGTGCTGAGATTTAAATTAAAAATCGCTGTAAGTCAATAACTCGTCCATTAGAAATAATGTAATTATATTAATAAATATGAAGATTGCTATAAACTCCAGGACATGGAATCTCATTTCATAACTTCATATCATAAATTACGATTACACTACAAGACATTTAAGCAATTGTTTTGATATATTTATGTATTATGGATAGATGGTTTCAACCTTTTTCGTGTGAGAGCCGCCTGTCAATTCAATCTTTATGCTGATGATTCGATATTTATGTGTCATATATATCAATAGGTGTGCAACTGTTAAAAAACTTCCCATGTTCACATTACACTTCGAAAAAGAAAACCCTGACGACTACAGTTTCCGTTTGTAAACATTTAGTATAATTTAAAAAAAAAAAAAACTGCAATGAAGCACAAACTGTCCCCTCCTCTCAATAACACATATAACATAAATTCCGATTTCTATATACAACTACACAATAAACTAATTATTTTCATATATTTGTTCACTTGCAAGCGTAGATGGCTTTACTAAATGTAGGTCATTGTCTTGTGTCAAATCCCGCTTAATAATTTCAATGGTATTACAATAAAAGAACGGAGAATATATTTCAGAAAGTTCGCTTTGTTATTGTGAACTTGCATAAAGTAAAGCTGTAAATATTATAATGTAAAAATATGAAAAGTATTTTCTGGAGTTGAACAATTGTACTGGTAAGTGAATAAATATTATACGGCATTTTTAAATTAAAATGTAATTTTATAAGGTTCATTAAAATGTGATATAAATGACATTTCTGCATTTGATAGTTATATTTAAAATAGCCAAACTTAAGAAAAAAAGTCCTGAGTGATTTTAAACAAAACCAATAACATTAAGTATTTTGCATGAATTTCGTGGAGAAAAGAATGTTTATCTTTGTCGGGATTTAATGTAAATTTTTCTGAAACATGTTTTTCATTACTTATAATAATCTGAACTTTATTTAATATTGAAATCTGTAACAATTAAGATATAGATTTTTCCACCTTTTCATAAATATCTCTTTTTTACATACATATATATATATATATATATATATATATATATAGTCTCTTTACATAACTTTCAATATTTAATTATACAGTTTTGTTTATACTATTAAGTAAGAGCAAGTAAACTTAACCAATTAAAAAAGAGATGTTCTTAGTCCATTCTACACGGACGCTTTTTAGACGCGTTGTATTTTGCATAATCATCTGTGATTGATTAATATTGTCCCCATTCTACACGAACCTTATTTACGCGCGTTAGTTTTTGAGATGACTCTGTGATTGGTATATTCAAATCACGTGATTTGTATGGACTAATTGCAGAGTCATTTACAAAAGCTAAAGCATTACTAACGCGCGTTCGCTTTTGCAGATGGCACTGTGATTTGGGAATACAAACTATACTAATATACTATATATTTGGGAATACAAACTATACTAATATACTATATATTTGGGAATACTAAAATCGATTAAGTATATATCAGGAAACAGCTGCTTTTTATATCTCTGCCAGAAAGTTTTTCTTTCTTATATACAAAGAGTGGCACTATCAGTGACATTTGACTAACATATAAAAGTCATTTTTTTCTCAGCATTTAGTGTAAATTTTAATTTAATCATGTGTATGTGCTAAGTAGAAAGATTTTGCATATATCACTAACAAATGTGATAAAATTAGTGATAAAATAGAATATACTATGTAGTTATTTTAGACTAACTGGGATGTGCGATAGTAAAGGTTTATTCGAAGTTGAACAAGCGCAGATTTACCGTCTACATTCCAACTATAACTATTTTTAAGTGTTTCTAAAATTAAATTAAACAATCGGGATTTAAAGTTTTAAAAATGTCCATTTGTAAACTATATTTTCTGCTGGAACTGAAATCGACACCTTTGCCAAAATGTCATCGATTTGGCCCCCTTTGCCAAATCAATAACAATTTGTAGAAACACCAGATTTTTAGACAAGAACGAGATTGCAGCTCTTGAACCGAAATCGATTGAAACTATTCTTGGCGCACACATAATAACAAGTTCTATGGAATTACTTATGGATTTAAACACCTGTTTTGAAAATTAATAAACTTTTGATATTACGATTTCAGTCGACAAATTTATGTTATCCGACCATATATTTTAGCGACGGACCAGGCCATTTGTTTGTAGAAAAAGTATATGGAACGTTGCAAAAAGATGCGGAAAAGAAGTTTAAGACAATAACTAAGCTCCATGCGTATAAGTTAATGTTTGTAATTTAAAAGTAATTAAATTTAAACTATATTATCTCTAAATATTTATCTCTAACTGATTTATAAATTACGAAATGTGGAGTTTTGCGTGGTGGGGATTCAGTTGGAAATTTTAAATTCTACTAAGGTTAAACACTGTAAAAAATGTATTTAAAATAAGTTTAATTTAACTTAAATTTACTCGTTTTTCTTTGAGTACAATTGCATTGTAAATGAGCGATGACGTATAAAAATTCCTATAACCGTATTTTCTCAAAAATGAGCAGTGTGGTTTAATATTGTTAATATCAGCTACTGTTCCAGTTATCTTAAGAAAGCGACCTGACAAACTTAAAATAATTGTTCAGAAGATGGTTTTCCACATTATTTGATGTCAATTGCTTAAATGGACAATGAGTTATTGCAACTCAAATGAAGTGCATCTTACTTCCAATTGACACACCTTTTTTTTAAAAAAAAAATCTATTTATTAATTCTTCAAGTCGCTCTGGTAGTTTAAAGGATAAGGCTCTGGACTGCGGTGCCTGAGGATCTGGTTTCGATTTTCTGGCATGTCTTGGTTGCGATTGTCGATATTTATTGAAAGTGATTTTGAAAGGCAGCATTTAAAAGGAATACTCTTTTTATTCAATTTTACTCATTTTCGAAAATTGAAACTTATTCTTTTCAAAATTGTCTTTATCAAAATTGAAACTTATGTATTCGGAGTCATGGTAAGCATCGAATATACTCAATAATGAGTACATTTTGTTTATTTCTGATTATCTCTTTTTAATATTGTATGGTTAACTGGATTTGGGGGGTAGGGGAGCGTCAACTAGTTTATTGTTGATTATTTAATACGAAGCAAATACCCGGGAGTTTTCGGGACAAAGGAACATTTATATCAAAAACCCTGAAATACAAATCGTAATCATTTCAAAATTCTGCCTAATTTGTGTTCATCGCACGCAAATAAATTTGTTTTAAATTTTCGTGTATGTAAATGTTTTCAAAAAGTACTGTCATTTCTCCAACACTAATCTAAAACCTACACGATGCACCTTTAGGAAGTTATCTACGATCGCAAATAAACGTTCTGTCTCGTGGAATAGAGAGAGCTTCGTTATTATGCTTTCGCCTCAACAGATGGGTGATCTTTACCTTACCCATTCAAAAGATTCGCCGCTCTCATAATAATAGGTTGACCCCCATATACACGCCTTCAAAAAACATACAAGACAAGATAGCAGGGAGGAAATGGTGTACACAATAAAAAAATAGAGGGCCTTTATTTGTGTGGCAGAAAGGCGTATTTTTCAGGCCCGCTTGATAGTGTAAATTATCGATCCCAAATGTGTAATATCTTTTGTGTCGGTTTTCTCGGCATAAATAAGAAAACAGAGGTTGTTAGAATAATGGCTATTTAGCTACACACAACAAAACGTATGAAAAAATAATAATATTAATAAAAGAACTTTTTTCGGTTGTACATGATGGAATATATGATAGGAGGATGCGCTCAGATGCTACCTATTGGTATGGAATTATTGCCGGTTAGTTGCTCGAGTTGTGTTGCGTGAGTTGCATGAAGCAGTCCGTGCATTGGAGTCGGTAGGATTTTAGATACGGTTTGCAAGCGGGGATATTTAGTTTTATAGGCATATTTGGAAAACTTATTTGATGTCTCGCTTTCTTTCCGAAAGAGGTAAATTTACTTTATTTTTAGTCTAAGAAATATGTATCTGCATGTGATCAAAAATATTTCGTGTAATCGGAAAAAGACAAATAGAAAACGAATTACGGAAAGAATTTATGTTAAATGATTAGCATATAGATCGTTGGAAACTTGTTATTTTGAAAATCCTTAAAAAATATCGAATTACACACCAAAAAATTTATTTGTACGGCTAGAAATCTTTTACGGACAGATTGAAATATCAACGATCATTTTCTTGTTAACAAGTCAATTACTTTTCTATAGTAATAATTGACTGTGTAGTCATTGTACACAGTCAATAAATACTAATATAGAAAAGTATAATTTCAAAGACTGGGCGAATGCATACAAAATGTGCAAGCATATTTAGAAATATTTTGTTTCAATGACAGTATTACCACAGACTCCAATGCTATAACTTTAAATGTTCTTATATTTAATTTGTTTTTATGTCAACTACACAGTTATGTATTTGAAAAAATACAGTTACTTATTTTAAATCGTCTCAGAAATATAAGGCTTTTCAATTTTAAATAACATATGAAGAGGGCAATCTGAAAACTTTTTTTTTATCCACACTTATGATAATCTGAGAAAAAAAATTAGTATTTCTCCCAATACAAATGAGAATTTAGTAATATAAAGATTATAATTTCTGTTTTATCCAAATGCATTGTTTGTTCAAAAACTTATATTTTCCATTGCTTTATTAAACTGTCAATACTTATGGCATTTTGGATATAACCATTAAAGAAAATTTTGTGTTTTCCCAACCACTCCTCCAAAGAAAAGTATAGTAATTTTTAAAATGAGAGTGCAGCACTATTCCATGTTAGTATACGTGGCATGGTTTTTTCAAATTAGTTAGTATACGTAGCATGTTTTTATTTGGTACTTTTGTATACAGTTGAAAATAGTTACTCAAACTTGCTGAAAGTTTCGTTAAATATGCTGAAATAAAAAAAAATAAGAATTACGATATAAATTCTTCAAAAATCTCAAAATGTGTTTCGCATTAAGTAAATAAAAAAACTGATGAAAATAATTAACTATAGCACATAACTATAAACAAAACATATCAAAGACTGATATATATATATATATATATATATATATATATATATATATATATATATATATATATATATATATATATATATATATATATATATATATATATAAATTTTCTAAATAGTTTATTTTGTAAATTTGCGATTTAAACTTTGTTTCTTTATAATTTACAATAACTTTTATTGAAGAAATTTTTATTTTGAGTAAAATAATTTTTGCTTATTGTTAAAAATGCTTAGCGTTTTATAAAAACATATAATAATGCATAAAGACAAAAAATCGTACTCATTATAACTATAATATAAGAAACTAAGGAATGTTTTATTTGAGATGACTAACAATACAAAAATACCATGAATTTGTTCACTACAATTCTAGAAAGTATCGTGAAGGTGCATACTATAAAAAGAGGAACTTAAAAGTGTGTACCTGAACATACTCTTTTTTTTAATACATTTACATCATAAATGAGCGTACTCAAATTTAAGTAATCGTAATTTCTCAAAAATGATCAGCATGCTAATCTCAGCTTCTGTTCAAGCCATCTTAACAAAGCGACCTGACAAACTTAAAATATTTGTTCAGAAGATGTAAGACTTAATTTGGGATTGTGTTTAATATTTCCAACTTATATATACTTTTATAATTCATTGCTTTCTAATTTGAACAATTATGTGCCATTTTGGGGTGAAATTCTAATTATTTTACTTATTACAATGCATTAACTGAAGAAAAAAAATATTTCTAGTCTAATAATAATTGTAAAATTTAAGTATATTATTCTTTACTGATTTTACTTTTTGTTCCGTAACTTTCTTATTTCCTTAACCTTATTTTGTTGTACTCAAACTAAATTATATCTATACCCATTTTTAATGGCTTTTCAACATGACACAGTGTTTAAAAAGATATATATTTATTTTGTTAGACTTGTTTACTTAAAGTCCCATTTTAATTATACCTTGTTCCATAAATAAATATTATTATAATTTTGTAAAACAAAATTTAGGTTTTATATTTATTTTATAAATTAAATATATTTTGAAGGTGTTAGTAGTATATAAAATAATTATAGCTATAATTGTTTTTTGTATTTGTTCATTAATTCTCCTTTTATTTTTAGTAAAGAAAATATGCGGAAAATATAGTTGTGTAATATAGATTAATAAATTGGGTATCTTGTAACTCAAATGGGAATCTTATGAGTAAAATTAATTTAAACTTAGAAACTTTTTATAACTGGACTAAATATGTTAAAAGTTGTGGAAAATGTTTATTTCGGACCTGGGATTGGCGATTTTTTTTTTTTAAGAAACGCATTTTTCCTGGTTTCTTGTTAAGAATTGTTTCAATTCAATGACTATTATCATTTAATGCTTTAATATAACTGCTTCAATATCATATCTACGAGATTGATTTTCTTTCTCGAACTTTTTTGCAATTCCTGTGCACGTACAAACAATGCAGAAAAACCTCAATAATGATAAAAACGCCTGTTGCCAAGGCAGAAAATTAATTTCATTATGTATACCATTAAATTCAGCATTGCAATAATGATCTTTTAATGACGATAGCGCTTTTCATTATTCAGTCATTATTAGCTACACATATTATTCATTTTATAGATATGATTATCATTTAGCTACACTATGTTTTAATTCAATTGACGACGAAGTTCTCTATACAAATCATTATATATGATGTTTTTATATATATGAGCAGTAAAATGTGTTAAAATTAAATAATTGTTGCATGTGTACATTTTTATTTGAGTGTATGATTTCGAAGTATATTTCAGTGTTTATAATGGTTTACATTATAATTGTTATATATTCACAATGTTGCTATGTATAAGTTGATTTCCAATAAAAAATTTGAAATTTCAATTTTTGTATGAATTTATTTTTTAATTCAGTATATGAATACTGATTATGAATTTAATTTGGATATTAATTTATTTTTTAAATCAGTACTCTATGTAGTTGAATTTTATAATTTATTTTAAAATATAATTTTATATGAATTGATGTTTTTGTTTTACTTACATATTACGATGTACGAATGTATGTCACGTAAAGTTTTTTTTAAACCCCACATATTTAAATTTACTTAGTTCATGCTGGTATTTGGACGTTAGTATTTACATTATTACAATCGCTAACGAAATGTACTGGCGTATTACGTCATAATTTTTTTAATGTATATTCATAATTGTTGCTTTATGACATTCTTGTTCTTATATTTGGTGATATTTCACATTTAATTGCATATAAATAATGATAATGAGCTGCAAAACATCCAAAACGGTTTGAAATGAACCGGTGAGATATAATTTGTTATAAAAAAGCAATTGTTGCGCGTAAACTGCTTCTACATTTAATAGCAATTATTATTATAAAAACAAAACACTGAGCGGACATGATTGAAGAAAGGACATATTTAAAACGTGTTTTGGCCAACATTTCTGGAAATTAGAATATTACATATGAATTCACCCTCCACTTTTTTTATAGAGCAAACCTTTTTTATATCCCCAAAATTCATTTTTTCCATTGAAATTAACTTACCAAAATTGGAATCTGTACTTGAATCAGTGAATTATGGAAAAATAATTTGCGTTTTCTCACGAATTACTATAAAGTGACAAGACATATTAGGTATTTTCTTCTCAAATATGCTGTGCTTTATACCTTTAGTTTATTGAAGTCCTAAAAAAGTTCATTTAAAACAACATGTAACTACTTAAATATCAACATGTACAAATTACTCATCCAAAATACTATATGAGTTTCTCATATTAAGATTTTAAACGAGTTATCTTTATTTCTAAGTTTACCTGAACCTACTATTTTTCTTTGAGTACAATTGCATAGTAAATGAGAGATGACGTACTCAAATTGAAGTAACCGTACTTCCGCAAAAATGGGCAGTGTGATTTGATATTGCTAATCTCAGCTTCTGTTCAAGCAACGAAACGACCTGCCAAACTTAAAATAGTTGTTCAGAAGATGATTTTCTACATTGTTTGATGTCGATTACTTAAATGAAAACTGAGTTATTCATCCATTACTTACTTTCCATTTTTTTTGCCACAACTTATTAACATTTCTTCTGTTTATAACTTTTTCACGTCGCCCTGGCAGCTGAAAGGATACGGCATTGGGCTGCGATCTCTGAGGACCTGGGTTCGATTCCCAGTAAGTCTTAGTTGTAATTGTCGATATTTATTGAAAGTGATTTATGAAGGCAGCCTATGTGTAGGCAAGTAATTGCTCTTTTTCATTAAATGTACTCATTTTTGAGTACATGTCAAAAATTAAACTTATGTATTCGGAGCTATGGTAATCATCGAATGTAATCAAAAATGAGTACATTACACTTATTTTTTGAATACCTATTTTCAACAGTGTAAAGGTCTACAGGTAATCTCATCACCCCATTAAAAGGTAAAGGTCACAAAAAATGTCATTTTAATGTTTTCGAAATTTACATTAACGTTCATTTAAGTAAAATATTTCTTTCATTAAAATTTTCTCACAATAGGCATTAATATTTATCATGTGTTCAAAGTATTATTACCGCAGACATTGCTTTACAATATAACAAAACATACTTATTAAATATGTTAGCTATTTTACTACGGTCGATGTCGTTGCAATTTCATAAGCTAATCGTGCAAACTAAATAGTTAAATCAAAATTGTTGATATCAGCAGGACCTGATTTAGACATTTTAATACTATAACCACGGTAGCACTGATGGCCTTCTCGTAAAAAATAACCTCGAAAAATACAAAATAAATACATATATATTTAGTTTATTTACATATTTTTAGAGCAAGAAATTACACCGTTTTTTGGAAAAAAAATACTAAAGAGTTGGGAAAATGGAAAAAAATATATAACAGATTTTCAAAGTATAGGCACCTTTTACACAATTTTATGTACCGCCCTAAAGACGAGTGACTTTAGGCAAAGCCTAACGTATCTCATTGTAAAATCAGGCCCTGAATATCATTACAATTTTATAAGCTAATCGTGAAAACTAACAAGATAGTTTAATTCTGTACATTATTACTGCCAACTTAGCAGGTAGGCCGTTATTTTGAACAACTAATTTTACAAAAATCGTTAATAGCTTGTGAATTCCATTTTCTAGTTCTTATTTGCTCGAATGAGATTTGAGTTTATATCAAAATAAATTTTAAATAATACATTTTTCAATGCATACTCAACTTATGTAATGCAATTATAAAAAAATTTACTTTAATTATTTACTATATTTAAACAGTTACTAGAATATATCATCGCATAATATTTATTTATTTAAATTATTCGAATAATGAAGAAAATCTACAACCATGTGATAATTGAAGGTACTAATGAAAATAAATTTAAATACAAATCTTAATTCATTGGTTAATTCAATTCAACAACAAACCCAGTGGCTACTCATGAGTAAGAAAAGTGTCCAAATAACAAGAAAATTCATGCATATTAGTAATTCAATATGAATATAATATTATAAATTACAAGGTTTTATTTTTCAGTTTTCAAACACAATTAAGATGGAGGATTTAAATACGAATTGAAACAAATAATTGAAAATAAAAGTAATATTTGACTAAAGGAGGAAAAATGAACCAAAAGTCTAATTATGCATTTAAGTAAGGAGGAGATTAGCCAATTATCCCACATTAGCCAATTTACTCTTTAACTATGCATAAAAATTGTAGTGGGCCAGGGTAAAAAAAAAAGGGCCTTTCGGCCCTGGCACTAGCCGCCACTGAACAAACCAAAACATCGCGATATTTACAACAAAATAAAACCCATAAAATTGTGTTTAAACTTCGTAAAACTTACACAAGAGGGCGTCCATTCCAGCAAAACAAACATGTCCGCCATCACGTGCTGAGAGGAGGTGTTGTCTCCAACGGAGACATAATGGCGGCCTCTACATGACAGATTGCAAAGGGACTGCCTTTGTCAGGCTGATCCCCTCTGGGATAACGAATGAATTTCCTTCTGTCCCTGAATTACCCCAATGGCGTGCAGTTATGTTCTTGATTGGCTCTCAAAACTGAGGTTGACACCCAAAGAAGGTGGGATCCCAAGAAGGGATTTGGGATGCGATAGGTTGATAGAATTATTGGGATGTCGTAATGTCAACAAAATTAATATGCTACCATAGAGGACATTTCTTATGATAATATATAACAGCCACTTGTAAAACGGTTATACACTTCTGTATTGTTAACAGTTGAATCCGTTTTTTAAAAAAAGAATATTGGGAAATCTTTTTCAACCTCAGCTTTAATATTATTTTAAACTAAGTTCATATTTATTTATTTGTAAGTTTCCACGTAAAATATTTTGGTTATGATGTCGGAAATGTTTCAGAAAGTAACAATATAACGTATTTCCAGGAGAAACATTAGGCAATTATAACGCAACAAAAATAGTTTTGCTAAAATTTACGCAATCATTTTCAGATGTGAAAGGATTTTATATTAGTTTATTACTAATTTTAAACTAATTCGCGAATAAGTTTAAAATGATGGTATGTGGAACTTTTGTTTTAAAAATATTAACGCATTCTATAATTTATAATTGTACTATCTTAAAATGAAATAAATTGTGAAAATTGTAAAGTTATTATCAACATATAATAAAAATAGCATTATTAATAAAAAATAATTTTCATAAATATTCAACAATGAGATTAGCACTGCCTGTGTATATTTTAAAATTAAATAGTATTCAATACAAAATAGAGTGTATTATGCAGTGTTATGATTTTTTCCCCTTTTAATTTAACTCTTCAATGCATTAACAAATTCGATTTCTTTAATTAAAGTAATTCTATCATGCTGAAAATATATATAAAAGCGAGTTAATTACAAATTAATTACTCTTAACAACGAATGAATGAAAATACTACTTGTTTTACAACCTCCATAATTGTTTCTAACGAATAAAATTACGTAGTAAAATGTTATAACTATGCTAATACACATCCATATTAATGAATTATTGTGGGCTATAATAAACCTTATAAATTCCTAGGCTGGGAAATTTACAATTCTTTAAATTAGCTATTTTTTTAAATTTTGCATACGTACGTGAAACATTAATTCAGTGCCCAATAATTTTAAAAAAAACAGTGTTTGACGTTCCGTAATTAAAATATTCTTTTAAACATTACATTCGAAGACATGCAAGTATTCATAATTGTTACTAGATATTTTAAACATCAAACACAAATAAAACCATTATCGAAAACATTGTTGTTAATGGTCATACATATACTGGAGTAGGGTTTTACGTATAAGTAATCGGAACATGTTCCCGCCCCTACTAAGCCCTGCTCGCATAAGTAGGCACTGGAATAAGTTATACCGTTTGGCAGTAATAGTGTATTAGGTGGCAGATTATTGGTCAAAACGTACTTATAAATAATCATAAAATACCGTTATTTGAATTATATGGTGCAAGTTTCGGATTGTTTAGACGTTATTGTATAGAATATGGGTCTGAACTTTGTAACCAACAATTTATTTTATTTTTTATAGAAAGCGCGTTTTTGATCCAGAAACGGATTTAATTGAAAGGAAACAATTCTTTCCGATTTGTTCCACTAATAATAAAATATAATTTCAAGGGCAACTGTAAATCTTATTTACATAATTATTTTCATCGAATAATAGCGTGAAATAAATTTTTTTTTTTTTTTAAACGAAGCTGTTTCAAGATAGTCTTTATAGGAACAAGAATTTTGATTCCTACGGCTTTATTCCACTCACATTGTAAAAAAAATCTCGTAAATTTATGGGCTTTCGCCCGTCATCAACAGTTCCGTGTAAATACCTGTAAATTAATGCTTCGTAGGTAAGCCATAGCAGGATGGTATTGCCCGTAAAATTCCTGCCCGTTAAATAATATTACAAATGCCGTAAAATAATTATGTCACCCATATCAAATGTAAGTATGAATGCGCATAAAATTCTTTCTCAGCCCGTAAAAGTTACGCTCGATGCTACGTGTTGTTACCAAATGGTTCCTCCCTATTACTGACCGCACACGCCGATGCTTGACTTTTGTGATCTGACGAGAAACCTTAACTTCATGGTACGGCCGTTGGCTCCGCGATTGGGTGGTACACCAACTTACAATCACTGAATAAATTCCATAATACTTTTAATCGCTGTATTTTTTATCAGCATTTTATGAGTACAACAGAATATTTCCTATTTCTCTTTTATGATCTCGCCATTTTTTTTTAGATGTTCTTCTTGGGAAAATGTAAGATAAGGCTAAGTAAAAGTGATCAATTCCCAAACATTTAAAGAGTCATCATTTAACATTTAGGCACTAAAAGATTAATTAAATGTCGTAAATTGATACTTGCTTACATTTCTAATATATATGTCTCAAGGCGCTCCTTGATGTAACTTTGGCTAATTCGAAATAAAGAAAATTAAATTATTTTTTAAATGTAATCTTCAGTAATACTAAAAGTAGATTTAAGAGATGACTGTGGGTCTATCTGTCAACACACATGATTAATTAATTGATAATCAGGGATGTGGTGGGACCGTTACGCGCAAGTACCGCATACCTGTACTTTTTTGCGAGCAGGTACGGCGTACCGGAATTTTATTGCCAGCATTATTAATTTTTATATTACTTATTTAATAAATCAACTTTTAACCAGAAAAATCAATTTCTGGTATATTCTGCTGCTGCTTATTGACATATATTTTAAATCGCGATTATCAGACGTCGGTTAGACAGCAACTCGACTAGTTAACCCTTTCACTCTTAACTTTGTAAACCATTTTTTGTTTTAAATTGTGTTTTCTAGTCATTTAGGACATCTATTTTTTTCAGAATTTAGATGACGCATTTTGAAAATTAAATGCATCATGAAGTGTCTTAAAGGATCAATGGAGCAATCTTTACAGCAGCCAATTTCCATTTTGAACCATCAGGCTGAATAAAGGTTAAAAAAAATTATATTTAAAAAAAGCAACAAAAAAAGTCAAATATTGACAGATTTTAACAAACATCACAAAAGTAACAAAAAAAAATATTTTTTTGCACAATTCTCCGTGAGAGTGACTCTTGAATTTTCCACGGTTATTTACAATTTAACCTAACATTTTCGCTATGCAATAACAGATTGTGCTCTTCGCTTCCTATTCACACATGTGGTTACCATGCATCGGGAGCGAAAGGGTTAAAAAAAAAATTCTTTTAATGCGATTTTTTTTCCGCTCCAACAATCGTTTCTAGGAATATTGGGGTGTGTGGTGACATTCTTGAACCTTGTTTCTGATTGTCGGGAGATCGATAGATGATGATCAATGAGGATGGAATGAGAAGAGGTGTAGTGGGGCCGATACCACGTACCGGCCATGATCGGAAAGGCTTGCGTACCAAGAAGAATGTTTTTAGCACTACAACCCTGTTGATAATTAAATGAATAAAATAATTAATGAAATTAATAGTACTTGTTATGAAGTTCGTTAACGGCGCTCAGCCAGCTAGGCGAAGGTCAATCAGGAATGAATCTCGTAACCACGTGACCTTTAAAGCACATTAGGCTGAAATTGTGGAGATCATTTTCACGAGCATATACCCATATTTTTTTTTTATCTTGTTGGCTCTGGTAAAAAAATATTGTTTGCTCGTCCTATCTGTAAAAAACGATTTTGACCGTAAAATTAAACGGGAATTAATGGCACATAAATTTACGCATTTTTTTTACAGTGCATAAATAGTTTGCATTTATTTACGAAACGAATAGTTAACTGCAAAAATAGGCGTGAAATGCTTTTTACTTATGAAATGAAAATTGCACTATGGTTATGGCCCGGATTTAATGTAGAGGCACCTGAGTTGCCCCTATCATTTTTGCCTTTTCAAGAGAAGAATATTTCTGTATAAACTAAGTTACAGGACATTATTCAAATCCATTTACTGAGACTATATCTCTCAGAATGACTAAATAGATCCATTCCATCAAATTAAATTCGGTGAATATGAAAGCAGCAACATGATAGCTGACTTTAGTCCTTTCTTGCTGCTCCTCATCTGGGTAATAAATACAATCTTTTCTTTTCCAGAGAATATCTATGAATGACGTCGATCGGAGTAATTGAATAAGAGACATTTTCCAATGCGAAATATCGCCCCTCGTCCATTGTAAATAAATAACTAAAAATTGAAATATTAAAGCAGGTTCCACTGCCATAACGTTATTTGGGCTGAGACCTCCTCCCTGCCATTAAAGGAATTACCTCTGCCCGAATGCTTCCCCTGCGGACAGAGCTCTACGGAGAATGCTTTAATCCTCCGTTAGCAAAATACTCCCCATTTCGGGAACTGTCGCACATTTCCTACTTGAAGGGCTCACATTTACGGCTCCTAACGATCGTTACTCGTTTGCTTTTCTGGGTTCCCCCCACTGTTCAAAAGAGGGACTCAAAAGTAAGTCACATGTACTCATTTTTGATTACACTCGATGTTTATCATGGATCCGATTACATAAGTTTCATACATAGGTTCAAAGACATGTAATCAAAAATAAGCACAATGATTAAGAAAAGCAGATGAAATCATACATAGGCTGTCTTCATAAATCAATTTCAACAAATATCAACAATTACAACCAAGGCTTATCGGGAATCGAACCCAAATCCTAAGGCAACGCTGTCCAGTATATATATATTTGTATGCAGCCCCTAAATGATGATGATAATTGCGCATTACATAAAACTTTTGTCATTTGGAAGGAGAATATAATTATTGTTAGCATTGGAATAATTTGGTTATTGAAAAAACACGTGGGAAAATATCTCTCCAGTAGGGATGCTAGTTTTTAGGTCGACATTAAAATAAAACTGCAGTTTAAAGATTTATTACTTCATGAAAACTAATTGGAAAATTTCTGAACATATTCAAATCAAATCAACTGTGGTTCGTTAATTGTTTACAAAAATAACACACATTAAAATAAGTTTTTATTACGTTTAAAAAGCAATTTTAAGAGGCAAAACTAAGTTGCTTTTTGAACTAACAGTAGACGTTGATTTAAAAAATTGTAAACTACACTGTTATATAGAACCAGGATAAAGTTAAAAACAGTCAAGTTTCTCTCCCGACGCACACCCACTTTCATTGATTAAAGCGTTCATCAATATTTAAATACATAATTTTAATTTGTAGACACCCCCGACACATCGAGTCACGTGCGTCTGGGGACTGAGAAGCTACTAAACAAGTATCGTCGACATAAGCGAGCTTCGAGAGGTAATGGTCCTTTATCCAGCGCTAAGTGCTCCTTCGAAACTTTTATGGAGGTTCAACTCTTCTCTTCGTAGGCATTCTCTGAGAAATCTGACAGCACCGGCTTTGTACTTGTATTCAATCATATATACACAGGCTCTTTTATGTTATGCCACAAGAACAGAAATAGCAATGACGCTGCTTTTTACTACGACACCACAATCAGAACGTAAAGGATTCTTATAAGATCATGCTTCAAAATACTACACTGTTAAAATTTTCAGTTCAACGATGTACCATATCTTAGTGCAAAACAGAGATCTACACCATATTATTGTGGAATCTAGGTTGAACCAAATATTCTTTATAAAAAAAAGTGGAGATTTCCCCGGTAATTGGTTCAACCTCTTTAACTGCATCCGAAACTTTCGCTGTCGCTACCTACATCAACAAGTACCTCCAAGAAAGACAACGACGTGCATGGGTCTCCGTGGATCAGATTTTATAATATTGTTAAAATTATTTAAATAAAAACTTAACGGAATTCTACAAATCCAAGCCTTTCAGAGATTTCAAAGAATCAGGTCTTTCAGATGAAGGGTACTTCTATATGCATTTTCAGCCTTTCAAACGCAGTGGAAGTAGACAGAAACCTTCTTTTATTATTATAGATAAGTATATTTCATTTGTATAGAGTGAAAAGAAGAAATTATTTTGTCTTCGAAATAAGCTGTCGCCTACTATTACGCAATCTGTTGGGGATCCACGACAGTTATGTGACGTGCGTTCGCTCCATTCATGGCCGATTTGCAACATGTGCCATCCCAACTGCGGACAACATTTCTCCGGCTCTAGCGTGACTTTCAGCATTGACCACGGAATAGGTCTCCCACGCGCATTATTCAAGCGGAGAGCTGTTGAACATGACCTCTGAATAGCTCGAGATAACAATGAACAGATTTCTCGTAGCCAACACGCGATTTTCGACTCGAGTTGGAAATCCGAATCTTTTGATGCGTGTCTGGGCGAGAGGGATTCACGTCGTCTCCGCACGTACACCTCAAGCGAGTTGTAAAAGGGTTTATGTGCTGCGAACAAATAAGTGGCTGGTGATAAAAAAAGGAAAAAATAAAACGGTGATAAGTATACTATTATAAAAATTGTGTGAGTTGATGCTTACCATTACTTGTATAACGAGAAATCTTTGACGAAAAACGACGGATTAAGAAGACTTTTTTTTTAAATTTATATTTTGGTAAATGCCACAGTTTTTTTGTCAGTTTCATAATTATTTGTATCATTACAAATTATGTTAAAAGGGGAAATAACGTAGGAGTTATGCTTTTCACATTGGATGTGGTTTGCATGTTAAAAATAACTTTACCATTTATTTAACATGTTATGTTTCAAAGTTGATGAAAATATGTCATTGCATTTATATTTATAATTAGTTTAATTAATTTGACCCTTTTTTAACGATAACTAAGGTCTGCTGTTATATATATTTTTAAAAACTACACTGTTAAAAATAGGTATTAAAAATAAGTCAAATGTGCTCTTTTTTGAGTATATTCGATGCTTATCATGAATCCGAATACATAAATTTCAATTTTGAAAAAGACATGTACTCAAAAATGAGTGCAATGTATAAAAAGAGCAGATGCTAGCCTATATAGACTGTCTTAATAAATCACTTTCAATAAATTTCGGCAAGTACAACCAAGAATTACCGAGCATCGAACCCGGATCGAACCCATCGAAACCATTTCACATACGTATTTAAAAATGTTAGAAATTGAAGTTTTGTCTCTGCATTATATAACACAAATATGAAAAGTAGATTGAAAGCTTCTTGCGATAGTTCCTAGTTCGGCAGGTTAATATGAAATGACATATGATATAAAACTGTTATAGAAGAAGCGCAGACAAAACTAGAAAATATCTTATGAAAACGACAGGAATATTAATTAAAAATATCCCCTATCCTAAAAAAACCTTAGAATTTGAATTTAAAATGTGCACAGGTTTTCACCTACTAACAGTTTAGGGGCAATACTAATTGCAAATTCCTGGATATCGACCTCCATTTCTTCAATTCCAGTGCGTGAAAAACGAATTGGCTAAATGGTATGAAAAGCCCATCAGGATTGGTTCATGGATGAGGAGTTCCATGCGATTCCGTATCTACCATTAGTTTAAATTAATTCTAAGCTCCCCGTAGTACTAAACGAACAGAGCTCTCATTAGGGGTATTAGAGTAAAGGCAAGGATCCAGCTGAGCCTCATTCGTTGACGTCATACCCAGCTCCAGCAAATGAGAGATAGGTAATCCACTGCCGCACGTGGTATACGATGGCAGGGGTGGTTCTGATCCAATTATCGACGTATGGTATTGTTCGGGACTGAAATGGAACTAAAGCCCCCTCCGTTTCAGCCGTTCCAACCCCGAACATCCAACGAGCTTATCGGCTGAAACATATGCCTCCATTGTGTTCAACTTCATAAATAAAGATAACCCCAGCAACACAATTGACGGAGGCTGAAGTTGATACGTGGGTCCTGGCAATAGATAGGAAACGTGTATGGTGGTTTCAACCATAGTTTCAGAAAAGATGTGTGATTCGCGTGTTAAATTAGATTCGCTTAGCACTTTAGGAATGGAGTGAAAATGTCTAGTACAAAGCACAAAACCTATGCTTACTAGTGAGGCAATTTAAGCACAAAAATGCAAATGTGAAATTATTACAATATTTAGGCACAGCTAAAAATGATTGCTCAAAATCGACGAAAGATTTTTTAAACATGCTCCGATTAAATATTTCATCAAAAAAAGAAATATCTTCAACAGACAAAACAGACTTCACAAAATTGACCAATTGACGAAATATATTAGACTACTGTTCAATTATTTTTGCTTATAATCGAGGATAAATTTAATTCGATTAAATTTGACGAATCTTTTGTCAAATTTCAGTACCTAAACATTTTTAATTAAAAGAAATGTATAGGACATGGATAACAGCACATGTACTGCTACCAATAGGTATTCAAAATATTATTCGTCATCAAATACATTTGATGCTTAAGATAAGCATCAAATACATTCGATTCTTATCATGGCCCCGAATATATAAGTTTCAATTTTGAAAAAGACATGTACTTAAAAATGAGTACAAAGGGTAAAAATGAATAAAAAGAGCAGATGCTAGCCTACATAGGCTGCCTTCATAAATCACTTTCAATAAATATCGACAATTACAACCAAGACTTACCGGGAATCGAACCAAGATCTGCAGGCTTCGCTGCCCAGTGCCTTATATTTTAAACTACCAGGGCGACGTGAAGAAGTTATAAACAGAAGTAATGTTAAAAAGGCGTGCCAAAAGAATGGGAAGTAAAATAATTGATTTGTAATAACTCAGTTTCCATTTAAGCAATCGAAATCAAATAATGTAGAAAACCATCTTCTGAACAACTATTTTAAGTTTGTCAGATGACTTTGTTAAGGTGGCTTGAACAGAAGCTGAGATTAGCAATATCAAATCACATTAGCCATATTAAATCAATCGTTTTTAGAAAGTACGGTTATCTAAATTTGAATACGTCATCGCTCATTTACGATGCAACTTTACTAAAAAAAAAAAAAAGAATACGATCATGTACTTATTTTTAAGCACTTTTTTTTACAGTGTGCATAAAAAGAAAACTAATGTCACTAAATTGAGCAAAGGATGATTGCCCGAAAAGAGATAATTCATTTAATCAAATCAATAAAAACAATAATCAACAGGAATTCAAATTTGAATTTTATTTTGATATTCATTTGTACTAATCCCACTAACAAATTAAAGCAAGGAAATATTTTTAAAAAAACCTGAATAATCGTAACATTTTAATTGAAACTAAATGTATTTACTTCACTGCAACGGAAACTATTAAATCTAAATTTTTTGCGAAATTTGCCATATATACCTCTTGAAAGAATTGAGATTTTTGAATAAGCACTTAATTTTAATTCATTGTATTTTATCAATAATATTAACATATTATATAATTTTGTAAATAAACATAAAAAAAAATAACATCATGTAATAAAATGCTTAAAGCACAATCCAATTCAATTCTTAGATATTCTTGCTTTTCGTTTTCAAATCCATTAATTAAATAATTAAAGGCTTCTGTTTTTTTCTTTATATCTCTAATAAAGACTGACTTAATTTATAACCCAATTTACTGCCCTAAAACCTTGACATTTTATTTTCTTCCCTCCTTACGGTAGAAAAGCTTATAAAAGCACGAGCTTTATCTGATTTATTACTAACTTGTCACTAATAAGAAAGAATAAATTACACCAGCTAATATTAATGATGACAAAGTCATGCGTTTTAAAAATGCTTTTACTGAAATAAACTTTCTCACACTCATTATTTATTATTTTTGCTTGCTCATTGTTGATTGTAGAATGGGAGAAAAAATAACTGAAATAGGCTTCTTTCTAGTTAAAAACAATCCCTAAAAATGACTAATAGTTCCCAGTTACAGTATTTAAAGTTCTAAAATATATGAAAAAATGATTCAAAAATTAATTAAGTGTTATTTCGCCTATTGAAATAGGCTTCTTTCTAGTGAAAAATAATCCCTAAAAATGACTAATAGTTCCCAGTTACAGTATTTAAAGTTCTAAAATATATGAAAAAATTATTCAAAAATTAATTAAGTGTTATTTCGCCTATTGAAATAGGCTTCTTTCTAGTTAAAAATAATCCCTAAAAATGACTAATAGTTCCCAGTTACAGTATTTAAAGTTCTAAAATATATGAAAAAATGATTCAAAAATTAATTAAGTGTTATTTCGTCTATTGAAATAGGCTTCTTTCTAGTTAAAAATAATCCCTAAAAATGACTAATAGTTCCCAGTTACAGTATTTAAAGTTCTAAAATATATGAAACAATGATTCAAAAATTAATTAAGTGTTATTTCGTCTATTATATAATTTTTTTATTGATTTTTTTATTAGACTGTCGATTTTCCCTGTGTGTGTGTAATTTCCTTTTTTTTTAATTTCTTTCAGGCTGAACCGAATCCGAATGAAGAAGACTGTTTTTCCTTAGAAGCAATACCGAGCAATGTAGAAGGTGTTCTAAACAGAAAAAGGTAGATTTTTTTCTATGAAACGGTAGAAGAGATTTATTGGGAAACTCAAATAAATAATAATAGGTAAATGATAAAAAAAAAATACTTGCCGAACGAGCAATTTTCACCAAGTATTTACACTATAACAAAAATTGAGAGTATTTCCACAAATATTAGAGATATTTTATTTTAAAGAAATGTTTAAGGTAGTTAAAGTGGCTTCAGTTAAGCGCATATAATTAAGAACTGTTTTAGCGTTTCTTGGTATAAAAATATAATTCACAATTAAACTTTATTTGCAGTATAAAAAAATCATGTTTAATTATACAAACTTGAAATGTTATTTAAATACCGTTGATACCCCAAACTAAAAAACATTCGTACATAACATTCACACTTAAAGCAATTCCCCTAACAAATAATGTATAAATAAGAGACAATGCAAATATCTCATAGTGGGGTTTATGGGATTTAAAAAATACTATTTTTTTTTTGCAATTCCGAGCAATCGAATATAGTATATCAACATCAAATACCATTTTCTACTGAATTAAATATACTAAATTTATGAAAACGATTAAAAAATATTAGGAAGAAAATAATACACATGAAATACAAAATGTCATGAGAGCATAAATTAGTTCATTTATAGCCATCAAAAATAGCGGCAATTTTAGAATGTGTCACAATACTCTTTCCAATTAAAAAAATGAATCATTTCCTCCCATTGAATCACAGGGGTGAAAAGGGGGAGTGAGGATGTTGTACAAAATGAAAAGAAGGAATGTATTAAATAAATATTACTTTTTTTACAATTAAATTACCTCAATAATGAAGGATACAATTCAATTTATGAAACAAATAAAAGAGGCAATGCAGTGCTTTGTTTGATAACAAGTTTTAGCATTCGCACTAAAAATGTAAGTACAAATATAATTGTTAAAAAAATTACAAATTATGATTTTCGATTGTGAAATTCGCACAATTATTAAAAAAAAATTTAAAATAATTAAGATCCACAAAAACTTTTTTATAATAGTAAATATTAATAAGTTGCAAATGTTTAGAAGTAGACAACATTTTGTATTTGCTTTAAATAATCAAAATGATATTTTGAATTTTAGCTTAATTTGTGACAGAAACCAGCAACTAATCTTGTGCAATAGCAGACTAAATATTTGTGTATTATATGATACTTAACTTTTTAACTCAGGAATTAAAAGTTGAAGTCATACAACACCAAAAATATCCTGCTAAATTAAAAAATTTCAAATAAGTGAACAAAATTTTGTTTAACCCGAAAATACACAATGTATTTTGCCAAATCAGATATTTCAGCTATAACTCATTGCAGCAAATTAGCATTGCGCTATCAATTTACACATTTTCCAGATTGATCATCAAGTTAAAACAATGCGGCACAAATTTATTTTTATAGTTATATCATTAAAACAACTTTCGACGATAAGGCAACTCCTAGTTCGAAGTTTTCGTTTCGCCGTCGTAATGACCTAATATCGTTAATTAAAATGGCAATACCAATCATAGATAAATGCCTAATGGAGTAATTAAAAGTGACTGTCTAGCGGAGAACTTTCATGGCTGTACTGATCAAACGACGGCCATTTCCTGCTCTCCAGATAATTATGCTCCAACTCGGACGTGTTTTTGCCTTTCCGTCAGATAGATACTCAGGCATACAAAGAGATGCATGCATAACTTTCCGTTTTAATTTTCGCTCAGCGATTACGAGAATTAGTTGGATAGGAAATGCCACTCTGAATAGAAACGGTCTCTCTTCGGAAACGATGACGACACGCAAAGATGCATTCCCAAGCAATAACACGCGCTTTCCCTGGTTTGCACCTCCTTTTCATCTTCTCACAGTAAGAAACAATCAAGACTCAGGTTTACTTCAACAAAGAGACAAGAAAACACTTTCTGAGAGTAAGAAATAATACATTTCGGACTTCTCAAACCGCAAATCAATTCACTAACAAAATAAGTTCGTCGAATTAAATTCCAAAACTATGTATCCAATTACCTCGAAGTTTATAAACTAAATTAACACGAATAATTATTCACTATTTTATTTATTTAAGTTTCTATTGATTGTCCATGTTGTGCTCACACTTACACGTAAAAGCGCATTTTAGTGAACTTAATCAAATACACTCGGAAAGATTGTGGAAATTAAATACCACACTGTTAAAAATAGGTATTCAAAAATTAAGTAAAGTTTACTCATTTTCGAATATATTCGATGCTTATCATGATAAGTTTCCATGTTGTACTTAAAAATGAGTAAAAATGAATAAAAAGAGATAGATAGGCTGCCTTCATAAATCCCTTTCAATAAAAATCGACAATTACAACAAAGACTTACCGGGAATCGAACCCACATCTGCAGACACAGCTGTCTAGAGCCTTATCCGTTAAGCTACCAGGGCGACGTGAAGAAGTTATAAACATAAGTAATGTTAAAAAGGTGTGCCAAAGAATGGAATGTAAGATAATTGAATTGTAATAACTTAGTTTTCATTTAAGCAATCGACATCAAATAATGTGGAAAACCATCGTCTGAACAACTATTTTAATTGTGTCAGGCCACTTTGTTAAGACGGCTTGAACAGAAGCTGAGATTATCAATATTGAATCACGCCGCTCATTTTTACGAAAGAACGATTACTTAAATTTGAGTTCCCCATCGTTCATTTACGATGCAATTGTTTTCAAAGAAAAACGAGTATGTTCATGTACTCATTTTAAACACCTTCCTTTTTACAATGCAACAAATAAGATTGTTACAGGATGTATTTGCGTTTTTGAAGTCTTGTAAATTTGATAGAGTATTAAATTTTTATAATTTTCGCTCTATTTGGCTTGTTTGAAATATCGGTGATGCAGAGTGTTTTGTATTTTTAAATCACAATCAAGTGAACATGAAATGTTATGGAGTTGAATGAGCTTGTGTCAAAAAGCAGTCGAAGAAACAAGAGGCAGAACAAATTGACACTGACAAGTTTGTAGTCAAGTAAATTCTATATTTTCTTTCACGTCACAGATACGTACGTCAACATTTACACTGTACATCTCATGGAAGATGCAAAAATTGGAGAATAATATTTCTAAAATTTCGATTTTGCTTGCAAACATCAAAACTGACACTAAAATCCAGCAAAAGAATAAATTCAGTTTTTATATTTTTTTTAACATATTAGTGATTAAGAGTCATAGGAAAGACAACAAACATCACGCATTGAGAAATAGCAAATTACTGTTTCTGAATTTTCAAATTAAAAACACGTTATCTCCTGTTTCAGCAAAAGAAGATCAATAATCAGTTTGGTAAAGCATACGTTGGCAAGAAAATTACGTATATTACCGTAATGTATAAATAAACACATATAAAACATATTTTATATCATTCATAAATAGTGTAAGTTTACGTATAGTAGGTATAAGTTTACGTATATCATGCATAAAAGGTCTTTACAATTGTATAAACGTATGGTAAAAAGCAAACTTCTTCTCCTATTCTTTTCAACTGTTTGGTGAGGTTTGTGAGTTCAAAGGCTCTTTTTAAATGGCGTCATGTTTAAAAGCTCTTATAAATCGTAAAAAGAACACTATAAAGAGCTCTAGCATCCTTCTGATACAGGTGGGCGAGGTGACCAAAAGGTTTTGCACGCTTTTCTACGATTGATCAAAACTCTTAGACACTTCAATTGAAAACATGTTTCTCGTGGAAAAGTTTTAATATTGTTTTCAAGAGGATTACAAAAGTGTTGTTTCGTTCCAACTTCGCTCTGTGAAACACGACGATGTAAAACAACAATTCGTTCAATTAAACTCTTTAAATTTTGCTACCAAAATCTTACTTTTTTTGAGATATTTAATTTCATTAAACGGCTCTAACTGTGGAAGGTTATCCCCAAACAAAATTAAACCCCAACGAACAGTTGAAATCTACATTTTACATTTGAGTCGGAAATTTGTATAATTATGTTTATACAGATAACGAATTAATTCCACTACCAAAATATTTTAAGAATAACAAAATTGCACTTGCCTGTTTAATAATCTTCAAACTTTTTAAACAGCGGATGTAAACAAGCTTCGATCATATATATAAAAATATCAACAGAAAGAAATCCCTCATTTCAACATTTCAAAGAAAATTTGGTATTCAAATTTTACAAACCTGTAAATTATGCACATAATGAACAAATTCAACACTAAAAAATAATATATATATATATCTTACCTCGTTGGCAACTTTGAATGGCACTGTTTATATAATTATGCAGACAACACAGATAAAAAACAACAATTGTGAACATTAGAAACAAATAAGTAATACACGGAAATTACGTATACTTTTTCACCATTTTGGCTACTTTTGAGATCGTGCTTTCGATACTAATCATTTGACGTATAAAGAATGATGTTTTGTTCAATGACCGATGAATGAACGAATTCGTAAATAAAAGCAGAACAGGAAGATAATTTGAAGGCATAGTACTCCCAATTTTCAGATCGCGAATAGTTGATGCGATTGCAGCCCAATTCTTATTTCTAGGACAACAATAGCATCCGTTTCTTACTCAAATGTCGATAACCGCTCTTTATCATGGCTATTTTCGCACCCTTGTCTACTCAAAGTTGAGTTAAAGTATTCATAAGTATTCTATTAAGGAATTAAAATAACTATACAATTCCATTTAAATTTACAATTAAAATTTTTTTTATATGTGTAGCAAATCGCTTCGTTCTGTACAAAATTAAATGAGCAATTTTTAATGATCAACATTTACGTACGGGTGGGAATGTGATCACAAAAAATTGCATTTATGCTATTTTCAACAAAAATTAATATATAGGTTTTTTTAAACATATTTTTTGCGAAATGACAGAATGCTTTTAGTGATTTATATTCCATAAGTTGCACTGTATTGAATTATTTAAATCAAAAATTATTTTCCTGTTCCGCAGATTAAGCTGTAGTACTTAGCGCATAATTCTTTCTGTATTAAATACTTTCATTCCATTTTGCGAATGCACTAAATGATGAAATATTCTACAAAATCCCATTCTCTAATGACTTATTTATTAGTGTTTCGCATAAAGTAAGCATTCACTGGAAAAATATCAGATACTTATTCGAATACTCACAGGGAATTTGAAAAATCCAAAAATATTTCTGATTAGTGTTAGATTAAATTTACTTATCATATATTAGTTTAGAAAATTATATTACACTCTATTTCCTCATTCTTTTCAGCATCAACACCAAATTGAGATAGATCTAAACATTGGAAAGATAAAAAATTCTCAAATGTTTTTTCATTTGTGATTAATCAAAAAACACATTATAGCGTACTTTTCATACTTTCATATTTAAAGTGATCGATGATTTTAGCATTTATGCGAAACACTTTTAAATCTAGCAACGCGGCAGTCTATCAACAAATAACACAAAAAGCTTTAAAACATTTAAATGAATTTACAAATTGGTGGGTTTAACGACATTCAATGCAATCACTTAAATAAATAATAAATGAACATTTGGTGTAAAAATGAGAGAAATATATGAAGCAACATTTAATGTGGACATAAAACGGGTGTAAAATACTCGTTGACCACGAGATTTATCACATGAATCATGAAATAAATCAGTTTAAAGATTATTTATAAAATTTATCTATTGTTAATTGGATGAAACATTAAAAAATTTTCATCTATATAAATTTAACTAATGAAATTTTAATCATTACCATTATTAAGAAAATAAATTTTAAAATTGTTTTGTTAATGAATATCAATTGTTTGTAAATGGGAATCGATAATGGTGAAAACTATGTATATACTTTAATTCATAAACTGCTCCTCATAGTGATAATCTAAAAGTGATTAGTAAAATTGGTTCTAGATTAATTTCAATATAGAGGGGAGGGAGAGTCATTAAAGTATTTGACACCTGTTCCACCTCACTGGTTAATTTTGCTTACACAATGAAATGTACTAGTATTTATGCAGACTGCCGAGTTAGCCAATATGCGGCGATTCATCTGTACAAATGATGAGACGTTGAGCACAAAGAACGAGAAATTTCACAGAACAAGACACAATAATCCCATTGTACCAAAGCTTTGTCTAACTACGAGATTTAAGGGAAGAATGGGCTGAGAGAGAGAGTTCAAGAGTCATTGTCAGTTCAGCAATTGAAGAATTCGCCGTCTTGTTTCGAGACCTCTCTCAGTTGGCTCAACAAATGACACTGACGCACTTTGCCGTCCTAGTGGTGTACTACTTACTATTCATTACAGAAGATCAGTTCTCAATTACGATGAGCTGCGTAGACATTAGAGAATTGAGTTTAGCAAAAGCATGCACATGTGCCCTTCTCAACTCCTACATTGGCACGTAACGTAATGATTCATCACTGCAATCAAATCAGGTGGTTGTGCCTATATGTCGCATTGCAACCCATGGTGGATCAACAGCAAATTAGTACTTTCTTGCTATTCGTATGAACGTCGTTTCAGTTTTATACGATTTTAATTTAAAAAATAATTTTGACAAGAAAATAAATACTACATTTTTATTTTATAGTGTTTACTGAAGCTTTTAAAATGGAAAGAAAACAGAATAGGGAGCGCAATTTTACACTGCTTTGAGAGGTAAGTAAATAATTTATATTTTATAAAGTTTTTCCAAAATATATCAATAAACATAAATATTCAAATATATATCGTAATATCAATGACGTATCTACCCATTTATTCAACCGGCATTAAGATCATAGATTATAGATTATGAATAGCACATTAATAAATTATAATATACATGCCACATAATTATACGAGTGGTTATATTACAAAAAAACATTTGATATTGAAAAAGTTATATAAAACGTCTATTAGAAACAATTTTATGAATGCTTGAAAACAGAAAGTATTCCATACCTTGTTGGCTATTCTTAGAAGGTACTGGAAACAAAAGGACTGTTAAGACTAATTTCAATGTATCGAAAGTTGGAGAAAACTAATATTCCGCTTTATACTTTAAATTGTGAATAATAACCCTTGATGTTACAAAAAATAGGACCCTATCCTTCTCATCCAACACCCAGAAATGAATCTCGGGGAATGGTAATGTTATGTTAATGTTAAGTAAAGCTATTCAATAGCGTAGACCCTCAGCTACATGAAAGCCCTAGCTACAGGATTGGTTATTCAACCCGCACCTGGGATAAAGGCTGGGGGCATTTCGAAAACTTTTCATTTCAAATGCAGTCTTCTCATTCGAAGAGATTTGGGAACAATCAACTTTTTGTTTTAGTTCAATAACATAGTAAACTCGAAATATTAATATTGATTTTATTCATACACTGTTTTGCGCATGTGATCTACGAAATAATTTGCTTGTACTTATTCTCAAACATCTCGAATCTGTATTATTGATGTACTTATTCTTAAATATCTCGAATAAATCTGAGAAAATTTATAAATTTATTACCTGACATTCACTTTCACGTTTATCATTATATTTATATTTTTGTTCAGGATTAACTGATCATGTACTGATTATTATTTACAGATTTGGATCTAGTGTGCGTAAATAATTTACATTGATTTTAGGTTTGCGTTTTAGGTAGTAAATAATTGTGTTTAATATCTAGTAGGTTTATAACCTTTAGTTGGCCGCGGATTATCGCGTCAAAATTAATACAAAGCCCAAGCTATTTGCTTCTAATATTATTTAAAAAGTTTAAAGTACTAAACAAAATTCAGTTTTTAAATAATAAATTAATTTATAAAATAAATGTTAATGAAAAACAATTATTTTTATTAAGATAAAGTAACTTAAAATTCATAAAATTACTGTGTAGTTTTATATATTAAATAATCAATGCAAAATTTTAAATATAAATGTGTTCTTACATCAGTTTAGGCAACTTTGATATATTTTAATATGCAAATGATTTATTGGTTCTAAAAGACCTGTAGTCCACTAAAATTATCAGAAGACTGGCAATGCATTAATAGATAGAAAAAAAAACTTACTTTTTCTTCGAAAAATATTAAGAATTAATTTCTGAATAATCTTTGCAATAACTAAATCAATTGCTTTTGCCCTACTTAGGTAGTCCTAATTGCGGTGTACCAATAAAATTCCCGAATAATGGTTCATATTTGGGTACAAGCAACGTTTCTGCAATTTTGATCATTCTTTAATGGGAACTTAAATGCTATTGACTTCTAGACTTCTGACCATATTTGACCACCAATTTTTTTGGAAGAATGTGTTGAATATTAGGAGAATTCGCTTTTTCAAGATCGCAACATTAAACAGTCACAGTGTTTTTTAAAGATGCGCAACAGATTTGTTTACTTTAATTCGATTTGAAGAGACAAATTAGTTTGGAATTGGGGACATAGGGAAATGTAACATTTTTCAGAAAGGGCTCCTTTAAATGGAATCCTACTAATGACACCAGTAAAACGCGTTTTCCCTTTTTCAAGAAAGCATGCCATTCCATATACCTTTCGCTAAATTATAATTTTGATTTCTTATTTGGATATAAAAAGCCAGCTAGGGCATATTTTTTAAAAACCAAACAACTATCTGTTGGCTAGAGAATAGCTTCACTAACCACTTTATCACTAGTGGACTACGGGTTGTGAACCACTAATTTAGTATCTAGATCTAATATTCGAGTCTTTATTTCACTCTGATATAGCATCACTGTATTTGGATAAGATTTCACATTGAAAGAGAAGGTGGTGCTTTTTCATAGATCACTATTGTCGGAAACATTTCTAACTAGGGTGAATAAAATTGAATATTTTAATTATAAAGTTTGAAAATATACAACGAATTTAAGTAATTAAATCTATGTAGTACATATAAACTTCAAAGTGAATTTAATTTTTTAATCCTTAAAAGAACAAAATTCTAAGAAATATATTTTGATAATACATTATTATTATTATATAAAAATTATATTACTGTAATATAAAAAAAATGCCATTTATGTGGACTTTAGTTGATTATTTTAATTATCTAGGTGGAAAATAATTTTTTCTATCATAAAAAAAATATATGAGTATACATAAAGTATGAGATATATATTAAAATAATTTAGTAGTATTAGGGTTAAATCAGGGGTGCCCATAGGGGGAGTTCATGTCGCAAGTTGCGCCATCAGAATGTTTGAGGAGAAGGGGGGTGGGGGGATTTTTTTTCATTGCTTTTTTACTATTATTTTAAATTTTTAGGGGGAAAATGTTTTGGAGAAAAAATTATTTAATAAGTATATATAAATTAAAACCCGCAGTGAAGCAATAACTTTTCCGTTAGAAACAGTGTAAAAATAATAACAAATATGAAGATTGGTAAAAACTCAGGACCGCAGACTGCTACAAAAATGGAAAGAAAACGCTGACTGCAACAAAGTTAACTTTTTCGTTTGTAAATTTGAGGTATATGTTTTAATAAAACTGCAATGAAGCACAAACTGTCTCAATAACACTTATAAAACAAAAAACGATTTTTATATTGCACTCCACAAGTAACTAATGTCTTTCATGCATTTGTTCGCTAGTAGGCGTAGATGGTTTTACTATATATAGGTTTCGCTTTGTTGAGTCGAATCTGTTTTAATAATTTCAATGGTTTTACACTAAAAGAGTGGATAATGTATTTCAGTCAGCAAGGACGCTTGGTTTTTGTGAAGGTGCAGTTGACATGTGAAGTCCTATTTAAGATAGCCAAACATAAGAATCGTGAATGCTTTAAACAAAGCCAATAACGTTTTTTGCATGAATTTCGTCGAGAAAAAAGTCTTTGTGTTTACCTGTCTCTTTTGTCGGTGTTTAATATACGTTTTTTTTATGAAACTTTTACAATTCATTACTTATGAACTGTACTTTATTTCAAGTTATTCTCTGTAACCGGAAAAATATATTTATTTTACAATATATATAGTTGTGTTCTACATATAACGTTCCATATATAATTGTGCAGTTTTGTTTATACCATTAACAGAGAGAAAGTATACTTAACCAATAAAAAAATGAGATCTTCTAAGGCCCATTCTACCCGGACGCCATTTACGCGCATTGCATTTTGCAGAAACATCTATGATTGGTGCATTCAAACCACGTGGTTTGTATAGACCAATCGCAGAGTTATCAGCAAAAGCTAATGTGCGTAAATAACGTCCGTGTAGAATGACGACATTATTAAATCGTGTTAACTTTTGCAGATGGCTCTGTGATTGGGGAATGCAAACCACGTGGTCTGCATATGTACTCGTAGAGCCAAGGTATCTAACGCGCGTAATTAGCATATGTTTTATTCTTTTGTTAATTCTTTGATGTCATGATGTGTTTAAAAAAACAGATGTTTTTTATATATCATGCCAGAAAGCTTTTCTTTCTTATTAATAAATAGTGGCATTTTCAGTGACATTTGGCTAACATATGAGAGGCAATTGTTTCCGAACATTTAGGGTAAAATCTATTTGCATCATGTGTTTCTGCTGGTTATAGCGATTTTGCTTATATCACTGACAAATGCGATAAAATGAAATATTGTATGTAGTTATTTTCGTCTAAATGGGGCAATTGTAAGGGTTTTTCCGAAATTGAACAAGCACAGATTACCATCTACATTTATATAATAACTATTTTTAGGTGTTTCCAAAATTGAATTCAAAAATCAAGATTTAAAATGTTAAAATTTTTTATTTGTAAATTATATTTTCTGGTGGTATGAACACCTTAGCCAAACCGATGATATTTTACAGAAAACACCAGATTTTTAGTCCAGAACAAAGATCCGGTTCTTGAATCGAAATCGATTGAAACAATTCTTGGCGCACACGCAATAACAAGTTCTATGAAATGTATTGTGAATTTTAAAGACCGTTTTAACAATTAATAAATTTTTGAAATTACGATTTAATTCGGCAAAATACGACCATATATTTTATCAACGAACCTGGATTTAAGCACCATTTGTTTGTAGCAAAAGGGAACGTTGTGAAGAGAGGAAGTTTAAGGCAATATATAAGTAAATGTATATAAGTTAAAGTAACCAAGTGTATATCTTGATTTTATTTGTATCTAATTATCTCTAACTGATTTATAAAATGTGAAATGTGGAGCTTTGTGAATTCAGTTGAAAATTTGAGATTCTAAAAAAGTGATATGCTTAACTAGTTGAGAGGGTGGGGTGTTGATATTGTTTTGTGAGGGTGGGGGAGGGGGCGATTTGAGCCATTGGGTTTGAGGATGATGGGCACCCCTGGGTTCGACACCTATGCCACTTAATTAAGAAATCCTAGTAAAGTAACAGTATGAGACATTTTTAAATGTATTAGAAAACGAATCTAACGAAGATCTTGTGACCAAGTATGCTTTAAACAATACATTGTGTATCCTTATTATGTATATTGAGAACCATGAGCTGATTTGATTTAGGAAAAAATAATTAAAAAATATATATACCCTATTTTTCCCCACTTGTAAAATCCCATTTATCACAAACTGAATAAAGACAAAGCCAACAATAATCTTCGAATGTTTAAAAATTAAAGTTAGCAACAAAAGTAAAATATTACCCCCTCTTTCTAATACAAACATATTAGTGTTTAGTCCGAAAAAATATATTAAAACCAGTATCGTTTATCAAATCGTTGAGGGTAAAATATTTATAACTACAGCCTAAAGGATCTCATAATAAAGTTTGAAGGATTTAAAATGTACATTAGGTTAATAAATTGTCCTACTTTTAAATTCGACCCATTTAATGGTTGTTTCAAGACAAAATTTGTTTCTGAAACTTTTCGAACCGCTTTAACAGCCTAATGTTAACCCCTAGTAGAAATTTGCTTTGATCAACCATGGGACATTTGGAAGGAAGGTCTCTGCAAAATTCGCCTCCGTGGAAAGCACACAAAATATACGACACTCTAAAATAAAGGGAGGGCTGACATGGGGCAAAGAAGAAGAGAGGAACGGCCTTACGTTTTTGTCGCCGATGCAGTGGAATCATTGTTGTTGGCATTGTTACCTCCACTCGAAGAAGAAGACTTCTGGTGCACTGCCAGTTTGGCAGCCTGCGCTTGTCGCTCTTGTTCGTTCAGTTCCTTAATGGCCTGGATCTCCTTCTTGAGCTTCATCCTTCTGTTCTGGAACCAAATCTTGATCTGTCTCTCCGTAAGGCAGAGAGCGTGTGCCATCTCGATCCTTCGCCGTCGGGTTAGGTAATGGTTGGTGTGGAACTCCTTCTCCAGCTCCAGAGTCTGGTAGCGTGTGTAGGTCTGGCGACCCCGCCTGCGCAATCCATTGGCGCCTGAAAATATAAACACTCTGCTGCAGTATGAAAGTCTAGACTCCTTATCGCGAGGCTGCTTTTTATAGAAAGAGGGAGGGAGCATTACTCCCTTCCCGGGCAACGGATTGAGAGCGCCGCAGGTAGTAAAACAATCAGGTGCTCAGCACGCTCAAAAGATTCGCAACTGAGGAGGCCATATACCAGGGGTTTCCAATCTTTATATGGCTATACGGATCATCAAATTAAAATTTCGCAGAATGACACTTTCTAATAGCATAAAATAAAATGGAGGTATCAAATATTATTTTGCCACTAAATATATTTCAGGTACTAAATATTGTCTTCAAATTAATTTATTTAAAAAAGATTCAATTGTGTTTAACTTAAATTATTTTAAATACTTAACATATTAAAGTTAGTGAAATTACTTGTAATTTTTCAGGTAATAAAATTGATATTTGAGCTTGTATTTGTTTTTTCAACTTCTGATATTTTTTAGTAGAACAACATATATGGGAAATTCCACGGTATTTGTCCCCTCCGCACATTATTTTTTTTTAATTATATGTTATTTAACGTAAATAAACCCAATTTTTAAAAATTAACTAACCTGAACACTAACTAAACCCATTAATTTTAAATTAATTAACATATAATAAAATAATAACCAAAAGTTCGGATGGGACAAATACAGTGGAATGGCCCATATAAAATATGTACAAAAGAAAGGAAAATAAAACCTTTTCACAGCTGGGATTAAATTTATCATTTATTGTTTTCAAAAACACGACTTTAAGTAATAAAGTTTATCTCCAGACTGATAAAGTTGCCATAAAAATATTTTTTAACAACTTAATAATATTTACTATGAGATCACCCTTTTAGATAGTTTGCATAAATTGAGTAAACATCAATCAACGCATTTTACAAAATATTAAAAAATATTTTGGCGCCATTTGATAAGTTAAACAAATAGATGAGTAAATATGTATGTATGTATGTATGTATGTATGTATGTATGTATGTATGTATGTATGTATGTATGTATGTATGTATGTGTGTATGTATGTATGTACGTGTACGTACGTACATACATACATACATACATACATACATGTTTTCAAACGTTGACTTGGGTAGAAATATATGAATTTTATAATTTGTTACTAAATTTTCTTTGTAATGTAATTGCAAAAAAAATTATTTCATCAGTTTTTCTACATTAGAAAACTCGGAATATCACCTGTTCCATGATTTAAAATTGTTTATCCAAAAATATAGAAAAAATATAATAACAACTTTACAAAATATTTATGCCTACTGTTAATAATAATACAATAATACAATTTATGTTATATCACGTTAAGCATACCGTTAGCGACAGAGTGATCAATATATTTACATAATATAATTATAATCAATATATTTACATAATATAATTATAATCAATATATTTACATAATATAATTATAATCAATATATTTACATAATATAATTTCTCAATTAACTAAAATAAAAAGCATGACAACACTTCAAGGGATTTTTTCACCGCTAATACCGCAACCTAACAATGGAAAATCGTTAAAAATAGGTCCATTATAAAGAAAATGTACACAAATATACGGACCCCAAATTTTATTTGCTGCAGAAAAATAGTTGGTTATGAACTATTACTATAATTATTTATAAAAGCTTTTCTTATATCGTCCAGTATATTTGATAGTACCCCTTGTAGAAACTGATATTTATAATAAATAATACCAAAACGTATTTCAAGCTATTCTATAAAATATTGTAACAGCTCATATTGCCGTATAAAAAATTGTGAAACGAAAAGTAAAATTTCACGTTGTTCTATTAAAAAAGTGTTTTGAAAGTAATATTGATATTTAATTTTTTGACTTGAAACGTCTTTCAGTTTGGTTAACAGGGTGTCGCTTGATAAAACGGAAGTATGTAGCACGCTTACGCACATGGCATCTACCAGTAAAGCAATCATATGCGCTCTGTTTACGTAGCGGCAGTAACGATGAAAGAATGAAAAACTCCTCTTTAGTGAAAATCCGAATATACCGAGTGTGAATGCTAAAATTCGAACCTTGCAGAGGAATCGAACTCGCAATCAACATGCTCGATGTGATGAGCGGTTGCTTACGACTCTCGGCCATGATGTCGTATGTGAAAGGGGAATGTTAACCAACACAGCAAAATTCGAATTTATTTAAATAAAAAACTTGTGGGTTATAAGGATTTGTTCTTATTCAAAGAATTTTAACTAAAAAAAAAGGTAAATTATTAAAGTTTTTGAATTAAAAAAAAAACATTTTATTAAAGTACTTTTTTTTTCAAGGACCAATAAGTTATTTTTAACGTCTACTGTTTATATATGGCGAATTATGCCTCGGCTGGGATTCTAACTATCACTGCATGGCTCTCGGCGGTCACTTAAGTCACTTGTCCATGATATCGTCAGAAAAAAAGTAATGTAAATACCTCATTACAAGATTCGGTTATGACAGCATCACGTTAAGTATACCGTTAACGACAGAGTGATTTAACAGGGAGATATTAATTCAACATATTTTCTGTTGTGAAACTTCACATCACAATACGTTTATTAAATAATTAAAAAAATATTAAAATAGGGATTATGGAAATATACAGTTTAATTTGATTAAGTCGAACTATAATTATACAAAAGGGTTGTTACAGATGGCACATAGAACGTCATATTTCTCCCACAGTTTTAAGCGTACGTATGTACCGTGTGCTAATGTCATAGACTCCTGACGTCGATTTATGACCCCAGGAAATTTTGGTCACCAGCCTTTGTTCTCCGACTGCTCAGTACAGCAGCTGGTACCCCTTCGGGCATTTGTTTGGAGCATCCCCCCCCCCCTTCGTGCAGTCTATTTTAAGAATCTCAAATCGAAAATATATTTGGTTTAAACTGCATCGAATCAAAGGGAATGTGATGCCAGAAGGGCAGTAGTTTGTGGCATCACATTGCTTTCCAGACAAACCAACAGAAAATTAAGGGTACTTACCTCCAACCTTATAATAACATTACGCATTATATTTTATAAATTAACACCAATATTAAAATAATAGCCCACACAACACTGAAATTAAATAATCTTCAAAAATTATAAAATATTTTTTTATTAAATAATATTTGAGGCGCACAAAATTTCAGGAACCAATGTCCAAATGCTATAAATGAAATTATTTATTAAATGCTCTGTGGTTAACTAGTTATCGTAGACATCAAATATGTTGCAAAAACTATAAGATAAACTTAATTTTTCGCGATATCTTACAACCAATCAGAATTCGTAAACATTTGCATATTCTAACCAATCGACAATCTTAAAGCAATTGCTCCACGCATTACGCCTAGCAAGCAGGCGTGAGGCTTCACTAGATGCGCACGCTACCGTTGACGCAGAAAGATAAACAAAGCTTTAGAATGCCCCAATTAGAAATTAATCGCCTTGGCGAGAAATCCGCCTCCATCCCATCATCTCAGCTCCCTAGTGCTCATATACCCTCTGCAGCACGCACTACGCCTGTGTCCCCGATACAGCCCCTTTATTTATTTTTGCTCATGCATCACATTAAAATAACATGAGTGATAAATAAATCTCTCTAAAAAATTGATCTATAAAAATTAAGTAGTCACTAATAACACGAGTAAAAAAGTAGTTTATCTTAAGTAAACAGCTTTCATTTATAAGTTGTAAATATGTTTTATTCAAATATTTTAACTCATCAACGTTTGTATTGGAAATATATTTTTTTAAATAACGACATTTCAAATCTTATAGCAAAATAGGCGCAGAGCTATGAATAAAAGACAATATATTAGATACAGTTAATAATAGTGTACTTTTCCACACTATAGATGTGTCTTCGATTGTAATATCACGGCACCGACCATCTTCATCATCACGCGCCGACCAATTTCATTATCACTGTGTTTTTTCTAACAGTACTTTGTTTTGAGTTTAGTTTATACTTAGTTATGTGTGGCAACAGCGATATATATAAATATTACAACATGCCATTCTCTGGCTTTTTGATAATAAATATCACTCTTTGCTTGACGTTAAATAATAATGGATGTTTCTTTGCTGTATATTGTCTCTGAATATTGACTCTGAATACACAAGACATAAAGTGTCCAGTATTTTTTTATTTTTTTTGCTATGACCTGCTCATATTTGCCAACGTTAGGAAGTAAACTTCCTGATTAAATAACAAAGTAATTCGGTGTATGTAAAATATTTTCATGCATATCATTATAATATGCCTGCTAATGTAGTTCCACGGAGATTTTCAAACAACTGAATTTGGTTAAACAATTTAATAACCAGTATACATCATATTATCTAACGTTTCTTTTGTATTTTCATAACATATTGCACCTACATATTTTAAGCCTACATATTGCACCTACATATTATAATAATCGTGTTAAAAGAACAATGTATAAAATTATGATTTTGTCTACAAATGAGCACTTTAAATTATAGGATATAGTAGTTTATAAATCCTTTAACACTGTTAACAAAATAAAATATAAGACTTTGTTTGATATAATTTATCTTCTTTTGTCCCATATTCATTTGATTAAGAAAACATTTTCTTTTAGAGTGTTGCCTGTTTTTGAAGAAGACATTTCAAGTACTTGGACTGCGTAAAGAGAAATTGCTTCCAGCCAAGTCCTCGGAGAAAAAAAAAACGTGTACCCAAGATGGTAGAATTTTCCACTTTTAGACTATTTATTAGGTTCAGTTTAATAAAAAGTAAAACGAATTAAACATTGACCTAAAGGTAAAATAAATAATAAATATGTATATACATATGCGTGAAAGTGAAAATGTAATGTTTTAAAGTGAGACCTTAATAAAAACTAATCGTGTTAAAAGAACAATGTCTAAAATTATGCTTTAGTTTAAATTATAGGATATAATAGTTTATAAATCCTTTAACACTGTTAACAAAATAAAATATAAGACTTTGTTTGATATAATTTATCTTCTTTTGTCCCATATTCATTTGATTAAGAAAACATTTTCTTTTAGAGTGTTGCCTGTTTTTGAAGAAGACATTTCAAGTACTTGGACTGCGTAAAGAGAAATTGCTTCCAGCCAAGTCCTCGGAGAAAAAAAAACGTGTACCCAAGATGGTAGAATTTTCCACTTTTAGACTATTTATTAGGTTCAGTTTAATAAAAAGTAAAACGAATTAAACATTGACCTAAAGGTAAAATAAATAATAAATATGTATATACATATGCGTGAAAGTGAAAATGTAATGTTTTAAAGTGAGACCTTAATAAAAACTAATCGTGTTAAAAGAACAATGTCTAAAATTATGCTTTAGTTTAAATTATAGGATATAATAGTTTATAAATCCTTTAACACTGTTAACAAAATAAAATATAAGACTTTGTTTGATATAATTTATCTTCTTTTGTCCCATATTCATTTGATTAAGAAAACATTTTCTTTTAGAGTGTTGCCTGTTTTTGAAGAAGACATTTCAAGTACTTGGACTGCGTAAAGAGAAATTGCTTCCAGCCAAGTCCTCGGAGAAAAAAAAACGTGTACCCAAGATGGTAGAATTTTCCACTTTTAGACTATTTATTAGGTTCAGTTTAATAAAAAGTAAAACGAATTAAACATTGACCTAAAGGTAAAATAAATAATAAATATGTATATACATATGCGTGAAAGTGAAAATGTAATGTTTTAAAGTGAGACCTTAATAAAAACTAATCGTGTTAAAAGAACAATGTCTAAAATTATGCTTTAGTTTAAATTATAGGATATAATAGTTTATAAATCCTTAAACACTGTTAAAATTCATTTAAAAATTAAATTATTCTAAAATGACAAAACGTTGGTAGACACAGGCAGAAAAGATCCGACTTTAAAACTTATTAAAGACTTAGACTTCTGAAGTACATTTTATTATTAATTATATTTTTAGATATAGAAATACAAAACAAACCATAAATAGTGAAAACCGAAATATAAAACCGATGTATCATATCTCTTTAAAACCTAGTTTAGATGGATAAAGTAACGCATCAGTTTTCTTCTGTAAATAATAATGGATGCCATGTTATTTTGTATTTATTTATATATTTTTAGGCTGATTCAATTAGTTATTTTTATGCTTACTTTAGTTGGCAAAGTTCAATTCTCCCCAAATTTATTTTATTATTACACTGAAATTAAGTTTCGTCAATCTCGATTCGAATTTCACAAATTTGTGAATATCTTTTTTGGAAGTTTCATTTGACAACAGTTGTCTTAATCTTATTTCACACAAAATGATGGAGTAAGCATTTTACAAATTGTATTCAATAGTAAAAATGTAATGTGTTGCAGAGGATTTTTATTCCTATACAATTTATGACAAAATGTCAGTATACTTAAAGGAAATAAATTACGAAAGCAATTTTAATTTAATCAACAGTTATCATGCGACAAGCTTAAAAAGTCCCGTTATGAAATTGAATAAGAAGATTACATTTTATTTGAGATAGTAGTTAAATTTAATACATTTACCAATTTAATTTATATGTACTCTAAATTCATTTTTTTAATTATTTGTATGTGAGGGGGTTCATTTTTTAACAACTAGTTTGAAATTAGTTGAAAGCCATAAGACGTGTTTAAGTTTCTAATTTGATGATTGAAAAGTCTTCACTGAAGGGGAAGAATCCATTTCAATCAACAAGGAACTCTTTCTTCGATGCTGGGATTTCGGTTTTAATAGGCTCGTTAGCACACGCAACAGTTGCTTTCAAAGAACAAAAATGATGTTTCTTTAAACGAGCCAAAATAGATGAGATACCTAATAAAGTGATGCTTTGTTGAACATTTCCGAGTTTAACCAGACGGGAATTCGAACATGGGAAAGTTAGCGTAGAAGGATAATGTCTAATTATTTACTTAAAAAACAAACAATACTGAAAGTTAATGACACTTGAAAAGAAGGGTTCCTGTAACAATCCATACATATATATATATATATAAGAATGGAGTGTCTATCTCCGGTTTCGAACAAAACCACTCATTTTGAGTTCTTTGCATGAATTTTGATACACTGATTCAGAAAATCACATTGATTTTTTTTGTCAGTTTGTTTGTGCGGCTTTAACCTGAACGAATTTCCATGAAACTTGCGTCAGTTTATCAATAATCTTTCAATTTAACATCTGCGCTTTGTTTCATGTCGACCGTTCAGAACTTACAGAACTTTTTCCATTTCCTCATACATTTTTCCTATTGGAAACTTATATTGTAGATCTTCCCTTCATAACATTATTGTTAAAAACCACCTTGGCGACCAAAAATAGTTTTCAACAATATGCTATTTGTTGCTACCAGACTATTGCGATTTTTCTTTGAAAAATACATTTATTGAGCAGCAGATTCTTCGGTCGTTAGCAGGAATCGGTCGTTAGCAAAAACCTTTCCAACCGAAGGAGGAAGATATACCAGTTGTTTCGTTTGATCCATTCATACCCCGAACATGCTTTGCTTTGTTTCAAGATCTTAAACGAGTCGGTGCCTAATTCCAATCCTACGTTATTACATTGATGCTAATATTGCTATTTGTTACGGAGTGGAAGCGTGCTGCAATGTTGTAATATTTCACCCTAAAAGTTTAAATTCAGGTTTCTTTATTTATACCTCCATGTAGCTTATTTTAAAGGTTTCGCTTCAGAAATATTTCATTGAAATTCAAAAATGAATATATTGGAAATTTAATTTTTAAAAGAAATATTGTCAGTAAATAATGACGCAGGCATATTTAACATTATAATTTACAATTCTCTGAAATTTCAGGGTGAACAGTTATAATAAAAATAATTCCTAATTTATTTTTCTTCAGAAATTTTGTTCAAAGACGGATATATAGACTCCGGTCGCCAATTGACACAAAGAAAACTTCGCTAAATACGATAAATAATTTCCATTTGGAAGAATGTGATATTTTTTTTCTTTGATATATGCTTGCATCGGCAGAATTAAAACTAATTACTACATGCGTTTATTGTCACTGAAAAGTTAATTTGTATTAAAAAAATGCAACTTTTAAATAATTAATTTTCAATTTTAATTGGTATTGAAGTAACATCGCCAATTTCTTACTTTTATTTTTGCAGAATATATTATTTTCATCCATATTATATTACAAGGCAATTTTAATCATTAATTTTTAAGAATTTTTATATAACAAAAAAAAACACCTTTTACAAAAACATCAGTTTAAATAGTAGTCGCAATAGCATGTAAAGTCATAAACAAAAAAAATTAAAAAGTACTAGGCTTAGGTATTTCGAAAACTACTCAAAGTAATTGAATAAATCTATATTTTGAAAAAGCTTATTTTTCACAGCGTGCAAAGAGTCATATGCGACTGGCTACGTTAACAAAAATAAAATCGCGCAACTGTTACTTCTCAAATTGACCATTAGCAAATTCGGACATTGCTAGTAGTTTATAAACATACGTTTCAATGTTTTATGCGTAATTCATAAGATCCCAAGTTTATTTTTTATTTAGATTACTTTCTGAAAGTTACCATTGTTTGTGGATTAAGGTTTCATACATACGTGTACAAAACATTGTCACTGAATTTTATAATTTATTAAAATATAAAATTTTCTTTAGAATGGATTTTTTAAAAAAATATTTTTGAGTTTTAAGATTTCAAAAATGCATTTTTGTATATTTTGAAAATATAATTTTAGTATTTTTAAACTTTAAAAAAAATAACATTTTTATAATAAGGAGTTTAATCATTTGAAGATTATTCATATAAAGCAGTCAAAAGTGTGAAATTGAAATATTTAAACCTTAAGCAACAAATCATTTCGTTTCCACTACTGCGTTCTATGAATATTTAAATATTATATTAAAAATATCTCTTAATTATGCAATTATAACGTGTTTTATATGGAATTTATTTTACACTTACTTACTTAGTTACATATTTCTTTGTATAACTGTTGTCATTGCAATTATATTTTAGAGAATTTCTTTTCGTGTATGGCAGTCAGAGTGCCGAAATCTACAGAAAAACAGATACAGGTAATGTATTTTACTTTTTACAGTAATAATAGAACACAATTGTTTAATTTTTTTGCATTCTTAGTTATGAGTATGTTCTGTTTAAAAAATAGAGCCGCATGTTTTATTTTTATAATATAAGTATTAATTTTTATTATATTCTAAAAACAGGTCTACGCCGTTTGTTTGTTTTATTAGATATATAATGTTTTAAATGAAATAAAAAATCGTTTGCAAAACATATTAAAAATAACATCAACACAGCAAAGATTTACGAATGAAAACAAAACGTAATTTTTACTGGCAGAGTTCTCTTTTCGATGATAATAAATAATAAAAAAGTCGGTATTTCAAAATAGTGGATTACAGAAAATAATTTAGAAAATTGTAACAAATACAGTGCCAAAATATACTGAGTTAAAGAGTTGATGGTTATGATTTCTTATTCAAATTTAAATTTTAACTAAAAAATGCATTATATTACCTTTTACACGATAATTTTCATGAATCCCACAAAACACATATTTTACCCCATATGTGAATCTTGTGTAGGTTATCTTAGAAAAAAATAATTAAAACTATTTTTAAAAAAACCTAGAATTAAATAAAAATATACGATTTTAATTCTAATAAATAAATAAAATATTTTAGAAATGAAAATTTTATGAAAATTTTAAAATATAATTGAATTTTTTGCAAAATTAGTCGCTTCCTATCATTTTAATTACATGTAAGGTGGGGAAAAATGTGTTGTAAGATAAAATGTTTTTTTAATTAAATATAAAGTTACGCATTATTAAACATATGTTTTGTTTTTTTTATAAAAAAAATCGTCTTTTAATGGAGCACATTTTAAAAAGAATTACTTTTCTGGGGGATTTAATTCCAGTCCAACAGTCGATTTTTTTGAGTATACAGAATTTTTTTTGAAAATTCTATACATGAAACTTCTATCGAAACATATAATAGGGGAACAATAAGGACCAAATTTCGTGAAATGACTGAAAACGAATTTTTTTTAAACGGTGAATACATTTGAGTAAAAATCTATGGTTATTAAAAATATGCAATCTCCCGACAGATGATTTGCAGTACTAACACAATTCATAATATTTCATAATATATGAACCAAGTTTTATTCTGTTTAAATTCATTTATGTTTGAGATTTGACAAAGTTAAATATTAAAAGAATTGAGACATGATTACTCAACTAATATTTAAACTCCCAACACCAAGTATTTTGAGGTGTTGGATATTCAAATATTGAAGTATTTTCCTAGTTTTGACGTCCTTACTCAATTTACTTTGGACATTTGAACACTAGATGAGAATATATTTGGAGTTCTGGAGGGGGAAATTTGAGTCGCAGAAAAATATTTTCGGGTGGGAATGTTGCAGGTTTGATCAGCCTAATCTCTGCAAATCCTCTTTATGCAAACTGAGTAAGAAGTGGGAAAAGAGTAGTGATTGGGGGGGGGACGAAACTTAATGTCGAGTCCCTAACGCCCGTGACGCAACTTCTCGGGCAACGCCCGTGACGCAACTTCTCGGGCGTTCCATAAATCCTGTTCATTGAGCGTTTCCAAAAGTTTCGTCATGCAAAGTGGAAGTTGGCTCTCCCAGCGATGGTTACGAGTGCGGATATTACGGCTGCCTCAGATGGAATTGCTACTCTGCCAGTCTCTGCTCGTGCATCTTAATCAAGGCGCCTGCACATTTTTCAGCTCCTTCGACAAAATGGGGATTCGGTGCCGGAATAGGTGGAAGGAGACAGAAAACACTGTTTGGGTGGAAACAACACGAAGGATTCTGGTTTTCAAGACAGGCGTAGCATAAAAACTTGTTTCATTAACTCGAATGACAAACCTGACAACATTTCAAAAATTACTTCGTTCATTTAAAATAAGTTGGATACTTTTTAACAAAAATAAATTTGTATTTACAATACAAATTTGTTAGATAAATTTTTATTTACAATAAGTTGGATACTTTTTTAACAAAAATACTGCTTGATTGCGCCACATAAGAAAAATAAGTATTTCTTAAAATTTAAGCCGAACGGTTTTCACTTATTAATAAAGGTATATGATTATAAACCAACTTGCTTTATATAATGAGCATGCATTGTTTTATTAACACGTAATTTGTTTTTAATAGAAATTAATTAACAAAACACTTTTCCAAAAACAAACATGTCGTGAAATGGTGCAGTGAAAGAACTAAACAACATATTATTAAAATAAAAAAAAAATACGGTTTGTGATACTTAAAGTTTTTAAAAAGGGAAATTAAATTTCTTGAAATTAAATCAGTCCAATCTTATGAGAAGATTACAAGAAAACTATTCTACACTTCTGTTACCTATCTAAATGTGCTCCGTGCTCGGGCAAAGTGAATAGTGATCTTTAAAATATAAAATGAGCATTAGAAAATATCTCTTATTAAGCGCCATACATAAAACAAAACATGAAAGAAAATCAATAGTTTCTTGAAAGATCTTCTGATTTGAATAATTGATTAGTTACCTACTGTTATTCATTTTGATTTAAATAATAATTGTCACAAATACTGATAATTTATAATATTAATTATATCATAATTTGATTATTTCATATCATTGATTATATCACATTGCGGATTTTTCCTAATTTGTTACATTGTGGTTTTCTCTATATTATTGATATGAAACTTTTTTTTTTTTTGTAAAATCCTATAGCTACTTGCAAAGCTCAAACATGTTGATTTTAGTATCAATGAAAAGCTGTATCGTATTTTATAAAAGTTTAATTTGCATGTAATTCTTGCATGGTGCTCATTTCAAAAATCAATCATAAACTACGATAATAATGAAAATTTTTGAGAAATGTAATTAGATCATTTGCTTTCAAAACGTTCTGCTTATGAAAATATGTAGGTTTTTTTGTAGTGGATTTACTCAAAATGGCAAGTTATGTTTACAAAACAAGCGTGAATAAAAGAGATGTACACATATTTCAAAATTATATTTATAGCCAGTACATAAGAGTAGGGTTTATATTTATATCCACTTCTAACTGTTTTGAGTAAATCCCAGCAAACCGTCAAAGCTTATAACAGGTCTGTGCTGTGGATTGTTTTATTTGAATGTTTTAATAGTAAATAATCGTTATTGATGCCTCATTGTGGGTTAAAAATTTAAACGAAAACGATGAAGTACCTTCAGGTTATTAAAACCTCAAATGCGTATTATAGCAGAAGAAAATCCTTTTGTTAGGATTTCCTTACGTTTCAAAACGACACAACCCTTACTTTAATTATACTTTTAATGAGTTTGGTAGTTTTTAATAGTTATTCAAGATGGTGTGGTATGTTAAGAAAATAAAAAAAACATCAATCTTTAACATTCCGTCGGGGTCACAATATGTTAACCGCTGAGTTCGAGTGCCATGTACCTGATAGGCCACGCATTCAAAAAGCATACTAAGTACCTAATTATACAACGGTCAAGTGACAGATATCATTATTGATAATCTAAACTTTTAAATCAAAAGTTTCTGCAAAAAAATATGTTTTTGAGATGAAAGTCCAATTGCGCCCGACACAAGTTTAAGCTCCAAAATTGATGTATCGCAATTACACATTAAAAAAATATATATACAGGGCGTTTAAGAATTATTACAATTTTGGCAATCAATAAAACCTAAAAGAAATAATATATCTAAGTTGTGTTGCTTGTATATGTAAAAGCAACACGCGCACTTAGCTTTGTAAGCAGCTTTTTCTAAAACCATTAACGAATCATTCAACGTACCATTCCAAAACTATTCAACGGACTGACCTTTCTCCTGAAAATTAGTACATGATAATTATCTTTACAACTTTGACACGCAATAAAGCTTAAAGAAAATAAGGTAGATAAATTATGGTGCTTGTACATGTAACAGCAACATATAAAGTTTTATTGTAAGTAATTTAAAAAAGATTAAATCGAACAGTTTAAAAAATAAGTATGAAAATGTCGAAAAATAAATATAAATTTTCAAATATATATTAATAAAATTTGAGTTAAAGATCTATGAATGTCCAAGGGCAGAAATGTAAGGAATCTTTCTTATTCAGTAATCATTAAATTACAAAAGGTAATTACTGCAGCGAAACAAAAATTTAAACAAGATTGTATATCATGTTTATGTTGGTTATTATAAGAAATGAATGTTCTTGAAAGAATATTAGATTTTGTAAGAATGTTCTTGTAAGAATATTAGATTTTTTTAAATTTATAATTACAAAACTTTGACTTGAAAATATAATTATTTTAACAATCACAATTGATTAATTTTATACAAGAAAAAATTAAATTCCTGAAAAAATGCAATATATTAAAAAATAATAATAATTATATATATATATATATTTATATATATATATATATACATTATATATATATATATACATTATATATATATATATACATTATATATATATATATACTATATATTATATTATATATATATATATATATATATACTTATATATATATATATATATTATATATATATATATATATATATATATATATATATATATACTTATATATATATATATATACTTATATATATATATATTATATATATATATATATATATATATATTATTACAACAAAGGGTAAAAAAATAAGTGCGATCGGTAAGTCATTAACCAGATCTCAATTAAACCATTGCTTGGTTAGAACGGGTAAAATTATAAGAAACTAGTAAGGGTTGGGAGAGTTTTTCTAATCATATTTGAATAGTTGTTTTAGTGAAAACATTTCTAGTTTCTTTATTTTTAAATTAAAAACGGCAATAGAGTTTTTAAACAAAAACTGTTTTGTACAAATGAATCAATTTTTTAAGGAAATCCTATATTTGTCATTGACCTCACCTAGTTTTGGAATAAAATCAGTTTACGTTTTTAACAATTCTCATACACATTAAATATAAAATACAATTAAAGATAATTAAATCGATAAAATTTTCTACATTCGTGATTTCGATTTTATACATAATTTCTACATTACAGTTTCAGACAAATCAGGTTACAACAAACCTGAAAAAAACTTCCTAAATATAATATGTTTAGTGGTTTCCACTAGTTAATTCGTATAAATATAATTAGAATTACCACATTGTTATATCAGTATTTTAGTCTTTCTGATTAGTTCAGTCAGCAAAGCATGAAAAAATAGGGGAAATCTTCGAACAATTGAATATCTTCCACTGTGCGTAATACAGGAATTTTATAGCTCTACACCACCCCGGCGTTAATCGCTAACTTGGGAACATGGCGGCTAAAACAGTTTTTTCTCTTATTAGGTATTAACTATATAGAAAAAATAATTTTATACTAAGATATGTTTTACACTTTCTTTCTGCGACTAACCGTTTAGACGCTGGAGGCGAAGAAAGTGGATATTAAATTACTAAGTGGCATGAAAACTCAAGAAATCTCTTTGATATGGCAGTTTTTGTTTTTTTAAAAAAACATCTCTATACCTTATGAAAGTATATTTCAATAAAAAATAATTATTGTTTGACGCATAGATAAAGTTAATTTTATTGAGGGATTTTGCAAATAAGTTATATTTTCCATTTCTGAAAGAGATTTCACAATGGCGCAAAACATAGAGTTGAAGAATAAATCTACCCTATTTGTTTCTAAGCGACTATTCCGACTTGGAACATCCTTATACTTTTCAAATAACCATTTAAATTCCCGTATTGATATTGAACTATTAATTATAACTTAATATATTTAGACAAATCTGTTAATATTATCATTCAAAGTATGATTATTAAAATCAGTAAGGTCATGCACAACTTGCATTTCTAGCACAAATCTCTTAAAGGGTTATGTAATGTTGCGTGTAGATATACATTTTTCGTGAAAAGTCAGATTTTCAAATCCTTATATTTGTGCACGTTTCCCATTATATCATTTCAAACTATATTTTATTAACATTTCAGTCCCTTTTCTTTTACTTCCAGGGTATGATAACAGTATCTCGCAAATACATTAGATTACTAAATATTCTTTGCATTCTAATTTAGTTTATTCCATTATTTGTTTTATAAATATTTGTGTAATTTAATTTCTTAGTGGTATAGTTTAATATTTTTCTTAAGTAAAAATGTCGGCAATTGCATGAGAGTTCCCAAATTTAGCATTTACGGAATTTATTAAATGTACTATATTAATTTTAGCATAAACAAGTTGTATGAAAAATAATACTTTTTTAAAGGGAGAGAGCACCAAAATCGATTGCTTGTAATAAAAATTTCCTTAAACCGTCCTTGATCAAATCCTATTTAACCAATTGATATGAATTACACATTAAATAAACCTATTCTAAAGTCAGAGAACACTTAAATTTAGCGTCTAAATGCATTCGAACTTTACAGAAATACTAGAGTATTTTCTCTCAACAGTCCTTTTAAATGATATAGAATAATTTTTTTTAAATTATTCGTACGTATCTACGTCCACTGTTTACTCAAATAGAGTGGAAGACAATAAAGAATCTTAGCCCATTTAAAAAAGTTTCTAAAGAGAATTTCTAATGTTGTAGAGCAAATTACTATTGATGCTTTGGAAAGTATAGTCAATGTGCTCTATCGAAGAATAATTTGTGCGGTAAACGAGGCTTGTTCTCGTAATAGAACTCATTTTGTTTCATTTAATTCGATAATGACCTTGGTGCTACCCATTGTATACATGTGTCGCTTATTTTGTAATATTGTACCGCATTAATGAATGACCTTAGACCAACGCATGACTTTTGAAAGTCGGTGAGAATTTGAGGGATCGCAAGATGACCATACCACACATAATCAATCATTCAACCATGGAAAAGAAGTACTCCATCTGTGAAGGAGTCAATACATACGGCGTACTTTGTTGCACTCAACTATTATACGCAGGTGCAGAAACATCAGCAAAAATAGATGTTTTAGTTTTTATACATATGCTAACTGACTTCTAGTATCTAATTTTGGCAGTGGAAATTTCGAACTATCTCCACACAATGATAAAATAAAAAATATGATATATATTGAAATTGAAAACATTTATAATTTTTATGAATAAGAACCACATAACTTGTATTCTTTAATATTACATAACAAATTTAAAATTATATATATATATATACATTCATAAGGTATAGGGAGGTTTTAAACAAAATGAATAGCAAAAGATGTCATATCAAAGCAATTTATTAAGTTTTCATGCCACTTAGTGATTAAAGGGTGAATTAAATGCTGAGTTTCAAAAAAAATTTCAATGGCATTTTTGAATACACCCGGGGAATAATTTTGTAATTGAAATTCTGTATAACTAATACCTGAAGAGATAATAACAAAAAACTGATTTCGGACGCTACTTTTACACGATGTCATGGAGTGGTGCAGGGGGCAAAATTACCATATCGTACAGAACACTTTTTGGAAGCGATTAAACTTGTTTCCAGCTTTCCCCTGTTTTTCCCCATTTGCTGATTGGACAAGATAAATATAAATAGATTTACTCTTATAGGAACCAAAAGGATTTTTTCAAAAATGTCCTAAAAATACACTGTTTCTAATGCATGCTCATTTTGAAAGACTCGAACCACGGATATGTCCGAAGGCAGGCGTGTGGAGAAGCCTTTTCGAATTGCGGTAATATACATATAATCACATAAATTGACTGATAAAAATGTGAAGATTCTTGTTTTTTCAAAAGTCAAATGATTCAATGCCGAAACGATGATCAAAATGGACGAAAGTAGCTTTGACTATCTATGAATGCTTAAACAGGAGAGTTCTGAGAGTGAGTCGAATATTTATTGATAGTCTCGTATAGTAAAACTCTACAACTTTTTTTTAGACAGTTGATAGATTCTTAGAACACTTTCTACATTTTTCTAATTTCAAGTTTTTTTATAAAGTTTGCATCATCATATTTAAGCATTCAGCGATAATCAAAGCTACTTTCGTCCATTTTCACAACTTGTAACAAGTATTTCAGTTTTAACGATATTGAACACAAATATTTTAAAAATTGAGTCGTTTATTAACGCTTCATTCAATAGCGAAGAAATAAGTATCTCTATGAAGTAGGGTGGTAAGGTGCGGTAAAATGGGGTTTTTTAAATTAAATATTGAATTTCATATGTCCAACTTATAATTCGATCTCGTTTTTGTTGTTAATTTACCTCATTAATAAAGTTCATTTTAGCAAAAAATTACATTTCTGGGTGTTTTAATATCCAAATGTCAATTTGTTTGAGTATACCATTTTAATTATATTTTTTTAATACATGAAAACTTCTGTATAGAAATTAGAAACGTCGAATTATTTACGAATATTCTTAGGATTTGTATATAGTAGAATCCTTTTAATACATTACAATGAAAAAATTAGAAAAAATATAATTGATGATTTTTTATATTTATATTTAGTTTTTTCTCTCGATGTTGTTCAATGAGGAAAAAATGAATTTTCGAATTATTAATGCTAAAGAATAGGAAATTAAAAAAAAAATAATAAACTTCGGCAAAAGTGTAACTCATTTACTAAAATATGAATTTCCAAGCTTATAAATGACAATAACTAACTCCAATATATTTAACACTGTATATATGTTTATATATTGAAGTTACATTCCTGTTTTTTTTAAACTATCGACAAAAGAATATATTTTGATTAAAAAAAATGGACGCATTTGCTTGTTTTATTACAATGAAACAGAATGTTTTAAATGAATTGTTATTTATTCTATTTTATTTAAGTCACTTATTTCACTTCAAATTGTATTTTAATAATCGTTTTATACGAAAACTTCCATAATTTCTACTGTTGACCCACATTACTGCATCTATGCATTGTAGTATGTTAACCACAGAATTAAATAAAAATCTACGATTATGTTTCCAATAAATAAGTGAACGTTTTTGTGAAACAATTATTTTTCCTGAAAGAAATTGGACTTTGAGCGTCAAAAATCGCGCTTTAAGACCCACATCCCCCTATCCTATTCAAAAATACTAACTTCTAACGAAGTAAGCGAGCCCCATCAGGAACTCCTTAGACGTTCAATGAACTACACTAAATAAGAGTTATGCGTTAATTAATGACTAATTAACGAGATTCCACAGATATCCTTTGTTCCATTTCAATCAATTCTTGCACGCGCTTCAATAGATCCTTTGCATATAACATAGAATAGAAGGGTAGGTTTTTATTCAGGGTAAAATTTCGTCAACATTTGATTGCTAGCCATGCACAAAATAACGTGTTTCTACTACGAATAGCGCTAATATTTTAACAAGAAATAGCAGTAAAAAAAACAGAACAATAGATTGTAATAATAAATTTAATACAATTGCAAAAACAATATCCTCACTATAACATTTTAGGCGTTAGTATGTTGATTTTTAAAGAATGGTATTTTTTACAAGCAAAAAAAAAAATTGATATAATTTTGAGTTATGTAAATAATGCTTCCGTAGCATTATTTGCATGATTCAAAATTATATCAGGAATTAATTTGTGCTAGTAAAAAATACATTTCTTTAAAATTCTACAAACTAACGCTGCAAGGTAAAAAAGGAACTGGCATTACTAAGTTATTTCAATTACTCTTACTTAAATACGTTGTTTTGTAATTGCGTTTTTTCACACACTAAAAGTAACTTATTACCTGTTGATATTACACACGGAAAACAAATATTTGAAATGACTGAGCTTCATCTAATTGAAATACAAAAAAAAAGATTTTTATATATATAAAGATATGTTCAATAAATATTTATGTAAAAAAGTTTATCTGAGATTATAATTTAACATATTTATAGATATTTTTATAAAATGAATACTACAAAAATATTGTTTTCTTAATTATTTCCTATATTATAATTTGTCCTTGATGCTACTAATGACTATGCACCTTTGTAGCACCTGTAATTAACATGAATTTAGTTATTTTATCTTGACCATTAGGATAATGCTTCTATAAGTTTCTTAGACGTGTTTTAATCGTATTTATCATTACAAGAAATAACGAAAAAATTCAGAGATAATAAATATTTTCAAGATTAAAACACATAAATTTAGTTAAAATATTTTTAACTGTCATTCAATATGATTTCCTGAGAGTAGTATTTTATTCTAAAACTATTTTTATATTTTAGGAATTTTCAAGGCATTGATGTTAATGAAGAGTCGAAAAAAGTTTGACACACACACGTCTTCATTAAGAAGGGTATTGCCAATATTTATTCCTAATAGTGGCTATCTCACTTTATGTAGCAATATACAAACTGGTAAAATGTGTGTAAACAATACAATTTAGCCACATGCTAAGACAAACTTAAGCGAATACCCTTCTCCCGAAGTAATCTTTATAGATTTTATTACATGCACTTTGATTTATACTCAAAACCAATGCATGGAAAATTTGAAATAAAATGAGGGTAAATGATGGTAAAAATCATAACTGTTTTTGTCATAAATGATGGTAACAAATATTGTACAGTAGTGTATATATAAAAAATAACAAACGTTTGGATCCAAAGATATGATAATACTTTTTTTTGGTGATATAATTTTAAATAATTGTTTAGTATCTTTAGTTTGATTTTATAAACATCGCGGTTTCTAAATAAATAAAATTTATTTATAGATTTTAATTATAGAAAAATAGCTATCTAGTAGAATATTTTAGTAGACTTATTTCCTCTACTCAATACTTTTTATTACAACATGCATTGAATGTCTGCATATACTTTTATAATACAAATACGCAATTTTTCCCGATATGCACCTCCTTGTTATGTTGTGTTATATTGTACCACTATTGTATTATTATTGTAATGTTATTGTATTATTATTGTACATGCATAAAAAGTAGGTTCTTATTCCAAAAAAAATCCTATCTAAAAGTTAGGTGATGCTCAGAACGTCTTAAGTGCACCTGGATAGTACGATAAAACCCGAGAAAATCCAGACGAACGTTATCACCGCGATTTGCTTTGAAGAAGGTCGACTCCACTGTGAAACCCACTTTCGAGATGACACATGCATGCGTCTCATGATATTCAAACAAAAAATGGCCGATTTTAGAAAGTGCAAAGGATATTCGTTACATGAGAGGTGGTATTTAAATTCTAAAATTGGAAACATGAAAACGTAAGCGCGCAATTAATCTTATTATTCTTTAAAAAAAATAACAAACGTTTCGATCCAAAGATATGATAATACTTTTTTTATAATATAATATTTTAAACATGAATTTTAACGATAACTTACTAAATATTTATTTAAAAAGACACAAACTTAAATAATTAGTATTCAAAACTTTCGTAACTTCTGTTTTGTATTTTTTATTAGTGTTTTGCTGTTAAAAAAATTATTTTTTTACCAGAAGCGTATAAGCTGAAAAGAATTCCTCAGAAGAAAAAAAACGTGCCCTCAACTCGATAAAAGCAAATTATTTTGTAGGCGCCAAATAGCGTCAAATTTACAAATCCTCAAAACCCTCCAAATTCAAAGATTGCATTTCTTACGATTGAATTTTTTTTACAACTTTAACAATCTTAGTTAAATTTGAAACCCGGAATAATGAATATTGGATATTATATTTACCATTAATAAAAATAGTTGTTTAACTTTTATGTTTGAAATATATTTAATTAAAACATCTTTATTATGTATGCCAAAAATTACAATTTATAAATTTAACTTGTCATTTATTTGATTAAAAATCAATCAGAAAAGTTTATGATATTTAAGCTTTTTTGAAAGATTTTTTTGTATGGCATAATAAATCCTATTAATTTCGTTTTAGTTAATCTACAACCCGATTTAAATTCAAAACACATATTTAAATTTTATATTTTGTTAAATTTAGTGAGATATTTATAGATATTTTACAATAATTAATTATGAACGACAAATAATTTAGTTAAAATATATTGTTAACCATTCTCATATTTAAATTTGTTGAACATGCATATAATTTTTATAATAATGACACATAACAACTACGAACTATTTTTTGTATTTAAATAAACGACGTTTACTTTTTTGTATGAATATATTCTGCAGAATTATAGTTAATTAAATAATGCATCTATTGAGAAAAACTCGTACTAATATCCGATGACATTGTAGTTAATTTAAGTCACATGATGAAGGGGCCATATAGCCCTTAAAAAAAAGTCACTCCACCTTGCAATAAAAATGCCATATTACCGAATTTTTAGACAATATCCAAATTGCTTCCGGTCATATATTTTTGATGAATACAATATTAAAAGTATAAATTTAATAATATTCTTAAAAAAAATTAATATTCATTTGTACAACGTGCAATAATATATTTCTGTAATATTTTATATAAAATTATAGCAATGAAAAAATTAACAAAAATGAAATTTATACATTTATATATTTTATATTAGATTTGTTTTATAAATATACCAAAAAACACCGTATTATTTTATTTTTCAAAAAAGTATTAAATTCTAGTTTTGGTTAATAATATTCCTGATTTGCCAAATGCTTGTTTATTTAAATTTAAAGAATTTTTAATGTTTTGATATAACTTTCAGTTAGTATACAGCTACGTTAAAGGTTATGATGAAATTGTGTAAAAAGAACTATAGTAACGTTATCATCATTATCATTACACATTAATCAGCAAAATAAGTAAAATAAGTATATGAATTTAAAAATTAAAATGTTTGTAATTATAAGAGAGGCACAATAACCAATAACATCGTATATTATACCTTACTAAAACGATGTTAACAATTAATATTACCGATCCAATGGTTTAATTGAATTATTAATATTGATTAATTCAAAAATCAATAATTTTAGTTGTTTAACAGCTTTTAAAGGAACACAATTCAAAACTCAATATGTCAGACATTATACAGTCAATTATAAAGTTATTTTCATATTGTTAAATTGATATTTTTTTAGGAATATTAGTATAAATTCTTAAATGGCTTTGATCTTAGCTATCAAATTTATACGATAATTTGCAGCAGTTGAAAGTCTTTTAAACAAAAACATATTATAATTGAGAGTTGTAGTGAGTATTGATAAATGCTAGATTATAACATATTTTACTTATATGATGAAGCAATTGAACATCGGAAGACATCGCTTTAATACTCAATTTAAAATGAATTAAAATTGATTTTTTTTAAATATATAAACAAATTTAAAGGTTACTTTGTAACAAACATGTTCAAACTTAATGCCCACGAAGATAAAAAAAAAAAGGATGATGACCACTCTACTTTCAAGGATTTTTTAGGACAAAATTGAATGACTCGTAAATTTCCTTGAACAGTAGCTGACTTTGAATACAATGATTAACAAAGATTAAGACACACAATGAAATAAACCGATTTATTGCTGTTCTAGTATTCGCCAATCTCCAATTACCCTCTGGTGTGGTGCCATGTCTCACAGACAGGATACAGCCTCCTGTTGGCTGCCCCCTTGAAGGGGTGACCACAGACCCCTCTCACCCCCTTTACCATTTCTAAAAGGGCAACAATGAATCGTGACGTCAGAAATACCTCATTATCATATTTCAAGTCCCACAGAGTAAAAAATGATTCAAGCATGTGGAAAAATTGACGCTCCTACTTTTTTTAAGTCAAAGTTTGGAGTTAATTGAGATTCTCTTGTGAGTTATGCGAGCTTGAGTTTTTTTTTATATTTATGCTTAAAAACAAGTGATATTTATTGGATTATACGGAGTGTTTGTGTTTAAGAAGGTCACACATGTTCGGATATTAGATACCAGTTTTTCTTTGAACTGAGGTAGGATTTATTAGCTTTTTTCTGACGATTCATAACAATTAGTGTATGAAATTATTGCATTAATTTACTTCGCAGTTATGAATCGTTATATATAATGATAAGTAGCATGTAATGATTTTTACATTCTAATCTAAAAAAATCATGGATCTTTCACGCCATTGATTTCTTATTGTATTTGTTTATATTTCTTTATTATATAAATGTTTTGGTATACAAATGAAAACTATATTGCTATAAGATATGAATGTTTTGTGTTCATTATTAGATTTCAACTTACTTTCATGTTACTGATTATTATTTTATTATGTTACTGATTATTATTTTATTATGTTACTGATTATTATTATGTTGCTGATTATTATTATTATGTTATTGATGATTATTATTATGAGATTATTGTTGTGCAAATTGATTGAAAGATATATTGAAATAACCCATGAAATTTTAAAGGTTTCATGTAACACAAATTGGGCTAGAATATTTTAAGTAGTTTTTCAACATATTTTTTTTATACTTTCTTAGACTTTTTTTAGAATATATGTACAATTGTAGTTCATTAAACATATTTTGATATTAACGGATAAAAGCGAACCTCAATTGATCAATTATAAAAGCTTTTGATATGATGTCATTTCCCCCATTTGTAGTCCATAATTATTTCCCCCTTCCAAATGACGTTTATCCACATTTGTTTCTATTTCATCCAGTAAATAAGGATTTTCTAATCACAAAAGGTTTTGTACAAAATCATCCTTGCAAAATATAATATTCCAAATATGGTTTTTAAGTTTACAAAAAAAGGAAATTTGCATAAAATGCATCAAAGGAATTGAATTGGTGAACGGAAAGAAGTGACATATTTTAGTACTAAGAGTAATTTTTAATATAATATCAGTTTATTCATTCCACTGACCAATTATCGAAGTGTTTATAATTAATAACAAAGTTTTGAAAAAAATCTCAATGAAAGTAAATGAACACATATTTCAAATTGCATTTCAGAATATAAAATATACAGAATGAACCTCGCGACAAAACACTTATCAATCAATACCAATTATTATCTAAAAAAAAAGAAATTCTTTCGAATAAAAGTCCTAGCCACTCTTTCTAATATTTAATAGCTTTAATTTGGAGATGAAATTGCATCTCGGCTTTCCCGATTACAAGCTGGAGCCATGCGATTCAGTCAGTCACGCACCTACTGCATGAATTGCCTCTCGTAGAGAGGAGATTACAACTGATATCAACTTATATTATGCTCACGTAACTCATTTACATTGAGAAAAAAGAAATAGGATGTCGCTGTTGGGAGTCTGCAGACAATGTCAATGTATTCAGCAAAGTAAAGTAATGCATTTGAAACAAATAAATCATACCAAATGCTTTTGGGACATTGAGTACAAATTTCGATGGCTTTGATCTAAATTGGTTAGACTTATTTTCTGTGCGAGACAAAAAGTTTGTACGAAAAGTATATTTTTTCGTATCGTCTAAACCAAAAGTATTGGAGGGGGACCATAGCATGGCATTCTTGGCAAAACTAGAATATTTACATTCGAAAATAGCTATATACCCAATAATGTATAAATGTTTTAGAATTTCGATATATTTACCTAAAATATATCCCAATATTTATATAAAATATATATAGCCATTTAAATTTTTTATACGTTGCTTGAGTAAATATGTAAAAGTTAGCATCATTTTTCGTAAGCAAAGAAAGCATAACGTTGAAATAACTTGTTTCATGTGTGCTTTGATGATTAATTTTCTGCCGATTAATTATTCTTCAAGTAGAAAAAGAGGTTGAATTCGGTTCTTTAAATTCGATTTTTAATGTTCAAAGTCCAATTTATATCAGGATTTTTTTTAATTACAATTGTTTTACAAAAACGTTCATTTATTTATTGGAAACAAAATCGTATATATTTATATAATTCTGATTTTTTTTTATTGAGCACCCAATAGGAATTATTGATTTTTTTGTATAAAAAGGCATTATTCGAAAAAAAATTTAAGTCAAATTAGTGACTGAAATAAAATAGAATAAATAGCAACCTTTAAATCTTAAAAAACTTAATACAATTGATTATTAATGGACTGTTTTTCTTCCTAAAAAAGAAAGTTATAATCCGCCATTCGTCATTTTGAAAAATCAACTATTGTATTATTTATATCCTTCGAAATAGAACGCCTGCTAATATTATTCTTGGTATGTTTTGATTCAGGAACGTATGACATATTTACGTTTTTTTTTTAATTTGTTCCTCATACAACTTTTTATTTCATTTAAAACATTTATTGTATCTTCTAATAAATAGCAAATGTTATTAGTTATCAAAATTTGTTCTTCTCGTTGACAAATTAAAAAAAACTACTATGTAACTTAATTAAATTACATATAAACAGTGTTAAATATATTACAGTTAACTCTTGTCATTTATAAGCTTCGAAATTCCCATTTTTGTAGAATAATTGCACTTTTGCCAAATATCGTTATATTTTTACGAATTTCCTATTCTATAATTCGAAAACCCATTTTTCCCACTTTGTAAAACATTGAAAATGAATGCTAAATATATTAGAAATTTTTCTAATTGTTTCATTGAATGCATTAAAAATTTATTTTTTATACAAAACCCATGAATATTGGTAAATAATTCGACTTTTCCAGTGTTTATTTTGTAGTTTGCATCCATCAAACTACCGTAAGTTTCTTTTTGTTATACTCAAACAAATCGTATGTCGGACTTGAATTAAATAACTCAGAAATGTAATTTTTTTGCTAAAATTTACTTCCTTCACCGAAGTAAAAAATTAAAAAAAATAACGTTATCAAAATATAAGTTTTACAATGTGTAATTTAATATTTAATTTCCAAAACCCCGAATTATTCCATGACCCAAATTCCTCCACCTTACTCTACATATTTTAACAGACAATCCATGCTATCGCAGGTAGAAAGGGTTTACTGAGAATTATCACTGCCAAACTGTTGTTAGCGGTGTATGTTCTGGTTTCGTATGGTTAAAATAAATTCAATTTTAATACATTGCGTGTAATAACAGTAGGCAGTCAAAAGAAATTCTAATAAATTTTAATATGCATGTCATTAAAAAATATTTCAATCATATTAACAATTTAAGAATGGGTACATGCAATATCTTTTCGAATCTAAGAAACGGATAATTTCCCTGATTTTCATAAAGTACAGTCCTTCATGCATACTTCAAAATAAAATGATTTTTAAATATTTTAAGCAATAAGTAATAAGTTTGAAAAAAGTATGCTTGTGCTTTATCTTATCAAATATATGTTTAAAATTTAAATTATATCTGCTCCTGACTTGTCGAATTAAAACAAAAATTATACTTAATATATTTATTAATCTTAATGTAAATTTAAACTAATGGTTTAACTAGTAGAATATAGACGAAATAGAATACACTAGTAGAATGTATAATTATTAGACTAAAAATTTAAATACTTTACTAAAATATTATGACAAACGTAACAGCAAATTGCTTTTAATTCTCCCAGTTTGACACTTTATTGAAAAAGAATTTTATTTCTAAAAGTATATAGTTTTTTTGTCCTCAATGAAAAATGAATGCTTAAAATGAAATTAATACATAAATAATACCATTAGAACTATTTTTCCCAATTGTTTAAATACTACAAATAGCATTTAAATGGTTATGATTAACATTTAGATTTTGAAATTAGTATAGCATGGGCATTGGCAATATTAGTTCATTGATATTAAATTTACCAATGGAAAAAGTATACAATATAACAGATTGATGTATAGTTGATGTTCTTTAAATACAATTTTTTTTGGGGAAAAAACAAATACATCCTTTTGTTTATAAAACCTAAAAGAATATAAGAAGAAGTGGAATTCCCATTTGCAGAGGAGAGATTCGGTCACTGAAGGCGATTCCCAATCGTTTTGGAGGGGCTGATGTGTTTGCGTTGGCCTTTCTGTCGGGAGCATTACACACATACCACAAAAGGGATTGTTCACATACAAAATACTGTTTGCCTTCCTTTTGTTATTTTTTTTTATTTTTATCCCATATTTCTTGCTACTTCGTTTTGAATGAGGAAGTAATTTATTTTGAATATTTATCTAGGCATTTTTTTCTGTTTCTTTTTTTGTTCCGTAAATTGTAATATTATTTGAAATTTCTCTGGTTATAAAAGATCAACTTTTGTCTTTCTTATAAAAATTTCAGTTTTTCTCGTTTAGGTGCATGATTTGAATTGGGTTTATTATTGATATACTTCGGATATTAATGGTCTCTCTGATGTCAGTTTGTTTACATGTTTTGGATAGGTTGAGTGATCAATTCGCTGAAACTCGTTTGTTGTTTAGCTAAAACCAATATAGATGGAATTAATTAACCGGAGCCAGACTGTTGTATATACGTTTCTTTTTTTTTTTCGCTTTTATTTATGTTTATATCGTGAGACCAAAATGTATATAATAAACTTAAAATTGCTGCATATTAATCCTATTTGCACACATGTATACACAATTTTCGCTTGGGTCGATTTTTTAAAAACAGTCATAAATGAAATAAAATGTAAGAAGATTTTTAAAACGGGTATTGTTCACTTTTCTAAATTTATGCGAAATGCCTGAATTTCAGTTTCTTCCACGAAAAGTTATATAATGTTGTATTGATATTTCTATCTATTTTTGGAGCATAACCCATTTGTCATCACTAAGACAAAGATATTTCAATGCAAGAATATAGTGATATCCATTTCGACATTTTGAAATTTGCGGGCAAAATGAACAGGGTTCAAGATATAATTAAATGTATGAACTTCTTAAAATAACATTATTTCAAATCCATTCTCAATAGTTTGAATCAATAATTTTTGCTACACATCACATAAACCAATATTTTCTCTAAAATTGGGGTTTATTTTCAAAATTTATTGTAAAATATTTCTTTGTAAGATTTCACAAAATGAAGATATTAGATATAATAATGTCAGTCTATAGTGACCGCCAAAGTGCGCTTATGCACTTTAGCGAAAAGGTCCCTATTCTTTTTACCCAACGGATTCAGATAAGAAAAGCAAGTAAGAGCAAAGTAGGATTTGGTAGATATATTGATTTCTCAAGCCGAATCCAACTGCTCCTGCAAAAAGTGTGTGCCTATGGATGTGGGAGAAACAACCACAATAGACTATTTCGCCACAAAGTAGACGCCCCTATCCGCCAATCCCTCTCCAAAGCCAATGCTCGAAGATCTTGAAATCCAGATTACAATCGAATTATGCTTGCACCTTCTATCTTTTAAACATTTCTCTCAGTGTCACTTTCTCCCAGACAATTTCGATCAAATGGAAAACTCTGAAACAGTTTGAAATTTCACTTACAAATAGGGAATTCAATTTTCGGGAATTTCGAAGTTCAATTTCAATGCATTTTCTCAAGTATCTCCCCCCCCCCCCCCCCCCCCCATTTTAATTAAAAGACACGGGATGTTTTCAGATTACAGCCATACAGTAAAAAATAGGGTACAGAACACTCGGCGTGAGTGGTTGTTACTTAATAATAAAAATACCCATACCAAATTATTAAGGCAGAAAGTATAATAGGATAAGACACAAAAAAGGAATTTTAAATTATAGCGTATGTCATTAATACATGTAAAAGCCTGTTTTAACGTTTTAAATAATTAATGGTGAATTATCAAAACTGTTTTGATATATTTATTATTACTGTAGTTTAGCGTTTATTGTTATTTGTAAATTATTAAATGTAGAAATTTTAAACGTGTATTTTTTATAATTTCGTTGTCGTTTCTTAACGTTGAATAGATAATTCAATCTAACCGGCTATTGGTTCAATCAAAAAACACATTCTGCTTCGCCTTGTCAATGCCGCGTCTTTTAGCGATAGGGAGAATGTTCTATGATATCCATGTAGGATAATATAGCAAATGTGAGCTACAGTGAAAGGATCACAGAAATTGACTTTATCTCTCGAATTACCTGTACGTATAAAATTATTATGTATGTTAATATCGATTAAGATTACTAATCAGATTAAGATAAGATAATTACGAGCAAGATTTTAGTTACTTTATAGGTAAAACATATTTTTGGATACGCTTCATAGTCGTTTAACCGGTATTTGGATGAAAATATTTACAGTGGATTTCAAACTACAACTAATATTCAAGTAACTTCAAAATAGTCTTGATTTAGAAATATAAGCACGCATCGCTATAAAATAACTGCCAATTGTATTAATTCAGTAACAATTTATGTTAATTGTCGGGATGAAATAGTTTAAACAATTGAAATGTAGGTCACTTAATGAACTTTGCGGCTTTATGAACAACGATCAATGCCAGTTTGAAATTATCTTCGATGTATTAGTTTGCGTAGAACATTAAAACAAATAATTATTTAATATTAACTCCTTTTAATAATATTTTGAATTATAAAGAATTCAATGCATTTTTGAAAGCACCTAGTGCGTGTCAAAGGGGCATATCGTCTATTTTCACATTAAATAAATAAATGCTCCATGCAATTACATTGGCTTGAAATGTATGAAAAGAGGTCAAAAGTCCGTTTCATTCTAGACTTGTGTGTCTATTATGTTACAGACGGTCACATATAGGCGCACAAAATTATTTATATACGGCCAACAATCCTACATAACAAAAAAGACCACTCCATCATCTTGATAAGCATTTTTGTAACATTGAATAAAAAATAGATATTCAATCCCGTGTTTTCTTCAGAGAAACAACAGTATTTGTTATTATGGCATCAAGCAAATTTATGTTAGACTGTTCTTTAGGTTCTCAATTGCTTTTATTTTTAGATCAGTTTTTTCTCTCCCGAATATCTACCTTACAATGGGGGCATGCATAGAGAAAATACTTTTGAATCATTTAGGCTGTTCATTAACATAAAAAAATAATATCAAATAAGAATATGTACAGGTGTTTGCTAACATTAAAGCATCAAATGCATATGTTGGAAATTCTATTTACATCATAAAAATTGTTTATTTCAACTTCATTGACACGTTTTTGAGCTGTAATAAATGACCCAAGAAAATGAAAAAACATTTTTACAAAAAGAAAATACACGTTTTTTGTATTACATATTTTACTGTTAAGTAAACGTTTATGAATATGAAACTGAGAAACTAAAAGCTACTGAGATAAAAGGTTGTAAGTTATATACTTTTTCATTTCTTCATGTTATCGTTTCTAAATTCATATAATGTTTATAACAGATTGAAATATTTATTGATTTTAAATATAAATGAAAGTTGAATTTCATTCTAAATAGGTTTTTTTTAGGTCCCATTAAATTTAAAAAAAATGCAAAATTTCGGAAATAAAAAATATTAAAAGCTGAATGCTCTGTGTTTGAAATAAATATGAATTATTCTTTAAACATTTCAATTACATACTTAAAAAGCACTATATGAATTAAAAGCGCTATGTGAATATATAATATTTTCAACTTTCCTTCACTTTTATTTTGTAATGTACTCAAGATAATTAACAAAACCTCTGTAACTCTTTGCAAATAATTTGTACTTTTTTAATGTTACAAATTAAAATGTGACATTCGTAAAACAAAATTGTTGCTTACATGTAATGCACAACTAAAAAAATTTTGCAACACATTAAATTAAAATATATATATATATATATATATATATATATATATATATATATATATATATATATATATATATATATATATATATATATATATATATATATATATATATATATATATATATATATATATATATATATATATATATATATATATATATATATATGTCAAAATCTGGTTTGGGGGCATTTAAAAAAATGGAGATTGCTAGTTTATAAGGAAACTAATTTTACCCTATGCAGGAAAGTGAAGATGTCCTCGGAAAATAATGTTTGTCACGTTGATGTCCTAACTTTGTCCATAAGTATGAACCATGTGCAGGCGTATGTTTCACCAAAAAGAGAAAACTTCTACTTACCTTAACTCGGTCCTACTACGATTCGGAAAATGCAAATCTAACTGATAGTGCGAGTCTAGTATAAATCACACCACTTACCTTTTAAATAGACTGGATGGCGTGTGGAATTTGATTTGATATGAACAAATTATTTTTAAAATGATAATGTTTTTAACAGTCCTATATTTGAGAACAATTCTGTGCTGTTACTTAATAATGGTAATAAAAGGACAATAAAGACTAGCTGAACAGTTAGATAATTGTAGTCTGACAGAATATAATTAATAAATAAATGGATAAATTATAATTTTTAATGAGGAAATTAACAGAAAATAGTACTTTTCAGCACAACTGTATAAAATACCTAAGTTAGTACACCATAGAAAAAGAACCAATGACTATAATAGCCAAATGTATTTATGTACACTTCCAAAAATAAACATATATTAAGAGAAGAATGATTTTTTTAAATATCTTGCAAAAAGGATTGCTATATCATTCATTCGTTTACTCTTTTTCTGTCCTAATACCTAAATATATCTCAGATCCATTTTTGTAATCGAATATCTCTTTAGTCCCCATGTGATCCTGAACTTATGTATTCGTATTGAGAGATACAAATGCAACCACCTTCTTCGAAAATAATTGAACGGTATATTTTGTGATGTTATCCTATGGCAGGTAGAAGTGATATCTGGACTTAAGCATTAGAAAATGGGTCCATCTGCAGATGGTACGATGCTCTCTGCAATGAAAAGACCGGTCTTTCAAATAATTCTGCGAGATACTGTCAAATAGGGTATTGCCATGCGTGTTAGCAATGAATGGCTTTCGAGAATGTGATTGAACAAATAGTTCAAAAAACTTTACTTATATTTTAAACATCTCTCTCTTGAAGACCTTAAAATAGGAAAGAAAAAACAACAACAGGGCAACATGCTAATTTTGTTCAAATTGTTAATTTCCAAATATATTTTCATGTAAATGTCTTTTTGTTATTAGAGAAAAAAAGGAAAGTGAATATGAGCAACCACTCTAGAGTAAAATGTGTAGTTAATAAGTTTTAAACCTTATATTTAATTGTGCAATTTAATCCGAAACATAGTTGACTCTTTTCCAAAAATTCTGGTGGCAGATAAAATGAAAATTCGTTGCTAAAACTGTTGTGTAAATTTGAAATGTCAACTAAAAAATAACAATTACCAATTAATTTTTTAAATTATGAAGTCTGAAAAATGCTGAACTCATAATTTAGAATTTAAAAAAGTAAACAATTAAAAAAAGTATAAAATACGCTTTTTAAAAATATTCTTAATATGAAATTAAATTTACTTGTTTTTGGGAATTCTTCCAATCAAATAGCATTTTTATCTATTTTATAAAGTATAAATTTAAGAAAAACTTTAGTTTTTATTGTTTTATAAGTAATGAAATTGTTACCTTTAAATTAGGGGAATTCAATTTATTAAACAAATATCTTGCTATATGTTAAAACTACTTCTATTTTTATATTTGGTCAATTATGGCCTTTGTAATTTTACAACACTCTAGAGTTAAATGAACCAAGTTCATCCAAAATCGAATATCAACAGTTGAGGAGGGTAGAGGCCGTTTTCCATCGGATTACTTGATTTTCAAAATTAGCCATATCTCTCTCAATATGAATTTTTCAGCACGATTTGTGAATGCACAGCCAGAAATTTGGACTAGTTAATTTGAGTGGATCTGATCTGATCATCAATTTATCATTGTACTATTTGATAATTTTTTTTATTGTAAAGATAATACCAAATCGTTACTTAAAATAGAGAAAATCCTCCAATCAAGTTTAATCTAATAAGAATTCTCTAACATTATTAATATTTAAGAATTGTATCATCTGTCTGTTATGTTATTGTGCATTTAGTATTTACTAACGAGGATACATTTAAAAAATAGCACTGTTTAAGTATTATCAACTTAGTACTAAGAAATGAAGACCCCCACCCCCACCAAATAAAAAAAAAATGTCAAACACAAAATGAGCAGAAATTACAAAATATTCCCCTTTAAGTGCAGTGATTACCCCCGAACACTGCAAACTATGTCTGATCTCGCGAGGTATAAGCGCTCCTTTTCGATGCTCTTCCAAATCTCCATGTTTCACGGAACAGCACCTTGGCAAAGAAGGCAAGAAATCCAATCGCAAGGAACCCCCTAGGAGAAAGTTTGGGAAAGGGCCCTTCCATTGGTTAATTAGGGAGTCCCGGGGAGCGGCCAGTCCCGAGTGTGATGGCCAGTCAACAGTCGTTCGCCGACTTCCCCCCATCGGGAGGTATTTCGAAAGGGAAATACGACGGCAATAAAATCCTTTTATTGCTACTCCTTGACTCCATAAAACGAGCTATGAAAACCTGATTTCCAAGCGTGAAACTGTGGGAAATGCGATTGAATGAGTCGTTTAAACGGTATGGCTAAGCGTTAAAAAAATAGGAAGGATTTTTTTTTGTGTACAAATAGCCTTTTTTTTTTTAATATCACACTTTCAGACTAACCCATCAGGATCTAGACTTTTAAAGGTGCAGTTGATTGTTTTCATTCATAAAGGTAATGTTTCAGTTTCTTTTAGTGAATTGTAGCAACTAAAAGTAATATATGTTTTTTTTAAACATAATTTTAAGTGAGTTAGTTCAGGGATTAGTAAAAAGTACCTGTTCGGGGATAATAATAACGTTAAAATGATGAATTTGTGCTACTGAATATAACACTAAAAAGGTTAAATTTCTTAACCCTAGTGTACTAATGATTAAATTTTACGCATCTAGTAGTTAGTATAGATGTAAATAAAACATAACCTTAGTACTCTAGGGTTAATAAGTTTTTTTTTTATCGTTTTTCCAAACTATCAAACAAATCCCCCCTTCAATCTGTGGTTCTTTGAAATATAGTGGATCTCGAGAATGGATCCGAAGCCGAGTGTATTGGTTGGTCTCTTCCAAAATCAATGTTTCGGTATTGGAGTTGCTGTTTTCTCGCAATTCGGTTTGTCGCCCCTCGAGTGTTGTCACGCTTTTTTGTTGTTGTGCGGGGGAGAAGATCGAAAGGTTAACTTACACCAACCTGCTATGGCCATCCACGGGTAGAAAGCATTGGCAGGTGCTTGAGCCATAGGAGGTGTGCTTTGACAGCAGGTCGACCAGGCATCCGTGACCCTCGGCGCGGCGGAGTTCTCGGCGGGAAAGGGCCGCATGGACTCGCCGCTCATGGCCGACGGTCGGAGGCCCGCGACAGAGCTCGACGGCCACGAAGCCATCTCCTTGACCGCCTGGTTGAAGCCGTTCTGATCTTTAGCCAGGCATTCCGGCTTGAAGAGGGTCGAGCCGCCTTCGCTTACTGAGTTCGAGTACAGTTTGCAGGCCGCGGCGGCCGCAGCGGTGGCCGCGGTCGACGCCGCGTTTCCGTTGTTGGTCGCGTCGACCGCCGCGTAGGAGACGGCCGAGGCCGGGTTTTCGTGGGCCGCCTGGTTGGAGCGCGCCGTGCTCGGCTGCGGGGGGTACGGGGGCACAAGGAGCCCCTGCGGGAAGCGGTACGACTGCTCGGCGGCCGACTGTCCGTTGTAGAAGCCGCTCTGCTCGAAGTAGGAGTTCATCATGCGAGGGGATGCAACGGGGCCGCACCGCAACGCTCCTCTCTCTCCAACATCAGAGGCGGAATTTGTCGCGTTTTTTGCTCAAAGAAGTGTGTTCGGTGCATTCGGATGCCATGGAGACGCATTCGGAAAGGGTGGGAGGTGGAGGGCGCCGGCCAATCAGAGGGCGGCGTTACCGCCACTGTATTCTGCCGCGCCAAAAGACACGCGCCTCTTTCCAAACCCACGGAGACTCGCTCACACTGCACCCTCATGCAGAGTCCTCTTTCCTGCACACAACACGAGCGACAGGTGAACACTTCTGATCCAAATTCGATTTCTTTTTTTATATTCAATAGCGTACGATTACGCTAATTCTTACGATTTGTAACTCCATTCACCGAAACATTGATAATAAATAGAGAGTTACATTGAGATTCATTCTCCGGTCCCCCCAATGACATTCTCCATTTAGTTGTGTAGCATAAAATAAGACATGTGTTTTATTTTCATTTCGTACAGTTCTGTCGTAGATTTCTAATACCAATATCTTTATTGTTTCTTTCCAACAAAGAAATAGGATATTCAACAATCATATAATTTCATTTCAATTTTCACATGAAATAATTCATTTTCATTACCTGTTTTCAAATAATTTTAATTTATTAAGACTACATAAATTTCAAAGTAATTACTAAGTTCTCACATACCCTGAATGACATGATATTTGAATAACAAATGACGATTACAATATTAATATAAAATAACTTATTTTTGAATTTAGGACTACTCACAGTTGTTACACATTTTCACATAATAGATTCAATAGACGATATTTATTTTGAAGTACCTATTTAAAAATGTCATTCGAATATTTAATTTTATTTTGATAATAAAAAAGTCATACCATTTTTGAATTTTCTTTCATCACGCGATTTAATTTTACAAAACCCTTAATGTCATAAAATGTTTATAATAGATAATAATTTATTAAAATCAGATCAAGGAAAAAAATCGTGTAAGTTAACCAAATCTATTTTTTACTTATTTTGAGTAGAGGGGTTTCAAAGAATGTTATTTTAATATTTTGTTCATTTTGTAAAAGTGTGTATGGAACAATGTTATCGGTGGCATCTGGAATTATTAGAACCCTTTCGAAATTCTGCTTAAAATTTGAAAAAGTCAGGTATTAGGAAGAATACTGATCTATCACCCACCCCACTTTCAAAAGTGTTTTTATTTTTTCGTATCTCTTTTTTTACTCTCATTGTATTCTACCAAATAACTCGGTGAGATGTAAATTTTTTTTTTACCTTTGCAACTATTTCGCATTAGAGGTAACAATAAAGTGCTAGTTTGGAGCAGTGGCTATTAAGAAAGAATCAGCTTCCTAACATTTGGAAAATATTTGATTTATTTTAAGTATTTTATAAATAAAATATTTACCATTGCTGGACCCGCCCTTGATTCGGAAACGACTCGAATAATTATATACGAATTGCATATCATACTTACTATTTCTTAAATATATAATTTCATCATTAATCACTTGGTGAAATTTATATTATACTTAAATGTGTAAATTATATATACTAATCATTAGGATCGCAGGAGGATAAATGAATGTATTGAATGAATTATAATAATCGTCAACGTTCATTTTGCAGTTTCAATCTAACCAACAACAATACACTCTGAATATCTTAAGCGGAGCAAATATTTAATGTAGTTACACGCACTGAGGTTTTTAAAACTGCAGTGCATAAAAACTTTAAAAAAAAACAAGGGATATGAGAATAATTTGAATAAACCATCCTGTTACAGAATGTGTAAGCAAACGAACGTTTTAGAATTATGAATCATCCTGCTAAACAAAGTATCTATGATCCTCATTATGATAAATTCCAACTGTTCAATTGCCAATTTCTGATTGGTGAAAAGAAAATCCGTAAAAGAAACATTACAAAAATAAACTATACAGCTCCCTTTCTTGTATCTCTATTTAGATTCGAACCCAGAATCTTTGACATTAGAAAGAGTAAAAAGTTATAGGGTACATTTTGTTTATTAGTAGAAATTAGGATAAGTGTTTTGGTTAAAAAAACAATTTTTATTCTATAACCTTTTATCTCAATTACATTAAAAAATATATATAAGTACTCTATGGACAACTTTCTAGATTTAACATAGACAAATTTCTTAATTAGGTCGGAATAACTCATACTTTGTCGAATATCGTTTTATAAATGTAAGATCCAAAATCCTTTCATGACACATAATCGAAGTTAAATATGTTTTGATAAGTTTTAATTTACTAAAACTTCGTTCAGCCTTACCCACAGTGACATGTATAGTTAGCAAATCTTGATGAGCTGTTCACACTTCATATACACCCAGACAAACACCCACACTCGTTGAACTGTACTACCAGACTGACTGGACTGGTGGACGGGTAAACGAGGTAAAGGAGACGCGGGCGACATTTGGAGTTCAAAAACTAAATTAAATATTATCACCTGAGTAGTTGTTAATGTTTAGTAAAAAATGCACCAACTGAATATACAAAATTATACTACTAAAGGGATTGGAAGAATAGCAAATAAATGCTATGAACAACGTAACATTTATCTTAATGAAAATATTTAATGCCTTAAAAGAAGTTTACTCTTGACGAGATTTTCGTCGAGTAATTTTTCCGATTCAGTTTCGATTTAGCGTCATAACTGATAGTCACCTAACTTATATTTTCAAAACAGTATAAGCTTATAAATGGCAACAATGTTTATGTGTAAATGGAGTGAACATAAACGGTTTTCAATAAGGTGTGTATTATATCTGTGAATGTTGCAAGGAACAACATAAAACAATTGTTTTTTTTATTATATTGTACTTTATCAATAAAGTTGGTTTAATTACGGGAGTTGCCTGCTTTTGAGGAGTTTCATATATTTCAGTTATAATTTCAGTAGCATGTATGTGTTCAATCAATGTTAGCTGTCATGGTTGATGAAAAGCAATGGTATATAAAGATTTTTAAATTTACTAAAGTAAAAGAAAAACTAGAGTTTGAAGGGAAAGTGTTGTTTTATTCTGAATAACTATTTATAAAATAAAAAATAAATACATGTAATATACAAAATTTTAATGCCAATTTTTAGTTCAAAGGATCTGAGAAAAATTATTAGTGAATAAATATAAATATTTAAAAACAACCTTAGCGGGTTTTTTTTAGTGGAAAAAGTTTAAATTTTGAAAAAATACAATTACGGAATTTTTGTGTGAAAAATTGTGTTCTCATATAAATTTAAATAATTAATTAAAATTTTGATTCAAGAAGTAAAAAAAAAAGTTTTGATGGTCCTTGTCCCCTTCACAAATGTTCTATGTTGGGATTTGCCTTCTATGTTCCCAAAAATGACTTCTTGCTCTATCATTATTTAGTATCATTCACATATCCTAAAAATTTAATTCCAATACTGTATCCAAATATTAATAGGTCTATTGTCACGGTTGATAAACAGCAAAGCGAAGCGAAAAAGATATTGCTTAAGTCAGCTTCTATACAGAGATATTCAGCTTGAAAATTATGTCAAAAGCGGGAAAAAAAGCGAAATAAACATATCAACAAGATAACGAAGCAACATGAATGTTTTTAAGGATTATATTGTACATCCAACAATATAAAATATTTGCATATTTCTTACTCTAAAACACCATTAGCTTCAGTTGTGTTAGGTTTTGATACGTTTGAAAACAATTGGCTGCTCCTGCCCCCCTCGCCTCCTTTTCCCACCGTGCCCGACCTAATCACATACCACTCTTAAATGTATACATCCGCCAAGTTCTCTCCGATAAACATAGTTCCTAGTTAAATTTCCCTTTGTGAGAGGACTAGGAACACACTGACTATTCTATAGTTCCTCTGATGTTTCAGACAACTTCAATAAACACTATAGCCACTTTATTCGGTCAAAGAGACGATTTAAAAAGAAATGGTAAAGCGAGCGATACCGTCAAGGGAGCATCCACAAAATGAAGTTGATTTGACTTCGGTTGCGTTCGTACGTCACACAATGTGTTCCTATGCATTTGGTAAAGGTTGGGGACTGATTACCCACTCAGGAACAAGCGACATTGTTCGAAATGCGTGCAAGAATTATTTTTGAACACAGACTTAATATATATTTTTTTTAATCTCAATCATTTGCATAGATATTTATTTACACTTACAATTTTACACAAAAAATGCGTTATCATTTTTACGACTTCTAAGTAGAGTAACTAAATAGAGAGAGCATGAAAACTAAAAAGAGTGAACTAGATATCACTTGTGTTGATTGAAAAGGGAAATAAAAACATGGACTTATAATATTACTGAGAAAATAGAAACGATAGAAAAGTATCAAGCACAACTTTTGTTTTACTTAAAATAAAATTTATTATATTTCACGTTAAAAGCATTTGCTCATAGCAATTAAAATATCATAAGTAATTGTTTTCATATTTTAAAATATTTATAATTAATATAAGTAATAAATATATAATATTATTGAATTTTACAAAAAGCAAACTTAAAATAAGAAAAATATGTGCACAAATATGCTCTCATTAAATATTAGGCACTGAACGTGAAAATATGAACTAAAAATCAAAATTAGAAACAAGAATCAGGTTTTCGCATTCCATGCAATTCAATTCCGATAATTGTAGGAGATTAATTAGCAATGGTGGTTATTAAAAAAATATTATTAATTAAAAGAAATAATGTGTAATATTTAATTAGTTATTTCAAATTCTAAAATGAAAACAAGTTTTTAACATATCAAGTTATTTCTTTAAAAACAAAACCTTTCAAAACTTCTTTTCCCACGGATAAAACGAATGTTAAAGAACACATTTTGTCATTATCTCTGAGGATTATATTGAAACCAATTAAAACATTTAATCAGTCTGCAAGAAAATAGGCTAATTAAATTAAAACGCAAATATTTATTTAATATTGTATGTATAATACGTTTTTTAAAAAATTAAATTCAGTTATCTTCTTCTTCTTCTTTTTTTTTTAAATTGTAAGCTAACTTGCTTTTCTTTGGTCAATTACGATTACTCCCCTGTATAAAGAAAATTACGTAAACTAGGAAAAGTCCCGAGAGATTATTTTCTATTCCAATATGTGAATGCCCCCCCGTGACTATTCCCCCTTTCTTGAATGATCCTTGAACAATAAACCTACGCCAGCCATTTTTATGGTGTGTAGCCCCGAAAACCGCCTCCATATCAATTGAAGAACCCTTTCACCGCTGTCAGAAATACCGTCCCGTGTTCACTCATTGGCTTCATATCAATAAGCATTTAACCCATCATAACGCGCTACTTCGTACATTTAATTCAGTTTAAAAAAAAGAAGCATTTGTAGCGTCGTATATCAAACGTAATGAATAATCCAATGGGCTCCTGTTACGCTCGTCTGAAACGTGGCGTTACACGCTTATGTCGTGTTTATTTTTACCTGTTTCACATAGTGCGTTTTATGGAAGTATAATGTCGGGTGTAAATCAGAAGAAAGCTGACACGCAGCTCGTCGCAAGGATACGGAATGCGTTTTTGCCCCAGCTGGATTTTTTTCGCCTCTTGCAGAGAAAAGCTGGCAATCGGAGCTTTTGTTTCTTCCGCTGTGATTGGGAGAGTAGAGCAATGTTTCAAATGAAAAGAAACAACAATCAAATGGACGGATGTTTAAAATGAGATTTTTTTTTATTTATTTTTGGATACTAGCTTCATGATAGAGAAAACACGGCAATTTTCTTAAATTGGAAAATTCTATTTTTTATGAATATCTTCAAAATTACATTGAAGTTACACAGTGTGACATTACAGTCACTGTAAAAAAAATGTGCTTAAAAATGAGTACATGGACGTACTCGGTTTTCTTTGAGTACAATGGCATCGTAAATGAGCGACGTACTCAAATTTAGCAACCGCACTTACGCAAAAATGAGCAATGTGGTTTAATATTGCTAATATCAGTTTCTGTTCAAGCCATCTTAACAAAGCGACCTGACAAACATAAAATATTTGTTCAGAAGATGGTTTTCCACATTATTTGATGTCGATTGCTTAAATTAAAATTAATTATCTTACGTCCCACTTTTTTTTGGCACACCTTTTTAACATTACTTTTGTTTATAACTTCTTCGCATCGCTTCAATACCGGAACGGATAAGACTGGGGACATCTGTGCTACAGACATGCGTTCGATTCCCGGCATGTCTAAGTTGTAATTGTCGGTATTTATTGAAAATTATTTATGTAGGCAAGCAACTGCTCTTTTTATTAATTTTTACTTATTTATGAGTACATGCCTTTTCCAAAAAATGAAACTTATGTATTCGGAGCTATGATAAGCATCGAATGTAATCAAAAATAAATACATTTTACTTATTTTTGAATACCTATTTTTAACAGTGTTTGCATTGTATTTGCATTACAAAGTGGTACATATAAGAAACATATTTAGAGATAAACCAATCTAGTACGTTATCACTGGAAAGTGAAAGATAAGTTTAAAAGCAAAATATAGAAGGAACTGTCAACAAGAAGCATCTCTTCTTTGATTTCATTTATTTTGAAGTAAAATACAATCTCAGTTTAAAATTAATGCAATATATTTTTAATAGTATACTATTAAAAATAAGGGGAATAAAAAGTGAGTATAAAGGGAATAAAAAGTGACAAAAGATACTCCAACTTTTGAAACTATTTAAGGAAAATATGTATAACCGACTTTCTAATGTACCCAAGATTGCGAATGTTTTTTTCTCTTATATTACAACCCTTGTTTGACAACCAAGGGATTGAAGCCTATTCCAAAGTTTTTAAGGCATTTTATTAAAACATGCATCATTTAACCAGGTTTCAAACCGCGAGGATTTCGTGTGTCAGGTAAAAAATAAGAATAATAATTGTTGTTGGTTTATCTGGATCTGGACTTAGAAAAATTTTAGAATGGTTCAAAAGGTAGTATGTTTACACAGTTTATAATTTTTGCAAGCAACTAATGCTGGTTTATTCGTAAGTAAGATAAAAAAATACTAAATAACCAAACATTTCTAATTAAATAGAACATATGTAATAATTACTAATTGATAAAGACATTGGCGCAAAAGAAAATCTTACATTATAAATTATCACTAATTAAATAATTAAGAGTATTAATTTACTCAATAATTACCATTAATTTGCTATACTAATTATTAGTATATCTTGCAACATTATTTCTAATATATTATTAATTTTTCAAATTTTCTGATATATCATCAGAAAAATGCTCCTATCAACTCATATTTCATCGCTTAAGTCAAATTCTACATGGCTATATGAGAAAAAATTACTTAATGTATTTGCGTTTATTGAAGCAATATTAAAAAAGACTTTGAAATCTAAATTAGGATTATGTCCTACTTGCGTACCTTTAAACTTTTTCATGATTTTGTCTGATTTGCGTACCAGTAGGAAAAATAATCATTTGACCTAGTCCGACTTGCGTACAGGTTTGTAAACCTGATCACGAAGGGACTTTAAAAACAAGACCATTAATTCGAATAAGAACCAGTTGCTATCAAATCGATCATCGTACATTCAATTTGGCACTAAACATACTTTTTTTCGTATTCTTCTAACCCTAACTGAATGCTTTAAAAAAATATTAGAACGTTTAAAGTTATTATTAATGTTTAATCACAAATTGAGATATTCTTAATCAATTGGTTTCTAATATTACATAATTTGAAAAAGAGTTATTAACTCTCCAGAACTCGCGCCGTGAGCGAAATACTGACATCAAAGAAAATAAGTATATCTGGTATTCTACGTCATAGTCGAAGGTGCTGCTCTCTCTAGCTTCTCCTTGTAACCTTCTCTTGCCACAATCATTTACATATTATAGTTATTGTTTAGTTTAAAATATTTCAATCACTAACATTTTTTTAAAGGAAATGTGAGGGAAAAATGAGGGTGGAGTGAGAAAAATTCTCACGCGCGAATTCTCAGGTCACTCATTTTGACGTGAGTTCTGGAGGGTTAAAAAAAGTGTTTTATTAAAATACATCATTCTAATAAGAGTATAAAATAAATGTTAAAATATTGCAACAAACGTTAGGAAGTTTTACTTGTATTCAAGTAGGACAACTCCCTAAATTAGTTGCGAGGTATTACAGAGATAGCAAATAACAATAATGAATATTACCCGTTTTTCGCAAAAGATCAATTTAAACGACGTGCCAGGGAAATATATAACACTGTTAAAAATCTCAGTCTAACGATGTACCATATCTTGGTGTAAAACAGAGGTGTACACTATATTATGGTGGAATCTAGGTTGAACCAAAAATCCTTTATAGGAAAAAAGCGGAGGTTTCGCCTTTAATTGGTTCAATTTCTTTAACAGCAACCGAAATTTTCGCTGTCGCTACATCAACAAGCACCTCCAAGAAAGACATCGACGATCATGGGCCTCCGTGACCCAGTAGATAAAGGCGTTCAGCGATGAATCATAGGATTTCTGTTCGAGACCTATCGGAGACGGTCTTGCGGTTGAAGGGTTGCCAGTTTCGCTACAAAAATACTGCTACTACAATAGTAATAAAACTCGATTTTTGAGTTTTATGCAACGTTATGAGTTTTGGTGCAACGTTTCACCACTAAACCATTCGTTATAACACGGTAAAATGGTGAAACTAAGTACCAAATGTTGGTTACAGCTAAATGGGTACCAAAGTTTGGTGCAAGGTCGTAATAATTTTTAACAGGGTAGTTTATGCCCTAATTAAATAAAAAATAAATGTATTTTTAATGGCGAACTTTAAATTTACATATTTTCTTAAAAGAGAACCCCGATGTTCACAAAAAATCGATGAGTCAAGTTTAAATTGGGAATCTATCATTGAAAGAAAGTTTTGGAGTATTATAAAAGTTACGTTCGGATAAACATTACGAAAAAATTGCCAAAGAAGAAAAAGTAACATAAATTCATTTTTATAAGTTCAGTGCGCTTTGAACATATAGACACAAAAATTTCATTAAGATCGGTACACCACATATGAGGAATCTCGCCCCATTCCCCTATAGTTTGATTGTAAGAGACTTTGGTCCCTCTTTCAATACAAATATAATGATATTATAAACTTACTTTTGTTCCGTATAATCTATAAAAAATAGTCAAATAAATATTATTTAAATTCTGTAAATTAAAACTAAATAAACACCAAAAGCATAATAATTTTGAATCAACATGCATTGAAAATTATTAATTTTCTGAAATTATTAATCAAATGCAGTTCATGGAACGGTCAAAGATGGAACAGAGCTGCAATGGAAGGAATTCCAAAAAGTCACGCTCTAAATTTCGAGTCGTATAAAACACTCATTTGGCACATCGCATCTCACATCCATCAGCACACGCTCCTCATCATTCTCATCATCTCAAATCCGTCTTCACCTTGGAAGCCACGACTACACGCAGAGTTACACAGAAAAGGCTTAAAGAGACTCTCTTTGTAACAATTTTTTTCTTTCAAATTATATAAAAGTGTAGTCCGGAAACTTTAAGTATTTTAGTATAGAAAAATTTGCAGCACATGCCCATTTTGATAATAATTAATACCCACCAAAAATAGTCAACAAACAAAAACTTCATCAAGATGTTAAATTTAAAGTATTATTTTTAAAGTTCTATTAAAACTTTAAAAAAAATTGCATTTAGTTAAGATTTTTATTCCAAATTCTTTTATAAAACCTGCAATAAACTTTTAATTTTGAAGCATTAAACATTTTGAAGGAAACGTGTAGATTTTTTAACGGACAGGTTAAACATTAAAAAAAAACTGAAGCGTTTGGTTTAAAAATCGTTTGTAAAACCTTCATATTCACAATTTTAATGAAGTTTTTATGCTGACCTTTTTTTTTGGATAGTTTTTCCAATCGAATATGACTTTGAAAGGAGACAATTATAACACATTAAGTGAGCGGAAAGGGTAGGCAAGTGTGACATGAAGGCTTCAAAACTTTTAAAAAGCTCAATACCCCCACCCCCTTTAAATCCTACACAGAAAATAAGGGCTTGGAGGGTCTATCATGTATAATATGTGGAAGATGCTTTAATTGATTGCGCGGAAAACTATTTTTTTTTTAAATGCGAAACTTTCTAAAAAAAATTATGCGACGTAATAAATGAACACTCTCTTAAATAAAGATTTGGAAAACAATATATAAATTTCATTCGATTCTCCTATAAATCTTACTAGTTGAAGAAAATGTTGGGAGACAATACTGGCAATACTTCTGAAATAATTTGATTTCAATTATTTAGTTATATTTTGGTAACAAGAACTTTGCTTATAAATATATTGAAAAATTTGAATATGATTGATAATTCTGAAATATGAATCCGATATTTTTTTGTTTAGTTAAATTTACAAGTTTTTTTAAAACTAGTAATTGAGAATAAATGAGCATGTTTTAAAACTCCTCCTGTATATATATATATTTTACAATTTTATATATGAAATAACAACAAACCTTAAACTATCAAACTAAAACTAAAACAATTTATCAAAACTAACTTAAACTATAAAACAATATTATAAAGAATTCCGAAATCACAGACAAACACCATTCTATTTTCTTCAGTGCATTGGATAAGAAACAATCGTATGTAATGAAAAACATTTTAATAACACTTAAAAAAAATACTATAGTGCTTTAAATTAATCGAAATTTCGTTAAACATGTTTTTTAAATCATTAAAAGTAGTAAGGAAATTTTAAATATTTAAAGTATTTTTTCTTTATATTTTCGGTTCAAAAATTGTTTGTAACCGACCTGAATTTTTTTTTATTTCATAGTTACGTAGTGCCGTAAATGACAAAATTGTAATGAAAAGTTGTTGCTGACCCTGTAAACATGCACAAAACATATGTAAAAACTAATGTTAGTCACAAACAACGGTTACTTTTAAAAAAAAACTAAACATTTCAAACTCAAAAATGTCTCAAATTTGAAAATGACCCATTCAACATAAATCATTTCCGAAATCATTACTCAAACCTCAAGGTACTCAAAACCTCAGTCCAGTCCAGTCCAGTCCAGTCCAGTAGACTAGCAGGGCAACATTTAGAAGTTATAATCAGACGAAATGTTAAAAGAAATTGTGCCAAAAGAATAGGAAGTAAAATAATGGAGTTGTTAGTCAGTTTCTATTTAAATACTCAACATCAAATAAAGTGAAAATCTTCTTATGAACTGCTAGCTTAAATTTGTCATTAACATCGCTTGAACTGAAGCTAATATTAGCGATATTTCATCACATAATATGGCTATTTGCATTTGAGTATGTGACAGAAGCGTTGATGGGATGTTAATAGGATATTCATGTGGGCCCCGATGGGCAGCCCATGTGGATGCAAAAAGAATCGACCCCTTTTGTTCTATACAGGTCCCGTTGGGTTTTCAACACATGGGCCCATGTGGGATTACTCAACTGGGCCAGTGTAGAACAAAAAGGGTCGTTTCTTTCTGGATCTGTATGGGCTGGTCCATCTGGACCCATACGGATAACTTATATGGACCTGTAAGGGTTCACTACATGGATTCAAATGGGTTTCTCCCAGTGGCGTAGCCAGCATTGGGTTACTTTGGGTTAGAACCCCCCCCCCCCCTACACATTTTTTATTTTGTTAAAAATCAAAATGGATGTGATGGGGAAGGGATTTAATGTACAAAAATCTAAAGATTTTTTTTTTCAAAATAAAAATTATCAAACATTCCCACAGCTACAACGTCTTGATTAAAATTGTATAAGAAGGCTCTATCTAGGTATAACTAGTGACTACACAGGTCTAAGACGACTCTAAATAGCCTAAATATCCTGCACCTGACCAAAGTCGCCATGTGGTACAAAAACCAGACTAGACCTGGGCGGGTTGCTGTGGGTTCTGGATTGGAGTTCCATTCGAGGTGTGAGGATGTTTACAATATGCCCACTCCCCTGTCCGTTTCCCTATTTCTTTTGTAACATGTAAAAAAAATTATATTAGCATTGAATTTTATAAAACAAAGGATAATCTATATCCGTTTTCGGAAGAAAAAAAATATTTCACAAACTATTGCTTTAATTTTAAAACATGAAAAATCCGGTTATCTGTCCATAGAAATAAATAGAACCAAACCTTTTTGCTGTTTTCCTCGATTTGCGAATTTATGATATGTTCCATTTTGCATGCACGCTTCTCAATTACAGCAATTGTGCTACTTCTGCTTAATTTAAAATTTAATTGATAAAATACAAATGACTTATACTCTGTACAAATATATATATACATCAAGGTTGTTAATAATGTATGCGAATAACAGTGGTGGGCCAGTGGCGTAGCCAGCATTGGGTTACCTTGGGTTAGAATCCCCCCCCCCCATAGCCAGTTTAAAATGAAAATTATTTTTTTGAAAAATAACAAGTGCAAAAAAAAAAATAAACGAAGATTTTTTCGTTGATTTCTATAGAGAAAACACACGTCGCCTTTCCCGGTCTACCCCACATGTATCCCCTGCTCCCTTCCCTTCTGTCCTCTGAATGGAGGATTTTAAGGAGAACAGTGGTTAAACAACCTTGAAGACAGATGGGGCGGTAGTTGAGCTGGAATTCACAATGCATCAATCCAGAAATTGCTTGCTTTGAAGTACGGTATTTTCCCTGAAAAAAACCATTCATCCCCCTACGTGCTTTAAGAAATGATTGTAAATGACTCATGTCAATAAAATAACGCCCTTAATTGCGATCCTCTTCGCACCCTCACAATGTTGGTGGCATTTTTTCCCCTTTTAAAAAATCAGTTTTCTGAGAGGTTGTAGGTCTCTCATTTGCTGTTTAAATCTGTGTTCATAACCTTTTTCTGGATTTTTTTCTGTGGCGCTGCATCTTGTGTTGATGATTAGGCAAGCATTTTTCCATTGTCAGCTTCACAGATTCTACAAATGAAAGTTTTTTTTTACGAGCAACGCCAATTTCCGTTATGATTTTGCATCAATGCGCCGTTTTGCTGCGTCACGCAACCAATGAAACCTCCTACCCCATGTTACGCCACAGTCATTCATGATAAAATTAACCGGAAAATAATGATTATTATTCTGTTATTTTTAATTATATAATAAAGAATTATTTATAAATTTAAAATTACTACTTAAAAATTATTATTAATTAAAATTGCTTCAATCCGGAAACCCCCATCAATATTTAGCTACAGACTTAAATCCCAGTAAAATGTCAGCCAGGTTTGTTAGTAATTTAAATTAGGAAATGAACTAAGCTTTTAATTTACATATTATTTATAATTTATATATATATTTAATTAATTAAAATTATTAATTAGAATTTTAATTTAAAACTACTACTGAAATTAAAAAATATCATAAATTTAATTTACTAATTTAAAATTACTACTTAAATAATATTATGATTAATTAAACTTACTAATTTAAAATTATTAATTAAAATTGCTAATTTAAAATTATTAATTAAAATTGCTAATTTAAAATTATTAATTAAATTTTATTCAAATTATTAATTAAAATTATTAGTTAAAAATTGTTCAAATGAATTATTAATAAAAAAAGTATTTGGTTTTGGTCGGACCAAAAATAATTTATATTCGATTGCTTGAGTATATCATGATAGCTTGCTAATATCATGAGTAGTCGGAGGCCAAAGACCACACATACCTAGAGCAACCCTTTTATGTAACTATTGTTCGCTTTCATTAAATTAAACAGTATATTTCCATATCCCACATTTTAATGAATATATAATTTGTTTGTTAAACATAGTGTGAAATTTCATAACAGAAAAAAAATGCAAATTAATATTCTGTTAATTCACTCTGTAGCTAACGTTAAGCCCAGGGATCAAGGGGGGAATTTATTTTTTATTAAACTGTTATTTTCTTTATTTAATTTATTCAAAAACATAATATTGAAAGTCTTAGTTTCACAAGACATATTATAGGGCCGATACGATGTTGCACTATAATTCAATTCTGGCCCTTTTCCTCCCTATTTTACACATTTTTTTTTTTTTTTGCTCTTTGAAATGGAACAAGAATCAACATTCACGTTCGTTGAGTTTTGCATTTGCTGCTATGATGTTGCAACACTCGAAATATCATTTCGAGTCCGGGCCCATGTTATTCGTTTTGTATCAACACGACTTGTGTAATTACAAATCAGATTTTCCTAAAGGCCAAAGCGCAATGATTTGATCTATCTACACTTTAAACGATTTTTATAGCTCCACGGCGGCCACTGGATCTCATTCAGGCATTGCATCATAAACAAATGTAAATGAAAAATTGGTTCGGGAAGACAAAAAAATAGCGGATGCAAATGTAAATTGTATTTATATGAATTCCCAGAACTCCTTATTAAATTACCATTCGGTTTGCTTTTTATTTGAAACATAAGGCTTCTGTAGTAAGAAGCATCTCTGCAAAATTTGAAGGAATTTGGACCAAAATGTTACAAAAATTCTGAGATTAGTACGAAATTTTTTTAAAAACTTATTTTCGCACAAATTTACTAACTTTTTTAATAATTCTCCGATTTTCTTAAAATTTTGTTGGAATAATGCTTGTAATAGTATAATACCATAGTTTAAAAGAAAACTCAATTAAATTATTTGTTCCCTAGGTTTTACTAGGGTACAGGAAAAAAAAAGTGAAATAAATAAACTAAGTAGTTCGTGAAAACGTAATATGATTCATTGTGTTTTCATAAACATTGTTTTGTGTCTACTACAAACATAACCATGCTTCCATAGTTTAACCCACTGATTTATGTGATATTTATTTTTGATCTTCGAATGGAATCTCTGAATGATATATTTTTCAGCTGGTGTTTATATTACTATTTTGTGGGAAGTGGGATATTTAAGTCATAACTGGTGCACTAATCAACCAATAGTTATTAAACTCATTAATTTGGCGAGAAAAGGTCGATGGAATTGTGAATCTGATGTAATAAAGTATCTGGTTCTATATTATCTAGCGTCAGTTCGAAAATTATCTTGTTTTTCGGTTGTAAATATAAAAAAAAGGAAATTACTAAACAGATTTATTCATAATAACTGTTTCGTTATACAACTGAAAAATAACCAATAAGATACTTTAGCGGGAAACGATCAAATTTTGCTAAGAATACTATGAAGCTCTGGAATTATTAGCTAATACGACGTTTTTAAAGATATTTAAACTGATATTTATATGAGAAACAATCCTTTATTAAACCATTTATCCTTTTTATAAAAATAAATTAAAAATTCAGATAGATTTATGAGACAGGAATTTTTAAAAGCAATGTTTTAAAGTACTATAAAATAATTTTTCGAAGATTTTCTCGCCCTCAATTCTTCGGGTTTCTTCATGGTAAGATATATTTTTTAATACTTTTTTCTTTTTATAATAAGATACTTACTATCTCTGATTTTAGACTGTTTTGTATTTTTTAATGACAATGATCAGTGACTTGATTGAACAAGATTCATTGAAAGTATAGACTTCCCTACCCTATCTAGTTTATATTTCTTGTCTAAGCTTTTCAGGCTAACTCCATGTGTGGATTATTACATTGACAAATTTAATGATTATGTTGTAATATCCTTTTGGTCACAGTTATAATTAGTAACAAATAAAAAGTTTAATAACTATTCAAATAACGTTTTGTAGAATATAACTTTTTTGTTGTTGACATCTCTTTTTGCTCCATTGTGTTTTTTCAATAATTACGTCAACAATATTCACATAAGGTGGTTTCATTGATGACTAGGAGCAGGGCGGACTTTCTATAAGATCAGTCACCGGGCCTTTTCCAGCCAGACAGATATCTATGATGGTGTGCAAAAGACATACTCTTGCCGGTTTATCTGTCGTCACATCAGTTCGAATTATCGCCAGAGACGGATGGTTTAAATTGTAAATGAAAACAATTTCGACAATTCTATTTAATCCATTTAGGAGAAAAGTGTGTAGTGGAATGTGACGATTTGTCGATTTCACTTTGGAGCTAAAATATCCCACTAAAGTTCAATTGGGGTATTAGAAACTTCAACATGCTGAAAGAAAGGATCAAGACGAACAAAATGATACCAAGAATTGTAATCTATTGAAAAGTGCAGAGAGATCTGGATCTTACCGAAACCGCAAAAATAAATAATTCTTGTACAAAACCTTATGAAACCTTATATATTATATTCCAGCGGTCCTCAATTAGCATTAAGCCTCAAACCCCTAGTTAATATTAAAATGGGACCCGGGACACCTTTTTTCATATATGGCTTTTTAAGTTCCCCAGGTTTTTTGACATGTATATGTTTCAATTGTGTTCGAACATAAAAGTGAAAAAGACAATTTGTTTTAAATAATTTAATTTTAAATATTTTTATAATTTCTTATAATTTTACACAGCTTTTACTAAAAATATGGTCACATGTTTATCCCACTAATACATAGACTTACTTGTACTTTTAACTCATGAAAACATTCTAATAGTCACTTAAGTTAGTTACTCCACTGATTTTCAAACTGTTTGGAATTTGAATAAATTCTTTCTTTTCGGTTTATAATCTCGCCTAAGTTTGACTGAAAGCTTGATATTTTCACAACTAAATCAGTGCATTTTAACCAATTTAATTTCTGTGTAACACCATGGACCACCTTTTGGGAACCACTTTTCAATTCTTCCATTCACTCGATTTTAAAGTTTTTTTTTTATAAATATTAAAATTATTCTGATACAAAAGGTTAAGGATAAATATATGTTTTATTTATACAGCTTTCAAAAAGCAACTATGTTTAATATATTATAGTCATTTTTATTTGCAGTGTACGTAATAATCATCGTTTATACATGAAATTCCTGTTACAAATATAAACTGTCCATTTTCCTAGGTGTTATGTATTTATTTATCTCCTCCTCTTGATTTTATTTATCTCTAACTGCTTTACAAAATATAGATATTTGTGTGGATTCAGTTGACATTCTTTTTTTTGGGGGGGGGGGGATTTGCGTCATTGGGGTAGGGGGCATGGGCACCCTGGCTAAACCTAATGTGGTTATAGTGTTCAATCATGGTCGTGGCGACAAAAAAAAGACCATCTAACAGGGTCATATAAACAATCTGTTCCAAATTTATTTCAAATTTGCAGTGCAGATTTATTCTATGTAGAATTGAAAAAAAAATTAGATTTGTAAAAGTTTTTATTCGCCATGTATTTTTTCCCTCCTACATGCCTGATTGTACTTGTAAAATAAAGACCATCTTTTCATTGAATTCATATTTACAAAATTTAGTATTCCAAAAGAAAAAAACCTTTTTAGTATATATCAATCTGATTATTCAAACTGGAATCATGCCCCTACCAGTTAACACTAAACTCCCCCACTCCTAACATCTGACTTTAATATCTTTCAAAAATACACTGAGGCTCGTCCTCCTGAGCATTTAAACTACACTGTTAAAAATTTCAGTTCAACGATGTACCATATCTTGGTGCAAAACAGAGGTCTACACCATATTATGGTGGAACCTAGTTGAACCAACAATCCTTTATCAGAAAAAAGCGGAGGTTTCACCGATAATTGGTTCAAACTGTTTAACTGCAACCGAAATTTTCATTGTCGCTACATCAACAAGAACCTCCAAAAAGACTTGACGACTTGAAAAAGACTTGAAAGGGCCTCCGTGGCTCAGTGGATAAAGGCATTCAGCTATGAATCAGAGGATTCCTAGTTCGATCCCGGTTGGTGACAAGTTGTCATCTTGGAATCGAAGGGTTGCTAACTTAGCTACAAAAATACTACTACTACAATACTAAAAAGTTTTGAGTTTTATACAATGCTATGAGTTTTGGTGCAACGCTTCACCTCGAAACCATCTGTGTAGCACCATAAAATGGTGAAACTAAGCACCAAATGTTGGTTTTCAGCTAAATGGGTACCAAAGTTTGGTGCAAGGTCGCAATAATTTTTAACAGTATAGGTACAGCTCTGAAAATTCAGTACACCGCCTATTTAGCAGTCAAAGAGAATATTCGGTTAGGCTCTGAATAATTTCAAATTTAAATTATTTTTGTATAAATCAATAAAGTAAACATTTTTATACAATAAATTAAACTAAAAATTATCGGTATAAAATATGAATATTTTGAATAACTTTAAAAAGGAAATTATCAAAACACATTGCATTCTTGCTTCAAAAGTGACATAACTAAAACACTAATGTTTGAGTTATTTCAAATTTGAAAATGAGACTGTTATGTCGCTCTTAACTGTCGTCTAAGCAATTGTCTTAAAAAACAGTTTTGGCCATTTTCTGAAACCGCAATGATTTTGAATTTTCGTTTTTAAAGCAAGAGAGCGACATTATCATTAAAAATTACTTTAATTTTTTTTTTTAATCTGACAATGCCAAATCGTCATTTAAGCCATGTTACCACACGTAAGTCTAATGTTAATCCAATAGGACTTACGTGGTCTTATGGGTCCTACGTACTTAAGCGAAGGAATATAGTTTTAAAAAAATGTGGATACTGGAGATAATAAATACAATTATTAATTTTAACCAAAATATAATAACTATTGGGGTAGGACACATGCATTTTTAAGTTGCAGCCAATTACGTTTTCTCTCATAAGCATTTCCTTCTTCGGGGAATAAAATCTAGTTATCGATACTGCAGCAGAAATATAAGTACTTTCTTTCTAATTTTGTTATTATTTCACAAAGTCTATGGATAAACAAGATACTTGAAAAACACATACACTAATTCAATTAGCCCTTAATTAAATTAATAGGATGGTTTAATAAAATTTATTGTGAATTCAGAGTGTGGGATGGGAATACATTAACATTGGGGGAAAATAACAATTTCTAAATTTTAATAGGAAGTTTAGTTATAATTAAACAAACATTTGGCAATATTTGGTATATTAATTTTCGCCAAATAATAAAGAATTTAAGTCAATAGTAACCGTATATCCAAAAGCCGAAATATTTGAATTTTAAATTAAGCATTCTTTTTTTCTTTTTAATCGTAAGAGATGAATAGCTACTTTACTATCTAAATCTTAAATGTAAAATTTTGTACTTCTTACTTTCGATTAATGTTTTTTCAATTCGGTTGAACTAACATCGGCACAGTTTCGGGACAAAAAATTAAATTGTAGATAAGTCTTTATTATGTTCACTAATACAAAAAATAAATAATCCACCTTGGTATTTAAGCAGTATAATAACTTTTTATCCCCAATTTTGGAGGTATTCTGACTGTAATGTTGTAATGAAAATGGCAACCTGAATACTTGCTTTTGATTTTCCTGACGAAGCATTGCATAGCGGAAGGCTTACATATTTGAGTGTAACCCGGGTTATTTACGAAATGCAACAAGCTTCTAGGGGAAGTTATATGTTTTTCAAAAATTTTATTGTTAAATTTCGTATTGTGATTGCGCAATATTGCAAGTTATTAATTCAGAAAGGATACGAAAAATGCTTAAAGATGAAATGTTATATTATCGTATATTCACAGTAAGTTTTCATTTTTCGATATATTTCTCGTTTGTGTATACTGTAAATATATTTATTTATGATTTTGACATCATCAGGAATGTTTGAAAAAGTTATTTACTTCAAATGAGAAAATGTGCTTAAATTGCGGTGAACGATAAAATTATATAGACAATGTGAAACTATTAGTTGTTCTTCGCAAATTTCATTTCGATTTTAGTTAATACCTCCTATATACAATGGGCAATTCTGCAGAATCCTAGATTCAATTTAGAAAATAACGTGAAAGTATTAACGTGAACTTAATATTGTGCTGCGTTGACATGACGAAGTGCCATAATTAACTGTTCGAGCATCACAATCGACTGCTCGAAGGGCGTACTAGCCGCAATTGTAAGTAGTCGGTGGCCATAGACAACAGTTGCACATAGCTATAAATCGCGGTTACGAGTCTGCAAGATTAGTAGACAGTATTAAAGGTACAAAATTAGTACACTTAAAACTGTTAGCTAGATGCCTTTAATTTTTTTTCTTGATTTTTTTAACTGTGCTTTGCTTATTTCATTTGTACTTATATTTAAACATTTGGCAACTTTTTTGTCGCCAAAATATTTCGCGAGAAAAAGTAATACTACCCCTGTTCCTACCTTTACAAGGCAGTGCGTATAAGACATGTGTGGTAGCCATGATACCAGCTCAGTTTGTTTAGTAGGGCCGAAAACGGTAGTATTTAGCTGCAATCAAGCTAAGTGCTACACTGGGAAATGAGAGGGGGGGGGGGGGGGGGGGGGGCGTTCAACCAAGGAAAACCTGATATGTAAAAGAAAATATAAACAGGAAATTTGATAGTCTAATCAATTCGGTTAAAAAACGGTGAACCCCCTTGACAACTTTTCTGAAATTGTCAAATATTCTCTACGCTAAGCATACTTGGCAATAAAAACTGGTTTTGTAGTCGATCAAAGAACTCCTTTCTCCGCTGCAGGGTTGCCAAAAGGGGCCACCAGATTTAGCGACAAATCAAGATTACCATTCAATACATTTTAACTGTAAGGGTATTTTTACATTCCCTCTGCAATATTATTTCCAAGCTAATAGAAATATCATAATTGTTTGTATTAATTTACACTAGAGTTACACGACTACAGATGATTTAATATATATATTATGAAAGATTACAGGAATCTGAATAATATAATTTTATTGGTTTTAATGTAAGAGATTGAGACGAAATGTTCCTGAAATAATCCTGTTTGATAACAATGTAAAAAATGGTATATAGCAAAATAACTTAGTTTAAATTTGTGTGGTGATGTTCGTGAACAATTAACATTAATTCACAATACTATATGCTTACACGCATTACAACCGAAACCGGTATGGCTACTGCCATACCTATTTTCATCCAAATAATGTATTTCCCAAAAATATTCCAGATTTTTTTCAAATGCTAATTTCGTGATTTTTCTCCTGCCATTCTGATTTGAAATAAGTTCCGGCGCCACTGTTACGTAACCCCACGTTTCAGCAAAGGATGGAAAAATATAATATGAATTTCAATTTATCATCAACCCTTTAACGTTATCTTTGTGTGATAATGGTAACCTGCATTCTAAGAGAATTTTTTTAATTCTTTGGAAAAATTCATTTTGTGAATCTCGATAATGTCCATTTGCATTATGGATCAATCACAAAATAAATAAGTACCAACAAAGACAAAACGGGGCATCTATCTGAAATAAGTTGGATAAAATGTATACATATAATTTAAATAAAATAATATACGTACCTCTAATTTCGTTGATAAAATATTGTACCCACAGAAAAAAAAACATGGCTGTAACAAGGCTAAACTTGTTTGTTTTGATGGTACTTTTGAACCAGAATAAACTCTAGAGTCTTTAACGTAGTGCGCGAATGCTCATTGAATTTGAAATCTTCTTTTAGACTACTTAATGGAAATCCCAGGAGATTCCACATGGGGATCCCAGGAAAATCTATGCGCATACATGTGAATTTCCTTTTCACTTTGAAATTACTTATGAACAAGCATATTATACTGTTTTATCTTGAGTGAAAATTTATTAAATTAGTATTGTAACACTAAAATCACTTCCATTCAGTAACTCCAAGCATTATATTCAACGAAATTTATCGGTTTAACACACGGGTTGTTGGTGGGCACATGGGACCACACGAGCCTAGCTATTTCATGTGGGTCCCACGTCGGCCCATGTACCTGTGCTACCTGAGAAGAAATAAAAAAAAGCGTCTGTTTGAAACACATTATTTTTCTTTATTTTCACATCCCTTTTTTTATATTACAATATTAACTGAAATTGTCCTTACTATCGAATATAACAGTTTGGCAACACAGGTTACAGGTTAGAGTGTTGATTTTTATTATCAAAATTAACCCCAAATGTGAAGTATTAAACTTTTAAGCGTATTCTGTATTTGATGGCTAAAAATATCATTAATTTGATTTGGTTTGAAATTTCTTCCGCGTTTCATAGTACAAAAAAGAAAGTTTATAAATAATATATAACCCCCTTGTTTATTTCTCATAAAGATAAATTATAAGAATACTCATCAGAATATTTTCAACGCAAACCACAACAGCACATCCAAATAAACTTGAAAAGAGAAAGAGAGGTGTTCACATCGTAATAAATCTCAATAAACTTTAAACTTGACATTTTTAGATGTTGCTCAAACAACTTTTCTTTCACCCAGTAGCTTTCACTGTACAGTGAATATATCTCTTCTAACGCCACTGGCATTTAAAAGTTCAAGTACTTCTTATCTCGATTTCGGATGATAGTCCTTTCAAAACAAGTTGCATATCAGTATCTGAAGATGTATGAGGCCATAATGAAATAATGATTAATATACTGTGTTACTATTTACTTGCTAAAATTACAATAGGTAAAAAAAAACATCTCATAAACAATTTATTTTTATTCGAGTAATCAATAAAGTATTGTTTCGCTTTTTAGTGAATAAGGAAGAGCGTGGAGGTATGGGACAGTGGTAAAAGTGGGACAACTGCATGTTTTCTTCACTGTTAAAAATAGGTACTCAAAAATAAATAAAATGTACTCATTTTTGAGTTCATTCCATGCTTATCATGGCTCCGAATGCATAAGCTTCAATTTAAAAAAAAACACGTACTTCAAAATGAGTACAAGGGGAAAAAAATGAATAAAAAGAGCATTCTCACATGAGTGGTCCTTGGTTAAATTTGTTTAATTAAATTAATTTTCAATAACAATTTTACTTTTAATCAGTAGCTTAAAGTAATTAGTAGATGGATTATTTTTGATAAAAAAATGTGCCAGGACTTTGTCTTTCTATTTGTCTTCCGTTTTTATAATTTGTGTCTTCTTGAAAGTAAATGAGAAGTTCGAATGGTAAATTACCATATCAAATAATAAATGTAAAATTAATTTACAGCATATCTTTCTACAGCAGGTAAAAATGTCTATATTTGGTTTCGTTATGTCCATGGTAATTTGACAATCGAACTTCATATTTATTTAAAAAAAAAAGATATGTTAGTTTTTGGTTAGTCATCTGCAGCAGTTTCCAAACGCTTTCTTATTTGGAAACTGCTACATACGAAAAACAAAAGGCTAAATACAAAGTTTTAAACAAAATGTTTAGGGAATTCAAGTATGCTATAGGGGGAATAGGAGCACATAGATTCGTTGGAACATTGATACAGCTTTTATAATTTTCATTAGTGAAAAAAATCTGCTCAATTATGGCAAATCAATACATAGTTACCCCAAAAAGGTTTTGGCATACATATATGCCTCTTGGTACGTCTCTGAGAATTCAAACATATTTCAGAAAGAAAACATATTTCAATGACAAATATAACAAAAGTAACCTAGATGATTGCAGATTTCTCAAAAATGAGTGTTATTTTTGAATGTGCATAATACATCTTATTTTAACCCTGGAATAGAGAGTTGTATCTCTATTTAATGATAAGGTAATAATTAAAGAAAAAATGTGGTATTGAAATTTTATGTTGAGATTGTATTGACTGTTTGTTCTCCGCTGACTGGTTAAAAGTTCAAAATTATTTCTTTATGCTTCAAAAGTTTAAGTTTGTGTTTTTTTAAATAAATACTGCAAAAAAAGTTGAATAGTATCCCTTTACCAATACATATCCATACCTAAGTCATTGTGTATCTATGTGTCCCGTAACAGGGTTATATAGTTCAAGTAACATTCATCTTCCAAATCACTTTATATAAATGAATACCACTTTAAATCCCCCCCCTCCCCCCCCCCCACTTGATAAAAATTATCATTAAAAGTTTTAGAGAATTTTTAAACACATTTGTTATTTCAGACGTTATTAATTTGTATTTATAGTATAGCGAATGTATTTAAATCGAATGAGCAAAATCGATAAAATTACATTATCACTACTTGACAAAATTTTCCTAAAAGTGGGCCAGTTTGAATTTTTAATTAATTAAAAAAAATTGATTCAATGAAAAGGGTATTGTAATTTTAACCTTTATCACGTTTATGACAAACAAGGAATCCTATATACATACAAAAAAAAGTGAGAAGCTATATAAATGAAAGTATAAGGGCATTCTTAGTCTAGTGATAATTATCTTGTTTTTAGCAGGTGTAAGAGGTTATGTTCATTTACAGGGAAAAAATATTTCATTTAATACCAACATTGATTAACACAAAAAATATTCAACCTAGTCAAAGTATCAATAGTGTTTGGAAATTAATTAAGTATTAAATCAAGTAATCAAGGAAAGTATTATATGAAGATTTAATACTTAAAATAACCATTTTGTCCTTCTTTTACTTACAATATTAAGTAATTTTTTAATGTGACTTAAAAAATCAAGTTCTATTAACATAATGAGAAAAGCAAAAAGTAACAAAACGGAATTAAAAAGAAATGCACATACAGAGAAACTAATTTATTTATTTCCATTGCCGACTACTTTCGCTATTTTTTTTCTTTTTCGGGCTAACACACTTCGGAAACCTATTGCAGTTTGGATGTTCTTAAAGAAAACTAACTTAGCTTCGAAGGAAAGGAAATTGCCGCAAAGATAAAAGCAAGATTTCCACTTAAATATAGCATTGGCTGATGAAAGCAAGACTACAGCAAGGCAAAGCCTGACAATCCCCAGACGTAGTTGGTAGGTGGCATCTGTAATCGCTTATCTTGGAGGCATTAACGTCTCTGGAATGCCTACCCCCGAAACGCCATTGGTGCATTCCAAGATACTCCAAATGTCATTTATTCGCCAAAAAAGAAGACACTAATCAGGGCTTCGGAGCATTCCCTGCACAATAAAAATCACTGTTACTGCCGAGGAGGATATGTTGCAGAAGGGGCGAAAGGGGGGGGGGGGGGGGAATTGACCCTAAAAACAGGGAAACAAATATACAGAGAAACTAAATACGTGCTATGATCATGCCGCCATGATAGACGGGATTCAAAAAAGCTGTCAAACAAGTGGGAAGCAAGCTCTACATTTTGTAGTTGAAGTCATGGATAATGAGCATGTTTGGTACATGGACAAGTATATTTGTGATACTTCTGGAGGGAGGTTGATACGAAAGCGGCTTCACGAATAGAGATTCGTTACACTTTTAAAACTGAAATTAATGCATGCCATTAATCAGAGAATAGAAATTGTTATTGGTCAGTGGGAGATGTAACGAGTTGAAAACAACTTTGACAGGCATGAATTACTAATAAGGTTCATGTTCTTTGTGAAGAATTCAAGTTCAGCGACAAGGATATTTTTTGACGGATTTAAACGTTTTATTAAGAGAAAAATTATATTGTATGACTGACTACATTATAACCTATTAATATACTCACTAAGCTCAAACCGTAGAAACGATAATAGAATATTACATAGATTACGGAATTTGTCATTTGACAACTATCAACGAAAATATTCGTTGATATTGTCAACAATTATTTTCGTTTTCACTATTTTTTTTATAACAGCCTGCAACTACTTGTTTTATTTTAAGTACGATTATACTGGAAATATGTGGCATGCAAAAAAATATACACATACTCACACACACACTTATTCAAATATGAGTAACCACAAAATTTCAAATTGGGTGCTCTAAGGTGTATTAGCTGCACTCACTTCACATACGAAAAGGGTATACTGTTAAAAATTTAGTTCGACCTTGCACCAAAATTTAGCTGCCACCAACATTTAGTGCTTAATGTAACCCTTTCTTGTGGTGAACGTAGCACCAAAATTCGTGTTTTCGCTATCCCATTTTATGGTGAAACGTTGCAGCAAAATTCACATATTCACTATTCCGTTTTATGTTGAAATGCTGCACCAAAGTTTGCGTTTTCGCTATCCCCCGATTAAATTATGATTAGATCAAATATTCTCATAATTTAGAACTATATTTATAAGACAGTTTATCTGAACAATTTCACATGAGGATTTAAAATTAGTGTGCGATTATTTAAATAGTGTATTAAAAGCAATTCTTTACATTATTAATGAAAACATTATTTACTTATATGATCAAACATTTCTTAAATTTAATCATTCACACATCAAACCTCAAAATAATTCCATAGATAAATTGTGCTAATTTAACTAGTATCTGTACTCAAAATTAAATAAAAGCTTCACATTATAAATGAAAACAATAACACATTTTTATTTACTGACAATTTCGAAAAAGCAAACACATGTACATTACATAATATATTTCATAAAGAATATCGATATAGTTTATTCAAATAATATCATACAACTAGAAAATGGGAATTAAGTCGCACTAGAGCTGCATAATGGACTATTTGAACAAAGACCAGGGAACAATGGCTCAAGACTCAACTCTCTAAATTTCCGTACCACGAACAGGTTTAAGACATTTGGGCCATGTCTGATTTAACGTAAACCAGTCCCTTCTATACGGTTAGTTTTTGGTTGGCCAAAATAGGACTGAAAGTCCAGTGCAATAACAAATTTTCTCCCGTTAGGCCTTTGTATAATTTTAAATTATACATTTAAAAAACATATTGTTTCATATTGTAAACTAATAAAGGATATATTAGTAAAATATTTTTTTGTTTCAGTAAGTTTAATTTGCGTTGCTATAATTAATATATCATACATAATTCGAATAATTATAATACAATATTATAATTTGAGCATAATCCTAATTTTTGGCTCAGATAAACAGTTAAAAGATTAGAATTATAAAAATTAAATAACTTTTATTAAAGAATTTAAATGTTTTGAATATTACTAAAATAATAAGTTAAGTTTTATAATTATTAAATTATTATTTATATTTATCCAGGAATATTCTTGGGATTCATTTAAATTTCACTTCTTGGCTAAATAATATAAAATAAAAATAACTTTTGACTTTTTGTTTGTTTATTTCATAGTTTTTAGGCGCTTTGATCTTTAGGTTTTATTAAATTACATTTAAAAAATAATATTCCTAAACTGTTTTAATTGTATAAGCTTGTATTTGTTAACATTATAACCTAACCTAATAGAAATTGTTATTGGTCAGTGGGAGATGTAACGAGCTGAAAACAACTTTGACAGACATGAATTACTAATAAGGTTCATGTTCCTCGTAAAGAATTCAAGTTCAGCGACAAGGATATTTTTTGACGAATTTAAACGTGTTATTAAGAGAAAAATTATATTGTATGACTGACTACATTATAACCTATCAATATACTCACTAAGCTCAAACCGTAGAAACGATAATAGAATATTACATAGATTACGGAATTTGTCATTTGACAACTTTCAACGAAAATATTCGTTTATATTGTCAACAATATGTCTTTTTAAAAAAGGGGCAAAATGTGAACCTGGTAATTACAGACCGGTTAGTTTAACATCAGTGATATGTAAGATTTTTGAAACATTAATAAAAAACAGCATCATATCATTTTTGGAATCAGAGAGCTTGCTGTCAGATAATCAGTATGGATTTAGGAAGAGAAGATCTTGTACAACAAATCTTTTAAAATTCTACGATAGGGTTACTAAAGAATTAGATAAAAGGAACAGTGTAGATGTAGTATACATTGATTTCCAGAAGGCATTTGATAAAGTTCCCCACGAGGCATTGCTGTTCAAGTTAGAAAGGTTAGGGATTGGGGGTGAAATTTTACAATGGATAAGGAATTGGTTAATTGGTAGGAGTCAGCGGGTGCAAATTAAAGGTAATTACTCTCAGTGGGCAGAAGGGATTTGATTCAACTATTCAAATTTATCAAACAAGGAGATGTGGAGGGCTTAGATTTTAATATGAGTGATAGAACGAGAGGTCATGGGTTTAAGTTAAACAAATCCCATTTTAATCGGGAAGGGAGAAAACACTATTTCTATAATAGGGTAATAGACAAATGGAACAACTTGCCAGTGAATATTGTTAATTGTAAAGGAGTAACGGAATTTAAGAAGAAGTTAAATATGCATTGGGGGATAGTTAAGAGGTACTAGATGGACCAACCTTGTTGGGCCTTGAGCCTGTTGTTGGTCGTCAATATTTGTATTTGTATTTGTATTTGTAACTGTATCCGTACTTTATAAACAGCCGCTTGTTTCAAAGTTTCCGTGTGTAAACTTCACTGAACTCTAACTGTAAGTTCTGGAAGGCTCAAAACTTGTGTCCTCTATGGGCGCGTTGTAGCCATTGTGAAAACAGCCATACTGTGCCCCAACATTTAAAAAAAAGTAATTTAGTGGTATTTTTTAATACCATAGCATTGTAGAAATATTAAATGTATATAAATATTATATTTTCTTCTTATAGAATAAATTTTTACCTTGCCAAACAAATAGGTTTCGCTCTTGCTTTTTAACTACTTCGACTTTGACTTGCAAATGACTTACTCTTTTAATAGCAGATTGAATTTAAAATAGGTTTCAAAAGAAAATAGAAAAAAACTCATCCAAGAACAATATATGTCGGCTTATTTTAACATGAAAAACATACAAAATATTGCCGTAGCGATGAAAGTGGAGTACAGCATGGTTGTTTCCACATTGGACAAGTGGTCTTACAAGTCAACAAAATGTCTTACCCAATTCAGAAGTTACAATTAGAGATCAGTAGTAAACTTTCGTGAAAAACGGGAAAATAATTATTTTTAAATAAATATAAAGATCCTCTATGGATTAGATTACAGCTCATATTGTGGTTTCCGAAAGAATAGTGCATAAATGATCAAATAAATGAACTCCAGAAGCAACTCAGCTTGTGGTGATTTGCCAGGTTGCTAGTTGTGTACTTGGATAAGTGTGCTTACTAAATATACAACCTGACAATTTCCAGAATATGTGTGATAATGTAGAATATGTTCCTAATCTTCGTTTTAATTCCATATTCTCTGTTACAAACGTCCGGCTTTCATGATCGTAGTCATTTGGACACCTAATCCCATTCAATTTATTTAAAGCTTCTGTCGTTCGCTCGATAAAGTTTAAAATGTCTACCTTGCACTAGTCCATCAAAGTACATGTCCACACTGCCACTTACAGTTGTTTTGATTCCTAACCTTTCTAAAAATGCATTATTACTGAAAACTTCTTTAATTTATAAGGTGTAGGTGACAGTAAGGAGCATATATAAATCCCAAAAGAATCTTGTAGCTGTACATAGCTAAAAGTGTTTTATGAGCAATGTTATTCATCAGATTATAGAAATAGTAATTAGTCGCCATCAAAAAACTCTTTAGCCGTTAGGATCTTATTATCTATACAAATCAAAGTATGATTAATTTTGTATGTATGTCACAGTACTAATTTAATATTTTCATCTCAAAACACTACTCGGCGTTTATAAATCTCAGCAAATCTAGTGTGACTGTGTCAAAGCACAGCTAAATTTCTTTTGCAAGTCAATTAGAGTTGGATAACCAGGTGTACTGTCTGACGCTTAAGGCCCCATCTACACTGTTACAAATTTCAGTACAACGATGAACCATATAAAGGTGAAGATGAACCATATAGAGGTGCAAAACAGGTCTGCAGCAAACTACACCATATTATGGTGGAATCTAAGTTGAACCACAAATTCTTTATCGGAAAAAAGCAGAGGTTTCACCGATAATTGGTTCAACCTATTTAACTGCAACCGAAATTTTCACTGTCGCTACATCAACAAGCCGAGGAATTCCCTGCAAGAAAGGCAACGACGAACAAGGGTCTCCGTGACCCAGTGAATAAAGGCGTTCAGCTATGAATCAGAAGATTCCTAGTTCGAGCCCGATCGGTGGACTTGGCAAAGGGAAGTAAAAAAGTTGTGATCTAGGGTTGCCAGCTTCGATACAAAAATACTATTACTAAAATACTAAGAAAACTCGAATTTTGAGTTTTATGCAACGTTATGAGTTTTGGTGCAACGTTTCACTACTATAGGGTATCCGTGGTAGCAGAGTAAATTGGTCAAACTAAGCACCAAATGTTGGTTGCAGCTAAATGGGTACCAACTCACCACATCATCTCTGTAGAAATAAATGTGTTTGATGTGAAATAGGCTAATAGCCAGGACAAATAATTTTGGCTACATAGCAGCTTTATTAAATGTGAAAAGTTGCAATTTATTGATATAAAATGGACAGGATCACTATGTCCCAACTTTCCCCTAAACATGACAAGAAAATTATGGTAAACGATTAAATGGTTTCGAAATGACACCATATCACTTAATTATCAGTTAAATTAGTAAGATTAGATTAATTCATTATATCTCTACAAAAAAATCTAAGTACATTGTCATTTAATTTTTTTAATCAGTGATTTAATTGAATTATAATTTATTAAATAGGTCAAAGCTATTGAATAAGAATAGCTATTGGTCTTGCTCAATGTTTCGAATTTTATAAGTTTATGTAAGATTTAAGATTGTGTAATTTACAGCAAACCACTTTTATTTGTCCCAAACCCCACATTATGAGTAAAAAAAATTCTCTCGAATTAACATTTCTTATGCCCTGGTACACTTTTCCATTGCTTTATTTTAGAAAATTGTAATTTATAATTCTCACATCTTCTATTTATTTTAATTATTTTAACTATAATACCATATATCATGTGGACCATTCTCATGTTTTTAATTATGATGTATCACGGTAAATCAATAGAGATATTTAATACAAAACTACAGTTTTATTTTACTGCTTTTGAAATTTACTGAATTGGGCTAACAATGCATGCAAAACACTTTAAATTAGATTGTATTAAATAAAAAGTAAAATAACATAGGCTTAAAATTTTTAAATGTGCAATTAATGTAAAAAAATGGTATAAGAAAGTGTATTTAAAATAAGTATAAGATATTAAAGTATTAATTAAAAGTTGAGTAATAAAAATTCAAACTTTTAAATGATAATTTTTATTTATTGTTATTCATTGGTTAATTTCGAGATTTTAACAGTCCCATTTTGAGAAAGGGGACATAAATAACTTAAGAATTAATTCTTAAACTATTATTAAATAAAGTATTATTAAATAAAGACCCAAAATTCACTAAAATTTAGATTTATTTTATTGCATAAAAAAATGACCTTACATAGTGAAGAAAACGCATGTTAAGTTTTAAAGTTCCACGAGTTTAAAATGTTATTTTTTGTAATTTAAAAAACCTTAACTTAAGGTTTATAAGTGGGGCAATTTCTACTTATTCTATTTCTTATGTTAAAAAGGTAAATAAATATACAATAAAAATATTTTAATACATATTAGCAATATTCTTAAAAACTTATTGTACTGGTAATTATTAAAAAATCTAATTGAAGCTCAAAACTCATTTCTCTTAGAAAAAAGTATGTAGTAAACAAAGAAATAGTGAAAAGAATAGTTTTTATTAAATAATTAAACTTTTTCTGGGAAAAATGTTTGAAATTAGCAAAATTGTGTGTTTTCAGCTTAAATTAAAAAAAAAACGTCAAGACACTCCACGCTGTTTGTTTTGGAAGATATTGTAAGTATTATTTTTTTTAAAATTTAACTATTTTTAAAAAATAACCTTTAGGCTTTTACCTAAGAATTTGAAAAACAAGATTTTGAAATGCATTTGAAGATTAAATACATGTAAAACATTTAAATCGCTCTCTAAACTTACATTCATAATACACTATTTATTCATTGTTAGTAATTTAATTATAACGTTTTGCAATATTGTTTTTATTTATATAGCATTTTTAATACTTAGGGAATTCACAAAATGTTATAATCAAATTACTAAAAATAAATAAGTAACGTCATATGCGTATGTAAAAAATGATTAACTTAAATGTATCACATTTTTCATTTGGTTTCTGACATTTAAACTTTAAAAACTTAGAATGCATCTCATTATCTTTTTCAAATTCTTCACAATTAAAAATAAACTTAAAAGTTATTTTTTTTATGTAATACACTTACAGCATTCTGCTTAACAAAACATTTTGTTTTTTAATAGCTTGTTTAGTTATTTCTAAAAAAAATATGTTTAAGTAAAAAAGGCACAATTCTTTGCAAAATTTTGCTAATACCACACATAGATTTTTTTTCCTCAAAACGTTTTAACAAAAAAAAAGAACTCGCGCTACTTCAACAATAAATTTTCATGTTTTTTTCAACAATAAATTCTTACTAAGTAAAAAAAAATCAAAGCTATAACTTAAAATTTAATAAAAAGAAGTAAGTTTTTTAAAATCTTCAATTTTAAAAAACAGTACAACAAAACTATAAGTTTAACAAGTTTAAAATATTTTTTTATATTCTGAATTGGAATATTGAAAAAATATATATTACATTAATTTTAGTTACAAGTATTATTGATTTGAAATTTTAATTATGATATTACAGTGGCATACTTTTGGTTATTAAGATTGCTTTATAATTAAAATATATCAATACATATATATATATCTGTAGAAATCTGTAGTTATTTGAGACTGGAGATAAAAATATTTTCTGCTGAAAACTGTAGGTTTTATGATTGCAGAAAACTGTAGATTTTGGGATTGTAGAAAAAAATCTGCAAATTTTCTGTAAAAATTATTCTACAGAAAATGTTTTACTGCCCCTAATAACCACAGATTTTCGTAAATTTTTGTTGAAGATTTTTTTCCCAGAAAAATCTTAGCCTGCATAGCCAGCCTCAACCTGCATTAGCTGGGATACGACGGATGAACTCAAATAGCTTCATTTTTATACGGTTAAAAGGTCGAACTTGAATAATAAAAAACATAAAAAACTACCACCTAAGAATGAACGTCTTGGAAGCTGAAATTATATATTCCCCCAATAATACGCTCGGCTGAGTGTTACAGTAATTTCAATCTTGAAATTTTGTACAAGTATGTAAATCAATTAAATCAGATTAAAATAAATTCCATAAAAACATATTTATATAATATTATATTTTCAAATTAAATTTTTTTTAAATTTATAATTTAAAGTTGCAAGGACCTAACGGGAGAAAATTTTGTTATTTCACTGGACTTTGAGTCCCAGTTTGGCCAACCGGAAACTAACCCTGTAGAAGAGACTGTTGCACGTGAAATCCCTCATGGCCCTTTTCTTAAAGATATTCGTGGTATGGAAATTTAGAGAGTGGAGTCTTGAGACAGTGTTCCCGAATTCCCATTGCTCCTGAATACGTTTCTAAATAGGGCTTAGCTCTAGTGCGACTTAATTCACATTGTTTAGTTGTATGATATTATTTCAATAAGTTATATCGCTATTCTCTATGAAATATATTATGTAATGTACAGGTGTTACGTTTTTGTAATTGTCAGTAAATAAAAATGATTTACTATTGTTTTCATTCATCACGTGAAGTTTTAATTTAATTTTGAGTATGGGTACTAATTAAATTATCACAATATATCTATAGAATTATTTTGAGGTTTATGTGATTGTTTAAGTTTACGAAATATGTGATTATATAAGTAAATAATGTTTTCATTAATAATGTAAAGAATTGCTTTCAATACACTATTTAAATAATTGCACAGTAATTTTAAATTATTCTGTGGAATTGTTCAGATATACAGGATTATAAATATGGTTCTTAAATATGAGAATATTTGATCTTATCATGTATTTAATGGGGATAGCGAAATCAGAAATTTTGTTGCAACATTTCACCATATAATGAAGGTAGCGAAAATTTGAATTTTGGTTCAACTTTTCACTAAATGGTATCAGTGGTAGCACAAGAAAAAGTTGAAACTAAGCGCCACATCTTGGTGGCAACTAAATGAGTACCAAATTTTGGTGCAAGGTCGAACCAAATCATGTATCTGTGTTCAGTTTGTCCCATTTTTTTTTAAAAAACTGCGATTTTTTCACATAATTATAAATGATCCCAATTATAAATGTTTCATTTTTATTTAACTTGACTTTTAGGATACTTGAAATATTCCCTAAAATCGAAACTAACACTTAATATCGCATATTTAATAAGCAAATCATTAATATATTAGTTGCTTATAATTTAGATATTCAAAATAATTGGGAGAACAAAAGAAGTAAATAGTTTGTTATGACTTTTTGCGTTGAAAGCGTTCCAATGAGAACATTTTCAGAAGATTTGTGCTGTGATTATTAAAAAAATATTTGTATTTCTAAACAAGTATTTATCAAAATTTTCGAGCCTCAGCTTTCTCCTCACATCGAAATTGGATCTTCTCAAAACCGACCAACTCCATTTTTCCTGAGAAAGAAAATTTCTAACCGAAACGGCGGCCATTTTGAAAGTCTCCTTCTTCAAGCTTTGCGTTCTAGAATCAGTGGGGGGAAGGTGTGGAGGGGAAGAGCTCAACGTAATAGGCTCACAGAATAAAAGTGGGCGGGAACAAGCATTTGGAGCTGAAAGAACGAGAGTTGTGTGTGTGCATTGGAAAGCACCTTTTCACACAGTTTTCCATGTTACTTGGCGGTATATAGGAAGACTGATGATATTCTCAACTATTCCTAACATGTTTTACACATGCAAAGAACATTATTCGTTTTATTTTGTAGAATAAAAAGTAAAATCAGAATGGCGTAAACTATTCTTAGGTCCACCCCCTTGATAAACTATTTGCGAATAAAATAAAAATATAATTACGTTTAGAAGGATATTCAGATGCGAGTTAATATTTTTTTATCAACATACACAATTCGTAATATAAATCAAACTTAATTTTAGCTTTGCCTTGGACGTTTAATCGGTGATTTTGGTCGCATTGTATTGATTAAAGTTTTATAACTATAGTTTGTATATTATTTACGAGTGAGATGCTTCTCATAAATTGCTTTAACATGAAGAAGAACAGGTAGTTGTGTAAAAATATATTTAGCACCCCAACAATAACTTATTATTATATGCGTACAATAATGCATACTTACATAAATGGAATATTTGTAAATAGTTACATGTTATGATAAAGGTATACAAGTTTTGAACTCTCGCTTGATATTTATATTGGTTTTTACTTTATAATCATTATTCAGGATGCACTCGCTTATGTCTTGGAAATATTACAACCAACAGTTTTAAATACAAAACTATAATTTTATAAGCTGGCTATGTAGATTGATTTTTAAAGAAAACGTTTTCATTTGGTTCGAAAGTTAAAAAAAATATTTTTGTTGTATATTATTGAAAAATAGGTATGTTTCTGCTAAGAAACTCATGCCGTATTGATTTCAATTTCAACATTTGAACTTATATACGCGAATTAAACGCAAAACAAAATTAAACGTATTTATTTAACACTATATTAAAAGTTCAATTATTAATAGAATATTTTCTCAAATAGGAAAATTTTTGCTAAATCCACTCTCATTACAAATATTCCATTAAACATGTTTACGTATATGCGTCCCATTACTAAAATAATTTCTTCAAATTGGGAGCTTTAGCAATGGACATCCCTGATAGTAAATATCGAATTCATTTAAATTAAGTATCTGGTTCATGAAAAAAAAAATCGAATATCGAAAAATGTATTTCATTAATGTTACTACACTCTCCAAAGTTTTAATTTGAATACATTAAATCATTTTTACCAATACAAAAATTAAACGACCTATTTTAATATAGCATAATTTTTTTTTATGTCTATAAACTGGCAAAAAAATTCAAAGAGATAATTATTAAATTAACGTTAGATCGTCCTTCAAACAATATTTTATGCGCAACAATTCCCGCAACAAAAAATAAGTTTCCATAAATGTTAACAAAAGTGTCCAATGAAACCAACAATAAATCTACCGTATAGCAGTATTTCACTCTCAATAACTTAAGCTCAAGATATTTGAAACCAGCTGGGAGTCGTACCTAGAATACTTTATGAGAACCAAAAGAAAACATAAATCTCTCGATTTGCCACGCATTTACTTAAAATGACATAGAATTCCAGCTGGTTTATATAACTAGCTCAGCGTGATACCGGCTATGAACAGCTAAGCACTGTTTGACCCAGACTTTCCCTCTCGTTTTACAATCACTACTTACTGATCGTAACACTGTTTTTATTGAGACTGAGGTGAGTGAGAAAAGATTTCACGATAGTAAGGTGTTGTACCAACGGTTATTTGAAAATGAAAAGTTTCTGATTTCGAAAAATAGTGCATGCTCTACGCATCTCAAGTCTTACGCTGTTTGCATTCCATTTATATTCGAATATGCATGAGTGGCAAAACTGTTGCGCCGTACATTTTCGATAATGTAGTCATCTAGCTTACGTTGACTATAAAGCATATTTTTTCATGTTTTGTTACAAAATATTTAAACACAATATGACCTAAGGAGATATTTTTTTTAAATTAATTTTTGTACAATTTTTTATATGCATTTGAACTTTACACTACGTTTTCTTTAAACTTCTATTTGTTTTTGAGGGGAGGGGGTTTGCTTACCTACCGTCTATACAATTAAATAGGTCATATACGTAATTTACAGATGTGATAAATTAATAGGATTTTTAAGATGTTTATTTAATTTTTTTTTTAACTAAATTATATCAATGTATTTTATAACAAAATAGAAATAATTTAAGATCGCTCTATACTTATAAAGCTATCTACAAACAACACTATTTATTTAATTAGCCATAAAGTGTTTTGCTCAGAAGATATTAGGGTATTGTCTAAGATCGGTAATGTGCCATGAGTTAATAATAACGATTTAAAATTTACAAATTTTAAAACTTTTTTGTACATTCTTACCACATTTGAAACCGATTCTCAGAAGGGCTTAGAAAAGATACAATAATCATATGAAAAAATAAGTTTAAGAACAATTACACATTCAACTGTTTTTTTTTAATGTAAATAGCTGATAAAATGATAATCCTCCCTCAAATACATTTTTCACTTTAAGCTCATCACCAAAAAAATAAAAAGGTTTTCTAAAATGAAAACTTTTTCTCGAAATAATCAAAGTAAATAACCAAAGATTCTATTCCTAAATAGATAAAGTATGTTGAAAGATCGCTGATTGAAGTTTTAACGGCTTCAACTGATTGATTAAATACTTTGTTGATGTCCAAAACTGGTTTTCCATTAGCAGTAAACAGCTGCTACTATACACAGAAGTTCCGCCGACTTTTAATCAAGAAAGAGATTTCTAGCTAAGTGGGCATCATCTTATTTTTATCTTTACAAAAAAAAATATTATCTGTAAACGGGCTCGTTTATTTTGCTTTGGGTTATAAATAAGACAATTGTTGTGCTGTAGTGCTACTTTTAAGTTGTATCTCTTTTGTTGTAAAGCCGTGCGTTAGTCGTTTTAAAATAATAGTTTTGGTGATAGTTTTAAAAAAGGAAAAACACTAGTACAATTTTATGATACTTTAGGCACTAGCTAATTAATATATACTATTTATGTGTTTGGTAGTATTTAAGATGGAAAATATTTTATTTGAACTTTTAATTTTTAGCTGTAGTTTAACATATTTAATTTTCATAGTGTCATGCAATTTAAATTTTCGACTTAAAATTCATATAATCTCATAAACATGTGAAACTATGCAATTAGCAAATTGTTGAAAGTTGCCTAATTTACGAATATGTCCTTGTCTGAAATGCAAACATTTCGCTTTTAAATTAAAAAAAAACACATTTTTTATTTTAATTAAAAATATATGAAATTAATCTATAGCATTTAAAATTCTTTACAAGATTATTGGAAAAAGAAAGAAAGGCTGCAGTCATTTTAGGACTTTTATAACGAAATTGATATGTGTATATAAATTCATCTTATAATTTAAAGCAGTATAATTTATATTGAAATATATAGGCCAGGTTCAGCTTCTGCGTGTTCACAGCGAAATTAAATTGAATTTTTTTTATTCGAATCACGTAAAGAAATAAATGATGATGGTAATGATCAGGATGACTTTTGTTAAGTGTCAACATAAAAGTGCGAGAACTTCAATCGCAATTATGTAGTTAACAGTTTTAATTTTTATTTGAAAGAAAAATGTTTTTTAGAGGAGCAAACGATACTTTTATACTACCCTACCTGTAATAAAGTAGACAATAACACCACTAGCCCTTGTTCATATCTACAAACGTATAGTTTCACAACAAAATAAAATGAAAGAATATAAAATTTGTTTATCTCATAAACTATCAAGTCTATACCGTTTAAAGTCCTTCGAAATATATTTTCTTGATTCAATCCTGCACAAGTTACACGTTATGTTAGAGATGAATCTAAGATTCAACAACGAAGTTTTCCAATTTTTAGTCTTGTTTAATCAAAAGGCGGCTTTGTTTGCCTAGTAATATACTAAAAGCAACATCAATTCAACTCGCAGAAAAGGGTCAAACCACTTCAAAACAGTTTCCCTCTTTTCCAAGAAAAACTTCCCAGAGAGTTCTTCATTAGCCGACTCCTAAGGTTATCCATTTTCTTCACAGCCCATAGCCGCCACCGTGAAATTTTAATTAGAGTAAAGCTTTTGAGGATAGGGAAGGGCGATTCTAACTACAACGATAAGGGGGACCATGAAACGGCATATGACTTTGAAAACATCTGCAGAAAAGGGCCATTCCACCACTCGTTATCTCAAAAGAATGCGCCCCCTCAATGGGAATGTTACGGTCAGCCAAATTAGGCGTAATGGGCCCAACGAAATTAAGGAGCGCCAAATATTGTGGCTGAATATAATTAGGGAAGCCTTCTTTGCTTGGCAGTTACGGTAGGCGATGGTTAAAGCTCCAAATGGTGGCTGTAATCAGATCATCCAATGGGTACTCAAGTTTTAAGAGTACGAGTTTTTAGAGATTGAATTCATTTAAGGATAATTTTCGAGATGTGGTGATTCCGATAGATTTTTAAGGACTTTGTGTTTGACTTAGACTTTGTTTTTAAAAATAGCCAGGTGTAGAGGAAAACTAAGTTTTTAATGAAATATTTCTTGAACTTTTTCTATGATAATTTTGTAAAATACACAAATTTACAGTAATATGCTTATAAAGCTTTTTTTTAGTTGATAAAGCATAGCATTGAAAATGATAACATAAAAAATCGAGTCATTTTTTAATGTATTTTTTTTTAACGTGTAATTTTTCATGTCATCACTAGATTATTTTAAAAGATTTTTTTCCATATTCTGTAATTATTTAATTTAATCTTATTCTTTATAAGGTGATTTATAAAACAGTTGTTAAGAAATTTAGATAATAACAAGAATTATTGTAGTTTTGAATCGGCGACGCTGTAGGATGGATTTTACGCAGTACAAACCAAGGCGTAGAAGAGAAAAGTTGTGCGCGCCATCTATTAAGGGTAGTCTGAACCATTCAATCAAATTATAATATTTATGAGTGAATATATACAAAATATCTATCTCGCTGTATTTGTAAAATATACCATGTAATATACTTTCATGGCAAGAGTCAAAAGTATTTTGTGTGATTAAAAAAGATATTTCATTGTTTAATTTTAAAATTATTTCTTTTGTATGTATCCATATGTGTTTATTGCCGAAATTGTATGTTGGGAAATTTAAATACCATACGAATAATATTGTACAGCAAATTTTGAACAAAAATTTAAAATTTATATTTTATTCCTAGTTATGTTCGCCTTTACAGTTGTTGTAAAAGTGCAATTATTTTTGCATTTGACTTTTTTTAAATGAATTAAAATTTTTATTTTAATAATTTGTTTCAAAATTGTTTAAATTGTTATTGATATGAATTTATTTATGAAAAATAAACTATTGTTAGTATTTGTGTGTAGAGTCATTTTTATTCCTTTTATAAGGTTAAATAGAAGAAGGTTTTAGACACTTAAATTTAAATATATATATATTTATTTCGATTGTTTATATATAGGGAAGTAGTTTTCAAATATTTTAAGTCTTCCACTAATTCTTTAAAGATATTTATTACAATATTAATTCGAAACAGATGATTTAATTATAAAACGAACCCTATTGCATCAAAATCGTTTAAATAGTACGTTTATATGTCTTCTAAAATTTTATTATTATAGATGGAAGCTTTAAATATGTAATAGTATTGTGATTTTAATTTTCCAATTACACTTTTTAATTACGTATTGTAATTTCACACCTTAAAATTAAGTTAATTGATATCAGTGTAATTTGAAACATATTTAATTTTTAAAAAATATTTTTTATGCAAATTATCAAAATAATACATTTTTATTTAATATATTTCCAAATATAACTGTTTTTTCAACTTAATATTTGTATGTCATCGAAATGAATGTCACGCATCATTCTTACCATCTAAAACAAATTTAAATATATAACTTAGTTTCACACCATTTCATTGTTTTTTATTAATGTGAATACATTCATGAAACTATAGTTTCAAAAGCAAGTATATCTGCTTCTTAGACGTAATAAAACCTGCTATTAGTATTTAAATTCATAAAAAAATCTACAACTTCTCCTGCTTTTAATACAATAAAAATATCAGCTTGGTAGATACATAGAAATTGAGTAAAAATATTGTTATGTATGAAATTTCAAAATTTAAAGAAAACTTGGACCAAGAGTCAATTTTGATTATCAGAACTACAGAACAATACGAATGTAGGGTAACTCTCCAAAAGTAAATTGCATTAAATAAAATATTATCATTAAAGAAAGTACTTAGAGCTCTATAGAGTAAGTATACAGAGAGTTCCTTTTAACAGCACACATATTACTTGACTTTTCAAGAAAGACAAGTAACAATAATGTAGAACAAAGTTTCATTTTAAATGTAATTAAATATATATTTTATAAATAACACGTAACATTAATGTAATAAAAACTCATTGAGTTGATTCCGTTGGACTATATATGCTTAACAAAATAAAGGAAATTGATTCTAATCCAACATATTTTGTTTTAAAAAATTCCCTGTTCCATTTACGGAAATATATATCAATGACCAACATGCATCGATATTAACTGTAATGGAATAAATAAGCCATTTTACAAAAAATAAAAAATAAAAATTGGTTTTCCAAACGATATTTTATTTTACTTATTCTTATACAGGGTTTAAAACGTTTTTTTTTGTGTGTGAATTCCACTTATAACGTCACGCGCTTACACACAGTAAAAAAAATCACATAATTAAATTTGTTTAAGCATTGATTATTTTAAATGCAAACGATTTTTGTTCAAGTTCCTTTTTAAATATTTATTAGTATACTTATTATATAGTGGACGAAAAAGTCATCAGAATGTGTTTTTTCTTTATTTGAAAACGCAAACGATTTTTTAATTTTAATTTACTGACGTTTTCTTCAGTTCTTTCCCTTACGGAAAGGTCAGATCTGGGTCTAAATCTGATCAGGTCTGGTTTACATCAGAAATTGGCCTCTATAAATGTTCAGATCTGGAAAATACCAGATCTTGTGTTTTCTGATCTGGTTTGATTTAAAGAAATTACAACCAGATCTGGAGAATTCCAGATCTGGTGTTTTCAGATCTGGATTGACCTGAAAAATTTACAGCAATATCTGAAGAATTCCAGATCTGGTGTTTTCTGATCTGATTTGATCTGAAACCTTATAGTACCAGATATGGTGCAAACTAGATATTATAAGGTACTTTTAAGTTGGTATTTATATAGATATCAATGTAAACGAAATCAGATATATATTTCAAGCAAACTTGATATTTATATAATTTTCTTTACAATAAAAAATTTCAAATGTTTTTCCTTTATAATATAAATAATTAAAAGATAGAATTATTTAATATTTAGACTAAAATAGTGAATTGTTTTGCAGAATCATGTATTTTGATAAACTTTATGTGTGTGGCATTTGAAACTTGTGTGTTAAAAAGATGGATTGTTTGGCATAATTTATCATACATTTCATTAAAACTTTGAAGATAATATTTATTTTGCATACTTTATTTCAAAAGTTTTTTTTGTAGATTATTTGAAAACTTCAATTTTGTTTTCTGTTTTAAAAGTCAGTTTACGAAGATATAATTGTCTATAATCTTTATTGAAATATGATGTAAATCTTCATATCAACTGATTTTTTCCTTTGGAAATTTTTATTTTAAAATAACTAAGTTAAAAAATATTCAAATTAAAAAATGCGTTTCATCATAGATAAAGTGAGGATAAATAAAGTAATTTGCCTTTCCGGATTTCAATATTCTATGCATAATTGATTTTAGCCTAAAAAAATTGACTTAAAATACTTTTTGCCAGCACAATGAACTATTAAGATAATTAAATAACCTTTTAATTTTTATAACGCATTTCAAAAAGCTCATCTAATATTAAATAAGTAAGTAATGTTATTTTTTTATGAATTAATATATTAGTGGAATCGATGAATATTTTTTTAGTTACTTTTCATATAAAATATATAAATAGAAGTCTAAATTTAGTTATTCAAAAAAATTTCCAAGAAAAGACAAGTAAAAAGAATTCAATGTTAATTCTGTATTCTATGACTCTGTGTTCAAAGCAATATTCAAGCATATGAAAAAAAAAATATTTTCATCTGCAAAAACACACGAGGCACGAAGTGGGCACGAAGTATGGTTACACGGTTCAATCAAACTTGCAGTTAAACAATCTTTTGCAGCAAACTCTTTTTTATGACTGTTATGGATGGTGTAGTGCTTTAATTTCGGTAATACTCTTCAATCTCAAATAATACGAGGGAGGTTTTGATTTATTCAAATATAATAGATAAACGTATTCTATTTTCTGAACTCGCACATTTCATCTGCATTGAAGTTATTTGATGAACTATTAGCCTCTTTTTTATGTAAAATACAAATTTAATTTTTTAAATGTTCAGTTATATATTTATTTTACTATTAACATTGAAACTCTTATATTGTATTATATTATATATATCACCACATTTGCATGTCAGACGAATATGTAGAAGAATTTAATGTTGAATTAATTTAGCATTATATAACTTCGAATATTAATATGCACTGAGCAGGAATATAAATAAAAATATTTGGTCTAGATTCATATCTAGATCCATGTATGACCAGATCTGTGTTGTTAATATATATAACTAGATGTGGTTCCATACAAATCCAGATCTGTGTTGTTAATATATATAACTAAATGTGGTTCCATACAAATCCAGATCTGAACCCGTAAATTATAAACAGATCTAGATCCATATATTATAACTACATCTGGGTCAATATATAACCAGATTTGAATCCCTATAAAACCAGATCTGGCTACATATACAGGCCAGATCGGGTTCCATATATAACCAGATCTGAATTCATATATTACCAGATCAGGATCCATATATAACCAGATCTGAATCCATATAAAACTAGATCTGGTTACATATATAACCAGATCTGAATCCATATCAAGCCAGATCTAGTTCCAAATATAACCAGATCTGAATCCATACATAGCCAGATTACCAGATCAGGATCCATATATAGTCAGATCTGAATCCATATAAAACCAGATCTGGTTCCATATATAATCAGATCTGAATCCAGATATAGATCTGGCCAGTTCTGGACAAACCAGGATATAGCTAGATCTGAAATTGGGCCAATTTCAGTTATGACTCTTCAGATCTGGCCAGATAAGAAAATTTCCGTAAGAGTTACGACAAAAATGTACTTTATTTTAGAATAGAAATTATAATGAAAATATCTCATCACAAAATTTTACACGTTTTGAATTAAAATAACATATGATGAATTAAATAACGTTTAACTGATGTTATTGTTATATAACCTATTAACTCATACGCAATGAATAATTTGCAATAGAAAGAATGACATCGAACTTTTAATCTACTTATTTCACCTTCTAAATGACATTTTTCGAAGATGAAATATATCCCAATCGAATTTTTACCCCCAAAAGTAGTAATACATCAATTTTCAAGAAAATCGTTAGAGCGATCGTTTACAAACAAACAAATAAACTACCAGGGGACGGAGCCCAGCTCGCTCGCATATTTTAATAATATTTCTAATGAATCAAATCAAATGCAAATGTTTTTAAATGTCCATATCAATGGTGAGACGTTCCATGATATATTTTATCGTCTAATAATGTCTTCATTATCGAAATAAGTTAAATTCATTGAAATGATCATATGATTGGTTAGAAGTGTCAAGATAGCAAAGATACCGTATCAATTCTGCTAACGCAATTTAAATGAATATGTTTAGTGATCCTGAGTGTCTAATACAACCATTCGCACAATTATAGCACAAAGATGTTTTCGTTTGCATGCTACACCCTGACAATATTCTTGTTGTTCAGTATTTTAGTAATAGTTTGTAGAGTTGTCTGTCTAACTCTGGAGTAACTGAATCGATTTTTCAATGCTATGCAAAGTAGTCTTTTTTAATAAGAAGATTCTGATAATGGATATCAAATTATTTTTTGCTACTGCAAAACTATTTCTGCATTTTTTTTCTCTTCAACATGCATACACAAATAATAAGGAATGAACAGCATTTTATATTCTTATTAAACGATTAATCAATAATAAAGATTTTTACTTATGTCGAGTAATTTTATGTGTTATTCGTAATTAATCTTAGTGATGAAAGCAGTCTTATAGTGAAAAATAATATAATTTTACCAATTAACTATTAATTATAATGTTTGTGAAAATCAACCATCTAAAATTGAACTTTTTCTATAATCTAAATATAATAGTTTTTTATTGTATTTTATAATGTAGTTACGATTAAATTAATATAGTGATAAAATAAATAAACAGAGTGGCATTGCTCGTTTAATAGTATTAGATAGATTAGATTAGATAAATAGATTTAAACAAGAATACGATATTTACTAAAAAATCTTTTAAGGAGATGCGATATTTTTTGGGAAACAGATATTGCGATATTTCTGTTCATGAAATCTAGAATTATTATGCCTACTAGAAAATTTGACTGCGCCAAAGAAAAAATATTTGAGAGTTCCTATCGTAAGTGTTGAAAAGAAGAGTAGTTGGATGAATGGAAGGTAAAAGGCCTTTAAACAGTTGTTCAAATGGCTATGTTTGCAGAAAGCCAGCGTTTGAGTGAAGGCATTCAATCATTACGAGGCGATTTTTGCGTTGATTATTCAAAAACTATGTTTTACTTAAAAATCCTTAATAACAACATTTAACGATTTTATAAAAGAAAACATTTGTTTTTCATTATCATGCCACTATGTTTTCTACACACCTGCATAGGAAAGTAAATTTTTTTTCAAAGTATGGCTCTTTATGAGTTAATACAGTAATAATATATTTTTGCATTCAAACAATTACAATAAAACGAAAAGGTCAAATACAAATGGCAATTTAACGTAAATTCCTCAACTAATCCATAAAAAAAACATCATCAAAGTTGTGAAATTAAAGATGTTATTCTGGAAAATTGCAGTTTTTTTTAAGTTGTATTAAACATTTAAAAAAAACTGAAGTCAATAAAGGTTTTAATTCCAAATTCTTAAAAATGTGCAATTTTTAAAAAAAAATTCGATGTTTTGAAAATATTGAAAGAAAAATGCAGATTTTTATAAAGGTTTTGTTATGCAAGTAAATTAAAAACTTTTTTTTTAAAAATGCAGTTTTTGTTTCTAGTACATTTATATAACCTTCAATTTCACAATTTTGATGTAATTAAAGGTACGATGGGAAGCAATTATAATTTTTCTTCAATTAAAGATTAATAAGCCAAAATATATAGAACTTTAAATAAAACTACATTACTTAGCAGAAATGAGCTTATTTATTATGTAATATTCGGCATCTTGTAAATGTTTCCATCTAGATTATAAATATTTACAATTTATACCATTAATACACTTTTAATACAAATATGGCAACTATATACTTTCGGTTAATATTTAGTTTGGAATTGTATATTACAAGGCACATGAATTTTGTTACGAATTAATTTTGTCCCTTTTTACTGGTATCTGTTGTGCAAACTACTTTAGTGGTTTTGACCAAAAACAATTTAGGGGAAAAAAAGCGAACTAGATATTAATTTATAATATTTTGATGTTTAGATTAAATACAAAATGTCAATAGAATATTTGTTGTATTGACATTTTATATTTATTCTAAACAGAGTAATCTTTATCGAGTTTGATTTTAATCAATTCTTAAAGGCTATTGAAGATAAAGATAAAACCAAATATATATAACAGTTCATCAGAATACTCAATGTAACCCAATCATAAAGATCATAAATCTGTAACTTTAGTATTGAAATGGATAAGAAGTTATGGTATGTCATGGAGATATAACTGCTTATTACTAATTGAGGCAGTTTAACTTATTCTTTGTATTAACTATATTGGATATATGTATCAATTATATGTCAATGCTAAACTTTATTAAATTTTATTTTCTCCAGTTTTTAATTTATCATTTTTATTGTATTAAAAATGCTTATACCTTTTAAAAACAATATTATCTTCAGTATTCCATTAAAATAATTAAACATTTGAAAATTTAACTTATAAAGCTGTATTTTTCAAAATATGAAGAACGACTTTATCGCATTAGAACTATTTATGAAGGTAATATTTATTCTTTAGAAACAAAAACGTTGCTGATGAATACAACATTAACCTTTTTGTATAAAAATTAAGTTTCCCTACTGACATAATAATATTTTAACGAAACTTGTAGTTTTAATATTATGTAAATCAATATTTTTAAAAAATACACGTTAAATTATATGTAATATATATATATATATATATATATATATATATATATATATATATATATATATATATATATATATATATATATATATATATATATATATATATATATATATATATATATATATATATATATATATATATATATATATATATATATATATATATATATATATATATATATATATATATATATATGTGTGTGTGTGTGTGTACTGTATAAAATATTGCGGAATTGTAAGTAAAATAGAATAGATAATACTTCATGTCTATTAATACAATTGGAAAATAAATGTATAATATATAAAAATAATTCACCACTATTTTAACGAAGAACTTCTTATTTTTTTGTTAACTGATAAAACTTCCTTTTTTTCCAGATAAATCTAACTGATATTTTTTGAAAATCTATTGTGAAAAATTATAGTGGCTACGAGTTTGCTATGTAACAGGTGATATATTTATTTTAATAACCTTGTATTATAATTTTTATATTTATTTGTAAATATTAATACTATTAAGATAAATTATAATTTATTTTACGAAAGTTTTGCTACGACATTTTATACTTAAGAAAGATCTATTTCTTTTTAAATTTAGTGCTATCAACTATTGTGTTGATCAAACAAATTTAAATATTACAAGTATTTCCTGTTATATATGTTTGACTTCCACATTATTTATGTAGATACATTTGAGAGGTTGTTTAAAGGCTGGCTAATGGTGAAGCTAAAGAATAGAATTAAACGGCTTAGTTTACTTTTAGAAATATTTCAAAAACGATAAAAACAACTAATATTTTCTTGAAAATATAATAATTTTTTTAATATTAATAAATAAATATAATTTTTATTGAACATTTTGGAATCGCAAGTGCTTTGAATGGAATTTTTAAAATTATAAAACAATGTGATTTCAATGTATAAATTGTGCAAATAACAAAATATTTTTGAATAGATTTGTAATGTGGTCAAGAAATACGCACACATTTTAACAATATGTAAACAATAATATTGTGAAATTTGGTATATAGAAATCAGATTTCATGTTTGATTTACAAGTTGAATTGTGCTTAAAACAAGATTTAGACAATTTTTTTAAACACTTACCAGAACAAATGTAGTCAAACATATATTTTCATCTGTTACGATTTAATATAAAGTAATGTTTTCAAATGAATTGCAAATCACAATCTGTAGAAATAAAAGATTTTTAATAACAAGTTAATAATGTCTTTTTCTGAAGAGTTAAAACTTGAAAAAGTTTAACCTTTATATATTACATATTTTATTCACTGTAAAATTATATGAATTATTATATAAACTATTAACATTAAGTCCAAAATATTAATAAGTTTTATTTAAAAAAATTATCTTTGATTTCAAATTTTAGGTTTTTAATGTCCTTTTCAAATATTTTTTACAGTATAAAATATTTATGTTTAAACAATCTGCTAGGCATAGATTCATTTGTATATTTTAAAATTCATTCATAAGGAGATAGCTTTTAATATTTAGAATTGTATAAACGTGTTACAACAAATTATCATACATTACCCTGAGTTTAATGATGAATATAAGAAATCATGTGCACTTAGCAATGACATATCCAGTAATTCTTCCGAGTTATTTATGAAAAATGGGTTTTCGAATCATTAATGCTAAATAATAGGAAATTTGTAAAAGTTTAACGATCTTCGATAAAAGTGCAATTATTCTACAAAAATATTCATTTCGAAGGTTATAAATGACAAGAATTAACTGCAGTAACACTGTTTATATGATATTTTAATTAAGTTACATAATAGTTTTTTTGAATTTGTAAACAAGAAGAACATATTTTGATAATTAAATGGACGCTATTTGTTTAATTTATTAGAAGATAAAATGAATGTTTTAAATGAAATAAAAAATCGTCCGCGGAAACGGAATCAAACACAAGAAGCAAAGAAAATACAGCAAAGATTTTTTAATCAAAACTAACTACAAATTATACTGGCAGGTGTTCTTTTTCAAAGATTGTAAATAATAAAAATATTTTTTAAAATGGCGGATTGCAACTTGCTTTTATTTAATTTTAAATGCTAATTCATCCTTAAGCTTTTAGAAAACTGTAACAAATACGGTCCTGTAACAATCAAACATAGTTTTAAGAGTTGAAGGTTGTTAATTATTCTTTTTTATTCAAGTTACTAATTTGACTAAAAAATTGTTTTAATAATGCCTTATTTAAAAATATTTATAAATCTCAGAAATAAATAAAAATATACGATTATGTTTTCAATAAGTAAGTGAACGCTTTTATAAAACGACTGTAACTTGACATTTTTTTATGAGAAAAAATTTTGAACGTCAAATATCGAGTGTAAAAACCTATTTTCCACACCTCACCATAGAAGCTTTCATGTATCAAACTGTCAATTTTTTTTATATAATCAAGCAAATTGACTGTAGGACTTGAATTAAATCACCCAGAAATTAAGTGTTTGGTAAAATTTACTCCATTGCACGAAGTAAATTTTTTTAAACATAAAAGAGATCAAAATATAAGTTTAACAGTGTAATTTAATACCCATATTTCCCATATACTCAATTTATCGTTTCGTTTTATATCTTATTTGGTATTTACATATTAATTCTTAGCATTTGTTTGGTTAGTACAAACATTTTTTAGATAAATTGTTGAAGTGAAATTAAAATTCTATTTCAAAAGTAAAAATTTTAAGGTACGTGCCCTTGTATTAGTTTATATTTGATATATTTCTTGCTTTCGAATTATTACAAATACAAAATGCAACACCTACTCATTTTTGATAAATTTATTTTTGATTACTTTTTAATTTAACTTTCGATTTCTTTTTCGAGTTAAAAAAAAAGTATTCAAAATTATTATTTTAATTTTAATATCACAAATTTTATTGTGTTTTTTTTTTGATTTTGTAATGTTACATTGTATGTTAATGAATTTCTTACAATAATTTTTATATATATATATTTTTTAATGAAATATTTAAAAACTTGTGTTTCAACTGTTTGAATAAATAGTTTTGAATAAAAAAAATAGTTTTTAATAAGAAAAGATTATGTGAAGAGAATCCACAACATACAAGATGGTCTAAAAGTCCGTGACACATTTTAAAATGTAATATAAAATCCAGCAATCGGGGCAAAAAAAATTGTACCAAATTAAAGTAAATTACAGAGCATTTTTCTTTTAAACTGTAATAGTAGACCTGGTTTAAAAGTACCAACATATAAGTAAGCAGTTTTTTAACCAAGAGTCGTTATTTCTGTGTGACAGCTTCAAAATTAAACTAAAAACCACCAGAAAGGCATTTATAAACCAAACACGGAACAAGTGGAGATGTTTATGGCAAAATTTGGAACTAATTTCTTATAATAAAATTAATTATTTGTAACTGATTTTCTTGAGTTTTTATGCTTTTTTTCTAAAGTTTTTAAGGGAAAGCGCCATCAATGGCGAAGTTTTGAACAAAAATGTTTGCTTCAAAAACTTTGCATCTTGAGAAGCATTTTATTCCAAACTGCAGTCTTTTACGCGAATTTCTAAATTTTATATTAAATTTTAAAATTTAACACGGACTACCCTGTATAACCATAATAATTTACAGTCAAAACTACATGCCATTGCTAAAATATGATTGTAGGGTATAATTAGAAATATTATTTTTATATAATTAATAATTATTAAATTTAAGTATGAAGCATAATATAAATAAGTAATAAAAATGTATTAAATAATGAGTTAATAAAATTTGTAAATAGAGTATGCAGATAAAGCAGTATGTACATAAAACAGTATGCTGATAACATCAGAATTTTCATTATTTAATTTCATAATGACTTTTTATAAATTAATCAAAATTTGGAAATAAATAATTACTATTAAAAAAATTCATATAATGATATTATACCTCTACATGATTAGTACATGTTTTCCTCTTAATTTGCTTTTGTAATGTTAATGCCCAATGTTCTTCAATACCACTGTAACAAAACAAACATCTCATAAATATTTAAACTGGTTTACACAGTGTACTTAAATATCGAATTAAAATAAGGCACATGTGTATTTTTAAAGATATTTATTAGTTTATAATTTAATGCAATAAGTTTCATTGTGTATATATATATATATATATAGTGTGTGTGTATGTATTTTAATCCATCAACTTTTGTTAATAGATTGTGTAGATTGAATTTCAGTTACTTCAGAAACTGTTTGTAGAAATAATTAAATCCCCAATTACATTTTCAATCTTTATTAATATGCAATTTAGATTTTTCATCAGAGGGTTCAAAACCTTTTTTTTTTACTTCATTTCTTTCGGTACTTTTAGCTTGAAATTTGTGTTATAAATATATTAAAATAAGTAATAAATATGTTCTAAATGTGAAACACATTTAAAAATATAACTATATTGCACAATACTACACTTAAATACTTATGATCAAAACTTAGGGATTGTGTATATTTCTGAAATGTAAAATTTTACCTGCCCGGCGAAAAAAGTTTAAATTTAGAATCCATTCTTTTGTATGAAAAAAGTCAGTTTCAAAACGATTTATTCAAATTAAGCACATTTTATAGAACATTACGAGTAAACATGCATTTTCATTTTGACATAAATATTTTTTTATTCTTTGGTGGACAATCGCTGTATAAGCAAGTTTTCTGAAAAAAGCATCGAGTTCGAAAGCAAAAGTTGAAGCGAAATGAAAAGGTATAAATGTAGTCATTACGAGCGTTTTTGATGAAGTATTACTGCACACCCAACATAGTTATGTAACATTGTCTTTTCCTCTTAGATAAGAGTTGGAAGAGATAAAAAGGAGAAAAACATGGCGGCATAAAAGCCAATAGGTAAAAAGAAGGAAACTGGTTTTATCACTAAAAGAGCACATCAAACAAAAATAAAAAAGATAAGAAAGAAGGGGATAGTTGATCGATAACAAGGATAGAGCGCAGTACAAGAAGATTGTGAGTATCAATTTCCAACCCCCTTTTTGGCCATTTATTCGTTGCTTGGCGATTCAGAAATGGATGCATTGAAAATAGTTTAAGAAATATTTCAAATGATGTTGTAACAATGTAGTTCCCTATTTTATAAGGACTTTTATATAGGAAAGTCTTGTGTGACATGAAGATGAAGATTGTGAGCTAAGCAAAAAACAATATAAATATTTAAAATTAATGTTTTTAATAAGATTTCAAAGCATTGTAGACAACTGTTTGCATCTGATTGATTTTCGTTTTTCAGTCAAAGTTTTATTATTTATTTGTAAACTTGTTTTTTAGGAATAAAATTAAAAAAATATCCGTATAGTTATTAGTTAGCAAAATTAATTAACAATAGATTTCTTGACATTTTTGACTAAATAATAATCAAAATCAATGCAATCTTATAAAATATTTTCAATGATATCAATAAACAAAAATTTGAAAGAGGAACATGATGCAAGGAAAGAGCGCGAAGTTTTCTGTTTGAAATAGGGGTGGGGATTTGGCGACCATTACTCTGGCTCCTTGGTTGGAAATGAGTAGTTTCTTTCGAAGTAACCTGAAACGGTATCGATTTCCTGCAATGACGTCACATTTTGGCGCAAAGGCGTGACAACGTATGTTATTGCTCGATAAACTGCAGATACCGGCCGCAACGCTGTTAATAATTTAGTAGGCAGGTATTCATTGTGTTGCGAAAGGACTTACAGTCTATAACATGACTTGGATGCGTAATGAACAGTAAATCACAACCCAGCAGGGTTACCAAAGCCTAATTACCTTGCATGTTTCCTTTTGTTATCGTGAGTTCTGCGCTTTAGGTCGCAGTAATTATTCTATTCTTTAAATTTATTCGCGTAATGTGCGTAAAACGACTATAAAGTATACAGAACTCTCTCATTATGGCACCACGGACATATAATCTAAAGTACAGTGGTGAACATTTAGCATTGTTTCATTGCAATTATTCAATATTAATAATTCTTTGTGTATGTCAGTATTATAAAGTAGATTTAGATTTTGCAAAGCTTCAAAATGAAATATATATCTTTTTTACTTGAAAATATTATCTTCTTCTTCTTCAAACTTTTAACTTACAAAGCTTAAAAGCATCACAATTCCGAAAATATCTTAGAAATGAATTAAGATGAAAAGGCCCCATATATAAAAAAATGCCCTTAACTTTTTTACATCTTAGATTCTAACTATTTTAGTAAGAACAATTAAAATAATATTATAAAGTGTAAAAGTCTTTCTGCAAAAAATTATAAAGTAATAAACTTATATTTTTTTAAGGAAAAAATCTGACTGGGATGGAAAGTAGTTATCAATATCATTGTTATAAAAACTGAAATTTGTTTTATAAGATATTTGCTTTTTTTTCTAACAAGAAAAATAAACCATGAAAGCAAATAAAAAATTCATTACGTAATTAAGGATTTTAGATAATGTAGGTTAGCTTTACTTAGTCATGTGGGTAGATATGAGCGATATGACGTTATTTTTTTTAAATGGCTTACCTTGCAACTTGTGAATGTGATAATGCCTCAAAAACGAAGCATTTGGGCGTACATTAAACATTTTTTTTTGTTTTTAACTATAAGAAATCTTGTAATATGAAAAAAATTAACTATTGGACCATAAAGCTAATTGCCTTACTCTAGTTCTTCTGAATTTCAAACGACAAATAAAACTTTAGAAAAATTAACTTCACCACACTGCAGTCACACTGAATTAAAAAGGTATGAAACAAATGAGTCAAATGTTTTTAAACAAGATTATATGAATAAAATAAAGAATCTTATATTAAAATAGAGTTCATACTTTTTTAAAACAAAGTTATTATTTATAGTTCTAAAAATAATTTTTTTTTAAATATTTGTAGTTCTATAAGTAATTGTAGCCAGTGAATCGTAAAATTATTTTAGTTTCAATTGTGAACAGCTCGGTTATGTATTATTGTAAAGAATTCTTCAAATTATTGACCAGCAGTGTAATTATTTTAAAAGTGGTAAGGAACACAGAATACATTGCCTAATATAACTCAAATGTATTGAAATAATTGATTAGTTACATAATTAAATATGAAAATATAAGCACATAAAATAAAATTCATCTAACATCTCAAATGATTTGTACTAGATATTTAATTTAAACTTAATTACAACTAGTCTAAGAGTAATTTGATTTTTTTTAATAAAACAAATTAATTGAAATTCATCAGAATGAAATTCGAATTTCTGCCCTATGTAGGTTTGTCAGATACTCTCACACTCTAAATTAATTTATTAAATTTGGGTTTAGCCTTCAACCTTTCATTCTTAAAAAAATATATATTACGCTCGCTGAGCTGAACAGAATTTTTTATTAGCTGAACAGAATGTTAACTTTTATGAAATACTGTCTTAATACTTCAGATAGTTCTTTTATGAAACGCGTTTTCTCTTTTATCCATGCTCCTGATGAGAAGCATAATTTGAAAATCTTCTTCTCTTTTCTTTTCGTAAAGCTCTTCTTATGGGGTGAGAATAATCTTTGAGCTCAAAAGATGAACTCCAGCGAAGAGCCTCTTCCGAAGAAAGGTTCAATGGAGTGCAGCCATTGCAGATTGCGTCTCCTCTCTTAACTTCGGGAGGATGGGGATGAAAGATTCTTAGATGCAGGAGGAAAGGCCTCGACCAATAGGCGTAAGAGCCAATGACGTCAACAGTGAAGAGAATCGATATTACTGCAGCAAGGGCTGTTTGAAAAATGTTATGGTGGTATTTCTTTGAGCCTTATTTCAAGTTTCCTTTTTTTTAAATGTTAAATTTGCTCTTGATTAAATTTCAGGTTTTACCCATTAGAAGAAATTAATTTGAAATAAACATTCCATCAACTGAAAAATAAATTAAATTTATGGATATTGCCTTTAATTCCTATGAAGGTTTAGGAAATTGACAAAATTGGCAAGTTATTTTCTCTACAAAACAGTTTGCTTTATATTGCAAATGCATGTATACATTTTTTAATTTTTATTATGTTAATATAAATAGCTTCCGATTAATAATACCAAAACGTTTTAAATTTGAAAAAATTCAAGAGTGTATATTTTGATGAATTTAAAGTTTATGGGTATTGCTAAAAAAACTGGAAATCCAAGAACGTTTGAGTGTTAATTGAAAATACATGATTTTTATATTTGCTAATATATATCCCTTATAAGATAATATCTTATTAATGGCATTTTCTTTGTTAAAGAAGCTTTGTACGCTAACTCTACATGACGTAAAATAAAAAAATAATTAATTTCAGTGCATCGTTTAATCAAATAATGTTATTAAATTACTAGAAATATAAATAATTTTAATTGAAATCTAATAAAATAATTGATATGACAAATTAGTAAAGAGTTTATTCGCACAATTTTAATGTTTAGAAAATTAGTTCAGGAAATATTTACAAAGGATTGCCTTAAGTTCTCATCAAAACAATCCTAGTCCATTTTGAGATGCCTCGAATATACCAGTTTTATTGACATGTATATGAAACATTTAAACTCGAGATTTGAGGCATCTGAAAATGGACTCGGATTGTTCTGATGAGAATTTTTATTACACAATGTTTTATTTATATTGAATTTATATGTAATATTAACAATTCATATACAAATTTATAGATTGTATTTATATTGTATTATACATGTAACTACTAAACTAGAAGTAGCTAATTAAAAAAAACTTTACCACCACAGTTACCTCTCAAACCGATTTCTTCCTATTTGTGAATACTACAAAAGTAATTTTCCTTCATCATGCAGCCTTAAAAACAAATATTAAATATTAATATCAAGACACATTTTCTATAAACACACAGTTTAGACAGTTTATGCCAAGTAATTATAAATTTTATAATTGTAAATTAACTAAACATTGTTTAATGAGCGAATACGTTGGCTGAAATGAAACAAAAATTTCTAAGTAATTAATAATTTATTTTATAGAATATTCACACATACGGATTGAACCACTCAATCTTAATTAATGTTTAACTTTTAGGTACTCAACTGCAGATTCTACATGCTTCGTACATCCCTAAAGCAAGAGAACCAGAACTGAGTTATTGCATTAGGATACTTTATAAATATGAAATATGTTCAAATATGAGGTAGTATAAACAGAAAACATGACAAAATGAGAACGAAGAGTAAGAATACAAGAGTTGAATCAATTTTATTTTTTATTTCCTAATAACATTTGAATTAAAAAAAAATGATACTCTATTTCTCAGACAGAATGTTGCATGGTAACCAGCCTTTCATTGCATTTGGCGTCCATTTATAATATTTTAATTATATATATATATATATATATATATATATATATATATATATATATATATATATATATATATATATATATATATATATATATATATATATATATATATATATATATATATATATATATATATATATATATAGTGCGACCTTGTAGCAAAATTTGGTACCCATTTAGCTACAACCATTCGAACCTAACAATCCTCTAATTACCAGCTGAACGCCTTTATCCACTGGGGAACCGGGCCCCTAATGCAAGAGGATTCCCTGGTTTTTAGATTCAGCGAAGGTTTCGGTTGCAGTTTAGGAGATTGCGCCATTTAAAAAAAAAAAAAAAAAGATAAGCTATTCTCGATCAAGGATTTTTGATTCAACATAGATTGCACCATAATTAGGTGTAAAATGCTGCAGAGCATAGATATGGTGCAACGTTGAACTGAAAATTTTAACAGTCTCATACTAGACATATTTCTTCTTCATACAGTCACATTTTAATTTATAATGTAAAATAATTCAAATAAAATATTTTTTAATTTGTATATTTCCCCTATTTTATATTTTATACAGCAAAAAAAAAAAAAGGAAGCCGTTAAGAAGAAAAAATATCTTAAATGTTTTACGGTGCCGTAAGTTACAGACGCTTTCCTACAGTTCCTACAATATTTCCCCTCCACTGAAATAAAAAAGGATATATTTCTTTGCACATAAATCGACAGCAAGAGAACTGAGGAAAAAATTAAACTGCCCTCTTTCGTATATAACGGCGCATAAGAACTTTTGGGGGCTTCCAGAGAATATATATTGATTTCTCTCAAGGGCGGTCAGAGGTTGTTTTACAAGGGGCTCTCAACTAGATGGAAAGAAAAGATATAAAACTAAGTAAAAAAAATTATATTTATGGAAATGAGCAGTGTGCTCTTTTAAAAAATAAAAAAGCTAAACTTTAAAAAATAAAATGGAAAAATAAATTCGAATGTGTGTCTTGAAAAAATAAAGCTGTAAATTTTATATACTTACACTGTTAAAAATAGATACTCAAAAATAAGTCAATTGTACTCATTTTTGATTACATTCGATGCTTATCACGGTTCAGAATACATAAGTTTAAATTTTGAGATAGACATGTACTCAAAAATAAGCGCATTGAATAAGAAGAGTAAATGTTGGACTGAATAGGTTGCCTGCATACGTCACTTTCAATTAATATCGACCAAGACTTAACGGGAACCGAACCCGTATCCTCAGGCACCGTAGTTTATCCGTTGTACTACCAGAGCGACTGAAGAAGTTATAAACAGAAGACATATTAAAAAGATGCGCCAAAAGAATAGGAATTGATATTATTGAATTGCAATAGCTCAGTTTCCAATTATCTAAAAATAGCCCAAATGTAATCAATCAAATAATGTGGAAAACCATTTTCTGAACAACTATTTTAAGTTTTCCAGTTCGCTTTATTAAGATGGCTTGAACAGAAGTTGAGATTAGCAATATTAAATCAAACTGCTCATTTCTGCGAAAGTACGATTACTTAAATTTGAGTACGTCATCGCTCATTTACGATGCAATTGTACTCAAAGAAAAACGAGTAGATTCAGGTACTCATTTTTAAGTACCTCTTCTTTTAGAGTCAGTGTGTATAAAATACATTTTAAACAATTATTATGGTATGATATAATTTTTTTAAATTTTATATATAAAGATGTCCGGATGTTTGTTTTCATATTTGTGTGTCAGTACAAGAAAGGCTCCGTAATTAAATAACGTAGAGCTTTGAAATTTACAGAATATTTAGTTTAAAAATAAGAATTTTAACATGCACTATTTCTACGATGTTCCATTCAAATGTTATAACATTTTTTAGTGTATTCCAAGTAAGTTTCACAAAGTGGAAATGTAATATCAGTTAAAATCAACGGATATAAAAATGAAAATGCAATATAAAAAAATCATATATCGATTCAAATTCCGGATTTTACACGAAATACTCCAGAACAACAAAGCGTAGCTTTCTGAAATTTACAGATTAGCTTACTTGAAAAATTAGAAATTTAGTGGTATAATTTTTAAGTTTGTACGATGCTTCATTTAAATATTATAAGTAATATAATTTTAATTATTTCAAATTTCAACTAAAAAAAATTTATGAAAATATCGTTTGCAATTCAATAGTATTTTCTTACGTTAGAAATTCTATGGACGTGACGTCAATCTATGGACGTGTGCTATGTTGTATTTCGGATGTTATTTGTTGTTCTTTATTTTTCCGAGATATATTCAACTTACACTATAATCCTCCAAGCAGGTACGTGAAACGATCGGATATTTTATGCCAGGAGTTTTATACAGATTCTTGCAAAAGTTCAAAGAACTAAAATTCTACCTTAAGAAAATGGTGTAGATGGTTTAGAGAATGGTTTTAATATCTTAATTATTGTGTGTCTTTTACTTTATTTCTGTGCATGTTAATTATAACTATATTTGATTACCTTAGATCGAAGAAGATTAGATTTTAGAACAATACTTTCATAATATGAGTAATTTGTGCATGAACGTCAATTTTATTTAATATTTGAAAAGTGTTTTATACAAGTTTTTATTTGTTTTTTAAAAATGTACGAAGTTTAACGTTTTTTTGTGAATTTAAATATTATGAAAAGGAATAAACTGATAATTAAGAAAATCTTTTACTTAATGTGGCAATGAATATTTCCTTTTAAAACAATACATTCCGAATATTTAAAATAAAAATTAGAATTATCGATGATATTTAAATATGGTGGGAATCAAATTAAGAAACGAAATTAAAATTTAGGAAAAAAGATTTAGTAAAAATATTAAATATCGAGTTTTTAAGAAATCGATCCAGAAATAAAAAAAAAAAGCTACTCAAAATTATGATCGTTGGTAGTTAATTTTCTGTAATAGTAGTATTGATTGGAATTCTTTAACAAATGGGTATTTGGATGCCGTAAAATAGAGTTCTACGGTATTTTAAAACAGCCGGGCAATTAATTTTATTATCATTTTAATAAAGAATTTGAGGCAATTTATTTGCAAATCAGTTTGGGATTTTTTTTTGTGCTTCAAATTTACATTTTGATGTTTTATATTCCAAATTCCAAAAATACAGATTATTCATTAGGTACACAATATTCAGGTCGATAAGATTTCAAAGATGTAGCCAAAATTATACATTGGAAAATGCATTTATTTGGAAATAGTCAAATTAAAATTGCCATACTGAGGAATCTGAAAATTCAGATTAATCATTCAAATAGATTGCAAATTCTTTTAATCCATACGGCTTTTGAATTTTTTAATATACCGAGATTGGATTCAGAAGTTTCATTAAAAATTAATCTTGAGGTTAATACTCTAAAAATACAATTTAATAAAGCTTTTCTTGATGAGCTTTTTAAAACAATAGATAAATGAAAATCGTAGCGCTATGTTTATTATTTTATAATTTTTCCTTCATTATATAAAATAATCATAGTTTATGTAATTATTTATTCATATAACATTTATCATATAACATTTAAATCTAATAAAAAGAGGAATTTCTACCAAACTATCAATGATACTTATTATATTGACAATTATCAATTATTATTTTTAAGTATCTGAACAAACAGCCGTTTCAAGACATAGATTGTTTAATACATGGTTATATATATTATGTTTATAATAGAAGATTTTAATTGAAATGAGATCAATAAATCTAATTATTTTAATTAAAAAGATGAATATCTTAAGAAATAATTAAACTTTATTATTACGGATCTCACTACAATTATTTTATTAATATTAATATGATGTGAGTGCAATTACAGTTTTCTAATAATTAAAGTTTGAAAATGCATATAGACTTTTGAATTTATATTAAGTACACTTATTTTTCCTTACGCATCTTTAAGTTGTAGATAGTATTAATAAAAAAAAATTTAAAATCATTGGGAGGAACTTTGAAAAAAGAAAATATTTGGAAAAAATATCACTCAAATATATGTAATAACAGAACATAGCATAATATAATAATATATAGTAAAAATTGACGGTCGGCTTGAAAAAATGACAATTATTTTTTTACTAAATGGCTATGAAATATGTTAAAAATAACACTAAATATATATTTCGAAATTCACTCTTAAAATAAAACCAATTTGTATTTACAACAAAAAAACAGAAATTGCTATGAAGCCTCTTTTTCCTTCTTTGATACTATTTTGAATGGTACATGCTTTGACAAGCATTATTTCATCCCACATTCCCAACTTCAAATTGAATAAAAGATTGCTCCTTTTTTAAATCCTATCTCCAGTGCGTAAATGGATGTAAGGAGCATAAACGAATTTTTAAGCAATTTTCTTTAGAAAATTTGAAAAACTTATTCTTCTTAGCATTTATTTTGTATAACACATTTCTCTTCTATGACCGGAAATATTAAGTGGTATAATGATGTATTACATGATATTGACTTGACGTTGCTTTACATTTAAATAAGTAATTTTTTTAACGTTGTTGTTTTTTGTTAAAAATGAATTTGCTTTTCGTTATTTATGAAGCAGTGCGAACATATTCAACTATAAGATTTGGAGAGTTTTATTAATCAAAGTTTACATGGATACTCCATAAAAAAATATTGCACTATTTATTAAAATCATTGTGAATATTTATTGATAGATAACAACTAACGTTTATATTATTTTATCGTTCAAAATTAAATGTGGATGACAAAACTAGTTTATATTCAGTTTATCGCAGATTGCACTTTGAACAAATTACAAATGCTATACTACGTTTTTGTGAATTAATTCAGATAAATTTATTATAAATTTGGATAATAAATTTGTTATTGGGATTTGTACGTTAAATCACAAACATGGGGGTTTAATAAAGGTTTCATTCGAAAGTTATATTAATTTAGCTTAATATTGTGTAGTTTTTTTTACTACTAAAATATAAATGAGGACAGTTTTGTCAAACAATTCGAAAGGCTTTATTATGACATCACTGAATTTGTCTCCTATCGAACTAAACTGTTTTATTCGCTAGAATCACGTTTCGTCTGTCCCATTGAAATTAACTTCTTTCAATAGGAATTGGTATACGAAATTGAATATGTACATAAAAAAGAAAATTGTAATAACTTTTATGTTAGAAAAACTATTTTGTTCATAAATAAGATAAAATTCTATTAATATGAAATTTAAATTACGTTGAGTTGATTTATTTTATATGACACGTAATAATGTCTATTTATAGAGAATTATTCTGCAACTGTAGAATAAATATATTGGATTAACGGAATAAAGGTGAAATGTGCTGGTCTCTCGCTTAAATCGCTCGATGGTCTCTTGCTTAAATATTTTTTAGGTTAAAAATTTAAAGTTACTATAAAATTTTCAGATTATAGTAACTTAAAAAAATATTGTACTTATAAATGCAAGCAAATTTTCAAACCCATATTGAACATTAAATATAATATAAAAATAAATATAACAGACAGCATAGTAATAGTAGTTCTTTACTAAATTTGACGGATTTTTTTTTTGGTTTTAAATATAACAAAAATGAATTATCAAAATAGGCTAATGGTAAATTATGATAATATTAATTATGTTTTAAAACTCAAGTGCACATTTCATATATTCTATGTTTTCGTAAATGCAATTAAAATGTAAGTGATATGACAATTTATAAGAATAGAGAAGTACAAGATCTGCCTTCTAAATTATTAAAATGGGTATCGCGAGTCAAATGAAAAAGAACCTCTTTGAAATAAACTGATAAGTACCTATAAATTAAATTCTCATAAATATATAACTCCTAATTATTAAAAAAATATTTTTTGAGATTATTTAATTTTTAAGTAATATAATTACTCATATTTTTTTATAAACTATAAGTGTATCAATTGCAAATACTACTTACCAATGTAGACTATCAGTTGAGACAAGAAAAGTTCAGGCGTCAGATATAATAAAGAGCATTTTTAGACACACATCCTAGACAGCATAAACGGCACCTTGTCAGCCATGTCCATAGGAGCAGTACCATGGGCAGTTGGTAAGCATATGTCTGGCCATGCCTTGAATTCCGGGGCGTTTCTTTCCAACCTGGTGCAAGTAACACAGTTACTACAACATACCCTTATTGGCTTGCGATTGGCTAACGCGTCCCACAAAAAATGGTCGAACAAAGAATTCTGTACGAAATTTGCATGCATTATACTATGTGCATACTGGATAGCTAAATATGTTAATAAGGGTTATCCTACGTATACAGAGAATGGTAGAATACAATCTTCATAATTTATTCTGCCTGAAAGTTATGCTATACTATTATGTACAAAACATGCATACGTATTTGCTATTTTAAATCACATTTCAATATTTTACATTGCACTTTATCTGCTGTGCCTATCTCTTGTTTAAAGATATAACTCAATTAAGTATTACTTGCAAATAAATAAGTTTTTTTTTTAAATTTGCTAGTGTATATATTTGTAGTGATATTATATGTGTTATAAAATTAGTGTAACAGTTATTTGTAACTAAATTATTTTAAATACCTGTTGTAGTTTAGTATTGAAGTTAAGTTGTAGACTCCCGTTATGTTGCAGGTTATTATCAGTGGCGGACTTCACAGGCAGCAAATGGACAGTTTCCACCTGGGCCCTTTTACCTTGGATCCCTTTCGGACCCCCTTGACTCCAGAAATTTAAAAAAGGGACAGGAAGAGAAATAATTTTTTATATATTTTAAAAACATATTTCAGTATAGTTTTCCCTCTGGATTCTGTTAATTTTTCTCATGTGTGTAGATAGGAACTTCTTTTTGACTGGCTTGGGCCTACGCCTTGTTACAGTTCAGGGCCCAATTTCCAGAGAGGCCCGTACAGATAGTACTTACATTTCCCATTTCTGAGAAGCCCCTACATTCTTTACAAAAAGACGCAATATTTGTGTCTGGACCTTTAGCAGATGCATGGCCCTTTGCTAATGTAGCAGCGGGACATTATGAACTATAATATAGATGTAAGATTTATAATATTTTTAATAGATTTTAAGATTATTATTATTTTGGGGAGGGGCCAGACAATGACAATCGAAAATTAGTCGATCAGAAAGATAGCGATTTCTATAAAAGCGACTTGCATTAAATTTTTTGAAAGAAATGTAAAAAAAATACAAAGTTTTCGACGTCACATAAACCCTGAGACCCCCTCTTCCCCTAATGGTGCGTGACGTAACAATTTATAATTGGGCCCCTCGAAAGTTTTGCCACCTGTGCCCTTTCTCTTAAATCCGCCACTGGTTATGATTAAACATTTTGAGCCAAAAAAAAACTTTCAAATTAAAAATATTTAATACAACAATTTATCTATAGTACCATTTACTATATAAATTTTTATAAAAAAATATTGTCGCCTTAGCAATTTTACAAATTAGCTATTGTTTTAGACCATCTGAAACGCCTGTATTACCTTAAGCCTCCTAAAGACAATATCATTCAATTATTATAAAATCAGTATGTTTCGAGTCATATCGCATGAATGCAATAATATTCCCCAATTTATTGTAGCATTTTAAAGATTTCTTTTAAATAATATTTTAATAGCTTGCAATTAAATTGAATTCGCATCGAGATTTTATTTTACAAATTAAAAATCTTCAATTCCTTTACACTTTACTAAAAAAATATTCGCCAAATATTTTATTTAAGTTTGTTGAATATTCACGAAAAAAAATGGAAGAAATGAAAAAAGTTCTAAGCGTGGCCAGTTTTTTTTTTTGAAAAAAAATTAGACATTCTTACAAATACCCGCACTTAAATTAAAAAAAAAGTTAAATTTAGTAAATTAATTTTCTATCACCAAGCAAACATTCTATGAATTTAGAATTCTTAACGTTTATTTCGAAGTAATTTCGTCCGTTTTCGTCTGAATTTTTCGCCCTATTGCAGTGGTCAATATACAGTATTTTGGAAAGGAATAAAATCCTTCCAATATCTTCATGTAATCGTATGAAACAAGAAAAGTCTGTACATTGTACGGATGTTACGTGCAAGTTACATATTGTTTTGAGCATAAGTTGCTCAGAATGTGTAGAGCTTTTGCATTTGATTATTTTTTGTAATTGAGGATTTCCATGGTTCTATAGAAAAATACATTAAAATTTTAGCACTTCTATATGTAAATTTTTGAGCATTTCAAAACGATTTAATATTTTTAAATAATTTGAACTTCGAGTAAGTTATAATAAAAATCCAATAAAAATTTCTGAAAGAAAATCGGTTATACATATTACTTTCAACATTAGTGAATGTTGCATATTTTTAATATAAACGTCTTTCTGTAAAATTTAACTATCATATCGTGTGAAAATAGTACACCGTCAGTTTTAGTCGAACGTGTTTAACGAAAAAGTGGAAAAGGTACATTTAAACAAATATCGAGAATAAAGTAATTCTGTGTGAAAAACATATCAAACAAAAAAATAATGGTTGATAAAATACAAAATACATTTAGAAAGTAATAATTTTTTAAATTTTAGTCAAAACTTAGCATAATTATTGGCTTTAGTTATAAAAACTACTATTTAATTTGCCTCTTACAGGCAAAGCTTATAAATAAAATTATATGAACAAAAATAAACACTCAATTAAATTCTTTTCGTATGAATAAAAAAAACTCAGTGATTAGTGATGAAATCCCTAAATATTCATTACATAACTTTTACAATAAATATCAGTAATTTAAATCTTGTTTTGCAAAATCTTCAGTTACACTATAAAAAAAAGGTGCTTAAAAATGTACATGAACGTACCCATTTTTTTAGTACAATGGCATCGTAAATGAGCGATGACGTACTCAAATTTAAGTAATCGTACTTTCTCAAAACTGAGCAGTATGATTTAATATTGCTAATCTCAGCTTCTGTTCAAGCCATCTTAACAAAGTGACCTTACAAACTTAAAATAGTTTTTCAGAAGATGGGTTTCCACACCATTTGATGTCGATTGCTTAAATAGAAACTGAGTTACTACAATTCAATTATCATACTTCCCATTCTTTTGGCACACCTTTTTAACGTAACATTGTTTATAACTTCTCCACGTCACTCTGGTAGTTTAACGGATAAGAATCTGGGCAGCGGTGCCTGCACATCTGGGTTCGATTCCTGATAAGTCTTGGTTGTAATTGTCGATATTTATTGAAAGTGATTTATGAAGGCAGCCTATGTAGTCTAGCATCTGCTCTCTTTATTCATTTTTACCCATTGTAATAATTTTTATCTCAAAATTGTAACATGTATTTATAACCATCAAATATATTCAAAAATCAGTATATTTTACTTATTTTTGAATGCCTATTTGTAACAGTGAAGAGTGAATGCCCCAGTTACCAATTGCAAACCAGTTATCAACCATTTGGGGGAAATATTTAAAGCTAATAGCATATCATTATGTTTTTTAAAAGTCCGTTTAATCAATGTTACTAAAAGATTTTTAATGTTTAGGTATACAGTGAAATTTGATTATAATAACTTAACCCGTACCGCCCAGTAGCAGAAAAATTCTTAACAGTCTGCGACAAGTTTTTTAGTGAAAAAGATTTGTCTGCAACTTAATTTATTATGTAACTATTGGTATACCTTTCATGAGCAAGAATTCGATTAAAGAAAAAATCTCAGCAATAGTATTACTTCGTTTTCGCGGGTTTTTTTCTTCCTGTGCTTGCTAGATTATAAGTATTCATCACTAAAATAATATAGTACCAATTATTTAAATGTTTAACATCTTATTGAACAAACACATACCCATTTATTAAATAGTTTCATCATTTAAAACAAAAACACCTTATGTTAACAATATTTTCTATGAAAAGGACAATACAAAATAAAATTTTATTTCATTGTTAAAATTTATAAATGAAAAAAAAAAGATTATTTTCCGAATTTCTTTGTAAATTAAAATTGGAATTATATCTTTAAAGTATGGTAACTTCATTAAATTGCAGAGTTCATACTGGAAAAATAAAAGGGAAGGGTGCAAAAAAAAAAACATTTTTTTTATCTGCTAGTACTTAAATATTTTAGTTTCAAAATTGCAAAAATTAACTTCAAAGGCAATTTAAATTATTATTTATTATTGTTTTAGACATTTAATATAAGTTTTATAACATTCAAGTCTGATAAATTATGCTGTCCTTGAAGAATAGGAATAGTGAATAAAATTTAATGCAAACTAACTGTAAACTAATGTTCAAACTGTTATTGTAAATGTAAAAGAATCATGACATAAAATTAAATATATTGAAGTATAAATTTATTTTAAAATACTAGAATTCACACAATATCCTCAGGAATGTTCGAATATTCCAATTTATAAAGATGGATAAATTAGTGAAGTTCGATTTTTAATAAACTTTGCAAAATTAATTGGTTTGCAATAGTAAAAAAAAAATTAAAACTAAAGAAATGCCTTTCAAAACGAGAAAGCTGTCTTTGAACATGTAGCAAAACAAGTTTTCAGTCTTGAAAATCGGAAAAGCCACCGGGCTAAAACGACGATTTCGGAAAAAAATCGGCAACTGTGGTTAGCTGATAATAATAAAATTCCTAACAAACTCAATAAAAAGTTAAGAAAACCATGTTAAAGCCAGACCAAAATTAATAAATTTGAAAAAGAAATGCATTTTTAGTCACCAACATCGAAGTAATCGCAGTGTCAAATTACCGATTTTTGAAAAACTTGCGTCATTTATTTACCTATTGACTATCAAATATATGAGATAAGAATGAATAAAAAGAAAGAAAAAAAATGAGCTAATAACGTAAAAAATTTAGCTCTAAATCCGAAAGAGAAAAAAAAAATATCGCCAAAATAGAAAATCTGCCGTAGAAGCTGTATAAAATACCGTTTTCGTTTTGTGAAAATTCCCTTCTCAAAGAAGATTCTTCTAATTATTTTGTAGTAATCTATCTTTTCAAAGAACAGGTACTGAAATGTACCAGAGTTGGACAAACAACCAGGAAGCGTCTGCGGCGATTTTTTCAAACACGTGTAACTTATCGCGATTGCGACTTTCTATTATCGGGACTTCTCCCCCATCCCCTTCTTAAATGAAAGAAAAGTAATTATCTAACCTAAAAAGAATCTGCAGAAAATTTTCTAAAGTAGTGCAGACATAAAAAAAAATTGTATGGTAGACTTCTGCAAAAATTTGTCTGCAGACATTTGAAAAAATCTCATTTGACGCACGTCGCCGCGTTTCTGCTACCGGGCCGTACCGTAAGCCATTGTATTTAATATTTAAAACATTATGTCTACATGTTTATATATTGGGGTTTCCTTTGTTATATTTACCACTATAGTGTTATGTATAAAATATTCAGAATCAAAAGTAGTTACAAACTGCCTAGTTGTGAAACAGAATGACAAAACATTGTCAGAAACATTACGAACAGGAAGAGTTTAATAGAAATAGTGCAAAAACCTTTACATGAGAAGAACGTAAATGTATATTTATAGCTAATGTATCTATTCATGTTCAATACATGTTAAAGTACATATTTTTTTAATACTTACAACTCTGTTAAACTACACTGTTAAAATAGGTATTCAAAAATTAGAAAAATGTACTAATTTTTAACTACATTCGATGCTTATTATGGCTCCGAATACATAAGTTTCAATTTTGGAAAAATAAGTACAATAGGTAAAAATGAATAATATGACCAGATTCTAGCCTACATAGGCTGCCTTCATACATCAGTTTCAATAAATATCGACAATTACAGGAATTGCACCCAGATCTGCAGGTGCCACTGTCTACATCCTTATCCAATCAGCTACCAAGGCGACGTAAAGAAGTTATCAACAGAAGTATTGTTAAAAAGGTGTGTCAAAAGAATAGGAAGTAAGATTATTGAATTGTAGTAACTCATTTTCCATTTAAGCAATCGACATCAAATAATGAGAAAACCATCTTCTGAACAACTATTTTAAGTTTGTTAGGTCGCTTTGTTAAGATGGCTCGAACAGAAGCTGATAATAGCAATATTACATTACGATGCTCATTCTTGAGAAAGTACAAATACATAAATTTGAGTACATCATCGCTCATTTACTATACAATTGTACTCAAAGAAAAACGAGTATTTTCAGGTACTCATTTCTAAGTACCTTTTTTTACAGTGTACTGCTACCATTTTTAATGTTTTTTTTAATACTGTAAGTAAGATTGTACTAAAAAATATTTTGATATAAAATAATGATCACTTTGAGTTCTGAAAAAAAAGATCGAACTAATTATTGAGCCAAAAGTTATTCACTTACGAAATTACTTGAAAATACTTCCCTCAAATTTGACTTATTTTCAAATAACAGGATTCCTTCAGCATTGCTATTTACTACAGAAAATGAAAATTATTTTTAATGAAGTACGTATGAAAATACCAATACAATACAAAACAAATACAGAAAAAATCGAATAATTTCCGTTTAAAATAATAATTTCTCCTGTTCTGGATCTGTAATCATAGGTTTAGTATCATATTGCTGATAAATTTTAGAACTCAGAGTTATACAGTTATCTGAGCAAAAAGTTTTGTCTCTTGTTCTCTCTTTTAGTTGAGGTTGTTGTATTTTTAAAATGTAAGCTCTTGTAACCAAGCATATGAACTCTAATTTTTGGTTTAATGCAACTGATAATTGTATATTTCGGCAACTATCGTTTTATATAAAAAATTATTCGTTATTGAAAAATAATTTAGACTTCTAAATTGCATAGGATGGAATACCTTTGATTACAAGAAAGAGTATTTTAGAATAATCAAATATTCATATTAAAAACTAGAAAAATATATTAAATTTAAATTAACGTCGAAATTGAAAACATGGCTCACTTATAAGTAAATTTAATTATTATAAAAGTTTCACTAAACAATATAAATAAGGTTTCTAGAAACAAAAATATTTACCTTCCATCTTATCCTTATATTCCATTAATGAATAATTATAGATTTTCGAAACCATTATTACTATCTACAACTCTGTCTCATTACTCATGTCAATTTTATAATTTACTTTAAAAAGTGTTGAGAGAATATATTTCAAACTTCTTTTGAGATGAATTATGTTATGGAACTAATTAAGTTAGCTACAGCAACGGAACGTGCATAAAAATATCTATTTTAATGCAACAAAGATGACAATTGTTAAAACATTTTGTGGGATTTGCACATTGAAAATGATGTTTTTACAATAATAACTCTTTAATATAATATTTAATGCATTATATACATTCAGTGGCTCCCATAAGTGTTCGTACACTTACGAATTTCAAAGAAATACTGCTCTATTTATAAAAAATAATATTTCAGAATGGGAATTTTTTAATAAGATATATAAATTGTTCTTAACAAAACTATATACAATATTTTAAAAATATAGCAAACTTTGTTTTGGAATATCAATAATTAAAAAGTAACAAAAAAGTTATGTCACAAAAGTCTTCATACACTTTAAAAAAAATTCTCTACATATTTATAAATATTGCAATATTTCGGTAAATTAGTACTTAGTTGGATGTCCTGTAGCATGCACAACAGCTTTTATACGTCTGGACATAAATTTCTTTACTTTTTTTAAAAACATTTTGTATATTTTCTGCTATACTTCGATTATTACTTTTTTAAGTTCGCTTTTCGATTTAATGTCGTATCTTCGTTCTCTAACCTTTAGTTCTTTACATACGTGTTTTTATTAAGTTTAAATTCAGCGGCTGAGGTGTTTTTTCAGAACTTGTGGACAATTATAAAGACAACAGATGCACATGTTGAGAGGCGTGTTCTAAAGATCGTTATCTTGATCAGCGCTTTTTCTACAAATTTTTAAAGTGTACGAACACTTTTGGGAGCCACTGTAGATACTCTTGCTTGTTCAAATTAATTTGTTTTTAAATAATTATATTTTGAAATGTGAAAGTTCAATATTTTCTATTCCAATATACTCCGCCCTCGTTTAATGCACACTTGAAGAATTTGTTTTTAATTTTTAAATCTAAATATAATTATTTTTATTTTAAACGTAACTGCTTTTTTTTAATAAGTTTTATTATTTTTCAAATTTACCAGATTAAACAAAATAACACTAAGTTAAATAAAATACGAAGTTGTTAGTTTATGTATTAACAATATATCCGTTGGAAACTTTTTGTGATTTATGAATATGTTGATATTTTACGAATAGGGTATGAAATCCTAAAAGCGTTTCAATGTTTTATTTTTATTTTCTCTGGTTTGATAGTAAGTAATATATGAAAACTTATTCTAATTATGAAGACTTACTCTAATTTTTATTTTATATTTAAAACGCATCTGTTTTTTTAAATATGTTTTATTATTTTTCAAATTTACCAGATTAAACAAAATAACACTAAGTTAAATAAAATACGAAGTTGTTAGATTATGTATTAACAATATATCCGTTGGAAACTTTTTGTGATTTATGAATATGTTGATATTTTACGAATAGGGTATGAAATCCTAAAAGCGTTACTATGTTTTATTTTTATTTTATCTGGTTTGATAGTAAATAAAACTTATTCTAATTATGAAGACTTACTCTAATTTTTATTTTATATTTAAAACGCATCTGTTTTTTTAAATAAGTTTTATTATTTTTCAAATTTACCAGATTAAACAAAATAACACTAAGTTAAATAAAATACGAAGTTGTTAGATTATGTATTAACAATATATCCGTTGGAAACTTTTTGTGATTTATGAATATGTTGATATTTTACGAATAGGGTATGAAATCCTAAAAGCGTTTCTATGTTTTATTTTTATTTTACCTAGTTTGATAGTAAATAACATATGAAAACTTATTCTAATTATGAAGACTTACTCTAAATTTTATTTTATATTTAAAACGCATCTGTTTTTTTAAATAAGTTTTAATATTTTTCAAATTTACAAATCATTATATTATATATGTTTCATTATACAAAATAAAGGATTATAAAGGATTGCATCACATCCTTATTTCCAGAAAATATTAAAAAAAATATGTTACATTGAAACATGTATAATTTGTTTTGCATATTACTGTAATGAAACAAATGTATATTGAGCAAAAAGACTTTTGAGTTATTGTAAATTTTTGGTTATATAATAACAGTTACTTCAAGGGGCAACAAAATGCGACTAAATATACAGGTTATTTAAGTAGTAAACAAGTTATTACTTTCATTACATAAGTTAACTGGTTGTTTAAATAATAAAAATTAAATTTGTTATAAATCGAAATATATGTAATTAAAAATATTACTCTATTACGTTTTGCGAAGATACTCTTTAAATTGTGCAATAATTATTCTTTACTGCATGCGAAAACAAAATAATTTAGGGAGAAATCATATATTTAGTACTATAAGCTAAATATGTATTGTTAGTGGAGTAAAAATTTAAAATAGATGCAATTAAAAAATTATTTTAATATTTGTGATTACGGTTATTGCATATAATGTAAGTTAAATGTGCGAAATAAAACAAATGAATCAATTTTCAAATTAAGAACCAATATAATACTATTACAATCAATAGCATTTGTAAGAAAACTTTCAAACGTTTTGAGCTGTACATTTGAAGAAACATTTGCATTTATTTACGTTGCAAAATAATTAAATTTTTTAAAGAATATTTAATACTTTAGAAACATGTTTTAATAAATATTTTTTCCACCAAACATAAAGTAAACCAAATAAGGCTTAAAGTATCTTCCACGTAAGGTTTTAAGATAAAGTTTGTATTAAAGAATTGTTCTGAAAACAAAACAATGTGTTTCAATTATAATTCAAAACCTATCCTACAACATTGTGTGAAAAAGGACATTTCTAAACCGATGATTGTTGCAGTGATTTTTGTTGCAGAAAAATATTGATAAAGACTAATGAATATAGCATAGCTTTAATGATACTAATTTCTTTCACACAATATTACCTAAATCAAACTGTTTTACTACAACTTAAATTTGATAAACATAAAATCTGCATTAAAATCTTTACTTCATTCTGTTCATCCAATACTACACTATATCTATTTTTTATTTCAGATGGAAGTCATATTAAATCACCGAAAGAAAATCTGTGCATCGGCAAGAAAATGTGCTTCTCATTACTAAATTACCTTGAACCGTTATATCGCCTATAAATGAATTTTGTATAGTGTAAAATGTATAGTAAATGTATTGACAGCAAAATGTTATTAGTTGTTCTACTTAATGATATTTATTATTTTTACAGATACGTTTACAACAACGTTGGAACAAAGACATGACAGAAAAAAAACTTGAGGTATCGTTGAACAATAACATATGCAATTGAATATTTGATCTCTTTTATATATTGTACCTTCAATTTGTAACCAAACATGAAAGTTCAAATACTTATCTCTTGCCATACTGTTTAATATGAAAGGGTATTATTGCTATTTTAAATAATTTATTCCGAATTTTTTTTTACCTTTAATAAGAATCAATACAAATTTCTTCTACACATTAACATTTCTATTCGGTTGTGTTCCAACTTTCACTTTGTTTTTTATACTGATAAAATATTTGAAGCTATGTTAGGATAAAGTTTTTTTAATGGAAATTCAATTTTTAAAACAAAACGTAACTAAACGCAGTTTTTGGTGTTGTGAACGTAATTTATTATTTATAATATTAGTATAAAATAATGTGTAACCTGTTATTTTGAAATATGCCATTTGTAACTTTATTAAGAAAGATACCACTCTTAAATGTTACTTAAAAATTTAAATCATTGTTCATTTTGACATTAGCAAAGTAAGAAAGTATCGATATTTCTAAAAACGCCCAAGATGTTTTGCATTTTTTATGTAAACTAGTTTAAACAGTTTATTAGTTAAATAAAATAGAAACAATTCCTTTTTAATTTGATTATCTTTAAGAAGGTATTTCGTTTCGATGTGTAGGATGAATGTACCAATTTCCGACTAGTGCCAAACGTGCGACTACTCAACTCACATTAGAATGTAAAATGAAATTTACCAAAGTTTTAAAAGTCCTTGAGTAACATTATTTGGAGGAACTTTTAAAAACATAGTTATATGCTGTTAGTCTTAAATATTTTACCCAAATGGTCGGTAACTGGTGCATTAACGCTACTTAATTGCAAATATTTATTTTATTTATACAAATATCCTTTATGGGCAATATATCACAACAAAAATATCGTTATTAATGTAGTATATATTTAAGAACAATTGCACAATGGTCAAATGATTAAACCAGAAGCTTTCAATTTCTTTATATATAAATAATAAGCAATATACATTTGGAACTTTACTCTTATTAACTTGACTTGGTTTTAACTTAACTAACTCTAACTTAACTTGGATAATTATATGTATAAAATATATTTCGTGTTTTGTTGAATAGCAAACTATACGCATTTAGAAAGATTTATTATTATTAGGTTTCCCAAAAGTGCAAGAGTTAAAATTTCTGCTGAAAAGTTTGTTAAAATTTGTGCTGAAAGAAAATTAGCCTATAGCATGACTTCCAAATGTTGAATCCTCTCCCTTCTTAAGAAATCGCTATAAAATTAAACTTCGTCAGTGCAATTATTTAAAAGTGAAATTCTATAGAAGCGCATTTATAGATTTAGTAAAGAATTTATTGTACTATCAAACTTATAGTGCAAATATACGATAATCGCAAGCAAATTTTAAAAAATTAAATTCGTATTCTCTTATTATAAAAACGAATATTCTGATACAAAATCTTAATTATATGCTATGTATAATCTAAAAGTGTTTAAAATGAGTACCTTTTTCTGTTTACAAAGTCAATACAGTTTAAAAGAGCACGACTGTACAAGTGCACATGCAAAACAGCAATCTTTTAAAGTTAGGCTTAGCAAGAGAAACTAGGATTTCAATAAAACTGCAAATGTATCAACAAAAACTCACCTGTTTACATTGAAGTAACGAAAGGGAAGAATAAACTAAATAATTGTAGAGTTTGGATACGAGTAGATATCGAGTAAAAGGTCATTATTAAGATATTACTCAAGGTGCTGGTTGGTATTGCTCTCTTTCTTTGTCTTTTCTATGGACTCTGAGGCGGAATATCAGGAAGGCTTGTCCTATTCTAGCTTTAAAGAAAGTAAACGTAGACTACATCTTTGTGCAACATCTCATCAAATAAAAATTTAGTTTCTCCTGTGTTATCAAGGCATAAAGTTGTTGATTACAGGCATAAAATGTGTGTATCCTGACTCTGATTGGTCAAGCCTTCTTTTGAGTGAAGGGTGTAGTCGGCCATCTTGTTGGTCTCAGCCAATGGCAGTTGCTGGTGCGCGAATGAGAAGAGGGGGTGGGGGGGTCTAGTGAAATCGGAATTATATATTAAGAGTTAAGAATTGTCTTTGTTATTCTTAAGTCTTATTTTCTAAAAAATACAAGCATAGCCCTCCAGTTGCCCCATTTGTTTGAAATGTAAATAAGTGGAATTCTACTGGTTTTAGCTGAATTTTAAGCACAATTTCCATTTCTTGGTTTTGATTGACAGGGACATTGTATAGGTAATGATATGCATATTAAAGTGGGCGGTCGCATACCGCCGGCCATCTTGAATACTTGGCATGGGTGTGACCAGAGTAGCCAACATCGGAAAAAGGGTCTGAACAGTGTCGCCGCCTTTACACAACATTGCAAACCCGAATTTCCAAGTATATAGACAAATAATATGTTTCAGCAATATTTATCGCTTGTTAAATAATTTAAAGCAAACTAAAATAATTTAAAACATCTATCACATTTTATTGGTATGTTTATTCGTATCGTAGGATCAGATATATTTCGGTTTGTTTTACAATGTTTCTTTCTTAAAAGTTATAACAAATTTAGTTACTTGCTAGAACTTTGAAAGTTAAGTTGAATTGAATAATTATATAAATACTTGATGTCCATATAGCGTGAAATTCGAATTATTTGTTCAATATTTATTTTTGTTCAATATCTTAAGAATAATTAAAACGGGATTGATCAACATATATATTATTTCAGTAGTAAAGAACCTCTTTTTGGGTCTCACACACAACGGATCTTAGCATGTGAGGAATAAAAAATTTGAATTTCACGGAACAGTGACAAATCGTACATAAATATTAACGTTTTTTAAAAAATTCGATTAAAAATATTTTTTTTCTAAGCAGTTAGCTGCCATCGAGGTAGAATTCTTTAACTTGAGTGTCATGTACGAGTAATTACTACACACTGATAATTACCGCACTGGTATGCTGGTATATATTATTTCAGTAGTAAATATCCTATACGTGCCCCGTTGGTAGTGCTGTCGCCTATGGGTAGAATTCTTTGAACGGAAATAAAATGTACGAGTCCTTATAACGAATGTTTTGTTTTGGTGGGGAGAGGGTTGTTTGTGCGATAATTATCGTACGGGCATGCTAGTTGGTATTTATTAATTCAAAGCGAATTTGTGTATATATGTATTTTGACTTTTATATCCTTTTTAAATAGAAATGTATAGATAATGTTTTAATAGCAATTTATATATCATTTTAAAAATTTGAAATAAGTTATATATTCCTAATTAAAATTCATTTAAAAATATCAACAGTCTTTAATACTCATATTCTTTTGAGCTTGTTTTGCTATAATACCGCTTGTAAATAATGCTAATATATTTCATTTTTAATCTAATACTAATGCATTACATATTTTTATTAATAATCAATGACAGTTTCATAAAGAAGATAACTAACTTGTCACATGTTCGTATTTTTCATTCCTCTGATTGCTGAAAAAGTATTAAAATACACCTTAATAATATATAATTTTTGGCAAGAGCAAAAATATTCAAAGAGTTGAAATATATGTCGACTGCTTCAGGTAGTTTAAAGATATTCGAATTTAGAAAATGACTAAGTTCAACTAATGAATAATTCATTTGATAATTAAAATTTAAAAATGAATAGTAACAATAAAACACAAATACTACCATTGGATTTGATATAGAATTAGAATTAGTGGTTTATTTGCTCATTTTTAGTAAAAATCTTTTAGCTTAGAGATATTTTCAAGTATTTTAAATGGAGTGTTTGTAGATTTTAATATTAAAAGAACTACCTATGAAAATCAATTTTATTTCAAAGAATACTACTTATAAAAAGTTTTTGTATTTAAATAATATTATTTCTATCGCAGTTCTGCTAATACCTGTTGAATGGCCTTAAAATACAAAAAATGACTTACCATAATTGCTGGAGATTATTTATTTCAATATGTTATTATAAATATTATTAAAAATTAATATAATTGGTATATAAAAAAATTCTAAAGTAATAACGATAAGAAATCGAGTTGTGTAATGCTCAAAATGTCACGTTTTCCTACTATTCCGTATAATATCTAATAAATAAATTGTGAATTTGAAATGCTCCTTTTGTAAAAAAATTACTAACATTAACACTTGTAAATAAATAATCCGAATGTATCGGATTTGATACTGAATTGCGAATAACAGGATTGTTTTCACGTTTCTAGTTAAAAAGCTTTTAGCTTAGAAATATTCTCAAGTATGCTAAAATTTAATAAATGAACTAAATTTCAAGCTAAATTACGTTATGTGTTTATAATAAAATACTTCTAAAATGTGTTTAATATAAAATTTATAAAAGTTTTTTTGTTAAACTATCAATTTAACTAGCCGTAAAACTTTTTTTAAAACGTTTCATCAGTTATATTATACCTATCAGTTATATATCTTTACGAACAAAAAAGTGCTTTTAGAAACAGTCGTAAAATATATGAGACGTACATTTTTATTTATTAAAAAGTCTATATTATTTCTAATATAAGATTGTTTTAAGTACATAACTTTTCAGTACCATAATATACACATTGAAAACATTTGTCAAAAGCATTCTTGGCCAAATATAGTTTGTAGATCAACAACTTATTTACAAAAGTCGAATTGTTTTCGACATTCATTCATATTTTGAAGACAACTAATTTTTTTTTAATCTAAGACTAAAAGTACAATCGTTGTGCGTCCATTTTTGGCAAAAATGATTATAGGTATCAATGCAAAGGTGGGGTCTAGCTCTTTTCTCCTGCACACACATTGTATGCAAACTTAAAAGAATAAATTTGTGATATAGGTTTTAAAAAAAAGTCCCAATAGTTTTTTACCAAGTTAGGAAATATTCTTTTTTGTGTTTTTCAAAAGTCTACAAAAGTGGACATACAACTATTTTGCTTTTAGTCATTGAAATCATCTAAAATGAACAGCAGAAATACCTGTTTTTCACACGGAGTTAATAAAAAAGACGTACTAAACAAATAAAATTTATTATTTATCCTCCAAGTCGCATATATCAGTTTATACTTTCATTTTTGAGGCCTTTATAAGACATTTCAAATCATTATTTTAACCACTCTTTATTTGTAAATAGTTCTAACTTAAATAAGCACAAACCTGTTTTTTCAACATTTGGTTTCGAATTACTTACAAATACCCTCTTTATTCCTCAGAAATTAATTACTAGTCAAATACATTTGGAACCATTGAATGAATATATGTTCACGTGTTCCGCTAAAGATCAAATACAAATAGAACAATTGCCCATTTACAATTGGGAAGCTTGCATAGAAATAATCTCATGTTTACCTTGGAATGTAAAATAAAAACAATTGTATTGCGAAAAACAATTGGATCCATTTTGTTTAGAAACAATTAGCAATAGATTATATAAAATAATGTGAATACTTATGAAAACAAAAGGGTACATTTCGATTTATTTATTTAAAAATATTTGAAATTCTTAGCTATATTTTATAACAATACGATGAAGTTCCTTTCAATTCAATGGACATTTTTAAAAATGCTTCAAAAAACGTTAAAAAAGTTTAACATAACTGAACGAAAGGCTATAATTTCGGTTCTTAATTGTAAACGGTCTTAATTTCGAAGCTGACAACCGTCATATCACGGGCTCGCTACAATGTCAAGTTGAAGTAGATATTCGAACTCACAACCCACTGATTATGAAACGATAACTTTATGGCTACCCCATATGTATAGAAGACTGGGGCACATTAAATCTATAGTGGCTCGATCATTCTTCACGTCTACATCATGTCGGTGAGGTGCTAGCTCATTTTTTTTTCTTATGGCACCTTATTATGGTTTAAATTACAAAACAGTGGTGTTCTAATGTCTTTACTGCGGAATAGATCACAAATCGTCTTAATAGCCCATTGTGTTGTTCTAGATCAACGTTAGTTTAACCAACCAATCTGTAAATAACTCAGACTACTCAATTAGGTTCAATGTTGGTTATTTAAATTTAAAATCGCACTAAAGCTACATAAAGCTGGCGCCATATGCGGTATTCGCCGTGACCGCATTTGATTTGCAAATTGATATCTAACGATAAATTGTGTCGTAGATTCTGAATATTGAGTCAAAATTGGGTATTGCTATTGGAAATTTTAAAGTTGGTTTGGATTTTAATATGAAGGTAGTCCCCTATGCAAATTTTTGGTATATCAATGTGTAGTAGACTTTATTCTTTACTAAATGGTATATTAAGTTTAATTCTACAATAAATAGTGGCCAAGAAACCAGGGATGGTTCCTTTTTTTCCCCCGGCTGTACACAAGGATTGCTAAAATGTATTTTGAATGTCCCAAAAGTGATAGTAGCACTGCGTAATTTGTGTGGATATGATTCAACACTGTAACGACTTTTCTTGTATTTTTCTGAAAAACGAGTCCTATAACCGTCTTGGTAGTTTTAGACTGACATTAAATTATTACAGCCAGACATTTCAAATATACAATGAGTAGGAATGAGAAGGATGCCTCGGGGAGGGGAATTTTTAAAATAAACGCGGAAACCCGACATTCGCAGTTTTTCGTTTACGATTCGCGCTCTTTTTAGAGGCGCGTGCTTGACAAATCTTTGGCATTTGTCCAACCTGAATGTTCTCCTTCGCAGCTTCTGAGGTTCTTGAGCGAGCCCTTCTTTCAGCTGCAAGAGAAGGCGATGACGGAGCTTTGCGAAAACACCCAGCGGAGAGTCACTCGAGAGGCTGAAGAGACAGAAAGCCTTCCAAATAAATACCTCTATTCGTGATGAACTTGGAGGGTATGAAATGAACCTAACAAAGGAAACTGATTTTAAGAAAGTGCGCTCAATTAAAAAGAGTTTAAAGTATTATTTGAAATTAACAAATAGCTGTAAATTGACACTCATTTCAAATTTTATCAATATTTAGATTTTAGAATTTGTTGGGGTAATATCTTTAGGGTAATAACAATTGAAATAATAAGTGGATGAAGGAGGTATGTAACACAAAGTAAGTTTTTAAATATTTGACCTTATATTGTTCATTTCGAAATTGGTTGGGATCCCATACCACCTTTATGATAAAAGTATCTCTGTTAATCCTCCTTCATATCCAGGGCGATTCAAAGAATTTTTGTGACGCAAGCGAACAGGATTTTGTCGTCCCAATTTTTATAAATAACTTTTATTTAATGCAACGACTTGTAAGCTCGGCAACTTAAAAAATATATCTTGGTTTCAGTAAATGGACTTATTCCAAAATTAAAGGAGAGGTTCGGTGATTTGCAACGTTAAGAGTGCCTTCGAGAAAAATAGATCTATTGATCCTCTATAAAATATATAGAGAGAAAAAATGTAATAATACTAACATAAAAAAATATTTAATTGTTACATATGATTTAATAGAAAGCATAATTTAATAGAAAGTATAATTTAATAGAAAGTTTAATTTAATAGAAAGTTTCATTTAATAGAAAGTATAATTTAATAGAAAGTATAATTTAATAGTAAGTTGAATTTAATAGAAAGTATAATTTAATAGAAAGTATAATTTAATAGAAAGTATAATTTAATAGAAAGTATAATTTAATAGAAAGTATAATTTAATAGAAAGTATAATTTAATAGAAAGTATAATTTAATAGAAAGTATAGAAAGTATAATTTAATAGAAAGTATAATTTAATAGAAAGTATAATTTAATAGAAAGTATAATTTAATAGAAAGTATAGAAAGTATAATTTAATAGAAAGTATAATTTAATAGAAAGTATAATTTAATAGAAAGTATAATTTATTAGAAAGTATAAATGTAAGAAAAGTCGATTGTAGTCTACAAATTTCCAACACTAAAATCGTTAACATTTTCACTTTTCACGAAAATTTGGCGCCCTTCTTAGTCCGGCGCCCTAAGCGGCCGCTTGTATCGCTTGGGCTTTAAGCCACCTCTGCTTTCATCCATGAGCATATCTCACTTTTTTTTAAATGTTCTATACCTCATTCATCCACTTACCCCTTCAATTAAATTCTATTGCTGGCAATGCTGTAGAAAAGTGGAATATATGTAACGTTCACTGAATAGCACTTTTAAATTCGGAATAATAAATGCATAATTAGTTCAAGTTCTGAATCAGTAGTTGTAATTTTGAATTATGAATACCTTGAACACTGTAATATCTATTTATGAAAAAGGTATGTGTTAATTGTTTGTTATGTTTTTTTTAAACAAATTTTAGCATTGAATTCGTTCAGTTACAATAAACAATTCTATACAACACATTTTATGAAACTATTCAATTACACTTCATTTTCAACCAGAGAATTTTTACCGATTCCAGCGCCTAGTAAAAAAGTTTATCAATTCAATTTGCAATAAGAAGTGGTATACCGAACCCTTAGTTATTTAAAATATATTAGTTTAATTTTTCACGCTTTAAAAATGTAACCTTATATTAAAGGTGTGTTTGATCTGACATTAATAGTTATGTGATATACTTTTAATAAACATCATACTTAGGTTTTGTTTTACTCTGCTCTTTTTTTTAATCCACATGCCTATAAGTACAGCTAATGTTTTGTATGGTCGGATGGTTAGCCGGAATGTAGAAAGTTTAAATATATATATATTTAAGGTGCCCGCACTACAAAGGGGTCAGCACCACACATACACATACACAGAGTCAACTCGCGGAAAAAATTATTTGGAACGATGCTAATGCTAATCCTAATGAAAATAGCATACTCCAATCTTTTTATCATGGGAAAAGATTCTATTTTTCTTAACAGATTTGTACAATGTAAATATACCCTAATACTTTTATGTTGTTATAAAAATATGTTTAAATTGTGGTAATTAAATGACATTGTTTTATTTTTTTGAAAATCAGTTTTTATTTTTCTTACATTTGCCTTTTGCTTCGTGCCATTTGAGGGTAATACAAAGACGAGTGCAATATTTTATTACCATTTTCATAGATTTCAAAATGCCCCTTGAGATTCCTTGAAATCGTTTACATTTTGTAACATAGTGTATTTCACACAGTGTATTTCAATTTTATATGTACATTTAAAAAATATTTCATTTGCATTTCTGGAATATACATTAAAAAAATTGACCACTTCCCGTTTTCCTGTGGGGGGCCCACAGTCTGTAATCAGGTGGGCCGCACCACATGTACAGCCAAAGATCCCACTAACTCTAAATCCGGCTCTGTTGCCATTACTTTCTGAGAAAAAGAGGGTGAATGCGTTCTAGACGATACATATTTGGGAAGTTATAAGTTCAGCTTACGAAAGTGTGTAGCTAATGTTACTTTGTAGAACGCAATGCTAAAATGTGGACGTCTTATTAAACTTATTACTTAAACATCTTATTGTCATCTATTATGGTATACTAAACCCATGAGTATGAATACATTTTTGAATTGTATTCAGACACACTTTTGGTACGGTTCTGTTCTCAATGCTATGTAATGCATTGACAACTTGTGAATAATAATAATAAATAGATTTTTCGAAAAATGTAGATTGAGCCAGTTTTGAAACTAATCGCCTCAAAACTGCTGTTAAGCTGTTCTTATCAAACTTTTGATTTTTATAACATATCTATACCTATTGTTTACAGAAATGTGGATCTCAAGATGTACGGATAACAAAATATTTAACATACAAAGTGGGATTTTTTTAACTTAATTTATATTGATCATTAAATGTCAACATATATAAAAGTATATTAATACAATGTATGCTAAAACTTATATATGTTATATAATTAGAAGATTCTGGGAAAAAGTACATACAAAATATTTCTAAAGTTGGCTACGGTGTAGAATTTCATGATATTAATTTGAAAATGGATTATAAAAAAAATTCGTGAATATTATATTTTTAGGATTTATATAGTAAAATCTTAGTATTGTTTCGGGAAAAAAATATTTAAGTAATTATATATCCTTAATTGGCTTTGTATTTTTAATATTATTTTTATTGGTCCGTTTATCATCATGATTAATATATGTGATATTTTCATTTTTTAAAAAAATCAGAAGTTAAACGAAAAGGCCAAGTTAAAAGTTAAAACTGCGAAATTTTTTTTATATTGATTGTAAATCAAGATATATTGCTTAAATTTCAAGTACTTTGCATTATTTGATCAGCAAATTTCTTCAAAGTTTAAGCTTTAAAATATACTTGAAAACAATAACTTAACATATTATGCATTGCACATGACATGCATTGTTTTAAAATTAGTTTGCATTCAACAGCTTAACTTAACTATCATTATTTAAATATAATTTGTATCTTCTTAATAATCGGCATCAGTATAACTTCCATAAGGAACTATTCAGGATGTCTTACAAGGAAAAAACCTATATAAAAATATAATAATTTATTAATAAACACACAGATGAAACCATCTGCAGCGTAACATTTTTATCATTGTTTAAAAAAAACAATCGCAATTTTGATCATACGTTCTATTAAATGATTACCCAGTCAAGAGATCTAGACGCAGTTAAGGAATACAATTGCGGATATTTTCTTTGTAAATGGTTTCTTTTTTTTTTCCCTCTCAAAGGTTAAATGGATGAATAACGACGTAGAAATATGATAATTAACATTTCAAAGCAACAATGAAAAAAAATATCGTATCTCTTTTCAAATCTTGTTAAGAAGGCGACCCACTGATAAACAGAAGCGATTGCAATCATTGTTGACAAAATAATTCAAAAAAGATGTCCTTCGCATAATTTCACTTTAATTACTGCAATTCAATTGCAAATTATTTCTACATTACTGAAAGGAATTTAAATAGGTTGTGTTATATTTTTGTCATTTATATTCATTAAATGTTTATTTCAAATGGCATGTATTTGTTGTGCAATGATACAAATGATATATTATCAGTTCGTAGTGAGGAGTATTAATAAAAGAGTTCGTTCTAGATAGGTTTCATTTTGCATCGCTGTGGGAATATAAAACTGTGTTTTTTAATGTTTTTGAATTTCTGGTAAATCATAATGAATAATAAACGTGAATAAAGTGTAAGTAAGACACGTGAGAAAATACAGAACATAAAACATATATATAAAGTGCAATAATAACCCAGTAAATTTAGGCTGAAAATGGAATCGATATGACACAAATTCATAATTAGCTGAAATTTTCTGGTTTTCTCCTAGATATGCTTAGAACCTAGATTATTGTAGAAATGTTTATAACGAATCCTGAAAAGCAACCTGTGAGCTTCAATCCAAAATGACGAATCCAAGATGGCCGTCAAGCATTTTTTGCCTTGTTTGATGCTTTTCCTTATATCCATTAAAAAAATCAATTATGAAAAACCTGTGTATATATGTATATGTATGTATACATACATACATACATACATACATGCATACATACATATATATATATATATATATATATATATATATATATATATATATATATATATATATATATATATATATATATACACATACATACATACATATATATATATATATATATATATATATATATATACACATACATACATACATATATATATATATATATATATATATACACATACATACATATATATATATATATATATATATATATACACATACATACATACATATATATATATATATATATATATATATAATTCCATTTTTTATTGAGCAATGCAGTAGTTTTTTTTAGCTTAGGAGTGAGAAGTTGTAAGTGTATGTACAAGTTAAACGTTTGGGAAAAACACAAATACTTGCCTGCCATTCTTAATATCCGTATACAATGAGCAAGTGAAAGAAAGAGTATGCGTGTTTGTAAATAGATTTAAATGAAGAACGAAAGTACAAACTTATTGTATAGGAAAAACACTAACATAAACAAATATTTTAGTACATTTATGTTTGGGACAATGCAGAGGATGTTGTTGAAAGATTTCTGTCCTTGATTGCATTAGGTTCTTTTGGGGAAGTTAGTCTTCAGACGGAAAAAATAGTTATGTTAATATATGCCACTAGCAATACTTTGATAATAAGATATGAAAGTTTGGTATTCAATCCCTTCGATTGCTGTTGCGATCAAGTCAACTGAAAATTTACCAGATCATCTCAAAAATGAATTAGCCCTTCAAAACTAAGTTTAGCAGCTACTATTGAATCAGTTGAACCACCATCAACCTACCCGTTTATTGTAGGTGGAGGTTTTCTTATGCACACATTGTTTTGGGGTGAGTTTGACACCTACAGAGATATATGCCTCAAATAAGTTAGGTTTGTGCAGAAAAGCCTCTCTCCATCTGAGGCAGTGGTTTTTGATTTATAAACGTTTGCTATCAACTGAAAGTGTGGAGAGGCAAAGGAGAATTATGGCAAAATGTCCGCGACCATTGCTTTTGAAGAAAATATGGTGGTAACTACTAAACAAGCTATTTTTTGCGAAACTCCGCGAACAAGTCAAGACTAATTCAAATGATGATGGGCGAAGCTGGCAACCCTCCGATCGCAAATGACAACTTGTCACCGACCAGGCTCGAATTAGAAATCCTCTGATTCATAACTGAAAGCCTTTATCCATTGGGCCACGGAGACCCATGTTCGCCGTTGTCTTTCTTGGAGGTACTTGTTGATGTAGCCAGTGGCGGCGATTCGGGGGGGCAAGGGGGGGCGGTTGCCCCCGCACTTTTTTTAGATGTTGCCCCCGCATTTTTTTTAATATTGCACTATTTAAAACTAAGTTACAAGTCAATTGTTTTACTGCATTTCCGAACAAAGGAAATATTTTGAACCCCAACTTTCTCCCACTACCACAGGCACAAGTAGGGGGGGGGGGGGGGTCAAACTCCTCCCATTGTAAGTAAAATAAAAAAAATTAAAAACCGAATCATAAAAATAGAGATTTTTTTTTTTGGGGGGGGGGAGGGTATTCTGTCTTGATATGGGTTATTGGGACAGGAACCCGATGACGTCATGTTAGGTTTAGTTTGAAATACAAATAAAGATAACAAAGGGAAAAGGTCGTCAAACGGGGTCGTATAAACAAGATGCTCCATTTTCATGCTATGAAAACCATATTGTGGTATGGCTGTTTGAGCAAAGACCACATAATTTCGTTAACCTTAAAATACTTCATTATAAGTTGCCAGTTTATTCTAAAGCAAAACCATCTCCCATGTTTTCTATAATAGTTTTAAATTTATTGGCCCGCGAAAATGGCCAGCAACTGCTCTTTGATTATTATCTAACTTTGTAATTTTTTTTTTACTTTTTGTAATTTCCTCTTTGACTTAAATCCAGGGCCATAGAATCAACCCAGACCAGTCGGCTTATATCGCCTTTTTTTATTTAGTTCTAAATATAGTTCAAGATCAGACACCCTTTTTTTATCAAGCGACTGTATGAAACTTCTTACATTAATGTAGTATTGCGCAATCTATAGGCGCCGAACGTCTGAGCATTTGACGTTATAAGGATAATAATTCTTGTTTTATTACTGTTCGTGCATGTGATTTGCGGTTTTGTCCCCCCCCCCCCCCTTTTCCCAACTAATCTGGAATCCTTAAAAGTTGGGAATTTCGTCATCCGTCATTTAAAAATCCCTGATTTATGAAAATGTAAGCCCAAAGAAATAGCAAAAGAAAGCGAGGGAAGGTTAGATCACCCAACTTGCCTTAAACTTAAAATAGACCTCTGAACGGACCTCTCATTGGACGTCGCCGCAGTACAGCATATTGGACTATTGGCGACGGTTCGGGGCCCATCTTGAAAGAAAGACCCGTGAACAATGCCTCATATATTTGAACCATGGCCAGATAACGAGGACAACACCTGGCGCCGTTAAGTTGGTTTAATTTCTTGTTTCTTTTAGATCTTTGAATTAAAATTACCTTTATAATTTAAATTTAATTAATGGAAGTTAATATTTATGGGTAATAAGTATATAATTTCTTTTGAATTAAATTATGTATATTTAACGTTTAATTTAAAATCAGCAGTGTCGATTGTGTTGCACAATACAATATGTAAGTCAAATCTTTTGACTCCTACATTTCTTTAGCTCATGTAGCCTTTATATTATTCTTTACATTTTTGGTCAACTAAAACGCTTATTACATCTTTCAATTACCATAACTATAAATTATCTAACTAATCGTTCCCACACATATATTATAAGGATTCTCAAACTTTAAATTTGTTCTCTAAATTTATTTCAGAATTAGGGGTGATTTACTAATTTTAAGAATACATGGTTATTGACAACTATTAAAAGTAGTTAATGACAGTGACAACTGTTGCTTCCTCGATATTCAAATGCCAACGTATTTCTTTTTACTAATGAAAATTAACAATTTTTTTGAGAAAAAAATGTGTTATAGATTTGGTGGCGGGTTGGGTGAGGATTTTGTGGGGTTAAGGATTCCACTGAACCCCTATAAAATCTATACCTACGTGCCTGCACTATTTTACAGTTTGAAACTGTAATTATTTTTCTCAGGGTTCCAAAAGTCGCACCACAAATGCAGAATTGCAAATACTGCAGGAAATTTTCTGGGAATTGGAAGGGTGAGAAGATAAAATGTTCCTCATTTCTTTTTCAACACTGACACAAATGGAAAGGATACCTATACCTTTGGAGGTCGGTCAACAAGTATATTAATTATATTCTTTGTAACAGTCCATATCCTTCCATAAAAAAATGGGGGGGGGGGAAATAATCGTAAAAGGGTTAGTTAATAATTGACCTGGGCATCTCATACCTATTTTAAGATAGTATCCTTTCTTTAAATAATTCAAAACAAAGAGTAAATATAAATATGCAATATTCGTTGTTTTGGTGGTCAATATTTTTATTACCCCCCCCCCCCCCCCCCCCGCGCTCCACACACTCTTGTTTCATCTTGATCTTGCCCCCCCACTTTTAGCACCCAATCGCCGCCACTGGATGTAGCGACAGCGAAAATTTCGGAGGCAATTAAAGAGGTTGGACCAATTACCGGTGATACCTACGCTTTTTTTTTATAAAGGATTTTGGTTCAACCAAGATTCCACCATAATATGTTGTAGACCTCTGTTTTGCACCAAGATATGGTACATCGTTGAACTTAATTTTTAACAGTGTTTTAACACCCGCAACTTTAGCGGATTTTGACCTTGACGGGAGGGTGTGTGTGACTTTGAAAGTCATGGGGGGGGGGGGCGGGTGTTCAGCCGGGTCGAGGATGAGTGACGTCACGTGTTACTGTTACTGATAAGGCGGGCTGATAATAAGGTTTTGGAAGAGGGACGTGCTGACTTTAGATAAGTTTCGGAACGTGGCTTATTGACGTAAATAAGAACCTTTGGCGTGAAATTGCACGAGGTATACGCGTATACATAGAGCAATACCAGTTTTGATTATGATTTATTAGTTTACCTTAGTGAGGACTTATCCAAAATGTACTATTAAGCAAGGGGGTTTATTTATAAATAAGGTTATAATTAATTTACGACAATGGGATATTTTATTAATAATGTTTTATTATGGGAATAAGGCCCGCGCAGTAAGGGAGGGGGCATAATTTTAAATGGAAATACACGTATACATAGTATATGAATCTAAGAATGGCAACTGGTAAATGTATTAAATACAAAGAAATGCACAATGGGGATTTATACGGATGGGTGGTAGAAATCGTATCGCACAGGAACTACGCATGGTGGCTCTTTAATTATAATCTTTGGGTGTGTCGTTATATATGACATTTTAGAAGTATTGGGTTGTTGGCAATAATGTGATACTAGAGTTGTACAAGGGACTACGGCTGGGGAATTTTGCGAAAATAAATAAAATATATGTCAGAATTATATTATATTAATTTTTTAAATATTTATTTATATTTTAATATTTATTTATATTTTAATATTTATTTATATTTTAATATTTATTTATATTTTAATATTTATTTATATTTTAATATTTATTTATATTTTAATATTTATTTATATTTTAATATTTATTTATATTTTAATAATTATTTATATTTTAAAAATTATTTATATTTTAATATTTATTTATATTTTAATATTTATTTATATTTTAATATTTATTTGTATTTTAATATTTATTTATATTTTAATATTTATTTGTATTTTAATATTTATTTATATTTTAATATTTATTTATATTTTAATATTTATTTATATTTTAATATTTATTTATATTTTAATATTTATTTATATTTTAATATTTATTTATATTTTAATATTTATTTATATTTTAATATTTATTTATATTTTAATATTTATTTATATTTTAATATTTATTTATATTTTAATATTTATTTATATTTTAATATTTATTTATATTTTAATATTTATTTATATTTTAATATTTATTTATATTTTAATATTTATTTATATTTTAATATTTATTTATATTTTAATATTTATTTATATTTTAATATTTATTTATATTTTAATATTTATTTATATTTTAATATTTATTTATATTTTAATATTTATTTATATTTTAATATTTATTTATATTTTAATATTTATTTATATTTTAATATTTATTTATTTTTTAATATTTATTTATAATTTAATGTTTATTGATATTTTAATATTTATTGATATTTTAATATTTATTGATATTTTAATATTTATTTATTTTTTAATATTTATTGATATTTTAATATTTATTGATATTTTAATATTTATCATTATTTTAATATTTATTTGTATTTTAATATTTATTGATATTTTAATATTTATTGATATTTTAATATTTATTTATATTTTAATATTTATTGATATTTTAATATTTATTTATATTTTAATATTTATTTATATTTTAATATTTATTGATATTTTAATATTTATTTATATTTTAATATTTATTTATAATTTAATATATATTTATATTTTATATACGTGTGAATTTTTGCAAAAGTGGGTGAAATTACGTCACACTTGAGCTGCACAAAAGGATAAGGCAGGATCCATGTTAAAGGGAATGAATTTTATTAGAATAATTTGCATTTTGCGAGAGTAAACAAAATATATTACAGAATTAAATTAATATTAACTTTTAATATTTATTATAATTAATTTAAATGTTTAGGTAGAATTTTATATACCTATACAATTTTGCAAGAATTGCTTTAGTGTATGAAGGGAAAAATTTATTTTATGTGACCAACTGCATTATACAATTTCGACACTATGAGGAATTATCCTATGGGGTTCAATAACATACCATTGTGTATATGATGGTGAAACGCGTTGAGCTGATTAATTAGTAAAGCGTTTTGCCTTTTGACATGTGTACCAATTGTATAAAAGTAGGAGTTTTGGAAAATGTATATAAAAACAATGTATAATAAAATAATGTATACAAAATATGAATAATAATGTACAGTTGACATTAGACAAGAAAAAAATTTAAAAATAAAAAAGTTTAAGTGTAACATAAAATATAAAAAGTGAAAACAATAAATGTAAAAAGAAAAACAAAAAAAGTTTAAGTGTAAAATAATTTTTAACAAGAAAATTAAAAAAAAAGTAAAAACAATAATTGACGAAATAAAAAAAAGTTTATGTGTAAAATAAAATTTAAAAGTAAAATAATAAAGTAAAAACAATAATTGTAAAAATAAAATTAAAAAAATGTTAAAAAAAAGACAAATGTCATAAAAAGAAAAATTTTAAAAGTAAAAAATAAAGAAAAAAATTCAGTGTAAAATATTGTTCACTATAAGCTTTTTTACCCGGGGTTCAAAATATCCATAAGGGGGCCAATTTGGAGATGTGCGTGTATATTTGGGGATAACAAATACCTGTAAGGGGCCACTTTGGGGGGTGTAGAATTAAGAAACAGCAAGTACCCATAAGAGGCCAATTTAGGTACGTATGTATAGAATTTTGGGAAACAAGTGGCCATATATATATATACAAGTGGTCATTTGTGGGTGTAAGCGTAGAATTTGGCGACATCAAAGACATTTGTGGATGTACACTTAAAAATGGGGTGAAAGCGGGGTGCGTAGTTGACATTAGACAAGAATATGTAAAAGAAAAAGTTTAAGTGTAAAATAAAATGTAAAAGAAAAAAAATTTAAGTGTAAAATAAAATGTAAAAAAAAAAATTAAGTGTAAAATTAAATTTGAAAAGGAAAAATGTTAAAAAAGAAAAAGTTAAAAGTAAAAAATAATAAATATAAGAAATAGGAAAAAAAAAAAGAAAAGTTTAAATATAAAATATTATTCAATGTAAACCCGTAACCACCCAAAACCATGTGGTGTTACGAAGCGTACTAACCCTTGTATGCACAGATGCCGGGGGTGACTTTTAGGAAGGGTCTACCCACTAATCAAACGATAAGAGTCATAAATATATTAAAATATTAGGAAAAAAGTTAAGAAATGGATACTTATAAAATAAGTTAGCATGACTACAGTTTAATACCCTTTTTTATAATAACTTAAGTAAATGTAAACTTCAAGTATACTACAAAATATTGTTAAATTACACCATTTTAGTGATATAACAAGCAAACACTCTGTCTTTAAATGATTTAATACGCAGTTTTAGAAACAACATAGGGTCAAATGTGTAAAATTATCATAAAATATTGCTGACTAATGTTGAAATATCATAAAAATTATTAAAATTATTGTATAAATTAAGAAAAATATTGCTTAAAATGTTGAAATGTAATCAATAGTACATGTCCAATAGATCAAAATAACCTTTTGCACCCTACGACACATGAAAATCTACGGAGATTTACAGCAATTTTGTGCAAATAAAAGCAAAATTTAAGGCGCTAAGATTTGATTGTCAAGTAGATGTAAACAGATAATATTGTTGAATTATTAATAAAGTGGTGTCATTTCTACTAAAGTATCGTCTTTGTCGCATTAGTGTGATGTTTAAAAAAATTAAGTTCTTATTAGTGTATTATGTGTAAGTAATATTTTTAGACTGCTTTGTAACTTTATAATATGCAAGGTACAGGTCTTTGCATTTTGTGATAGCATAAAACCACGATAATTTACATCAATTTTACCCTGATAAACTGGTTTAGTATACAGTTAGGAGCAAATTCTTATATAGCTACGTATTTGATGCAGGAGGAAAAGCGATAAAATTTCTAGATTTTTAGGGAACTTCGTAATTTTTCAAAAGTACATACATACAAAATGTTGTGCAAATAATGAAATATTGATAAATGATACTTAGAGTAGTTAATTATTTGCAAAATGTCGTTACATTTATTAAAATATCACTGAAAACTTTTTAAAGTCATAAGTCCATAAGAAAATATTTTACAAATTGTTAAAACAAACATACAACACAATATGATTTAACAATTTTTGACATTTCTTTTTATGGACTTATAACTTTGAAAAGTTTTCAGTGATATTTTAATAAATGTAACGATATTTTGCAAATAATTTAACTACACTAAGCATTATTTATCAATATTTGTTAATTTGCACAGAAATATTGTTTGTAAAATTACAAAGTTCCCTAAAAGCTATAAATATTTTATCGATATTTATTCTGCATCAAATAATCTGGTATAAGTATTAGACCCATAGTCGTATACTAACTCACTTTGTACGGATAAAATTGATGTAAATTATCGTGGTTTTTGTACTATCACCGAGCGTAAAGGCCTGTACTTTGCATATTATGAAGTTATAAAGCAGTCTAAAAATATCACACATATTACACTAAAGAACTTTTTTTAAAACATCTCACTAATACAGTAAATATATTACTTCAGTAAAAATAACACCACTTTGTTAACAATTTAACGATATTATTTGTCTACATCTACTTGACATTCAACACTTGCCGCTTGCTATTTTGGAAAGATTGCTGTAAATCTCCGTAAGTTTTCATTTGTAGTATAGTACAAAATTTTATTTTGATCTGTTGGACATGTACTATTGATTAGATTTTAACATATTAAGAAATATTTTTATAATTTTAAAAATATTATTGATAATTTTTATGACATTTTAACAGTATTAGACAATATTTTATGATAATTATACACATTTGACCCTATGTTGGACCAAAAACTACGATATTGTTACCGTTAAAGACAGTGTTTGCTTTTTTATATCACTAAAATGGTGTAATTTGGCAATATATTGTAGTATATTAAGTTAACATTTATTTAAGTTATTATAAAAAAGGATTTTTAACTGTAGCCATGTTAATTTCTTTGAACATAATTTCTTTGAACTTAACATAATTTGTCACACGTACGTCCATTACAGTAATATTTTAATACATGTCATTCGATTTAATCCATTTTAATCCAGTTTTAATCTATAGACGGTTTGGTTCTGTTTAAAAAATGCATGTAATATTTTCTCTATTTCACAAACATTTTACTTAATTTGTTAAAAGTTTAGTATATGTGTCAACATTTCAGTAGTAATATATAGATGCATTGCTTTCTTTTATACATTTATAGACACTCATTATACACCCATTTCTTAGTTACTCTTGATTCTATTTTTTATACTTTGTTAATATTTCTTAAATATGTAGTAATAATGCCCACTTTTTTGCTAATATTTTAATATATGGATGGCCCTTATCGTTCGATTAGTGGGTAGACCCTTCGTAAAGTCAGCCCTGGCATCTGCGCATACAGGGACTAGTACGCTCCATAACGCCACATGGTTTTGGGTGGATACGGGTATAAAAGCTTACATTGAATAATATTTTATATTTAAACTTTTCTTTTTTTTCTATTTCTTATATTTATTATTTTTTACTTTTAACTTTTTTTTTTTAACATTTTTGCTTTTCAAATGTAATTTTGCACTTAATTTTTTTTTTTTACATTTTATTTTACACTTAAACTTTTTTTCTTTTTCATATTCTTGTCTAATGTCAACTACGAACCCCGCTTTCACCCCAATTTTATGTGTACATCCACAAACGTCTTTGATGTCGCCAAATCCTACGTGTACACCCACAAATGTCCACTTGTATATGGCCACTTGTTTCCCCAAAATTCTATACATACGTACCTAAATTGGCCTCTTATGGGTACTTGCTGTTTCTTAATTCCACACCCTCCAAAATGGCCCCTTACGGGTATTTGTTATCTCCAAACAATACACGCACATCTCCAAATTGGCCCCCTTATGGATATTTTGAACCCCCGAATTCTACACATACATCTCCAAATTGGCCTCATATAGGTATTTGCCCTTAAGGGTATTTAGCTCCCCCCAATTCAATATATACACTCTAAATAAACTCTTATTTTTTAACCACGTGAACTAAAATACACTAAATAAATTGTAATTTAAACGTATTTTATATACAACATTGTTATAAAACCACAAACTACCATTTTTTATACCTTGGTATGCATGTCAAAATACAAAAACCTTTACAAATTAACCTGTTCAACGCTTTTCATCTTCATATAAATGATTGTATGTTATTTAATCCCATTGTATAATTTCTCAAATAGTTACGAGTCGAAATTGTATACTGCAGTTGGTCACATAAAAATATTTTTCTCTTCATTCACTAAAACCATTCTTGCAAAATTTTGCAAAAGTAAGAAAAATTCTACTTTAACATTTAATTTGATTATAATAAAATAAAAATTAATATTAATCTACTTCTGTAATACATTTTATTTACTCTCGCAAAATGTGAACCATTCTAACAACATTCTCTCTTTTCTTTCATACTAACCATGGTGTAAAGATATACAATAATGTTCACGGGTCTTAACATAGATCCTGCCTTATCACATTGTGCAGCTCTAGTGAAAACTATTTTCACTCACTAAACAATTTTTTGCAAAAATTCATACGTTTATAAAATATAAATCAATATTAATATATAAATCAATATTAAAATATAAATCAATATTAAAATATAAATCAATATTAAAATATAAATTAGTATTAAAATATAAATAAATATTAATATATAAATCAATATTAAAATATAAATAAATATGAATATATAAATTAATATTAAAATATAAATAAATATTAAAAATTAATATTAACTTTATTATGTCATATATTTTATTTAATTTTGCAAAACTTCCGCCCTAGTCCGTTGTCCTCCAGTGTCACATTATTTCCAACAACCCAATACTTCTATAATGTCACATATGGCGACACAACCCACTGATTATAATTAAAAAGCCATCATGTGTGGTTCCTGTGCGATGCTATTTCCCCCCACTCCTCCTTATAAATCTCCATTGTGCATTTCTGTGTATTTAATACATTTACCCCTTATCATTCTTAGATTCTAATACTATGTATACGCGTATTTCCACTTAAAACTACACGCTCCCAGAGATCCCCCCCCCCCCACCCCTGCAGATCGACCCTTGATTCGCCATAATATTCCATTAATAATAATAAAAAAATTCTTGTAAGTTAATTAGAATTTGGATAAAACCTCACTAAGGCAAACTAATAAATCATAATCAATACCGCTATTGAGCAATCACTATCTGCTATCGCGATTATCTTCCAGTTCAACATTGGGTGAGGGACAACCTGGATTCTTCTTAATAGGGATGTTTCATGAAGGAAGGTAGATTGAACTAGAAGTGATTCCCCATCTCAGTGGCGGCCCCGTGGTCGAAAATGTTAGTGCAGCCGAAATCATGCGAATCCCCCCCCCCCCCCCCTTTTTCTCAAAACCATACATGAACGGAAATTCTTTATTATTCACTACTCAAATCGAAGTTTCCTTTCAATTTTTACAAAATGATAACATGCGAAAAAAATAGAATACACTTACTTATTTTTTGAAAATTAAAGCAATCCTCCTTTCTTTTAAACATGCGAATCGGTCCATTTTAATATTAACTTAAATAACAAAACAACAGCAGGACCATGTCCTGTAAATATATCACGAAAACAGTAAATGTATCACGAAAACCATTTCCGTTTGGTGATATTCTCGTAAGTTCTCGTTTCACCTACGAGCCAATCAGCAAATCGAACCTCAAGTGCAGCTAAAACAAGAAAATTCATTTCGGCTGTACCTTCTCACAAATGCAGTCCATTAGCATGGGGAGGAATCTCCATACTACGTATAGATTGCCATGGCAACAATGCAGCCGATTTCGAATTTCGCTTTTTGGCTGCAGTATGATTGAATGGAGTTTTCCCCCTCCTGAATTGTACATTACGGTAACAGGCTTGCTATTTATCGGAGATTTTGTTTACTATCGTAGAAATTTAATTTTCAATTATAATATTCATTTAAGAAAATTAGTAAAATATCTGGTTCTAGTTTTAAAATACTGAATTTAGGTGCAGCCCGGCTGTACTTGCTGTAGTGGACGAGCCGCCGCTGCCCCATCTCTCCAACAATCACGTCTATATTCATTATTTTCATGACAGCAGACCCAGGAGTGATAAAACTTTTTTTGTTTTGGGTTTCAAGTGACCCCAAGTTATGGTACCTTAGGTAATTCCCTAGAAGAAATAACATTCCCTAACATACAACGTTTATATCGATTTATTTATATTCCCAACTTATGAGATCTGCTACAAATTTAGAATACAGAAATTTTGGGTTCCGGTGTCAAAAAAATTAATGTATATTCATTTGAAATATTTTTAGTGGTTATTTTATGATATACATAGAAACTTGTAGAGTATACAGGTTTGTTTAAAATTGAAGAGGAAAAACAACAAACAAGGCAAAAAGTACTTGGCGGCCATCTTGGATCCCCAGCATTTTGGATTGAAGCACACAGGGAAAATTAATGGACTTTTCAAGATTCGTTCTACATGTAGAGGAATTAATCCTGAAATTTTCAGCTAATCATAAATTACTGTCATATAAAATCCTAAATTTATTGGGTTATAATAATGAATTAATTTTTTTAGTTTTGTAGTATACATAAAAACATCTAATGATGGTGTGTTTTGGAAATAAAACGTTATAGTACTATCTTATTTATTGTAATTACAGCTTATGTATAAAAAAACTCATTGTAGATGTGTGCATGAAACTTTAAGTAACGCAACAGGGACAGGCGAGACTATAGAGAGGGATCGTGACATAAGGGACAGGGTGTTAAAAAGGGAGACAATTGCGTGGCGTAATAAATCAACGCTCCGTAAAATAAGTTGTGTTTGGTTTCATAAATTTAACTTATTCAGAGGGATTCGTTTGTTATAAATGTTCATTCTTAAGCAAAATCATCTACTTGTCTTACAATTACATTGATGATGTCGAGTATCTACATTTTTTATCACTATCTTGAAAGTCATTCATGTAATAAATTCTTCTGTCTTATGAATTTGTAAATTCTGCGGAAGCAAGCACTATTTGAAAGAGTTTGAAACTTATTCCATTGAATCCAAATATCGTAATACGTATAGTACTTTCGGAAGAAATTCGTATGGCCTTCTATATCTGATATCTCCGGTATTTTAGTGCATGATTGGTGATAAAATGTCCGTTGGGCGTGGCAACCCTAGCAAGAGATGGGAGCTTTTTTTTCCCTTGCCATCTTCTCTTTCCCCTGTTCTGTTTCGATTCCAGATAAGAAAGAAACTTTAAAATCGAAATCTGGATCAGAATTGAAATACGACGTCGCCGCAGAGACAAAAAGAGATCTAGAATCTAGAAGAAATGGAAAAGATAACTAAGGCAGCTTCCCTTCGGTATCAAATTTTCCAAGACAATAATTTCTCCAGTCTTTTGAGAGCTGTCCGGTTTTCCCTGAAATGTGGAGATGTCTTTTTCTATACCGTTCATAAATTCCCCAAATCTCAGTCTATCTGTCGTTTCTAACATGAGTCGGTGCATTCAAGACTCCATTTCCTACTATTTGATGGTAGCGTTGCACTTTACTGATCATGCGATATGGTGACGCGTGTTTGCCACAATCCATTACTGTAATTACTATCGATATTTATTACGGTGTTATAGATTTCCATAAACTT